>OX377205.1:72608590-73006367 GCA_947396885.1 Heligmosomoides polygyrus polygyrus | reverse complement strand
CTCGCAACGAGCTGAGAAATGCTGTCCAGTTGATTTTTCGAATAAACTCATCCATAAAGAGGTAAGCGACTGAAACAAAATTTTCGGTTGTTTTCGTCAAACTTTGGCCGCATAGAAATCTACTTTGAACGGCCAAAATCTTCTTGTTCTTTTTAGATTCGAATGTGCTTGTGATCTACTGTATACCACAAAAAGCACGGCCTTCGTACTTATCCTGTACAGGAGCAACCGAAGTTCAAAGATAGGAGAGTTCCTACGCCGCATATTGAGATTGGACCAATCCCTTGTTGGAAGAAAGAAAATCTAGTCATTTCTATCCATTTCTCAAAGCCATTTTACACGTTCATAAAGACCATCGTTCCCACAATGGAACAGTAGAATACCGTCTTCTGTAGCAGGCTACTAGTTGGGTAATTCTTAACTGAACCTTAGGTTTCCGCGCGTTTGCGCTCATCTGAAATCGGGTCTATCTTAATCAAACTTGGCACTATTTAGTACCACAATGACACCTGATGCGTAACAAATACAGATCTGCTGTAACAATAGAGGATTTCTGTGTTTCGATGAACCTCGTCAACGAAAAGCCTTAAGGACATGCCACTGGGGATCTCGGAGGGGTCGTAAATCAATTAACGGAGCCGAGCAAGCAAAAGCTCTGTAACTAGGTCACTGTGCAATCGTTTTAGATGACGTTTAGATCGCTGGATAGAAAACGAGACGGGGCCTCTAATGGTGTTAATTAGGTTTTAAACAAAGAACTTTGAAAAGAGTTATGGCAGTGCGACGCTTTGTGACGGATTAATCCGTCGCAAAGCGTCTTATTTGCAAAGAATTTGAGCGGTATTGTATCAGGTACTTTCTTTGCAACCACATGGTTGAGGAACATCGCCAGTCACTCAGCTGGGTTCCAGAATTTCGACTTCCACAAATCGGCCGCCAGATCATCAGGGCTTTCTGTCTCCTCAACCGTAATTTCCTGAACGGGACACTAGACGGGAGAAGCAGAGGGAATGGCTGGATGGGCAAACTCTACCGTCGAGACTTTCTCGAAGCAGATGCGCCATCGATTCAAAACAATCTTGCGCTCCATGAGTAGATGACCGTTCTCATCGTTGACGCCAAAGAACTTTTCAACATCCACAGTCTGGCGATAACGGATCTTGGCGAGTCGATAAAAAAATCACTCACCATCGCGCAACTCACGTTTCATGCTGGCATCATCGTAATGAGTGGCTCTTGCAGCGGACACTGCCCTCTTGACCGATTTCTTCTCTTCCTGAGCCGTTTTTCGGCTGTCTTGTCGCTGAGTGATGCATGATATAGTCTCTTCTTCTCGCGGACTTTCTCATTAACCTCGTTGTCCACAACCATGTCTACTTGTCGACTTTACGTCGTCCTGGCTTTGTAGTACCAAGTTTGGAGCGGGCAGCATCTAGCATGGCTTCGGTAGCACCCCACCAGGTTTCTTCGACGGTCGTGGCCGTCAGCAACCGAATGAGAGATGTTACACTTGCATCATTCTCCTTTAGTCGCCTAAGATTAAGTAGACCGGGTTGCTGAACCGCAACGTTCGGTGCCTAGTGCTCAGAGAAGCGATTTTCGTAGTGCAGATTGCGTGGTGCCCGCCTCGCACAGCACCATCTTCGCGTCAGTGACTAGACCTTGGTCTCGACTCCTCACAAGGACAAAAACAATTTGCGTGTTAGTGTTCCCGCTATAAAACGAGATGAGGTGGGAGTCATGTTTTCAGAATTTTGTGTTCACGATGGTGAGGTTGTGTGACTCTGCATACTCAAGTATACGCTCACGATCGACGCTACGTTATTTAACGGCTTGTGAATGATCAATTGATTAACCCTTGTTTCTTTCAAAATAGATATTCCGACAATCGGAGTGGGTCTAAACAGGAGAGTCCACCGTGTATATTTTTCATGTTCGGCAGCTTATCCTGAGCAGGGCTCTACCTTCAGCCTTATTAATTTTGTCGCGTTACGCCGATTTTTCATGCAAAACGTTTCAGCAAGAATTACGCTCTTCCTGGAAGAAAATATAAGCTGTTCATGCAACAACACTTTCTTATGCGCTGTGTGGATACTACAGAAAATCCACCATTGATGAGAGGAAAGAGATACTGAGACGGCTCTTATAGAAGCTGCATTTGAATTTCATACACTGGTGTCTAAAAGTTTGTGAACGCACGCATTTTTCGCCAGAACTTGCTTCAAGTCAGCTTTAAAGATGTGAAATTTGAACATTTTTTGACAATTAACAAACCTTCTTATATCGTATCATCACTGCTGTTCTATATCGGTTCTTTCCATATGTATTTATATTTATTACACAAGTGATCACTTATTTTAAGCATAAAAACGAAAAAACCGGGAAATCTGCCTCATTCGGCTTCCGCAGCCTTTTTTGTTACCAAGGTCGGACAAATTATACACCGAAACAATATATCCTTACTAATAGCGAGTTGATAAACCTTTTGCTTTAATAACAGCTTCACATCGACTCGGAATGAACTCTAGAAGTTTGCTGATCACGTCGGGTCCGATGTACGATATCTTCCCATTTCTGTCTTAATTGTTCAAAGTTCTCGATGAGACCTGCTAAACTTCTAGCAAAGTGTTCCTGAAGGTGCTTGATCGGGTTCGCTTCCGGTGACTGATAAAGCCAAGTCATAACCTAGCTTGCCTCACTGTGGAGTCGTCTTCCGCTGTTGCGGATTCCTTTATTCTCTTGACAGTACACAACCGCCAAAATTTCGCATTCGGAAAGTAGTCCTGTACCTGTCAATAGGATACCTTCTTCTAAACGAGTCGAAAAATGGCTTCTAGTACTTCAGAAAAGATATTATTTCCTCTCGGCGTAACAGAGAATTTTCTAAAGATCACAGTATGTCAAGACGCTACTAAACAAGGCTTATAAGAAATTGCATTGGCAAATACACTGAATGCTTTAGCAGCCTTTGACCGTTGCGCGCGGCTGACCTTGCACCTTGCAAAAAAGATATAATAACGAACGTAGGTCAAAGAAACGTTAATGCTATCCAATTTTCTATCACATGTCCAAAGTTCACTCTGTTTGTTCTTTTTTAGGGCAAGTTAAACCAAGAAATGTGTTCACAAACTTTTGGACGTCACTGTATGTCCAGAGCAAAATTTATCGGACGAGAAAGTCCTACCTTCTCGATATGTCTCATTTTCTCGTCAAACTGCACGCTTTTCAAATCAAATTGGATGCAGTTCTAAACAAACTTGAAACCAAATTCAACGTCATTGGAATCAAAGTGAGCATCTCACAGGTTGAACTAGAGGCTCTCTAAAAAGGTCAGAATAAATTTTTGCTCAGTGAAAATTGTACTTTTCATGGAATTTTTAATTCGCCTGGTTAGCAAATGAACAGACTGTACGAAATTTCATTATAAAATGTAATTTTCGAGAAAAATTACAAAAACAAAAAATGATTGCATTACTTAAAGTGTGAAAAGGCGGTGATTTTGTAGAGCAGAAAGAGACTGCGCCATGCACTCATCTGTATTCGTTTAATGGTACAGGACAACACAAAAAATTTTATAAGAATATTCTGCTAAGTTTTTTGTATACAAAAATTATTTTGACTATTCAGAAAGTCTGTATTTTAATGTGGAGGAGGCTTGCTTTGATTTCGAAGACGTTCAGTTTAATTTCAAAAGAACTTTCCCGTCTAGAAGAATGTTCTGCTTACTTGAAGAAAAAAACTTTATCTGAAAAAGTGTACAATTTGACGCGGCAATGGTATATTAAACCTAACTGTATAGATAGTTGAGCTCAGTTAATGACCTACAGCTTCGAAATTAGAATTAGTCACCCTAATTACTGCCAACCCACATATACTGTTAGGGTACCATGGCCAACTGGTACGGATAACAGCTGCTCTCTTTTTTCTTCATGGCAGACCACACCGTGTGCAGCCATCTGTGGTATAATCCTCGACCAATTTGCTCCAATTTTTTGGGCTCGGATAATTTTCAGCTGAGTCGGCTCATTATCGTTTTTTTTCTTTCCCACCATTTCTGTTTTAATTGCGCCAGCATTCTGATGTATTTGATTGTTTTGAGGTGCACCTTTTGTGGTGTATAAGTAATTAAATAAATATTAAATAATTTGCAGTGCTACAGTAACCCTGGTCAGATGTCTTCTCAGTGACTTCATCATTGTATCCATAGTTATAGTGACAGCTTTTAAATTGCTCTTTCTTCTCTGCAACAGAACTGAAAAATCTGATAGTGCCCTTAACAATTCTTCTTCAAGTACTTTTGAAGTCCTCAGTAGTATGTACAGTAGTAACCGGCGTGCGGCATGAAATACAGCGACATGCCAGGCATGTCCGCAAGACATAAATGTAAAGGACGAAGTGCACCCACTGAGCTGCCTTCGCATGGGAACGGACCAAGGCAGCTGAGTGGTTGTCTGCTTAGCTCGTTGAGTGTGTTGAGCTGCAGACCATCGTCGCTACCACCATCGCGCCCTTCCTCTTCAAGGGGCTCTTTGAAAGATTTGCTGGATCGAGTGCTTCTGCCGCAGAAGCCTCTAAGGCTTCAACTCTTCACCTATGCACGACTGCCGTGCCATTCATCCAATTCCATTGCTCCGTCTTCAATTTCGCTTCTTCATTTTCTAATTAATACAGTTCCCTGGCTCATCCTAAGCGTTATAACCCGCGCTGGGAGTCTGGATGCATATTAAATGCACTTTTTGCGGATCGTCGGGAGGAACCCAACGCGGAGAACGCACTCTGAATTAAGCTCTGATGAGCGGCCTATGGAATTCTATTGCATGGGAAAGTCGCCGCCTTCACAGCCGCAGGATGCTGCCGAGCCCCTTTCTCACCATCAGAGACCCACTATCCCCGCACAAAGGCAAGAACTTCTGCGGCACTCCGCTCACCCCCCCCCCCTCCTCCCCAACCTTCTAACAGCTCCACATCGAGTTTATTACGCAGCTCTTCCTCGCCATTTCCGTGCACTGATCATCAGCATTCTAAAGCAGATACTGACAACAAGTAGTCATCTTTCGCGCCTGGCTGGTGAGAGAGTAGCCCAGTCAAGGTCCAGGTTAAGGTCGCCAATATGTTGCCATCCTCTAAAATGCTCTACAGTCAAGCCTTCCCCGACGTGATATAGATGTTTGATGCGTGGCGTAATCTAAACCTTTTGAACTGTCAAACTCAAACGCAACTGATTGGCACTACTTGGCCGATGAAGCTCAACAAGAAGCTTATGGAAATACTCGCCGTTCCCGTACTGCCTGGTCTAGGTCTGCGACGTGCACTCAGTTGTCATTCAATCACCCAGGCCCGCAGACATTAACCGAAGAAAAGTCCTTCTGTCTTGGTTCGATTTCCGTTATGCAACTAGTCTATCAGCTTAAACTTCAAACTAACTTGTTTTGCCACCTGTGAGGTCTCATAGATAGCTGGAGCCCTCCAGTTTTTAATGTGAGCTTTTTCTAGCACAGCTTAGCAGGCTTCATAAAAATTCAGCTAGTTTCGCTACATTTTTGAAATAAAGTTTTACTTAATTCTTACAACATTTTTTCTACACTGTTAAATTGTAGTACTAAGAGGGAAATCGCCCGCTTGCCACCGGTGCAAAACAGTTCTGCAAGAAAGCTCTGGATCAGAGTACATGAATGTGACTACACCAGCATTCCTTCGGGAGTGGAAGGAATAAATTCTTACATCTATCTTTCTCTTGCTTGCCGTCGAAAGATGCACGGTTTGATCGCGGTAAGTAGGATGATATGTGGTAGGTCTCCCTTATAACGATACCTATTCAAAATCTCATTCCAACGGTAGCTAGTGGAAGTCCACGTTCCTAGAGGTGGTATCAATATAAGATATAGCAATATGAGATATCATTTTTTTTCACAAATCGAGCTGGCAGGAGCACCTTCTAAGTAAAAATTGCTACCAAACTTCATAAGGCAATGCAAAATAATCCTGACAGGCATTTGCAGGAAGCTCCTCCTTGTTTTAATCGATTACATTGTTGTGCTGACCGAGTGCTTCTGAATATTCAACTGCTTATCATGCTCATTGTGTTTTGCGTTGATTTTTAGAGTTGTATTCTTTTTGCGTGAATTTCAGTGAAATAAATTAATTTTTTTCAAATGATGAGCTCTGCACGACAGCTCTGAGGCCTTTCGATGCGCCATGCACTAAAGAACGGTTGAAACACGAGAGCACTTGTTGACAAATTTCGACCTGTATTTCAGCTAGCCCGTGCGACGTTCAACTAATTCTGCTCCCCTGTTCCCCTTTTCCCAGTACTAGGGGAGCGAGAGCCGAGGAAGTCGGCGACCGCCCGCCTAAGTCTTCAAACTTTCTGAAACCTTTCTCAGTTAAGAAAGCCTATAGGAGCGGAACAAGTTATACTCTGAGGGGCTATATTAGGGAAATATGGCTGATGAAGTACGATCTCCCAGGGAGCTCTTCGATTTTCTTGGTGGGTCGCTTTAGCTAAATGGGGTTTGCAGTTATCATGAGGAAAGTGCACTGGAGACAGTCTCGGCCGCTTTCAGGAACAGCTTCTCGGACAGCTTTCTGGAGCTGAGTGGCGTAAACGACAGCGGTGTGTACGTTCGACTTGTTTGTGGTGGCGCCTCTTCTCCTTGAAGTCGCCAACCAGCACTATGCGCGTTGGAGAAAACCCATCTCTCATCTCCGGTAGTCAGGTCTTCCGGAAACCCCTTGCGAGGCGGGAGGAGAAGAAGAGACCGTGAGATGGATGCGCGGGTGAACCGTATGCTATCGGTCATGGCATAGGCATGGGCATGGCTCACCTGCGATCCATGGAGTCAGAGATTTTCGGTAACCGAGGAATTGGAAGCGGCTGACGACTGTTGATTGGGTGCATCCAAGTCTTGTCACTAGACTCCGGGTGTGGCCTCCGGATACTTGCTTGGGGACACAATGATCGAGGTTTGTCTTCGAAGTCCATTGGACCATGGACATCGATCGTTAGTCGGAAGTCCAGGACTTTTGGAGAAAGCCTTTCAAAACATTCCGATCAAAATAAAATATGGAGAGAACATTACGCTCCTTCTTCATTTTTGCAATTTTATTTCTTTGAGTTTTATATTCTTTTCGTTGGCAAGCCATAGAATAGCACTGAGAATTCGTTTCATAAGAGTACCGTTTTCGCTTTATCATTTATCGTCCGGATCATCAATATCTAAGGCAAAAGGAGAAATCAGGCATTTAATGCTCCTATTATCGTTTTACTCCAATGGATGCTTGTTCTTCAACAGAACAAAATGCTTAATTACTCAAGTTTGAGATGTGCATGGAAGTCGAGCAAGTTCCAGTTATGGCTATCTTGAATGAAAGGAGATAAGGATAATGATAAAGGACGGCGTTACTCAATCTCTTTTGGGATGCGCCAGCGCTTTCTACTTCTACGGGATGTCGTGGAGGCGATATGAATGCGTATTTGGCCATACAATGACTTGCGGTGGCCAGCCGATGAACAAGTCAGCGCTCTATCCTTCCCAGACAAGTCTCGTACCAATTCACCGGCCCCTAAGGGATGCAAGGCTTGGTTGGCCTGGGCGGGAAATCCGAACCAGGATCCTGGTATCGGGTGCACGCGACCGTCGGCGCCTCCTCCGACTGCGCTACGCGCCCGAATGGAGATAATTTCTGATAAATGATACAATTTTCAAGTGGCTCAAAAGCGTTTCTTTGTGGGGTACTCCTATCTTAGCCAGTTTGAAGACATAAGTCGACTCTTTTGCACCCGCTGAAGTATTATCGTCGAGCCCTTCAATGATTCCGCTACTCAAGATGGGATCTCCCTTGAATCCCTTGAAAAGGCTCATGCGGCTTTGCTGGGTGGATGAATAGGCACCATACAGAAAACAAGAAATTTCCATGTAGTGTATCGGCGTAGTGAAGCCAATCGGAGGCTGATTCAGTTATAGCGTTCTGCCCATAATTTCGTTATCACAGTCGGCACACCCTGCCAAAGCAGCTCAGAATTCGTGGCTAACGTCTGCCTTTGCCTTCGTTTACCTCAACTCACCTGTCTTCTTTTCAGCCCCGATAGAACAGTGGGTAACATGTTTATCCAAATGAGAAACCTGAGGTGTTCAAGAGATGCCATACCCAACCCTTCAGCCATGAATATGAGAACATTTGCAAATTCTCTCTTATTCGCTGCTGAAGATATCAAAGAAACAGCTACATAATAGACGACACACGCCAAGGACTCTGTCGTAATTAAGAGAAGATTCAATCAGACCCTCTTCATAGGAGACAATCGCAGCACGCAGCTCTTAGCAAAATCATGTGCGTAAAAAAGAGTGCAGCGCGAAGAGCATGTCCTCTCGCCAGGCCAACTTCCAGTTAACATGACCAAAAATTGAGGAACGAAGACTTTAGGAATTTCATCTCGCGGACGTTTCTCCTCGCAGGAAATAGTCACTCCCCCAGATTCTTTTCTGGTAATTACACTTGACCTTTCAGACTGTGAGGCTTGGTAACAAACCGCTTCTTTGTCACACTGCAGATAAGGATAGCACGTTTTGATCGATGACATAGTAAAAGTTGACAGCATCGAGAGACTATGAGGAAGAGCACTCGCTAAAGAGCTTCGGAAAAGATGTTCTCGTCAGTCCCGATGACCCAAATATTGGCTTTCCAGCTAGAAAATGCCATGTTCGTTCCTTGTTTTTTGTTGCGTTCTTGACAAAGTGATGTTGGTTCTTTCTTCATGGCTGTTGACTTTTTTCCATGATACATAGCGCGCACATGTGTGCATGGATTCAACACAAATAAATAAAAATAAAATAAATAAATTTTTAAAATACTGTTTCCTCAAGCCGTAGAGATAAATCAAGCTGGTCGAGATGTTTAACATCTCCGCAGTCTTGAGAGAGTTCAAGTGCTGGCATTGTTTCGCGCTCCTCGCCTCCATTGTTCTCAGACTCTTGAATCCAGGCTTCTTGTAAGAACTCCTTACGAGGGGAGGGTTTCTACCTCGTCTCTCTGGGTCATGTTGAACTCCACGTCATTCGCCATTGCAAACAACCTGACCCTTTTCATAACGATTTTCATCGGGCCGAAGAAAAAAAGCGTTTAGAGGTTGAATCAGCGACGCAGCCCCGGCAGGAATATTGGTGTCCACTATTGGTGTCCAAGTGGATAACATTCTCATGGGTGGTGCTCTAGAAACACCTCTAATGATTCAATATATGATTTAGACTCTATTTGTGCAAAATGGTAAAAAATGTCGCCATAGAAATTTTTCGCCTTCAAGCATTTCTACAAACGTGTATGGTAGTTTTCCTGGCTACTTAGTCAAACACGTGTCATAATTCAGAACAAAAGGCCACTTCGAAGATAAACTACGATTTGCAAATACTCATGCAGCACTGGGGAGCGAACGAGCGACGTGCACCTGACGAGCAGGCGCACTACCCCTGCTCCACCGCCGCAACTGGCGGAGTCTCGCATACGCAGCCCGATGACTCACTCTCGCGCCAGGTGTGTCGCACAGCCAGCCTGTGGTGAGGCCCCGATTTCGGCAAGCCATAACTCGCTCAGGAATTTCATTTTGCAATTTTGACACCCATATTGGTAATCAGCATTCCTAGCTCTTTCTAATGATCCTGTTTCAACTTGAAGTTCCATGGGAGGTCGAAACCCTTTCCTAGCTACTATATTTCTCCATTTATGATTTACTCTATTAGTACCTGAAGGTAGGGATCCATCTGACGCATCTTGCCGTTATTTCGAAGCGCTTGTTTCTTGTTGTTGTTTCCATCTCACTGTCGAATACATACCGAACAGTGCTGCGTTTATAAGCGTAATCACAAAGTTACCTTAAACGTGTGTAAATAAACCAAGACCGTCGTCGATACATGTCTACACGTATTGTGCGGTGTACTCTGTCTGCCAACCCTCAGCCATCCCTGTACTGAATGACGGCCGGATTGACTGAATTAAATTTCATAGGAAGTAGTGAAGTATTTGCATGGTTTTTCTGTTCAAAGGTACTGGCGTCTTCCAATCCCAAACGAGGTCTCGTTAACGCCAAAACGAAAGAAGACGCTGTGTATACATACCGAGCACTTTTCCTGCGGCATCAGTGAGAAATTCGTTTTTTAGACGAGCAATAACATAAATCCAGGTGGCGGGGTGGCAAAGAATTGGATTTGTTCGTTCTCTCAGACCAGAATTCATCTTTCGAAGCAATAAAAGAGCACCTAACATCTGCACTTAAGGCTCCGAATATGAGGGGCACGGGTGATCTCGTTTTCTGCTTAAGCGCCCTGTGAGACTAGCCTCCCCTCTTTATTGCTGGCTGCAGCGCCTCATTGCAAAAGCATGTCGAGTCATCACCTTCGGTCCCTTCTTCTGCTTCTCTAGCAGTCTACATTACTTGGTAGGGTTTCATATACGGGCTGAATTTGCAGCTCTATATGTTTATGCTTATTGTGCTTGCCCATAACAAAATTCAGCTAAGTGGGAACAGAACACGCGTAGGATTGGCTATATAACAAAATTAGAAAACACCAATAAAACCACAAGGAAAAGGGAACAGGAGACGACTGGCATGGTGCTTTTTCGGATGGAAGAATTGCTCATCCAGCAGGAAAATATAAGTCATTAAGAAAAACAAGAAATAGCCAAAAAATAGATAGACGATAAATAATTGGATATAATAAAGTTATTAATCTAAATTTGCAGTCGAAGCGCTAGAACTACGACCCTCCCAGTATGCAACTGGCAGAGCCATACCGGGGCGGGCCCTGTATCCCAAGGACCTCATTGAACCTGTACGTACGTACCCCAGCCGATAGCTGAGAGGAGGAGGCGCGGAGGCGAGGGCGCATCAGTAAGAAGGTTTAACAATAAAACTGAGATTTCTAGGCGTTGTCTTTTTTACTTGCATTATAATAATTACACTTTCTTGCTTTTTCAACCCCTTTAAGATTTCTTTTTCTTCCTTGTGATAATATTAGGTTGTCCCATAAGTCGTCGCCGTTTCTTTCAACGATTCACTGCAGATTTCGCTGGCAGTGTCTTGCATAGCGCTGCATAGCTTTCGAAAGAGAATGATTTGCTCTATCAAAACATGTATTGCATTTCTTTTTTCATCATAGATTTTGTCAATTTTTAGGTCGTTGAAGTGAAAAGTGAAAAAGTGAAAAAGTAGCCATTTGCGCACTTGTTCTCTCCGCTTAAATTTGTAATTTTTTGCACACTTTTTTATAGCACTTAGAAGGCAATGTTCTGCACTACAAGAATATGTGTTGGTCCTATTTTCTCACTTGCCCTTTATTGATTTTTAGGCCATCAAATTGGGAATTCCAACTTTTCCGTTCGAATTTTTACCAAAACTCCTGTTCTGTGGTTGGACTTTTTTGCTTGATGTTATATGTCGTTTAGAAGAGAATTTCTTGCTCAGTAAGAATTTGTGTCGCATTTATTGGCTCACGCTGATTTCTGTCGAATATCAACAACTGAAGAAGGAGAAGGAGTTGTTGGTGAAGACGATTTTTCTCTTTTTGGCAATTTGTTGATATTCAACAGAAATCAATAAACGCGACACACTTTCTTATAGAGCAAGACATTCTCTTTCGAATGACATATAAAACCAACCCAAAAAGTCCAACCGCAGAGCAGGAGCAGTCGGCAAATATAACCATCCTCCTTCGGACGTCCCAATTTGATGACCTAAAAATCAATAAAGGACAAATGAGCAAATAGCACTAACACATATTCTTATAGTACAGAACATTGTCTTCCAAGTGCTATAAAAAGCTGCGCAAAAAATTACAAACCTAAGCGGAGAGAACAAGTGCGCAAATGGCTACTTTTTCACTTTTCACTTTTCTTTTCAACGACCTAAAAATTGACAAATTTCATAATGAAAAAGAAATGCAATACACGTTCTGATAGAGCAAATCATTCTCTTTCGAAAGCTGTGCAGCGCTATGCAAGAGACCGCCGGCGAAATCTGCAGTGAATCGTTGAAAAAAACGGCAAAGACTTATGGGACAACCTAATACACTGGCGGTAACACCCAGCTAAGAAATCATCCATACACCTGAGGTACTATTAACATATAAGAGTGAGCAGACAGATAAGCATAAAGATCATGAAGAACATAGAGTGAAGTCAGACGTTCAGGTCAGCATTTAAGGAGAATTGTAAAGGAATGTTAGAAAAAAAGAACGCAAGACAGCAAAACAACAACAAGTTTTTTTTTACAACTAAACATCTAAAACAACTAAAGAAAGACTAAAAGGGTAGCCCGTTTATAAGAGAAGAAAGGTCGCTGAGGCTGCTTGTGGTCGAGAACAGTGCGCAGGAAGATGAACCGTATTGAATTTTTCTGGCAGATCAATTTACTCTCCTAAAAGAAGCATGGGGTTGAAAAAATATGGTACTTTGAGGGTGGGGGCTTTGAACTCAAAAGGTCAATTTGGATTTCAGGAGACATATTTGCTTTGGATATTTTTCAAGGCTTTCCACCTGCTGCGAAGCAGGGACATACTGTTCAACCAAGCTCCGACATATATGCATATATGGTGGGCAGACATAACTCCAACGCCGCGCGAACCTCCTCCGGTGTCGCGCACGATGCGCGACGAATTTGGACGAGTTGTGGTGGTCCGGCTGCTTCCGACAGTGACGGCTAGTGACTCACGCGAAAGCGCGAAAGTGTGTGCCGACGACTGTCGCTCACATTTTTCGGGTAGAAGAAGGAAGGTAGTTGGGTGAGGCACGTGTCTCTGTCTCTTAGTAGGAATTTCTATGCCCAATTCCATGCGTACCTCGCTCGGACTAGTGTATTGTTAACCAGTAGCAAATGAGAGTGCATAGAATCCTAGCGAGGTGAACTGTTATATCTCCATGCATGTCTAGCGCGTGAACATACGAGTAATAGGCCTTCCTGAAGATTTCTCCTTGAAGTGGGGGCGTTTGCTAACAAAATGCGGGTGGAATGAGACTCAATCTATTTCAAATGATTAAAGGGAAACGGCTAAAGACATGATGAGGAAAATTCGAAACAAAAACTGGGTCGGAATTATTAAGTAAAAGTTTCGGAAGCTTGTAAGTTCCCGAAATTTTCAATCGCTTTTCTTTGAACCATTGGCATTTTTATCAAGAGTTTGAAGTTTTCAGGGATTTCTGAGACGTGAGACAGTTTTTTCCTTAACTCTAACTTTGTTCTACACTTGACCGTCACCTTTCTCCAACTCACTTGCCATAGTTCAGGTGTAATGACATTGGCAAACGCCCTTCTTAGCAAACACTAAGAGCCTTCGTATTTCTCCATTCTAGAAGCAGAAGCAGCGGCATTTCACTGCTTCCATTTTCTTACAAGCGCCTCCACCGAGGGAGTTCCTCTCTTTTACTTCATTTGAGGCCCCCTGTGGTGGCACTAGGAGGGGGTTGCAAGTATAGGTTGTTGCAGAAGTTCTCGCCAATTTCAATCACCATATTTTTAGTTTTACAAAAAAGCGAAACACGTCAAGAAACGAAGTAACCGCCATCATGTCTTCTCCACCTTTCAGACAGACCTCCGATCGAAAAGCCAGCCAGCCAGCGTTCCATCTCGTCCTCGTTATCGAATGATTTTCCTTGCATGGCATTGGAGAGAGACAGGAAAAGGTGGTAGTCTGTTGGTACAATATCTGGGCTGTGCTTTTGGCGGGTCATTCTTGCAATGAGTTGTCGAGCATTGTCGTGCAAGAATCGGATTGTGCCACGATTCGGACGCTTTTCTGCGATCTTGGCGGCCAGTCTATCCAGCTACTGACAGTAAAAGTCTGCTGTTAGGGATTCCTTACGGGCCAGTAGCTCGTAGTAGATGGCACCTTTGTAATCCCACCAAACAGAGAGCATGATCTTCGACGGGTGAGGACCTCCTTCGGCTGTCGCTCGGGCTGCTCACACCTGTCAAACTAGTGTCCGCTCCCCTCGATGTTGACGTACAGGCACCACTTCTCATCTCCTGTGGTGATGGACTTCAGTCAACTATCTGTGCGCTTGTACGAGAGCAAATGAGTGGCCACCTCAGCACGTCGCTGGCGGTCGCGTTCGGTGAGGTCATGGGAAACCCTCTGTGCCAACTTGCGCACACCTTATCCAGTTGATGTAAGTGCCTGGTGATGCATAGTGCACACCCAAGTCCTGCGCAAGTTCGCAAGTAGTCCGCTGTGGGTCCGATTCCACCAGCTGTCGCAATCCGTCGTTGTCGACATCGGATTCACGTTTTGACTTAAACGAATCTTGAAGATTAATCCACCTTGCGAAAGCGTACGAACCATTCTCGTGCAGTGTGGTCGGACACTGTGCTTTCCCCAAATGCACCATTGATGAAACGACGGGAAGCGACTGCTGACTCACTAAATTTGATGTCATGCAATAAGACAAGAGACCTCGGATGTACTCCTTTGAAAACTCCATTTTTTGGAAGGAGTTGCGCGAGAGTGAGTAGCTATCAATAATAGTAATTTTATGCATACCTGATCTCTTTATGTGAACAAAAGATGCTATAAGGTAGCGTTAGTGAAAAAAGAAGCGCATTCAAAAAATGGCAGGAACTTTCACAACAACCGTTTCGTTTCTAGGGATTTTGGAGCTCATATCGACCTCTTGATGTAGTTCAGATATTGTCATTCTTTCACGCTTCTAACGCCCCCGTGAATCCTTACTCATGAAACAGGATTCTTGTCAGATTTCCTTACCTCAGATGCGCTGCTCACAGACATACTATACCGATCGGCATTGAAAAGCCTATGCGATGTGATTTATCCCGACTGAGTGTGGTCGTATTCCTCTCAATTTTGACAGCAGACCTTTTCACCAAGACATGTTCGACTTCTCTTCGTTTAATTTCCTATTCGCAGGTAGAGCTATCTGAACTTAGGTCAAGGAAAGGTTGATATAACTAGTCAGAATGCGAGCTATAATAACAGTGGGGGTGCTTTTCCGATTTGTCGCAGTGCTGCGATGCCTTTACCTATCCCCGTTTGTTACCTATATCTATGAGCACAGTGTCACCTAACCTGTATTATACTATCGTGCAAATTACCTTGAACACCTGAGTAAGATACACAGCATCCACTAACTAAAAGTAGTAATCGTGTTCCCCGGTTTTCCACACTACACACGTCACTTGTATACATTTTCCTTGCAACTTCGAACTTTCCTAACCGATTATTCGGCCATGTCTCCGCATCATGGCTCATCCCGGGATCATGTGGGCGTGCGGTGAACAGTATCATAGATGTTACGATAAGAAATGTTGGGTGTCTGCGATATATCGCAGCTTTGATAAACACCGGAAAGCATGTGTGGCGATCGGCCTAATGTTTGAACCGGACAACCGGTAGATAATATAATAATAGTCGACCTCAACCAACCTCGTAGTAGTACGTCACACAGTCAATTACATAGTATTGCCACACAATACACCTATACAGCTACTTGTGGTCGCTAACAGTGATCAAGTCGGTGTTTTTTAACCGTTTTCAGAAAAAATTCAACGTTTTTCAAGGCAAATTCGACGTTTTTCAAATTAATTTCAAAGCTTTTCAAATCATATTCAACGTTTTTCAGATCAAATTCAACGTTTTTCAAAACAAATTCAACGTTCTACTGGAATCTTCTCCCGTATCATATAAACGAGCCTCTCCACTTTTTCCTGTCATTGGACGATTTGCCATGTCTGCAGGCAACATCTGCAATGATCAGCAAGACATTCAACAAAGCCAGCGACGCGGTTCATGCAGTCAAGTGGCTCGGAATCAGGAGGAAATCTTGGTTAAGCTGGTGTTCGTCAACGGAAGGACCACACATGAAGCTGCTCAGATTGCTTGTGTCAATGAGAACACTGCACAATCATTATCAACTTCTGCAAACGAAAAGGCGAAATTGTTCTATTTTTTCCTTAAAAAATCATCCTAATATTTTATAGTTCTAATAATAGTATAGAAAACGGAATAGTTTTAATTTTCATTGAGTAGCCTCCAGGTCTGATTTTCTTCCTTAAAATTTAATTCTACTAGAACCTCCAATCTAATTTTCTTCCTTTTTATGTTGGATAGCCTTCAATTCTAAATGTCTTCCTTAAAAGTAGTTCTAATTTTCTAAAAGAACTAATAGTAGAAAATGCGAAATAGTTCTAAATATCGTTCGATAGCCTTTTTTGACATGCTGGAATTTTTTGGGAAGAAGTAGACATTGAAACGTACAACTTGCTAAGAAGACGTAAAATTTGACTCGGAAATCACTGAATTTGATTTGAAAAACGTTGAATTTGATCCAAAAACGTTGGAACTGATTTGAAAATAATGAATTTTAACTGAAAATGGTATATCTTCTCTAACACTGGTGAGTTCACTAGCATAGGTGGAAGAGCCATCAGTAATAGCCCACTCGCAAAGGCGTAGGCAGTGCGTTTTGCGGACTTCATTGAGAAGATGCTAAAGTACTATGAAAAACTCAAAAGCGAATTGCAGGTCGGAAAATTATCCCACGCATTTCAATTTAATAGCTTCTTCTCTGCTCCTTTCAAAACGGCATGCTCCTTTGGTTTGTAATCACGCAGGAGCCCACTATCTCCGCTTCGATGTCTTTTGCAACTAATTCCGATTTTTATGGAATTTCAGTATTTACTGGGAACACGCCTACACATAACAACAATAGCATAGCAACTATATACATAGTATACCTCACTACAGCTCATTAAACGAGATTTTCCGTCGCTTCGGAGCGTTTCCTCGCTCTAACCCGTTGCTAGAAGATCCAGCCCAACGAAGCACAACGATTCTGAAGTGATCCAGTCCCTACCGGCGTAACCTGTGGCCCTGGCTCCTCTATCATTTTTTGCAATTCACACTCATAGAGACATTCTCAAGTGACTGGTTTCTCCGCCAGTCTGTCTTGCGTCAGAGAACGCTATGCCCCGATGAACTCTATTCTGGAGGGAATGCTGAGTGATTGAAAGCTCTTCGTTTACTTCATTTCATTTATTCTGGCCAATGCCATTGATAAAACACGCAAGGAAAAAATAGAGAAAAACAAAAAAACTTAAAAATTGAACGGAAGGGGAGAGAGATAGTGCCGACAACTTAGAGAACTGAGAGAAATAATCCAAGTGAAGAAAAGAAACAAATCTAAGCTAGAGCTCAAATGGAGCGAAATCAGTATCAAGGGGGCACCTTTAAAGCATTCTTCCATTTTTGTTGAGAAAGTACAGTTTTTGCCGAACCTTCAGTCAGATAATAAGCAGATTGGCATGATTCTAGTGCCATAGGAGGTAACCATGACAGGCGGATCTTGTATTTCAAAGACCTCGTCAAACTGGTACGCACCTCCTACTACACCTTCACGGTTTCTCCTATAGGAGGTCATGAGCACCCAGTTATATATCTTCCAATAGCTACGGCCAGAGCCTGAATTGAGCATTAGAGCTGTGTTCCTCTCATCTGCCCCTTCACATGGACCTGTTGCTAGTGATAAAGCACGTCCTGCAGGAGAATTCCAACTAAGCTCCAGAAATCGCAGTACAACACTCCTTTTTTGTGATCCACCCAAATGCAGAGACATTGTTTTCAGTTCGACTGAACCTCTGTTTTCAAGTTCCAAGAAGTCCGGCATCTATACTTACGTCATCTAGGATATTTATGCTTGGCCACTTTTTCGTCTCTCGAAATGATTTTGTGGTCAAGGCCTTTTCCTTTCTGACTCAGAGACAGTGAAATGGATGCGGCTTGTTGTGCTCTTGTCTTGTTGTCAATTGTCAATGTAAGTCTTCCTTCCGAAATTTTCAAAGCCGTTTCAATTCACATCAACTACATCAACTGCAAGCCGTACCGGTATTTGTTCTTGTGTTTGAAGTCTTCGCCAATTTTTTTCGGTCGTCTTGAATGTTGCGCGTAGCGTAGTTTAAAATTCGGTGCATAGAACAAAATTACGAAGTCGCTGTATGTGAAGGAACCTCGTGCAGATGCTTCAAAATGCAGCTCATTCTTCATTCTCCATTTCCTTAATGTGGAGTTTTTGAAAAGCGATGGGTGCCGACGAATGGGTAGGGATCACCAGTGAATGAAACTTGCTGTTTCAATGATAGAACTTAAGGACGATACCGTACCATTAGAACGGTTTAGGGCCGTCAAGGACCGGTGTGTGCCTGAAGGTGCGATCATTCGTAGGCGGGGGGTTGTGTCCGATGCTCTCTGACGAGCCACTGCCGAAGGCCTGTTCATACTTTCTAGGGTTGCCGTCGCTCTCATCATTGCCGTCTAGAGGTATGAATACCGGTTTTGAAGGTGGTGTCAAGTTTGAGCTCTTGCGAACTCTCGAGATATGCTATATCTCCACCTGAGCCAGGATTTGTATCCTTCTTTATTCGGCCAACGTTTTGGCGTAAACCTTTTGTTCATAGCCACGAGAAGACAAAAAAGTTAGGGAAATTACCCGCCCAAGGACCATTTCAAGATACAGAAGCTTCAGAAGCAAATGATAGAATGATACGAACGGGAGTAAGGCAACCCGACTGACCCTATGGATGAAGACAGCCGAGAGGTTTGTAAGTGACCATCGGATGGGGAAAGACGTGGATAAAGGGGCACTCTCTTGGGGACGCATTCTCAGCTACCTTCAGTGGCCGGGTTTATCAAGGACTTACAGAGATTTGACAGAGAAATTACAGCGCAGAATCCTGATAACGCCATCATTTCACCATATCTTTTTTCAGGAGTGACCGCTGTAATTTATATGTCAAATCTCTGTAAGTCGTTGATGAAACAGGCCCCTGGTTGGAGCCTTCTTGGATGAAGCTCACAGAGATCGGCAAATGGGGTCGGCTCCCGGATAACGGCCAGCCGCTCTTCGTATGAGAAAAAAAGGTGTACCTTTTGGTGCAGAAGTGTAGGTCTACGCTATCAATAAAGCAGGCATTGTGACACATAGGATAAGTTCGTAGCGCGATCTAAACATTTAACAGATCAGAAGATTATTTCCTTTTCCTGTTTGAACTTGGAACTAGGCTGTAGAATTCCATTGTAAATAAGGGGAGAAAAACAGGATCTATACTAGTGATGGACACTTTTCCATGTCCGCTTAACATCGGTGGGAAAATGGAAGCACAAGAATTCAAGAAGGGCAATACACAGAACGATCCTACGAGAGGATCTTTCTTCGGAATTTCCTAGCCGCAAGAGGCCACCTGTTTGCTTTTGTTTCACTTTTCTAGCTCTGCCCCTACGACTAGGACTAGTGCGAAGATGTTATGGTCATCCCAACAGTTGGAAGATTTTTCGGGACACCGTGCACGTGTCCCTAGAATCGAGCCGTTCCTTCTCGAACTCGTCCGCTGTTTCACACGCCCTGCACGCGCTGCGCGGGAGCCAGAAGTCGTCGTCGTCGCTGTTGTTGTTTGCCTACCGCCAGCTTTTCGCAGTCGCTCGTGTTCGGCTGAGTGCGTTGGCGCGAGGCCGAGCGCTGTGTGATTTCCGGCGGCTCGGGTTTCGCGGTAATAAGCCCTCAAACGCCTTGCGACTCGGCGAACTTCCCTCCAACAGCTCCGCGCTCCTGGACCGTTTTCGAGCCCGTACCTTTCCGGCAGATTCAAGTTCCATTTTAGGATGAAGCATACGGATAAAGAATGGCGTTAGCAATTTCTTTTCGAAATGTGCCACGCGTTCCACTTCCACGGGTATTGAAGAGACAATGTGTGTCCAGCCTTTGCCATGGCTTGCGGTGGTCAGCCGAAAAACAGTTCAGTGCTTTAAGCTTTACAGACAAACAAATCTGGTACCAATTCACCGACCACGAGGCGGAAGGCTTACTTGCTTGGCTTGAGCGGGAAATCCGAACCACGATCCTGCACGCAACAGCTTGCACGTCCCCCGACTGCGCTGCCACGCGCGTAAAATTCCACCTAGGACGCCTTGAATCAGCACACATAGCCGAACTACTGAAGCCAATGAAGCAGGCATCGAAGAACAGCAAAGCAGCTGAACGTCTAAGAGGCTTCGAAAATTAGCGTGAAGCGAGCCATCGATAATACCAGATTGACATAACCATTAAGTATGCAGAGAATCAGAATACAAGAATCAAGCCTTTGCTACACGACAAGAATCTCATTTTAATACCGTCTCGTAGATGAGTTTACCCTATACGGTTCCTGGAAGACCGAATTAGCAAGCAATTGACATACTTTCCTGCCTAACCGGATAGAAGAGCCGGATTGAAACCGAGGAGCTCCCTAGGCCTGCGTCGCGTACGTTCTATTTCCAGACTGGGAAATGGACATAAGAGAGCCGATAGATTCGTCCTCCTAAGCACTACAGCGATGGAATGAGGGAAAGAGATGTTGGTCAATAAAATGGAAAAAGGTGTGCGCCACATATTGTGCTTCTGCTTGATATTGGAAGACCTCAAAGGCGGGAGTGGCTCACAAAGACTGCAATTTACCATGTATACGCTAGTGTTCCAACCTTCCAAAATTATTTACTCACCTATTATACATCCAAGAGGACGCACTCTACGATATGAAGAAAAGAAGGATGAAGCCGTGCATAGAAAGGAAAATAAATAAAAGCACAACCAGTAATATCAGTTTCTCGGACGTCAGTGATTCTTACCTGTCCTAACTAAGCAACTAAACCCAAAAAGCAACTATCTAAACTAAACTAATGAACAACTAACCTTCAACTAAACTAACTATTCCCAAATGAGCTGCACCGCTAACATTAGAGCTAGAAAAGCATGACTGAAAAATAGATATTTTTTAGAGCAATTGCTTCAATTATGAACATGAGTAACTTTATAACTAAGTGAGCATGCGCCGAGCTAGACAGAACAACGGAGCCCGCCTCATATGTACTTCTCGTTAATTCTGAACCACATCCATTAAAGGATGAGAAAAAGGATATCTTTGGCCAGGGTGTGGAACCCGACACAAGTCGGCTCCATGCGCAAGCAGCAGAACCTTTAGCTGGCGATCAGTCAGGAGTGCTCATACTACAGATACAAATGCACAGAAAAGAAATCAGCACAGACATTCCTTTCACATTTTCAAAAACTCATGCTTTTTCAGGCAATTTCTTCTAAGGAACGAAGGTTGAAAAGAACACCGAGAGATTATGAATCCAATAAGCTGGCAGTATAAATAAAGGCGAATCATAGTATTTTCTATTTCTTTTTTGAGGAATCTAATTTTCAAGGAAATTTAAAAAAACTATCAAATTTAAAATTTCAAAAATTAAACAATATCCCAGACAAGATGCTAATCCGTCAAATCCCTGGTTTTAGGAAGGTGGATTTGTCCTTTTTTGTTCTCTCTTCCGGCGAAGTCGACGTCGCACTGAAAATCAAACATGCGGAGGCTGCTGCAACCACAATGAAGCTGAGGTGAGCTGCAAAACAGGAAGCGTCTGCTGGGTTTGAATTTGCATCCTGGCGCTTCTCGAGCCAGCGTGCAGCGACTGCATCACTGAGGCTTCACCTCCCACTCTCTCGCTCTGTGTCACTTTTGCTACTGGGAGATTCGTTGTACACGGATTCCTCAACGGTCAAATCCGCTGGGTGTGCGGGGTATAAGGAGGAGACATCCCTACGACGAGGCATTCATCATAAACCGTGCTCGCCAAATGGTGGGTCTAGCGTTGAAAGAAATTCATCTTCCCTTCAGTTTCGTGTGCCGGGGAGAGTGTAACCGACATTTGCGATAGGGCAAAGGATGGGTTCCAACGCCTGGCCCGTAGATGAAGCTCGAGATCATCTGTTCCAAATATTAGATTGGTGCAAAGGAAATGCAGGTTCTTTGTTGTATTGGTCTCCACACTATTTTTTAAAGAACTAACGCTTCTCATAAGATATTATGCATTGTTGGAAAGCTTATTATATGCGCTTTTTAGATATATATTTTGAATTTAATTCAAGTCACTTTTTAAAAATATAATTAGGTTCTTATTTTCAGATGTCTAAGCGCGATTTTCGTAAAGTTTTCCGGTTCTGGATGATGATGGGGACCTTCTTTTCGGCTTAGCCACTAGGCAAGCGTCGCCTGTTATCATAAAGTATCCACTTCTCACCGCAAGTCACGATCCGTTCGAGAAACGGATCATTGGCCTTGCGCAAAAGATGAGCCGACGATATCTCGAAACGACGATTTTTCCGACTTTCGGTCAATTTATCTTCTTGGTCATCGTTGTACTGCGCAATCGTTGGCACTTCTCTGGCTGCATACTTCGTCAAAATTTCGAGCGCTATGAGCGGAATTCCGGCCCATCTTCAACTCGTAGAAGTAAGTTTGACGAAAATCGCGCTAAGACATCTGAAAATAAAAATCTAAATATTTTGTTTAAATAAGCAACTTGAATGAAATTCTATATACATATTTGAAAGCGCAAATAATAAGCTTTCCAACAATGTATACTACCTTATGAAAAAATGTTAGTTTGTTTAAAAATTAGTGTTGAAAACAGTAAAACAAAAAACCTGCATTCTTTTGCATTAACCTAATATAATCAACAGGTATTATAATAATTACTGGGACCTTACAGCGGACTGCTGCTGCCAATTTCTATAAACAGGACGACAAGTCATCATTTTCAGAAAATCGGGCACCTACAAAATAAATGAGAAGGAAAAGTGTAGGGCAATCAAATTCACTCATTGTTTGAGTAAAAACACTGGCTTTTCCATCAGCTGGTCAGAGAAAGTGAATATGTAAGCAAGTGCTGCTTTAAGTTCTCTCAGGATACTACAGGTGTTTTACCCCAGGTTACCCCAGGTTCTTTCAGGGGTCAGATTCATAGACGAATTACATAACTTTAACGGAGAATTGTAGGCGGAAAGCTTGGATAACGCGGCTTATCGCTCACCATATTGCTTGATAAGCTGTGTTACCTGAGCTTTTCGCTTACAATTCTCCGTCAAAGTTACGTAGGTCGTTGGTGAATCCGGCCCCAGGTTGTTGGTTTAGCTTTCCGCCTAATACAGCCAAGCGTTGCATCCATCCTGGGTCGATGAATTGCCACAGAGTTGTCTATGAAGGATACAGCATTGACTTATCCATCGACTGGCCACCATAAATTAGGTCAAGCAAGCGCTCACATCGCTTCCACAAACCAGAATGTGTGGCATCTGGCAGCGGAGGTTGATTAACGCTGGTCTTTACCCTTTGCTTCATTGGTTCTGATTGCTAGGCCGTACCTTTACTAATAGATTTCATTCCGAAGTAATGGATTACCCAAAAACGCACCTTGATTATCTCCTGGTTTATTTGCCCCCCCCCCTCCCACAACAGGCATTATTTCTTATGGGATTGCACTTCTAGCAAGCGACCTATATCCGCAGCGAGAGCAACGGAACTAGTCTCGTTCTTTTTTCTTTTTCTCGAGAACGACGCTAAGCGTCTGTCGGTGATTGCCATATGCGAAAAGCCCTGTCGTAGTGTGCACTCCTTGTTTTCTACTAACTTAACCGCCATAATGTTCAGTTGCTTTCAACCCTAATAACGAGTAGTGGAACATGGGCAGCGTTACTTGAACAAAGTGAGCACACGGGCTGCCTGTTTTCAAGCTTGAACCCTGAATCTTAAAAGATAAATGCGCGAAGTCTCCAGCGGTGGCTTAAAAACCGAAGTCTCGTCAGCCGATTATTCGCGTGCTTCACGCCGTCATCTCTTCTTCAAAATCAAAAGAGTGCAATTCTGTGCAGATGACGTCTGAAAGTGACGCAATTGACGCTCGGCCGAACGCCTTGAAACCCCTTGCTAATTCACTGCGGTGTTCGTGCCGTCATAATTGTGATATGTTCCATTTTATTAAATGGGACACTCTTCTAAACAAGTCTAATGCTTCTGAAACCATTGTGAACGTCTTCGAAAGGGAAACTAGCTTCTTACGGACTAATAAACTACATACTCTTCAGGAAGGTTGCAAATATTTTTATTTCAGGAAAATTTGCTACGACTTTCTCTGATTTTTTAGTTCATACCAAGTGTAATACTTTTATAAATTTTTGAGAAAAATAATAAATTAAATTTCGGTTTAAAGTTTAACCAGGCAACAGTGCATTAAAAGGCGACATCGGCCATGCACTCGAAAAGCTTCCCGCTATTTTTATTTCACTGACAAAGTAAACGCTGCTTACATGAAGCATCAAAATGTGGATATGTAAGTTCGTTCTTG
Organism: Heligmosomoides polygyrus polygyrus; assembly: GCA_947396885.1. Lineage (NCBI taxonomy): Eukaryota > Metazoa > Nematoda > Chromadorea > Rhabditida > Heligmosomidae > Heligmosomoides > Heligmosomoides polygyrus. Next base: position 72,982,158 of record OX377205.1, on the reverse strand, counting down.
GTTTATTTTTGTTTTGTTGTCTACAGGTTAAAACTTAATGCAAACAGAAATTTTGCTATCTATCGAACAAAAGCGCGACGTCTTGAGAGAGGGCATGGCGCAATCTGCCCTTTTTGAAATAAAAATGGCAGCCGCATCTCTATTGTACCAATGAAAGGAATTGAATGCTCCAGCCTTTACAGCAGCGTTATCCTACAATAAGGAAAATTGGGGGCTTTCATTTGAAACGTATTTGACGCTTCGAGAAGGGCACGGCTACTAACTGTCCTTGAATTTGTTCGATTGTGGGGTCGATCTGTCGTCCGGGGCAAATGCTGACGCAGTCGGAGGAGGCGTCGGCTATTAAATGCACCCGATTACAGGTCTTTGTTCAGATATTCCGCCCGTACTAACTAACCATAAGCTTTCTTTCCTTCGACAATCGGCGAGGCGTCGAGTTTAGCACTGTCAAACCTCTCTGAAAGAGATAAAACTCGGTTTTCCCCGTCGGCTGGTCACCGCAAGCTATTGTATAGGAATAATACGCAATCAAATTGGCTTCACGACATCTAAAGGTAGAATACGTGGCGCATCCCAATAGCGACTGATGGACGCAGCCCTTTATCCTTATGATTTGCTCTGGCAGTAGACGCATTAGGTCCAGCAGCACAGTTATCTGGAGGGAGAACCACTCTCAGTTGATTCTGCAAGTCGCGTAGAGGGTCGACACCAGTCCATGCGCTGCATCTTCTTTCGTTGTTTCCGGGAGCCACCAACAATCTTTTTATAATGGAAAGGGTTGCTGTTGAGTACCGTATAACTTTCTTAGTTCTGCTTCATGTACATGACCTAGTCCTGCCATTGGAGTGCGCCACGCATTTCATTTTTCCAAATCATTGAAAAGTGTAAGCCCAACATCGACCTATTCCTTAGTATGGTTTACTTGTGAGATCGAATTTATTGTCGCTTTTTAATAACTATGGCGGCTCTTGACATTGGAGTCGTTGAACCTTTTGCATGAGCTCACGTAGGACACAAACAGTTCTCGAAGATAGGAAAACTCCTATCCTCCGGAATTGTTGATGTATGCAGTGCTTCACCCTTATGTGGAGACGTGGGCACCAGCCTTAATGACGAAATCCGTTTTTCTGCAGCGGACCAAAAATGAGGAGAACTATATAGTAATCCGCCCACGGCAAAAAACACGCTCATTACGGAGCAAAGAATTCGCTCGAAAGCCCGCATGTCGCAGTGCGCCGTCGAGAACGCCTCGGGGCACTAAGCCGGGATTGGATCTGATCGGCCCACCCTAAACCCTCTGTCGAGGCGCACTTCCACCATGGAGCAGTCCCGTCGCCCCGCGGTTCTCTCCACAGCTTGCAGCTGCTCGAAGTTCCTTGTGCGGGGCGTGGCTCCCCTTGGGGAGAAGCGGGGTGGGGAGGCCGGCATGCTGGCTCCGCCTTGAACGCTTGTTTTTCGCTCTCGGATTTCAGATTGAATTACACAAGTTATTTGGCGGATGCAGGGTTATTAGCCACTGCGCTGGCGCTGGGAGACGAGCGTTTGTGTTCCCTCAACTCCCGTGGGATCAGTTGACACCCGCCCGTCCCCACTTCATCGCCGACAACCCTCCTCCCCGGGGATCTCGTCCAAAAATCGTCTGCATTCCGGTCGTCCACGGGGAATCAGCTGTTACTCTCTTCGGCACTGTGATCCGAGCAGTGATATCTGACACGCAGCTCGTCGGTCTCCTCGTTCTCCACGCTCGTCAGCAAATTCGATTTCGTCTTCTTTCCTATGGCCTGCCTGGCCGATGCTCGTCCGTCATGCATGTCGCGCAATGTTTTCTACTCAACCACCCCCACTCGACTGACTGCCCCCGGGATTTCAGGCTGAAACCGAGGACCAAGGTGACCGACAGTCAACAGAGTGATTCATGGACGATGCTGCTGGGCTTCTTCACTATCAGCCTGCTATTCTATTTCCTTCTATGATCGTGGGACTATGCCTCGCCACCTACGAAGCTCTATGGATTGTGTTCTGCTATTGTCGAAATCCCTCTTGTTCTTTAGTTAAGATTGTCAGCAATTTGCCTGAAATCAACCGGATATGTTTGACCCACTCTTGAATTTTGCTCCACTTTGCTGTCATTCAGTCATTCGTTGTTTTACTTTTGCACTGTGCACGTTTGTCGAATACCGTTCTTTAAGCACTCCTCTCTACAAGCGCAAGAGTGTAAGGTCCCCTGTGTCTGATGCTACCGCAAAAGCAACCCACATTTGGGTTAGGTTTAACCGTGGTTACTTAATCGCGCAAGGGTGCTTCTGGCGCATATGTATGTATATACATCTGGTAGATAGAGGCACATCCATGCGCAGCTTTCTGATTTCTTGAATTTAGGACTTTATTGGTAGACTCCAAAAGACTGACACAGACGCAGATATCGGCTCACTCACCACAGGATTTGCCGGCTGTCATCCCTGTCCTTCTTTTGCGTTGAGTATTCACACAAGGCGGCAGAATCAGTGTTCGTTACAGTCACTTCACTGGAACATGTCCATAGGACACAACTGTAACTGTAAATATCAGGGTGTTCCATAATTTTCTTGGCTATCCTAACATTTTTATTAAAAGTCATTACATCAAAATAATGACAAAGGGTAATCATTTGATCAATATATTCTCCATATGTGGCCACAACTTTTCTCTAACGATTGGGGAGAGAGTTAATTCTCCCTGAAAGGAGCTGGCCTGCTGCCGATCCATTCGTCGATTGTGCACTGAACTTCTTGACGTTCATGGAAAAGTGAGCAAGACTTTTGAATGCTGCATAGTCACAGGGGCTGATACCTGGTGAATACGCAGGATGTGCCACAATTTCGATAGACTCCTTCCTCAATAATGAGATCGACTATTGTTCCAACTCGAGACAGCTTCCCTTTATATGAAAAGGGTCCTAGAGAGCGCGTCGAGTGTTCTAGCGGCGCGTCATTCCTCATGCGCCGCCAAAACACTAAAACGATTTCATATCAGTGTCTTAAATGGTTGCGGTTAATAATGCTCAAAATACGACAAAATGTAGCAGGCGTCTGACCTGTAAAACGCTCCGAATGGATTTATTTTAGAGCCTCAGCTTAGAACTAAATGTCAGTCTTGTTTGTGCTGTGTGCTGCAGCGGTTTTAGCAGATCGTGCGCGGTGGACTTCAAGGTGGATAAAAAAAGGGTAAAGGACGGCGTTACTCAATCCCTTCTGGGATGCGCCAGCGCATTCTACTTCTACGGGATATCGTGGAGGCGATATGAATGCGTATTTGGCCACACAATGATTTGTGGTGGCCAGCCGATGAACAAGTCAGCGCTTTATCCTTCTCAGACACGTCTGGTACCAATTCGCCGACCCCGGAGGGATGGAAGGCTTGGTTGGCCTGGGCGGAAAATCCGAACCAGGAACCTGGAATCGGGAGCACGCGACCGTCGACGCCTCCTCCGACTGCGCTACACGCGCCCATGGCTTCAAGGTGATTTCGAAAAAAAGCGGCCTGGTAAGCGTTTTAGCTTTAAATGCTCTGTGCTGGTCCAGGTTCAGAACAGACCAACTGTGCCTTCCGCACCTCCAGGATCGGTGGGTTGACAGCAGACTTGTCTGGTAAGGGCGAAATTCATCCGAGATTTATCAGCAGTTCTCGGCAATTCACGGCGTGTACCTAATACGCATTCACAACAGCTCAGCGCCAGGTTTTGATCACCTACATCGGTGTTCTAGCTCGATTACTAAATGTTTACCAAGCGCTTTATTATTTTAGCGTTTTTAGCCGGTCTTACGAAGATGAATATTCTCCAAGCACGCCTGCTGTTTGCAGTACTCGGCCGAACAAGGCGAAGAGAGTAAGACAAGAAAATGCACGCTATGTCTGTCCGACAACGATAGTAGAAACAGAGTGCGTGGCGCATCCCTCGTGGTTGAATAACACCGACATTTATCCTTTATTGCTGATAATTTTGCATCTTTTGCACAAAACTTAGGCCCGGTGGAGTTTTTTCAATCTCGAATTTTCAGAAACATATCAAATAATCTTCCAGTTGTTCTAACTTTTAAAATGATAGAGATGGAAAGGCTATTTCATTGGACGTGTTACATCCGCGTTTTACCCTATAGTTAACCACTCATGGTTAGACCAATATGCACTAGTCGACTGACAGCTAAGCATTCTCTGAGGCGCTTAACCGAGTTTGATATTTTTCATTCCTCCCCTCTCTCGTTTGACCAAAAGAATGCAAACCCCTAGATGATGGCAGCATTAGCGAGCCAAATCGTTGTTTGAAAGCCACGATTTGCCTCGTAGCTGCTGTCGACATTTGTCTTGTAGCCCTTTGTAGACGCACACAACCTATAGCCCCTAATATTTACGTGTATGACTGCAAACGACATTGTTCCAAACGATTCCTCCACTCATGTGAGAAAGAAGCAATACCTATGCTTGAAAGTCAAAATTTGTCGTGTGGCAGATCACGCCAGACCTGAGTGTTTTCGAAGCATTTATGCCGGAACAACAACAGCGACTCACTTTCGATCGAGGGATAACAACGGGAAAGTGGTGCTTTCAGGAACTCAGCTCGGAGCTGGACAATATTTAGGTAGTGGATGAAGCCTCCTTGTACTACCTGACTATAATGTTGTTCTTATGTGATCTTACACACATTCTACGTCTACGGGATACCGCTGAAGTAAAACGCGTGTCGCCTTCGAAAACCGACTGGAAACATTCCATTAATGTAGTCATATACATATGCTCCACTTCTTCACTGGCGAGTCACAGGAGGAGATTAATACGAAGGTTCGTCTGAAGGGAGTGGCGAGCAAATCTTTGGGTTTCTTTCCTTTGCATTTAAAACCATAAATTGTCCTCTATGCATGGCCTACCCACTTTTCCTTCATTTGAACATGTCTTCACTTATTTTTATTTTTATATTTATTATGTAATATAGGACGGAGTCGGAGGAGGCACCGGTAGTGGCGTGCACCCGATTCTATGTTTCTGTTTCTGATTCTATGTGTATGCTTATTTCCCGCCAACCGAGCCTTTTATCTTTCCGGATTCGGTAAAATGGTACCAGACAGTCCGGGAAGGGAATCCACTGACTGTTCCATCGGCTTGCCTCCGCAAGTCACTTTAGAGGCCAAAGACACATTCAAATTGTCTCAACGACATTTCGTGAAAGTAGGATACGTGGCGCATCCTAAAAAGACTGACTAAGGCATTCCTTTTCGTTTATGTACAAATATAGGAGTCCTATTAAACTTGTATTCACGGTATCCCAAAGAAGTGCATCACAAACAGTGCAGATCCTTTATCCATCATTTGCTTCCTGTGCAATGGCTTGTATGTACAGATCACGCCATGAACAACTGATTGTTTTGTATTTTTCAGAGAGAATTTGTACTAATTTACCTTGTTTTTGCTTTTTTCTAGCTATGCTTTATATGGTGGTTCAGAAATTGTTTAGAATTCTTTCTCGTGGTTGTAGTTGTAGAAATTTTTTCGGCTTTGGAAAGTGCGCCTTTTCTTGCCTACTTCCGGACCACGATTCCTGCAGGAAAATTCGCTCACAGCCTCCTATAAGTCTTTCGTACTTCCGTCGTCACCGGAACTGCTTGGGATTAGTAAACCTCCAAAGGCCACCGCAAATCATTGTATTGGCCATGCAAGTGTTCAAAGTTTCTCCACGATGTCTCGTCGAAGGGAAGTGCGTGGCTCAACCAAAGATGGATTGGTCAACCCCTACATTTGGCTTTTCTTCAATCTAAAAAATATTCAACATTTCATGTGCGGTTTCCGACAGCAGCGTATGATGCGGCAAGCTACCATTGTGTTTAGAACACGATTACCGCCGCTAAGCACAGATGTCCAGGGAAGTTCCCATCCCTTTTTCCCTTTTCACGTCGTTGATAATCCCTAAGCACTCGCACCGTCAGAGCACGTTTTTAAGTTTCAGAAGAACGCTGTTCGGGATTTCCGCAGGAATCTCCCTGTGGAGATTGCCCTATTTTATCTCGTTCCTTAAATCCTCCTTTCACTTCGCTAGAATTTCCCCAGGGATTCGGTTTGTAAGAACTGGTCCTTAGTGTTGAACAAGATTGAATGGCGGCTTCATCTCGCTGAACTTGCAGAATACAAAGAAGCATGACAAGGTCTCAACGACTCTGCAGAACCTGGTGCCTCTTTTTCAATTCTGCTGAATGGAAAGGCTCTTATCAAAAGCCATCTATAGCCAAGATACCTTAAGAGGAGAATCCTGCACTGAAGTTCTGAACTGAAAACCTATGGCCTTTAAGCTCAGCAGCTTTTGAGAGACAATGCACAACTCCGGAAAAGGCTATGAAAGAATTTGATGTGTATATGTCGCGAATACAAGCAGCATTTGGAGATCGGAACGCCCTATCCAATCATTCCGAACTGAATGGGCGTGCCATTCAGAGAAGGCGTGTACAGTGGGTACTCTGATGAGCTGGCATGTGTTCGGTCTGTGCTATGCTTCGTTATTGGCTGGTGCTCTCCCACCTACCAATGCTGCTCACCTTCGCGACATGAACCGACACATCTCATGGAAACAGCATTTATAGCACGGATGTGCGGAATTTTCCTTTCCGTGTCCCGAATTCCGGTTTTCGGCCGTTTTTAGTCCTTCTGTTCCGTTTTGCGTCCCGCTCTCTTGTGCCGGAAGACGGAACGGAAATGGTGACTCATCATTCATTGATTGCGCTGCACTGCCTTCATTCAACTGTTGAACAGAAACGAAAGGCTGAAGAAGGAGATTAACTGTGCGTCGCCTTCTCCGCGATTGTGTTGCTTTCAATCCGGCTGTGCCTCCTGATGTCGATATAGTTAAAACTAAATTGGATCATTTTTCCTTTCTTGAAACCATGTACTACGAAATTGTATAGGGCTACAGAAGGTTTCACGAGTGTCTGAATCAAGAATCAAATTGCTTATCCGGAGCAGGCTTTGCTCTTTTTCCCCTAATAATCTTAGGACTGGTTTGGAACACCAATTCTATTAGGCTGTCTAAAAAGTTCTCAGCGTTTTGTGCCACTATTTTTCATTCCTCTAAAATAAATTCAATGAACTTTCAACTTGCATTGCGCATTAATGCTATTTTCTGTACAGAATATCTATTTGACTAAATAATTTGTGCTTGATCGTTGATTTATATTTCTCTCCTTAAAGGGCTTATTGAAGAATGTCGAAAGAGCAATTCCGAACGAAATTTAATGCTAACCTCAAACTGGGACATTCAGCCGCCGAGACAGCTCGAAAGATCAAGCAAGTGTGGGGCCTAATAGTGTTGGAGAAAGCACTGTGCGCCAGTGGTTCAGTAAATTTTGGACCGAGATTTCAGCCTCGAAGACGACCCCGTAGCGGTCGACCTAGAACAATCCTGAACGACGAGTTGAAGGAATTGGTGTAGAAGCAGAACCATCCCGAACAGTTCGCGGAATCGTGGAAGGGTAGACGTAAGTAAAACTGCTGTTCCAGATGAAGCGCCTTGGGAAGGTGAAAAAGTTCAAAAAGTGGGTGCACCACGAGCTGAGTGAGCGGCGAAAATAGTCACGTTTCGAGATTTGTTCTTCTCTACTGTTCGCAACAAAGCTGACCCGTTTTTGGATCGAAGCATCAGATGTGATAACAGGAAACATTCCGAACAGAGATGGACACCTACGAGCCCCTTAGGCATTTTCTAAAGGCGAACCTCCATCAAAAAAGGTAATGGTTACTGTGTGGAGGTCGGCGGCCGACGTGATCCATTACAACTTTTTGCACCAGGCCAAACGATCACAGCAGAGTCCTACTGTATGGAAATCGACGAAATGCACCGAAAATTGCGTCAACTTCAGCCATCGCTGGTTAACCGAAGAGACCCGAATCTTTTGCACGATGACGCCCGCTCACACGTTTCGCGAATCGCTATTCGAAAATTGAACGAATCAAGGGTTGAAGTTCTGCCTCACCCGTCTATTCTCCAGACCTCTCGCCAACCGACTAACACCTTTAAAACACTTTCAGAACTTTCTCGCTGGGAAAACCCTCACCAATCAGGACCAAGCCAAAACAGCTTTCGTGGATTTCACCAAATTTTTTCGCTGACGAAGTAAGTCGGCTGCTATCCCGCTGGCAAATTGATTCGAACGGTACTTATTTCGACTAAATCCGATAAGATTTGAGAAAGTTATTGGTTCAAATTGAGGCACTCAAAACGCTGAGAACTTTCCGGACAACCTATTAGATCAGAGTTCTATAAGCACTCTTAGGCGCCTGACATGATCTTCCGGGGAACAAACATTGGATCTATCCTACATAGTCGAAGGAGGGCATGCAGTGTCTTGTCTCTCCACCCTTCCTTTGAGTTTGTTTCCGAGTTTCAGCTACTGCCATTTGATATTATGGTACCCATGCGAACTCAGAGAGTACTTAGGTGTCGTGCCGTAGGTATGAACGCAACTGTAATCTTAGCGCTGCTCCTCCCAATTAGGATAGATCTGGAACATTCAGAAAAGTGTGTGTTAAGTTTTATAAGTGGCGAAATCTCTGGCATTTTACTCGTCTTCTGAGTTCATTGTGCTTGCAATAATCTCTTCCTATTTACAAAAAAATTGTATAAACCTCGATTTGTCACACTAGTAATGCTTGAAAAGTCTTTTTAGCAATGATACGGATACAAGGATTTTTTATTGTTACATGTTGCTTTAAAAGAGTCGCATGCTTCCTTGTGCACTTCCTAAATTCGTTAACGGCAGCTCAGTTCTTGCTATTATTTTAGATATATTTATGAGAAATTGAATGAAGTAATGAGTTTTGAATCGCTCCCGTTTGCGTGTTTCCTATTCCGGTTTCCGTCAATTTTTGAGCTCCTCTGTTCCGCATTCCGTGTTCCGATTTTTTCGAAAAAATTTCCGTGCACCCCTGATGTATAACATGAATCAGATAACCGTAAAGGTTACGGTGTCCAGGGATAGAGCCTTGGGCAGTGTCTTCGTGTGACACATGGCAAAGGCCTACTTTGAAGCTTCTTTGCTTCTTTAATGTCGTGTGTAAGCACCCCTGCAGCTAAGAGAATAAAATTTGTATCAACAGTGGCATATATGCGACCTGTGACCGAAACTGATGTTACTCCTTGATCTTTAAAGCCTGGAAGCATCAGAGGGATTTGGAAAAGTGCTCCCTGGATTCTCCATCTCATCCTGCAGAGCTACCTAGTCTCAATCATGGCGTAATCTGACATATCTGGAGATTTTCTGCTTAATAAAATTAGCCTAAGACCCTCGTAGTCGAAAGCAAAAAACTTTATGAGAATTCAAACGAAGCATACACTTCCATGGGACACAGTATGCAGCTTACTAGACAATCTTCAAAAGGAATATAAGTAGTTTTTCTGGAAAGCAGGTCTGCTTTTACCTCTTGAATCGTGTCCAGTTCGACTCGGAAGGCGTCAACTGTGCTTCGGATGGTGTTCGGAATGGCGTGAGAACGGTATATGCAGAGCGCCATGCCCATAGTGGGTGCGATGTCCTTCGGCTTTGCGTCTGCGCCGCTGCAAATCTCGTCAGGAAACTTGCACTGTGGCTGAAGTGTTGTCACGAAATTCCACTCCCTAAACTCGACGTGATGGATTCTGACGGTGAACAACGCTTCATCGATCTCGACGTCCGACAAGATACACGACTCCTCCGAATAACGGACACCCTATTAGGTCGCGGCAACACTAGACTGCGAAAACATCGACGACAGCTGCCATCAACCTTGCCTTCTACTTCGACAGTTTTCATCGCGTATTGCTTCCCGCTTCGTCGTTCCTCTCCCCCCACCACGCTGCTCGCTGTTCCGTATTTCTCCAATTCTCTATGAACTTCTATTGACTTGCTTTCTTTCAGGCTGATATGGGGTAATAGAGGTAGTCTGCTGCATAGAAAAATTTGCGATAAAGCTGTGCTTCACCAACGCCCCTATTTGTTCCTCTTACTATTCACCGCTCCTGTACTGCAGAGCATGCCTTGGGATGAACCTGTTCAGTGGTTCTAAAGATTATATTTCGGCCGCTGAAGTGAAAATCGCTAACTATTGACTTCATCGAACGACATCAAGGAAGCGAAAGTTTCCACCGAAAACTGCTTTGAATTTACCCCAAAATCATAAAAGAAGAAAGGAAGGGAGGAAGCGTGCACGAAGCCAACAACAAAGCAAGAAATGAAATGCAGTCAGAGCGTTCGCTGACACTGTTGTTGTTATCGAGTCCGTCTTATTGTCCGCAATTAAAAAAATGAGCCCTTACCCTATGTGCACGACTCCTCTAGTTGCAGCGACTTGCGCATGCCACTTGTTCCTGGATTTCGCTTGATCTTCAACATCGTGTTTATTAGCTGCATTTTTTGAGTGGCGCCCGGTTATTGCACGAATAAATAATAAATAGACGTAAATAAATAAATAAATAAATAAATAAATGAAGCATGGCGTTAGTCAAATCCTCTTGGGGTGCGCCACACATTCTACTTCTACGGAACGTCGTGAAGACAACATGAATGTGTATTTGTCCTAAATAAATAAGCCGCAGTGGCCAGTCGATGAGCAAGTGTTTTATTCTTCCTAAGCTGGCGTGGCATTAATTTCCAGCCCTGAGTAAAGGAAATCATCTGGAGTGTGGGCCTGAGCGGCGAACCGGAACGAAGGTGCACGCAATTGCAAATATGAGAAGACTGAAGAGGTGGGTAGGGTCATCTGCTTCTGGCTAACGAGTGCTAGGGCCAACGTCTTAATGCTGTATATGCCACATGACACACGATGTCTGAACAGAATGAACGAGTCCACCTTATCTCCACTACATGCTCCTTAAAACTCACACCACACCTGAAAGTCATGTCCAGAAAACAAAACAGCTCGATATTTTCATTCATAACTTCATTCTTCTTCGTGTTCAATCAACACCTTCGTCATGCATTTTAGGTCTTTATTAAGGTTCTCGATGGCAACCTTCGGAAAATTCGAAAGCTGGATGTTTGAGCGCATCGAGCAGTTTAGCCTAACCTCTAGTTTGCAATTCTACCTAGAGCTTCCTTATTGTTTTGCTTCAACTTAATCCCAGGAAAGGACAGAAAAGCTCCTTTACTACATCCAGTTCTGCACATACCCAGCTCATTCTAGACTGGAAAATCTACAAGATTCGGAAATTGCGTCTTTACTCGACCAGATACTGTCATATATGCCATCTTCACGTCGAATTGGGAACTTTCCAAATCAAATTCGACATTTTTCAAATCTTACTGGTCTCTCTTCTAAGCCTAACATAAGCCACTCCTAAGAACCCTTCCAAATCAATACGAGGCTTTCCTACATTAAACTAGAGACTCTCCAAAAGGGTTAGAATAATTGTTTTGTTCAAGGGAAATTTTAGTATAACTTTATTTGAAGCCTATCAATACTGCTGTGCCAAACGAGGTTAGGTGGATCAGTTTTATTGAGCGGCCTAACGTTTCGACCTGTTCGTCGTCTTCAGAGGCCCGCTGATCCACCGTTGAAGCGGAGCGACGTCGCTACCGCTGCCGTTAGTAGTCGAGTGGTGAAAAAAATGCCGAGGTTTTACGAAGAGAGAACTTGGAGATTTATTTGAAGTTTTAATCCACCGATCTAGTAAGTGAACAGGGTTGTTTGAAATTTCATAAAATTTTCATTTTGCGAGGAAAATAATGGATGATAGGTTGTTTCAAAGAGCAGGGAGGCAGCCATTTTTTCGTGCAAAAAAGAGATTGCGCCATGCCCTCGTCGGAGACATAGCGATTTTGATTCGATTGATATCAGAGTTTCTAGCTGCATGATCTTATAAAGCGCTGTGTACTTGCGTTTTTGCTGTGCCTTAAGACAAATTCTTAATTCATTTTTTTCTCTCGAAATTTTTTTAAAATTTTTTAACACTTATTGGTGGGGCAGGTGAACTGAAAAATCCAGAAAAAGTTATAGCAAATTTTCTTTGAACAAAAAATTATTCTAAGCAATCTTATTGAGTTTATAGTTTATAGTTTATAGTTATCTTATATTAGGTTGGAAAAATGTCTTTTCATTTTTTCAAAGATTTTTACTTCACAATTACAAAGTCAAATCAATTGAGACAATCTCCATTTTGTTCCACTACACTTTCCCAATGACTGGGTACTTTTCCAATTTTTCTCGCTTAAATGACAGCAGTTTTGGAGTCGAACCATCGGTGAATCCAATTTTTGAAATCTTCGTCCGTTTCAAAATATTTCTCTCCAATTTCTTGCTTGAGAGCACGAAAGAGATGGTAGTTGGTAGGGGCGAGGTCAGGGCTACACGGTGGATGTGGCATTACCTCCCAGCCCAGCTCCTTTATTGTTTCTCTTGTGAGTCTTGCAACATGTCGCTTTGCATTGTCACACAGGATCATCATCTTTGACTTCTCAGGCCTCTTTTCTTGGAGAGCTGCGGCGACTTTGTGGAGTTGGCTACAGTGTGTGGCGGCGGTACGTGACTCTCCACTTCTGAGAGTTTCCCAGTACATCACTCCTCTGATATCTACCAAACACTCACGAGAATCCTCCGTTCGTGAACATTGGGCTTGAGATCAGGCTCAGGGGTCTCTCTTTTTTGTACCAATTGTTTTCTCTTCGGAAGTTGGCATACAGAACTCAGGACCCATCGCCGTCACAATCCGCTGCAAAAACGATTTTCTTTCGCATCTGGACAAAAGAGAAGCAGCTATGGAGAGCCATTGACGTTTCCGAGTGTCTGGCAGGGCATGTGGAATCCAAGCTCCAATTTTCCATGCAAAGCCAAGATTCTTCAGATGGATTCTCACTATCCTATGAGTCACTTCGAGCTTCTCTGCCAGTTGACGTGTCGTCTGCCTACTATCGGTACGAAGAAGATGGAGTAGTTCAGTGTCGTCCAATTCAGTTGGCCTTCCTGACCTTGCTTTGTCCTCAAGTGAATAATCTCATTTTTAAAACTTTCCGAACCACTCATAACAGGCGCGATGAGTAGTAGATCCCAAGCCATATATGGTTAATTTGGTAGGCTGCCTGACGTTCTGTAGATCCTTTAATGAATTCATGAAGAATGCCGTGCCGAAAATGGCGCTGAGGTAGATCTGGTGTTGAGTCCGGAAGAATGGGTAGATAATGAAATACAAGAAGGGGAAGGGTCTTGACATATGTCCGTGTGCGAACGGTAGTTAAATGTGATAAGATTACGAATTCAGCAATCAATATTGGCTAGTGCGTTTACAAGGAGAACGGTAACAAAATTTTCGAAGTGTGAAGAGACTTTTTTCTAACCTAATAGTTTAACCTGCCCAGAAGTCATTTCAGTTTGGAAGTTTTAGCTATGATTTCAAAGTCTTAAAGTGCCCAACTTGATTTGAAAAGCGCCAAATTCGACGTGAAAATAGTACGTTTTTAAATGCTCTCCTAATCTAAATGACAACTGTATATCGCTCTTGGCTTTTCGACTCCTCTTCGAAGGGTTCTAAATTCCAGAGAAAGGAATAGCTGATCACCCAATTCTTTGCTCGTAGAAAGAAGAATTCAAGAAGTCAAGAAGTTGATATACTATATATACCATTAACCCAGCTTTGCCTTGGAATCTTACTGTTTCACGTAGCGCAGTGGGTGGCTACATACACCGACGTTGTGCCCACGAATCGATTAGGTGCAACAATTTGCTATGGTCGAATAAGCCATCTGTTCTATCTAGCATAAGGAGCTGCCTAGGAAGGCCCGTAACCTGACCCAGCCATCAGCGGGTTGCGCAAGGCCGTTTTGAGTATCCAGTCTGCTGTCTTAGGAATCCCACGCAAGAGTGAAACACACGACACACACCAACGAGAACATCGGCTCTTTCCTAGTGGAAGAGAGGCACTTCACCCTATCTGGCCGACGTTGACGAAGAAATTGAAATGAACTAGTATTGTACAATACACCTCACTACACTACGCTATGATGAGGCAGCACCTTGCCATTCCCTATCCCGGAAACGGCACCTGTGTATGTTTCTGGCAGTAGACCCCCACTACGATTGATCTGAAACGTCTTCGAGTTTTATCCTCTGCTGCGACTTCCCTCTACGAGTGATTCCCTTTGTGCCTTCACCTCTTCTCGAGAAGTCGTCATCCTCCACTGAGGAGTACTTTCCCGAAACAGCGATTTGCAGGCCAACATGGCGCGAGACTGCGAGCTGGAGCTCAACTACTACAACGTGCTGCTCAGTATCGTGTTTTTCTTCGTCTTCACGCTCTCCCTTATGGGAAACTCGCTCGTCATAATCACTATTCTGTCCAAGACACACAGGTGGGTGACCAGTGATCGGCCCGGAGGCCTTCTCATTCACTCACTCGCTTTCCAGGACCCGCTCAATCACCAACTTCTACCTGCTGAACCTGGCCGTTGCCGACTTGTTGCGGTAATTTTGGAGCAGTATTTGCGCAGCATTAGTTGAATAGCAGCCAAAATGACGTTGCTACCGAGTTATTGTAGCCGAAGCGCGGCACGCTATTCTTGGAAATGTAATTATAGTGATTTTCTTGTTCACCCTAGGGGACAAACAAGTCGCTGACTCTCACGGCGCTGCTGTATTAACAGCAAATCTAGCATGGTTAGGTAAGAAAGTAGTGAGAAGGATGGAGGGCTAAGTGAGAGGAGCTCCGGTTCCGACTTTTGATCTGGTTGAATCACGCTCTTGAGCTCGACAACTTTCTTAAAGAATATTAAATTTGTGAAAGAGATATTCTAGGATGCAGAGGCTCTACCTTTTTATAAGGATAAAAGATAAAGGAGGGCGTTACTCAATCCTCTTGGGATGCGCCGCGCATTCTACTTCTACGGGATATCGTGGAGGCGATTTGAATGCGTATTTGGCCACACAGTGACTTGAGGTATCAGCAGATGAACACGCTACTGATTTATGCCTCGCAGTTTGGTCTGGTGCAAGTTCACCGACCAGGAGGGACGGAAGGGTTGCTTGGCCTGAGCGGGAAATCTGAACCTGGAACCTCGGGTGCACGCGGCAACCGGCACCTCCGACGATTGCGCTACACGCGCTCACCTTTGCATGAGCTCGGACAGCTCTACACTCTTTCAAACACTAAACATGAGGTTCTAAAAGCAAGTGGTGTTCCCGCGCTTCTTATTTTGATTCTCTAGCGCAGAATCTGTTCAACAAGTCTTTCTGTCCTGCAATAAAAGTCCTCCTGAAAAAAAGTAATCCTGAACATAATCCTCCGCGATTTTTGGCGCATATTCGGTTTCCCTCACATTACTCTTCCGCTTCCTATTCAGATCTTGAGATGAGTGATACCGAAGTCTATAAATGATGCTATTACTCTACCGCTTCCTATGCAACAAGCAACGTTTTTTGTCATTTTAATTGGTTCACTTTCTTGATTTTTTCATTTTCATTTTTTCATGAATTCTGCTAATTTTTTAACAGAAAAAGAAAGTCGATGTAAATGCATACTTTGATAATCTACGTAATGCAGCAAATAAGTAGCACTATAATGAACTGGTGGCTGAATTTTTCTAACCTTTCCTGACGCAGATCTGAGCCTATCAATCGTTGGGTTGTCCGTAGGTCCTAACCTTTAATCACTCTAAAGTATTACCTTTAACGCGAAAACCTTACGTTGTTTTCCTTTTGGTGATTGTGGTCATGCACTATTAAATAAAATCAACCAAAAATAAAGGTTCTCTATTTGAGTCATTTAAGAACTATTGGCCTCCTCAGTCTTCGTCACTAATTGCATTCCTCATTTCTCTGAAGTCCTCGAGTTGCCATGACAAGTTTCTATTTTTTCAGTCCTATTGTAACATTATTAAGTACTGCTATCCATTATTGCTAGCTTTATAGTGCTTCTCTTTCCTTTTCAGTTAAATCCTAGATGAAACAGGCATTATATTTTAATTTGTGTATTTTTACCTTTAGAGCAACTTCAAGAATAGGAAGAGACGTGACTCCAAATTTACAAAAAGAAGAAAGAAAACAAATTGGATACAAGAAGGAGCTAAGTCACTTCGACGTCTAACGTAGTCTAATCATTCATATTCCACTATAGTTCCATTTATCTCACTAGCACGCGGTCGACAGTACGAGGTGCTGGTTGTCGCGTGCAATCCAAATGAAGGTTCTTGGTGCGGATCCCTTCCAGTCCAACAAGCCTTTCAACCGTGCGGAATAGAAGAAATGCTAACGCAGTTGTCTGTATAGAGCAAACAATGAAGTGATATTTTATAGGCTCAATAAGAGTCATTGTGTGGGCAAAATACGCATTCGAATTGTCGACATGATATTCCGTAGAGGAATTAGAACGCGAGGCGCATCCCAAACAGGGATTGTTTGACCCGGTCCTTTATCCTTTATTCCTATTTCTTGTGAAAATTTCAGAAAGTTAATGTAGCAACCTTCCTTTCATAGCTGACCTAAAATACTGCGCAACCAGCCAAAAACAGTTTCATATGAAAGCTGAGAAGAAAGATCGAAGAAGTCTACTTCAAATTTTATTCTAGAAAATCCACGCTTTACGGCTATCTTATCTAGATTCGTTTATCTTCAACGCTAGTCCATGGGTCACATTTTGCAGTGGAGAGTACACATTGGATCCGATCGGAAATCTTCAGATAATCCGATGATACGGATATCGCTAATTTCAGGGATTTTTGAATGACCCAGATAACGGCAAGTTCGCGTACCCCGGATTTTTGGGTGATTCGGATCATGCTATCCGAAATCGTTTCGATCGGGTCCAATGTATAGTGAAGAGTGGAAAAAATATTAAATGGTTCATGTGACCATATTCATCTACCGCAGAGGGGTATTAAGAAATTCCGAAAGTGATAACTCCATTTTGAGTTTGGCATGGATATAAGAGATTTTTCAGAGCGCTCTAAAAGCCAAATACCTATTCAAAGTTAGACGATAGTTTTTAGTTTTATGACATTTTCCATCAAAAGAAAGCAATTCTCAAAAGTCGTTTGGTGGTTATTTGTACCACTTGTTTTTAAATAGGTCCCTCACATCGAATGTTGTGTCAAAAGCATTCTGAACTGAACATTTCCGCTTCATTTTAATTTCCTACTTTCCTTGTTTTCAGAAGCGTCGTATGCATGCCGCTCACCTTGCTCAGCGAGATCACCAGGTGCTGGCTGCTGGGTCCGGTGATGTGCAAAGCGATAGCCTTCCTTCAGCGTAGGTTTCGCTTAACCCAATTCTACTTTATTTTTTTACGAAAGAAGCGAGTTCGCGCTCGACAGGAGGAGCGCAGCTATAAATTATACATAATAACTAGATGGGCTGCATAGCATGCGACTGCAGCGATCAGCAGTCTCACGACATGTTTACGTTTTATTATGTGCTGCATCAAGCAAACCGTTCGGCGCAGCAGTGAACGCAGAGCTGCGGAGAGTCTCTTCACCAATCTCCTTCAATTTTCCACACATTTCTCCATTAGCTAAATAATTGCATGAATGAATTAAGCCCATTAGGAGCAATAACTGTCCATACCCGGCATATCATTTGGAAAAAATGTTGTGTAAAATTTTTTTTGTTTATCTGCTTATTTGGTTGTCCGTTTAAAATCCTTTGATCATCTGATTACCCATGCGTTAGATTTCAAGTTTGGAGGGCACGGCGTATCCCAAAAGAAATTCAACTGACTCTGGTAGCCCTCTATCTCGCTGTAAACAGTAGATATAACGCAGAATAGAGCTACTTGCGAAAATGAATTAGCTCTGGGATACGCCATGCAATCTACTTCCGCGTGATGAAATGAACATGCTAGCTGTGTGGCAACGCCATTGCAGTCTGGGGAGAGCGCAATATTTCATGTTATTTCACGCTATCATCACAATGACGTCGTTGAAGGCTTGGTAGCCCTCCGAAACGGTGCTGATTTTTTGTTTTTTCTTAAGGCGAAATGCTGCCTCCAAACGGTATCTTCTACCGACCCCACTAAATTCTTGCAAAAGCTGTTTACTCATTACAAAAGCTGTCGGTGGAACATACACATCGCATAATTTCTTCGGTGGATCTTATTTACTAATTGATGTACAATAGTATCACTTTTTTATAGTACTTGTTCATCTCGTCATTGAAATACGCCTCCAGTGCATCCATTTGCATCTCATCCGTTTCATAGATATTTATTTGTGCTGGTCAGTGATGCTTGCTGCCTGCGCTGACAAATATTTATTTCTGGCGCTCTATTTTTAGCCTTTGACCAATTTTGATTTTTTATTTATGGCCTTGGATATCAAGTTAATTAAACACCCTGTCAACATTTTATTACTTCACAGAGCACGAGGTGAAGTGCAAACTCTTGAAATACTGTCTTATCTGGTCTCGCATTATCTTATCTTGTTTGTAAAAAGGCTGAAAGTACTATGAAGCTCACGTTTAAATAGAAATTTTGAGCTATGTTAACATTTGGAAGCTCACTTTTTTCTACGCTATCTTCAAAGGAAGCGAGAAAACGCCAGGCGAAGTAGAACTCATTGCGAAAACATGTGGACTAGGCCGTCTCTTTCAACTTATTCCGCCATTTGTTGTCCTCGGTCCATCTTTATTTATTTGCTTTTAACGAAAATTTATTGGCCTTTATTTAAAGCAATAAGCGAGGCTCACCGCCCACTCCATCCACCCTAGAGATTAATTTCGCCCTCTTGCTGTTGGTCCTACACTTAAGCTGAGCTATGCTGTTTACGACGCACCAGAAATAGCTTTTCAAATACTGAGCTCTCACGATCTGTTTTATTAATTCAATCGCATCGGGCTCCAGCTATGGAGCTGAGCTTCCGTAAACACTCTGCTAATAAGCAATGAAGCTCTCCTGAAGGCATGCTGGTAGAAGGGTTGATTTCCCATTCGCCGGACTTATTCGTTGTGGTGCAATGCCCTTTGGACGGAAACAAGGAGTGATGCATATTGTAGGTGCACGTGCTCTGTCTCAGCCTCCAGCTATGACCGAAGTACATTAGAAATATTAGCTTTCGCATATACTCGAAGCTGAGGTGACGCAAACTTATACGGGCGGGTGTAGCATAGTCGGAGGGAGTGCCGGCTGTCGCGTGCACCCGATAGCAGGTTCCTGGTTCGGATTTCCCGCCCAGGCCAACAAAGCCTTCCATCCGTGCGAGGTCGGTTAATCGACATCAGACTTGTCCTCGAAGGATAAAGCGCTGAGTTGTCCATCAGCTGGTCACCCAAATTCATTGTACGCATTCAAATCGGCTCCACGACATCCCGTAGAAGTAGAATGCGTGGCGCATTCCAAAAGGGATTGAGTAACGCCGCCCTCTATCCTTATGCGTATACTTATCAGATCTTGCCCGCTGTCACACATAAAGTTTTTTTTTCAAAACGCTACTAAACTGGAGTAACGTATTTATCAAATATAATCCCCTCGGCGCGTGGTGGAGCAGTCTGAGGAAGCCTCTCCGCGGAGTGTACCCGATTCCAAGTTCATGGCTCGGGCTCCCGCCTAGGTCATCCAAGCCTTTTATTCCTCCGGGCTCGGCGAATTAGTGCAATGCTTGCCTGAGAATGATAAAACACCGACTTATCCACTGACTGGTCACCGCAGGCCACTATATAGGCCAGTTACGCCTTCTAATTGCCTGCACGTTAATCCGTAGAAGTAGAGTGCGTGGCGCATCCAATCAAAAGTAATTGACTAACACCGTTTAACCTTTATACTAACTGCTCCCTCAAACAACGAGCGCCGCTACACAATTCTCCAAACGGTGCAAGATAGTGTTGAAGGCTTTACATTTTCCGTTAAATGAAGATAGAAACCCAGTGGGCATGCTTCCGCCCATTCGATTGATAGATTCGATACTATATGCATTGTGCAAGGCGCACTTTCGGAACATTCCAGGCATGACAGAGCACTGACAACGCACGCCATGCTTGAGATACTCCGAAAACACTGCAGGTCCTGGAAAATAAGGTGCTCCAATGGCAAAAGCCTGCTGCAGTTATTTTTTAGGCCACCCACAGCGAAAACACGATGGCCTGGTAAAGTCTTATGCATGGTTTTATAGCTCTCGACGAGGCGAATCGAATGGTACCAACAGTTTCTGAATCAACTCAAAATTAAAGGAGTTATGAGCATGCGACGGTTTGCGACGGATTTTTCCGTCCCAAACCGTCTTTTTGATCGCGCGACGCGGGCGGTATTGTAATCTTATTTTGTGCGCTACATATGTACCCTTTGGTTTCTTTCATTCTGGTCTGCAGACGAGCAAATATTTCTGATGTTTTTGAAGTAGCTCTATGGCTATGAATCTCCTCGCATATCTCACATATCATAAAGATAAGTTTGAGCAACGCTTCATTCTAAACCGTACTTTTTTAGCATCTGCAGCTTTCTGCAGCTCGAACTTGCCCGGTATCCACGACGGCTTGACACTTTCCACAAACATCAAGTAGGATAGGACAAGTATAAAAAGTTATAAAGGAGAGTTATCAGTCAAGTAGAAAAAACACGGTACAATTGGGAGATAATGTAATGAAGGTAGCTGAAAGATATCAGTGGCGCTCCTTAATCGAGCCTGGCATCGTTATGTCGAACGCTTTTCAGAGGTAATTATCTCTAAAAGGAAGTGACAGAACCCTACACAAACTCTACCCTACGACATAAAACGAAAGCAAGCAGTTCATCTACATTCACTGCGAGGAGATCCCGATACTTTCTGGTGCCTGAGGTGGTCCCTCTTCGACGGTTCTGCCAATGACGGCTGCAGGTGGTCCAGAAATAATCCATGATTTCTTGACCGAGCCTCGTTTCGCTCTCATTCCAATGCTCATTTATTTCTTTTTGAAGAACTTATTACTTGTGTCATATTTATTATTTATTTATTTATTTATTACAATGCACATATTTGTGCGCTATAAGTGATATATATATGTAGATATAGATATGTAGATATATAGGCAGTATAGTCGTTGTAATCGCGAAAACAGTCGAGCAATATGGATATATATATAGTGTCGTCATTATAGTCCGCGAGAATAATTGAACACTGTCGATATAAATACCGGAGTCCATGTGTGTAATAGAGCAAAGTCGGGAACGTCTGAAGAATTATTATTATTATTATTTATCCTTATAATAGGATACTAGCGTTATGTAATAATAGTAAGGTAGTCCGTTTCCGGTATTGAGTTAGAGACGGTATGGTTATTGTAGCCTGTCTTTTTCTTCCAATGATTTCTTGTTTTCTTCGTGTAGCAGCACAAATAAAGAGCGAACGCCATGCTTCATATGTCGGGATAATCAAGATCTCTTCATTGATCTGCGCAGATAGTGTTTACAAATGATCTGGAATGTTAAGAGTTGATAGCAGATCTATTTTTTAAGTCTCTTTTTAAATGTCGGAACATTAGGTGCCTCTATAATATTGCGTGGAATTAATTGAAGCCATCTCGCTGTTCGAAAGAACAGTGAGTTCAATAGCCCATTTCCGTGTCTACTATGAATTCTTTCACAGTGCAGTGATAGCGTACTTATACGGCCTCGACTGGGTCTGAAAATCCAATATTTACTAGCTTTCAGTTTAAGCTCTCCCTTCAATATTTTAAAACAAAATGTTAGATCATTAACCACTCTTCGATATAGAAGACTACGAAGGTTGAATAATCTTAGCCGTTCCTTGTAGTTGGGCATGCTCCGTGGGTAATCTGCACTTGGAAAACATTTAAACATTAAGATTCGTGTGAAACTTCTCTGTATTTTTTCTAGTTTTATTTGTCTGTTTTTAGTATGGGGACTCCATATTTGAGAGCCATATTCTATAATTGGGATCACATAAGTTTTATAAAGCTTCAGTAGTACTGCGGGATCATTGGTGTATGTATTTCTTAAGATAGAAAAGTATTTCTATCTTAAGAAATACATAGATAGTAGATAGTAGATAGTATTCTATTTAGTAGATAGTATTTCTTAAGATATTAGTTTGCATTTCCTTGCTCACATTCACATTTCTAAGAATTTCTTATTTTCCCCACCAGAATTGGCGAAGCTGCAAGCCACCATTCCTGTTTAGATGGTAGCGCAGTTGGTAGCAGTGACCGACAGCTTCGTAATTGATTTCGCATACTGGTCTGCTATGTTTTCCATCAGTACCCGAATGCTTGATGATTCATTAGTTTCTTGAGAAACGCAATATCGCTGGAATAGTCCAACACTAGATTCCTCGTAAGCCATTACAAAGCCTGCACAATTTCATTCAAGAGGGAGACGCGTGGATATTCATTTCAAATAGTAGTTTGATTGATTACCAGGCGCAGGAACGGTCGATGCTGCACTCAAATATGCCGGTACGTTCCCACCTCCCAGCGCTGTGCGCTTTCGCGACATGTACCGAATGTTTTATTGTTGACGCAGCAAGGGAAAAGAAGTAGACTGGATACTCCAGCCAAAATTTGCGTTACAAAATGGGTGCAAAAAAAACAGGCAAAGAGGACAAGAGCTTCCACTCAGTAATTTGTTTTGTGACGTTTACATGCTCATTTATCTTAAAACCAATCCGTCTCACACGCCAACGCTAAGCTGCTTAAGCTCCAGCGATTGCCGTGATCCTTGAAAAACATGGCCGTTTTGCTTGACTGGCTCTGCCCTCAATTAAACATCAGACCGGAAGGAAGGGAGAGAAGGATGGATGCCGTCATCCAGGAATGACATCACGACTCTGACGATCACGTTTAACTGGTGAATGTAAGGGCATTAGGAGGCGCATCACCGCCGTTTCGACTCGCTGAAGTGGTCACGTAGCTCTCCCTTCAAGCTTGGTAAGGTTTCATATGGCTCCTTCAACTGCTTAGGCTGCTGGCTGTGGTTATGCGTCTCTCCAGACAGGCTCACCACTGTCAGAACTAAGGCTTAGAGAAGGGAGAAACGGTTCACTTACATAGCGACTCTTCACCTCTACCAAGATTGGGCTCTATCCAGTCAGAGCGGCGGTGCACCGCTGCTGTAGAACACATACACAGGGTGCCATGCTCGAAGCAGTAAGCTGCAGTACTCTGTCCCCTCGCAGGCCTGCATTTTGTCTTGTACGTAATAAGTCTACAGCAGGGGTCCCCATGCATGTCCTCTATAGCTGGTAGCTTTACCCTAGCCTAGGTACCCTTTGAAAATTATTATGTATACGCAGCAGTGCTCAGTGGTTTCGTTTTAAAAGATTTTGGACGAATTCTGTTGAAGCAGTGGACGAGGGAGAAAGTGACCCCCACTCCAGACTTGCACCGCCATGTATTTATGCTATAGTTTACTTTTAATAGAACTAGGCGTAAACCTTTAAGTCTTCATCTTCAATTTATCCAATCTCCTATACACTCTCTGCCAAGAAGCAACCAGTACCATCACGTGCAGTTTTTATGGTACACATGACACGGGAAATTTTTTGAGGGAGTTCTCCTAACGATGAATGAAAATGAGGGCTATGATACTAATACCGATAATAGTCTTTCTGAATCTCGGCATAATGCCCCTTGCTGAAGTGTTCATTTCGTGAATATGTGCACAGAAATTGGTGCACTCTATTTGGGGCTTACGCTTTGGCGGTTTCGCCTTCTTCGAAGCTTTTGTAGCGGAGGCCGAGGATCTACATCAGTAACCCTCACACGCCAACCTCTATCTGGCAGTGGTAGTGGAAGACTCTTAAGAAGACGAAACCACCGAAACGTAAGCCCCGAATAAAGTCTATATCAATCTCTGGGCACAGATTCACGAAATCAACACTTCAACACAGATTATAGAGAGATCTCGCTTCTGTCGGCAATTTATGATGCGTCGTCCGTTTCACATTTGCATGATATAGTGGAGGATTTTTGAATGGGAAATTGACGTACGCCTAAGTTAGCGTCCGAATCGTCCGCGGAAATAAAAATGCCGCGAAAATGAAAAATTAAAATATGGCTGTCTCACGTATGGACCACGCGCTATTTGTGATCAGCTGTGACCAGTGCCGCAGAGTGCTTGCATAGGCCGTCGGCTACCATGAAACTTCCTAACCGATCTTTTATTCGCTTTGAAATTATTGAATTCACAAATTATGACCATCTTAGCGACCGTTTGAATTTCAGCCGTCGGCGTTTGCGCGTCGGCCTACACGTTGGCTGTCATCGCAGTCGAACGATACTACGCGATCTGTCGACCGTTGCAATCGCGGAAATGGAGAACGAAGGTACGTTCAGGGAACGCTTCTAGCTGACATGGCGTCACACTTACTTACCATGTTCCTTGTGTTCCTTTGTAGAGCAGCCTTACTTAATGAGCAGTAGCAGATAAAATAAAAGACTGAAGATCGTGGTTAGTCAATTCCTCTGGAGATGCGCCATGTATTCTATTCCTTCTGAACAAAACATTCACCTGTATCACCTGTCGTCCCGTTGATCATTGAGTTGCTCGAGCGGGCGCCAGCAGTATCGCCATTAGTTCCTGTCGCGTGCCAGAGTGCTTAGAGTTCTTAGTGTTTCTCAGTGTTCTCTTGACATCCCGCGAAATCCTGTCGGTGACGGCTTTCGTTAAGCGGGTGTCTGCGAAGCTGTTTTCGGGACCGGCCCACCTGATTTTCGACGACTTGGCCCATGCTACAGTGACGCAATGACTTCTGGTGGCCTGTGCGGCCGATGAACGCTGTTTTGTCTCGGATTACCAGACATGTATGCTATCAAGTCATCATCCCTTGAGTGAGGGAAGTTATGGCTGGGTTGGGCTAGCGCCGAATTTTTAATCGATCCGGGATGCTCACAACAGCCTGCGCTTTCTTCTACATATTGAGTTACATGCATATTAATAGTTTCGGCCAATAAGCGAGTTGTTATCAAACGTTGATTCAACGTGTTGCTGATAAAAGGTAACTAAATTATGGTCTGAAAAGGAAGGCTTGCTCAAGATAGGACTTCGCAGGAACAATTTTGATTTCTTCATATGCTTTGAAAGAGATTTCGATACTAACGATGTAGAGCACCCGAATGCAAGACATCATAAGTGCTAAAGCTTTCTCATAAACCGCACCCCTCACGAAATAAAGTAAAGGGATCAATATCGACAGCAATCAGTTTCTTCCCGTGGCACACCGCGCCTTCCAGTTTTGTTGGACTGGCTGACAATTTGAAAGCGCATTTGGGCCAAAAAAAATGAATTCGCCAGCCGATGGCAATGATTACCTAGAATGTGCCACTTCACTCGCCGCGAACGGATCAAAGGCCTGGTTTACTTGAGTCGGATCCGAACCCGAAAGAATCGATTCAGGACAAAATATTGAGAGAAGCCTCTTTCCTGATTCATGCGTCAGTCTCGCTCTCCAATAGGCATTAAAATTTTCATTCGTTGGCAACCTAAGACCAAGGAGTTCTCGTTTTAGCGACATCTTCACAGAATCTAACCAAAATTGCTATATCACACAACAAATTCAGTGACGAATACAATTATTCATTCATCTGAAATGGCACAATGTTAACTGGGCAAAAATTCAGGCATAATTTGGCAGAGAAAGTTCTTGTGGCAGAAATATCGATGATGTTGTGGTTTTCAGAAACGCGCTCTGTTCACCATCTCGCTGGTGTGGGTGTTCTCCTTCGTCTGCAACATCGGCTCGCTGTTCATTTTCGACTCGGTGCCCTATCGGACTCAGTGGACGTGCGACACGACCAAGGGACCGCTGATCGACTTCTTCTACCAGCTCTACGTGACACTGGTTCGTTTCCTTGAGCCACATGCTGTTCAGGCTAACTTGAGCGCCACAAATCGAAACAATGAGCTAATCCTTCCGTTTCTGCCGACATCCGATGCTTAGCTTTGATGACAGCCTCGTTTTCTGTAATTAGTCGTAATCCAACACTGCGAAGGATGCGGATTCCGCCGTAGTTCGGTCATTCTTACCATCTTCAAAGAGCAGCGGCGTTCCAAATTGATGTCTCCCGTCAACATCGAACCAAAGAGTCAAACGGATTATCCGAGCCTTTCCTGATTGTATCCACGCGAGGGACAACCGACCGTTAAGAAGCTGCTGAACGAGGCCTTTGAAGCGTCGATTTTCCATCTAGATGGACTTCTTTAAATTAAGAGAACGGCAGCGTTTTCTTCGATGAGTGGGTTGAGATAGAGCCGGAAAGGCTTCCTTTCTCGAAATAGACGAAAACCTTACGGTCCATTTTCATCCCACTTTTTGAAGTTGGCGTAGCCCACGATTTCAGATGGTTACAAACTCTGGAAGGAACTCTAGGATTTTCTCTTTGGAGAAGTGTGCAGCTTCCTCCCTCCTGGAGGCCTTACATTCATGTGGCGTACACCCGCGTTCTTTGAGGAAGAACCTTTCAATGACATTGAAGACTCTAATGTGCTAGGAAACCTTAATAAGGTGTCATAACCCTCATGTAGGTCCTAACGACATTTACTACAGGTGCTGTTGTTCATTCCGCTCTGCGCCATGGTCAGCCTCTACGGGCACGTCATCTACGCCCTCTCGACGGCTATCGTCAGCGATAATCCCGTCGTCCAGCAGTCCATCATGCAGGGTGAGTGTGGGAGTATATGCTACGTACAACATATCCAATTTACACGTACACTGTGCCCTCGGGGTGTCTCCAACCCACGTGATGGCGATGAGAACCGCGTTAGGCTGTTTACTCCGTGCCGACGGAGTGTTCGAGCGGACTTCAGTAGTAGAGTGTCCAGGCCTGAGGCCATTCTAATGCCCGGCGTTGACCAAATCAAGTGGCAAGCTCCGCGTTAGCACTGCAATACGGCGTTGTGAGTCTGAGATTGTTGCGACTCGTCTGGGCATCCAACCGAAGCGCCGGCTCACTTTCCCATCTCTCCGGTGTCAACGATACTCTTGGCGTGAAAAGCGATGACTCCTGTGCTCCCCGGGGACATATATGTAAGGCTGAAGCGGCCGCGAATTGAATCAACGACGATGGCAATCCGCCTCAAAGGCCAAATCTCTTTGAGGGATCTAAAAAGCGGCACGGGACAGGAGCAGGAGCAGAACTGATAGAACGGGGAGTCATGGGACCCACGCTTTTTCATATAGGGACTTAAAGTTGAGTTATATCTTGCATTAAACCATTCAACAGAAAGCACTATCTGCCAATTATTAGGTAAAGTTCATGTACTTGAATCCTGAGGATGTATGCTCGTATTCCCCCGTTGGGGGAAAGTCAATCAATATCAGCATACCATATCACGCCCCAATCCCCCACTGGGGGAGACTCGGGGTAGACGAGCATACGGCCCCTGAACTTCCACTTATACTTGCTTCGTCTAAGGATAAGTAGGATCTTCTCCATAGCTAGCGCTAATTAGAGTATGATTTATCAAGGGATGCTTGAAGAAATTGTGCAGTGCCCTAGATAACTGAGCCGCCGAGTAGAAGTCCCTCTAAGTGAGTTCTGTGTTTTACTTTTACTTCGAGTTTTTTTACTCGCGAGAAGTGTAAGCACGTGCCTGCTAATCGATTCAAATCTTTCCACATCCGTAGCTCTATTGCTCCCATAAAGCTGCAATTACCAGACCAAATGTCCGAACTTTCTTTCGGCACTAGAACATGCCTACAGCCAGGGAAGAATGTCTGCATCGATACCGCGTTCAAAACAATACAAGAACATATGTTAGTTATATATAACTGCATTTCAGTGTGTTTCAGTGTGTTCTTCTCCCAACGAGCTTTTTGGGTGGAATTTTTAGTAATCTTGGCCTGACGTTCCGACCTTGTCGTCGCCTCCACAGGCCTAAAGGCGTCTCAAGGCGTTAGATTGGTGTTTCACCCGACCAAGCTCTTCACCCGCGCTAGCATTTTTGACCTGCAGTTGAAAGTACACTACGAAACCCCCTAACTATCAAGCAACTTACGCAGCGATCCACCGTTGGTGTGCAGCTGCGGTACCAGCCTAAGTCGGTCACGAGTAGCGAATGGAACACACTGCACAGGCCTCTTATTGTCACTATATCGAGGACAGTGTGCCCCCCTCCCCTACTGGTCCCTTTTATAGCTCGCAGAGTGGTGCAGACTGGAGAAGGTCGTTTGTTGTGGATAAGCACTTGGCCCGATAAAATACCAATCTACCGCCTCAGTCGCTTTTAGGCTTTTGAAGACAACGACAAGGTCGAAGCGTCATGCCAAGGATACAAAAAAAAATTCCACCTAAAAACCTCGTTAAGAACACTGAAATATATTACGATAGTGCTGAGGTTTCAAGATGAGAAACCTCAGCATTCTCGTAATGGAGTTTATATGATAGTCAACTGGACGGCA
This sequence comes from Heligmosomoides polygyrus polygyrus, assembly GCA_947396885.1. Lineage (NCBI taxonomy): Eukaryota > Metazoa > Nematoda > Chromadorea > Rhabditida > Heligmosomidae > Heligmosomoides > Heligmosomoides polygyrus. Next base: position 72,953,866 of record OX377205.1, on the reverse strand, counting down.
TACGGTAATCTTTTAAAAACGCTCGAAACCATGTGAACTGTTTGTAACTTCTGAAAATTAAATTAAGGTAAATTTACTGAGATCATAGTGAAGATAAAGAACAAGATCAGGGTCGGCGTTAGTCATACCCTTTTGGGATGCGCCACGCATCCCACGTCTGAAGGATATCATGCAGACAAATTGAATGCGTATTTGACCTAAACAATGCGTTACCGATACGTTACACCTGGATATGAAGGTTACTGTCGTCCACCCGCATCAAGTCCGGCATCGGGCAAGGTGGCGTGACGACACCAGAAGAGCAGAGCCCGCGACGAAGCGGGACAAACGCTGAAGAAGAAAAAGAAGATTGCATTGACCTGTGATGACGAGCCGATCTGAAGTCAGGGTTTTTGTTACCAGACAATTCCGGCACTAGTTCAGCGACCCCAGAGTTACGGGAGATTCGGTTGGCCTGGACGGGAAACCCGAACCAAGCACATGGGATTAGGTGCACGGTCGGTGTGTCCTGCGCTACCACGTGACTACAGACAATTATGGGAATGAAATCTTTTTAGACTAACCGTGAGATTGACAGAGCATTCGGTCAAGACTCCCCTTGCCTTGGACAAAATTGTTAGAGCCGGTGGTCCTCTAAATTTTGCATGAAATGCGAGGTGCTCCAAGAAGCGGACATTTTCTTCGCCGATCAGCATGAGATTAGGGAATTCCCTCTGTTCGTCTAAAACGGTCACGTATGTAGGCGAACTAATTCAATTTTCGCTAAGAGGGCTTTAATAAACTTCACTCTGATTTCATGATTCTCGACGAAATCTACCAATACGTACGCGATCTTTAAAGCTTCGTATAAGATGTAGGAGCCTTCTAGACCATACCCACCCATGCGGGCACTAACAAGTCAATTCGCAGCTCTGAAAAAGGAAGAATACCCATCCTTGAAAACCTAGCGGCAGGATGCACCTCAAAGGAACAGCACCAATGCCTTGCAGTGGAACATTTGTCAAATCGATTCAGTGGAGAACTGCCAAGTCTTCCTGACATTGGCATTGACATCAGATCGGTATAGACCGCAGTATCCTTAGAGGACGTGATGATAGATCGACCGTGACATATTCGGGAAGGGTGCTGATAGATGAACGAGGATACCTGTTTTAATATGTCCCGAGGGAGCTAAGCATCCATGAGGAGCTTTTTCAAGCAGATGACGCACATATCCAGGAAAGAGGAATCAGCTGCCCTTTCACTCAGATGGTTAGGAGGCCCGCAGGAATCGCTCATATCTTCATGAAAACTGCGACGGAATAGATGAAAAATGGGCTGGAAGAATAGAGTAGCACGCTGAATACAGAACGCTATCAACAGCTGCTAAGACGCGACAGATCGGATCACGGGGCACAGTAGCGGATGAGCAGCCTTCGATTAGGCGCTAGATGTTAGGTTCATAACGGTCGCATAAAACCAGTGTATGTAGGAAAACAAACGATACAATAACTTCTGATGAAATCAATGAAATCACCTCTATTTTCGATGCGATAGAGCATTTGATGAACCGTTATCGGTGACTCTGTTGTCATGGATGGTTCAACCGCCTTCGCTGAAGAAGCTCCTGATGCATGCTCTTCTGTCTGTCCTCACCCATCCACCACCTTACCCCTGAGGATGCTCTCGTCTTTGCCGATCTTATTCATCGTAAAAATATTCGTCTTTGACTCATATTTGATTGGTTTCGAAGCTCTTTGGAGGGCATAGGGTCTAGCTCACGCAATGCATCCGGCGTCAGATTCTGAAGACGAAAAAGCACATGAAGCGCAGCCGGAGGAGGTGACGGCTGTCGCGGGCACCTGACACTAGGTTCTTGGTTCGTATTTCCCGCCCAGGCTAAGCAAGCCTTCCAACGGTGGATTCGGTGGATTGGTACCACCGCACTCGTCTGGAAAGGATAAAGCGCCGACGACTTATTCATCAGCTGGCCACCGCAAGCCATTGTATGGCCAAATACGCATTCAAATTGCCTTCAGGACGTCACCTAGAAGTAGAATGCGTGGCGCATCCTAAAAGGGAATGAATAATTCAGTCCTTTATCCTCATCCTTTTATGACCTGCGGCATAGTGTTTAGTGATGGTCGCTTTAATTACAGCCGGTTGATCCAATGTGGTCATGAGTTAGGGTTAGATTTCTCGTCAGTAGCATAATTTCATCAAACTAAATTAGTCGACGAAGCGCTCTTAGCCGGAATTGTTGCTTAAGACAATGCGGACGCCTTGTTCCGAAAGGAAAAATCTAGCTCAGTACGTACTTCCCAAAGAAGTCTCAAACTGTAACACAGCAGCAAGGGAGCTGTTTCCCCTTCTTTAAGGCCTCACATCTCCTTCCGTTTCTGCCTGGTTGCCACCCTTCAATAGGTCAGATGTGTAAATGTGCTTTCTCAGTGGTCAAGATATCTTACCTATCCCTACATATAACATATCCCCGCACTATTATCAATAAATCAATAAACCGATCAATATTAAGGTCAGGGACTTCTTGAACTACGTGTTTGCTGCAATAGTTCTATTCTAGAGTTGCCCCTGTGCGCGTCGACGTTTTCTGAATGGCTGTACGCGTCCGTCGGCATACCTACTATGAATGGCAACACACTGAAGGTAAGTAACTTCATCGCAGCTAACAAGTGCATGTCACTCCGAAGTGTATTTACGTCTCCGGCAATTCCATTTCACCCTCCAATTCTGGACATTTCCCAACACCACGGTGGATAACTCTATTTTCACGTGGGAACGAATAACTGTGATTTGATTGTTTACGGTAACGGACGTGGTTAACCTAATGTCGCAGAACTCCAACCTACTATTAGCAGCAGTAGCACCACTTCTCCATTCCATATAGTACAAGAGGGAACCCGTGAGCTAACATGATATATACCATTTTCACTCACATGGGACACTTTTCAAACCCAAGTGCGCACTTTTCAAATTAAATTCTACACTCTCACCTCAAATTGGACACTCTTCTAAGCCAGCTTAAGACTTTTGAAATCAAAGCGAACTCTTCCAAACCAAAATGAGCTTAATCTGCGCTAAACTTAATTCTCTCCAAAAGGTTTAAAATAATTTTTTGCTCTATGAAAATTTTATTATGATTACCTTGAAGTTTTAACTCATTTACCCAAAAAGTGAACACTTTTTTGAATTTTTATAAAATTCTCATTCTTTTTTTTTTGGAATAAAATAATGGTTTATAATGGTTTATGCTGGTTTTAAGGGACAGGAAAATGTTTACTTCCAAAACAAGAGATGGCGTCATGCACTCTTCCAAGACGTCGCGATTTTCTTTCGATTGATATCAAAGTTCCTGTCTGTATGGAGTCTCACACCTTTAAACGATAAAACAAACGCAATTGCAGTGAACACACATATCCTCACTTTGATGCTTCATGTAAGAAATGTTTACACTGTCAATCAAATAAAAATCGCGACGAGCTTCTCAAGTGCGTGGCATAATCTGTTCTATTAATGCACTAAATGATTGCTGCCTTGTTGCCATTTAAAACAAAATTTAATTCATTATTTTTTCTCATAGGCAAAAAGTTTTATAAAACACTTATACACTCATTCGAGCAGCTGGACTAAGAAATTTTTTAAAAAGGTATAACCAGGTTTCCTTGAACGAAAAATTATTCTAACCATCTCGGAAAATCTGTAGTTTAACCTGTAAGAATCTCGTTTCGATTTAGAAGACGTTCAATTTGGTATCAAAATTCTTAGGCTATCTTACAATAGTGTCCAATTTGACGTGAAAGGTATCAGATTCGGTCCGAAAGGTCTCAGTTTTGCGCCTAGTATTGGAAATTTATGAATGGCCTTAGACTGAAAACGGAAGAGGATCAATCCATTCATTGTATGAGCAGCCTGTCTTGCACCAAAAGTTTAACTACGAACACAAAATCCGTTATAAGAGCGGCGGGTAGGAAACCGTGATCCGCACCTACTTAAATTGGTCCCGGCCTACTTCTGTCCAGCTTAGAATGTAATTCACGACCGGATTTACAAGCAGTCAAGCGGTTGCAGAATAGCCACAGCTAATTCAGGAGAAACAACAGTCGCTGATGATTCCGAGCTCGGACAAGCTCAGCGTGCGAAAGCGGTCACGGCTATCGTCAATCACCACGCTGTTCGGGACGCCACGGAGCAGCTTCGACTCGACCACGCTTCTTCGCAGCACTAATCAGGTTCGTCATCTCAACCGCAATCCTTGATACAAAGCTCGTGGTCCAGGTTGCACCATGGATTGTTTCTTCTGAACTCTGTGGAAAGGCTGTGGCTGAGCCACCAACAGCTGTGTAGTTCTTTGCGGCAGAGCCCCGCTTACCATCTGCAAAGCTCTTCATTAATTAAAAATATACATAAGATTACGTCTATGGTTCAGAGAAGTGCATTCTTTGTACAGTTTTGTAGCATCTCTTCTTTCCGCCCAATATTACGGGATTCTTAGTTAGATGTGGCTGTCAATTATTTATTTATTTATTTATTTATTTATTTATTTATTTATTTATTTATTTATTTATTTATTTATTTATTCAATACGCTGCATAAGGCAGTCATGGGAAAAATAAAAACAAACTGAACACAACCAATCCAGAAACCAAGGAGTAGAAACATGAAAAGGGTTATGAAAAAAAACAACAACCGCTTCCTGGCGATGCGCTTAAAAATCAAGAAGAATTGTGGAGTGGAGGGTACGTCACTTTTGTGCGATATAACCCGATCCGGCTCTGCACGTGAAAGAGTCTCCACGAATTCTGGTTTTAGGCGTCTTATATCCAATTTTCTCTGAATTCCCACGAGTTCTAGACTTAACGATGCGATAAAATTTACCAACTTCCATCTTCGTTAATACCGAAAGTATTTTAAAAACCGTACACACATCATTTCGCTTCCGCCACGACTCTAGGGTGTGAAGTTGAAATCTTAAATTCCTATGTCGAAAACCCGGTATTCTACAGAATGATCTCTTAGGACTAAATAGCTCCGGCCAATGTGTATCGTAAAGACGCTGTAAGCGGTATCTACATATTTTAAGTTAGCTTACCAACCAAGGCGTCCAGTGGATGAATGTAGCTTCTAAAGTCTTTGTTCTTCACGTTGTTAGTGCCAATTCTCAACCTTTTTCAGGAGAAGATCCTCTCGGCCAAGAAGAAGGTGACTCGAATGCTGATGACGATAGTAGTTGCGTTCGCCGTCTGCTGGCTGCCGAGCCATCTCTGGTGGCTACTCGTCCGGGCGTCTGACTTAGCGGTAAGTTCCCTACCGTCCTCGAGCTCTATTTTTGCCTTCGACCACTCATTCTTTTTGCTTTTCATGCTTTTTGTTTCCTCTTCATATTGACGCGCGGGCATGCACTCGTTCTTGATTCAATTACGATGTCCGCCCTACACAACTACCCAGACTACCTGCCCTCTACTTCCTATCCGCGAAAAGACTGCTTTTTGCACGCGATGGAGAGGGATCGACAGAACTGGTTGCATGGAAAGGTCGACTATTTTTTGATGGGGTTCAGTCGTTCGGCAGAATGTGCTGTTGGGTTGCGGTCGAATTGCATAACACAGATGTGGACTGCTAAGCTAACTCACCACTAGTTGCCCCTCTTGCCTAGGATGAGGATCTCACAGATAGCGTGACAAGGCCTTCTGAAGAAAACCTTGACAAACTGTCCTGATACTGGCCCTATAGTGACTTTCCTAAGCGGCAACCAGCGGGCCCGGTTATACCATTTTCACGTCAGACTGTGCATATTTCATTAGAAGAAGCTTTTAAAATCAAATTGGGTGCCATAATAAACAGGCTTGACAACTTTTTGACAACCTTGAAATCAAACTGAGCATCTTCAAAATTCAGAACGAGGCTCTTCTAGAGACATTACTCCAGAGACTCCGAAAAGGCCAGAAAACTTAATTGTCTACGGAAGATTTGGCATAATTTTCATTCACCTGCCCCAGTAGGTGAACAAATTTGATGAAAATCTGTATTTCTCGAGAAAAAATGTGAACACACACCTCAAAATTTTATCTGAAAACAAAGTTATCTGAAAACAGTGGTTTAGAGCTTATTCTAAAATACATTTTTAAGTGGACCTGACGAAGAGACATTACCATCTCGTCTAGCTCGTTGTGATTCTAATTTGACTTATAGTGCAAACGCAACTTACTTAGAACAGCTGAGTAAAGATATGAGTATTTGCAATTTTTTTTGATGTACCGTTGAGACAGGCCTCCTGATAGAGAAGCATCGCGAGAAACAGAAGCCAGTGCATATCGCCTTCCTCGACTTGGAGAAGGCCTTTGACCGCGTACCGCGTGAAGTGATATGGTACGCCTTGCGACATCATGGAGTTCCCGAAGAGCTCATAGAGCGGGTGCGAATTCTCTACTCTTGTCCAAAGAGTCGAGTTCAAGCTGCAGCTGGAACCTCGATGGAGTTCCCCATCTCTGTCGGGGTACACCAGGGTTCTGCGCTTTCCCCACTCCTCTTTCTTGTCGTCATGGATGCCATCACACGAGATCTTCAGAAGCCCGTCCCTTGGACGTTGCTTTATGCCGATGACGTGATGCTCGCTAGCGAAGACAAAGGAGAACTCGAGCGAGAGTTGCAAGCTTGGTGTGATCGCTTGGAGCGGTTTGGACTCAGATTGAACGTGAAGAAGACCGAGTATTTAACGACGGACGTTACCGAGTCCAGCTCCATCAAGGTTAACGGCATCGAGCTTCCACGCACTGCGGTCTTTAAGTACCTGGGATCAGCAGTCGCGTCTGACGGCAAAGTGATGGTCGAAGTGAATTCACGCGTGAGTGCAGCTTGGTCCAAGTGGCGCTCGTTGACTGGCGTGCTCTGCGACAAGAAGATACCAGAGCGCTTTAAGTCGAAGTTCTACGGAGTAGTCGTCCGGCCGGTAGCGATGTACGGCGCTGAGTGTTGGCCTGCCACTAAGGAAGGTGAAACGCGCCTCAGCGTCATGGAGACGAAGACGCTGCGCTGGACGGCAGGAGTCACCCGCATGGACCGCATCAGAAATGATGCTATTCGGCAGAAGTTCGGTGTCGCGCCGATAACTGACAAGATGCGCAAAGCTCGCTTACGATGGTACGGCCACGTTCTGCGTGGAAAGGAAGGCAGCGTCCGCAAGATAGGCCTTAACTTCGAGGTAATAGGAAAGCGGCCTAGAGGGCGCCCGAAGCAGCGCTGGGCTGATACGTTAACATACGGACTTGAAAGCGACTGGTGTCCACCCTGATCTAGCGCTGGATCGGCAAAGGTGGCGTCATGACACCAGAATAGCGGACCCCGCCACGAAGCGGGACAGACGCTGAAGAAGAAGAAGAAGAAGAAGAAGTTGAGACAGAGGCTAGAAACCTGCGTGAGATACGCCTCGAACCCCGCACGGACAAAACGTGACATGGAATGCCGCCGCACCAGAGGAAGCGCAGCCTCCTCCTGTTTGACACAGCGACATCTTTCTGAGCGTCTGGATTCAGAAGACGAGTCCGCTACGTCGCGCAACAAGCGTCTGGAATCAGAAGAGGTGACATCGTCGCCATATACAAGCGGCCGCATTCAGAATTCAACGTGGGATGCTGCTGCTGCCGAGGAAGCGCAGCCTCCTCCTCCCACAGCAGCATCTGCACGCGTTTCTGAGCGGCTGGGTCCAGAAAACGGGCCCATATGTCGCGCAACAAGTTCCGAGTATGTGTCCCCGACGTCTGCCGTGAGCATTGGAGGACCACTAAGGGGATGGTGGAGAAGGGCAGTAAGAGAGATCTCTAGGCTGGACCAGGAGAGCGACCAGGAGGGAAAGGAACAACCTGTGGGAGAGACCAGGACAGGGAAACCAGCAAGAAGAGATCAGTAAGGGGTCAATAGCGGAAACAAGGAACTGGGCCAGCAATTCGGACCAGGAAAGTGGGAGAGGGAAGGGGGTGTGGAAGACCAGTAAGGGCGGATCAGCAATTAGATCCAGTAAGAAGAAACGAGTGAGGGGAAACCTGGCTTCGGAAGACATGTCAACGATATCTGAAAACGCTAGCTCTTGAGCATGAGAACGGTTGCGGAGAATCAACCTGAGGGCAGAAGTACTGCGCAGCACAAACCAATGGCGTTACTGGACGGTCCGGAGAATGATGAACGCACGGAAGTGGTTATAGCTTGATGCCAATAAAGTACGCTGCAGATACTAGGTGTTAGCGACTTTTAAGTTTTACTTTTAAGCTTTCCGTAAGTCAGTAATGTTGCAAAGTCGTGCGAAGCGCGCAAGTGCGAGACACGTGTCGGAGCACTTGTCAAATTGAAATCCGGATATCCTGAATGAGAGCACAGCTCCATCTCTTCTTTTAACTCTAAAAAATGTCTGCCCCCTGTTCTTTAAAACCAGTTCTATCATTTTCCTTGAAAGGTAACAATTTTATTAAAATCCATACTATGTGCTCATTTATTGGAAAATGTGAATCCAAATTCTAGAGGCATACTAATTTTTAATAGAAAATCATTCAAACCTTCTCAGAGAGTTTCTACTTTAATCTGAAATACGCTCATGTTGGTTGAGAAGACATTAATTTCGGTTATAAAAGCGTCGTGCTTGCTTAGAATAGTGGCCAGATCGATTAGCGAAGTGTCCAATTTGGTTTGAAGCGCGTCCAACTTGAATTGAAAGGTATCCAATTTGACATGGAAATGGGATGTCACGGCATCGCTCCTGTGGTAACGCCTCCGTTGTCTTAATCTCCACCTGAGCTTATGAAGCATGGAAGAAGTGATTAGCGGGACGTTGGTCCTTACGGGAGCAAAGGATGCTCGGTTGTTTATTATGAGCGCAGATTAAGTAACGAAGAAGGCACACCAGGATGTGGTCAACTTTGGCACACATATGTGAGTTACATGTACGCGCAGGGGCGAACATCCCGTGAAGTACATTTTTTTCGAAAGAGCAGGATGACGCGAATGAGCAATATCCGCCTCGAACGATGCGAATTAAGGCTTTGAGGTCTTGCTTCAATTAAAACGCCGTTGGTGCTACAGCCGCACCCATTTCGGATCCCTGAGTCTCAATTGTTTCCTTCTTTTCTTGATATCAAAAAACATCCAAAAAATCATTAGGCCATTGCCATTCGTTTGAATAGTGGGAAAGCTCCTACTAGGAAAGATTCGCTTATCAGAAGGTTGAGTGGCGCGCGTTCAAGAAAAATGAATCCATAAACGAACTGTGTACGTGCTTTCGTTGTTGAGGCTTTCTGATGGTTGTAGGAATGAATGACTTTTTTCGTCTTGGAGCGACGAAAGACTGACCTGTCGATAGGCTGGCCATATTGACAACAACTAGACTGAGAACCCATATAAAAATTCTGATCTATCCTAGTCGGGAGCGGCAACAGTAAAGTGTCCGTTGCGCACGCCACCAAATGCCGCATAATCACATCCCCTGGAAATAAAAAAAGCTCGAATAATGAGACAGCAGTAAAGCTCTCATAGAAACTGAAGTTACGGATTGAAGCAGCAGATCACTATAGTCCCCTCAGATTAGGATAGATCCAAAAATTCTTCCCTGAGAGGATGTAGAATGCGAGTGCCTCCGGAACCTATTTGTCTCTGAAGTCTGCGGAGGCAAGACTAGAGAAGGGGCCCTCTCCCATATGTGGTAGCTTTACTCAAATAAAAGCAGAGGTATAACTCTTCCCTCATGTATTCGTACATGAGAAAAAGGATTTGGACAAATCGCTAGGATTCTCCGAGGAGGAAAAGAAGGGTGGAACTCCCTTTCTGACTTACACCGCAGCCTCTTTGCTTTACGTCATCTACGTCACTCATCGAACTTACTCGGGTTATTCCTCTTTATCGTTGCTACTTTCATTTTTTTGTCCTCAACTTAATTTATACGATCTTAATAGCCTCCGAAAGGTTCATGTATTTTCGCCTTATTCTACATAGTGTTCCTGCTCCAACTCTGTGACGCTATTGAGTTAGGAACAATTGCAGAGATGCTGGTGACGTTGCAAAACAACTTCCGCCAGACTTGTCCGAGTGTTTATTGAGGCTGCTGTTTGATGTTCTACGAGAAGCGAGCTCAAATTCAATTCTCGCGCTGATTCCTAAGACATATAGGGAGTGCTTGGAGGGAGAAACAATGCGAAAGCATGCGAACGCACCTGCTCTCCTCAGCCTGGGAACGTCATCATTTCGAAAACTGCAAGAACGTTAGTGAACTGACGGGAGTGACTTGTCAGGGTATCTATGGCAAGAATCGAGAAATTTGTACTTGTGGAACATTTTCAACGAAGAGCTCGTAGTAGCGCAGACAGAGAAAACACCGGCTGTTATGAGCATCCGCGTGGGGTTCCTAGTTCGAGTATGGCCCGGCATCCAAGTCTTCCATCCCTCTGAGGTTCATGAATTAGCACAAGGCTTAGTCCTTTTTGGGATGCGTCAAGCATTGTACTTCTACGGGATGTCGTGGAGGCGATTTGAATGCGTTTTTGGCTATACTGCTTTGCGGTGATCAGCCAATGAACAATTCAGCGCTTTATCCTTCCCAGACAAGTCTGCGAAGGATACTAAAAATTACGGGCGCGTGTAGAGCAGTCGAAGGTGGCGACTGTTGCATGCATCCGATACCAGGTTCATGGTTCGGATTTCCCGCCCAAGTCAACCAAGCCTTCCATCCCTCCGGGATCGATGAATTGGTATCAAACTTGTCCGGGAAGGATAAAGCGCTGACTTGTTCATCGGCTGGCCACCGCAAGTCATTGTATGGCCAAACACGCATTCAAATCGCCCCCACGAAATCCCGTTGGAGTAGAATGCGTGGCGCAGCCAGCAAAGTAATTGAGCAACGCCGTCGTTCATCTTTATCCTTATCCTACAAAGAATGACCGCCTATTAGCATTATTGACCCAAAGGACCTTGGCTGGCTACGGCCGTAGCCCAAGTTTTGCGAACAAAGGACTCTTACTGGACGAATTCACTAAATTAGAGGACCTGACCGAGACCACTGTGATCTTATATCTCTTTCAATGACTAAGTTTAACCCGAGTTCGCGCAGCCTTCCTATTGAAGCTGATGCGCAGATTCGTCACTTTGTATTTGCCCAACAATTGCCGTACCCTAGAAGCTTATACATAGCCGGCGACAGACATAGTCTGGAAGGAGAACGGCTGAGTTAAACAGGCAAAGACCAATTTATTCGTTGATCTTCTTCACCTTGTCGATCCATGCCGTGTCAGCGGTTTCAGCCTTACTCCTCAGCAAGAAGTTCAGCTGCGTCCGTTAAGATCGCGAAAATCCTAATGGGATTGTGCATCCTTCGCCAGTTGGACTCCCATTCTATCTCATCTGACTCGATTAGTCAGGTCTGGCACTAATTCGGGCTGAGCCCATTTCCTCAGCTCGAAACATTCACTTCTCTCCGTCTAATCACTTAAATCCTATTACGTGCTGTTTGGAATGCTAAGAGTGAGTGATTGATGACCGGTGCAACGTCTGGCTCTAATTCGTGCTCTACCTGCTTCCTGCGCATCAGACATCCTCTCCACCTACACATCTGATGGCAATCAAATTATCTGTGTGCGTAATAAGTATGGGAGCGGGACCGCTGCTGCGTCCTCCACGTAAAGTTAGACGTTCACTATTTCGAAGATTTGGTAGATTCGCAGAAACGGGAATTGTGACTCCCATTCGGTCTTAGATTCATGATAATACTAGCTTCATCTAAACATTAGGCAAGATCCTTCTTCTTTGAACCACAGAAAAAGTTTAAATATTCTTCTGTGTTTCATGTCCGGTGTTCATACTGTCACCAAGATATTCTGTAGAAGTGGGATGTGAAGGATCCCACCATCGTCTACCTTTGTTTCACTAATTTATTAAGGAGTTAATGAAACCGTGATTCCCTTCGAGCCCCCTTCCACTTGTCTCACCTCCTTCATCCCACAACGGTTTCAGTCACACTGTGGTTGCCTTATTTATTTATTTATTTATTTATGAATCTATTTGTTTACTACGGTCAAATAAATTCTAGACTCTAAAAAAATAGTTTCGATCGACTCTACATTGCAGGGCATTCCCATCTGGAACTCGGGTCTGAACATGGCGCTCACCATTCTCACCTACATTTCCTCGACGACGAATCCGGTCACCTATTGCTTCATGAATAAGGGGTTTCGCAGTAATGTACTGTCATACTGTACACGTCAGAAGAAAATGGTAGGTTTTCGAAATGACGCTGTGAAAACTATGCATATCGACCAGTCAAATTTGTTGATTTTTCAGCGCAGTCGAACTGCACCGCATTCTCGTCGATCTCCGACGAAAGACGCGCCACGCGACACGGCCAATACTATACCGCTCATTAAGGTTCGATTTAAAGCTGAATTTTTGTACAATTTTAGCCATAAAAAGTACTACCGTTTCGAGAAAGGACATTTGTATGGTCCTCATACATTTCCAAACACACCCTCTTACCTTATTTCGTGCCAAAGCAGTTCAATGAATCAACTTCGCTTAAGAGAAAGTGAAGCCGCCATGGACTTGAAGGGAAAACCTGCATTCAAATTCCCTCCACTACATCCCGTAGAAGTATTATGTTGCAAGGAAAGTATCCCGACACTTGTGCATTTTTTTCAAATTTATTTCTCCCGTTTAAACAACTAAGAACATATCCAACATTAATATCTACAACATATGGTCATTTGTCAGATAATTTGTAGATCCTGCTTCTATAGAATTCCTGGGGTTTTAACGAGAAAAGAGCTCAGCAGGGCACTTTTCAAGTTGCCCCTGTCGTGAAATTGTTTCTCCCGGAAATGGCTCGACATCGAAAGAAACAGATGGTGGTCCGTCGAAGCAAGGCCCAGTGAACACGGTTTGTCGGACAGAACATGCCATCCGAGACACTAGAGTTTTCTATAAGTCTCCCCGGCAACTTGTGGACGCGTATTGTTGTGAATGAAGAGGCTCTTGTCCTGTTTCCCATGAAGAGCTGCTTCCGCGCGATCCAACTGCCTGCAGTGGAAATCGCTAATGACAGTAATGTTTGCAAGAAGCAGCTCCCAATGAATGACTCCTTTGCAATTCCATCAGATACTGAGCATCACCTTTTTTGGGTGAAGTTCCTGTCTTGGCGTGGGAATTCCTGCTCCGCCACGACTGAGCCACTGATGCTTTCGGATGCGGTTAACGTAGACTGCCCACTTTTCGTCGCCAGTGACCAAGTTCTCGAGCCATGAAAAATTCCGCCGTAAGGTCAAGATGTTCATGCACGGATCTTGGCGCACCTGTAACTGGTAGCGGCTATGCTCATGCGGTATCCATACACCTCATCCACATGTGTTCCCAAGGCCACGCAGGTGTTGAGCTATGGTGGTGTGACTGAACTCGAGTTCCTCTGCCAATTCACAGGTGCAACGTCGGGGACCTTTCTGAAAAAGCTCCAGAAGGCGCTCCTCATCCAGTGCAACTGGCTTCCAGACCGTAGTTGGTCCTCCAGCAAAATCTTCCATTCTTGAACTTCCGGAGCCATACGTTCGCTGTGTCGTAGGAGACAGTGGTAAGACCCATCGTTCCATACATGGCATCCACCGCGACTCATGCACTGCTTTGCCTTTTGAACTCGTAAAGCAGAAACAGTCGAGCTTGCTTACAGTGCCATAGTCGCAGCGGATTATGACGACAATAGTGGTAAATGTAGGTGCAGTTATGTGCGTCATGTAAATGTAAATGTACGTCATGCTTGTATGTGAAGATAAAACCGAACTCGAGCGACAGGCACAGGCGTGGTGCGATCGCTTGGCATTGTTCGGACTCAAGCTAAACGTCTAAAAGACGGATTACTTGTCGACAGATGTGAATGAGCACGGATCTATTAAGATTAATGGTACTGAGCTCTCACGAGTGACATCTTTCAAGTATCTCGGATCAACAGTCACGTCCGATGGCAGCCTAAAGTTGGAGGTAAACGCGCGCGTGAGTGCAGCCTGGTCCAAATGGCGCTCGTTGATTGAAGTGCTTTGCGACAGGACAATACTTGAGCACCTCAAATCAAAGGTGTATAGGACAGTCTTCAGCCCGAAGTGCGGTGCTGAGTGCTGGCCCGTGACGAAGGAAGTTGAGAGCCGCTTCAGTGTAATGGAGACGAAGATGCTACGGTGGACGGCTGGAGTTACGCGATTGGACCGCGTTCGCAACGACACCATACGACAGAGGTTCAGTGTCGCCCCGATAGCCGAGAAGCTGCGCGAAGCTCGTCTTCGATGGTACGGCCACGTCCTTCGCGCTAACGACGACACCGTGTGTAAGAGTGGCCTGAATCTTGTGGTCCCTGGAAAGCGGCCCAGGGGACGCCCGAAACAACGCTGGCTAGATACGTTGCATTTGGACTTAAAGATGGCTGGTGTGCACCCTGATCAAGCATTTGATCGGGAGAATTGGCGTCACCACACCAAAAGAGCGGACCCCGCCACCAAGCGGGACAGACGCTAATGAAAATGGTGATGATGAGTGGTAAATGTAGGTCATAGATCAGCCTATATATAAGTTATTGGAAGAAAGTTCCAGAACACGTCAAACATTGGCGGAACCCTAGGGTGAGTGGCGGTAAACTCTCCTTACAAACTAATAGAATGTGTGGCACACCCCTTAAATGGGATGATTGAGACAGACCTTTACCGTCACCCTTCAAGCTTGTTACGTAGAGGAACAACCAACCTCGTGGTGCACCGTGTGGGCCAAGTTCCTTTGGCGTAACAGTCCCTTCAAGCGAAGCCTTGTACTTACTCCATTGTCATTCAACTAGTCGTTCTCCTACCCAGCTATCCAGCTATGGGCGGATCATCAGTGGTTTCGCTCGTCCGTCTTCCGTGGCAGATTGGGTATGGGTCCCTTTCTGTCCAAGGGTTCCAGCAGTGTCTGCTCTCTCATTAGAAGAAAAGCTCAGCTGTCAGGTTTCTTCCTAACAATAAGTCATGCCGGAAGAACCCTCTAGGTCACCTGGCAAGCGTGAAGCGAAAGGATCCCTGTTTAGTGCAAAGCAGCTTTTAGAGATTTTCTTCATATTGATTTGATATTTGGTCCGCTCATGCGGCTCATTTCCATCACCTATTTTGTGCCAGAGTGGCCCATTAGTAATTCTCGTCCAGTAAACATGAACGGTACTAAATCTCAAGCCGAGAAATGAATTTCTAGAAACTGTAGTAGAAATTATAGTAGTCCCCTTGCGTTCCTTTCCTTTTCCATAGTAGTCATTCTCATGCGACATTTAAAAAAAACTGATGTATTGCTCACATTAAAGCAGGGAATTAACCATTAAGAGTTTGTAGTGGAACCTGCAAAGGCACAGTTCTTAAGAGGGTACCACAAATTCGCCTTATAAAATGAAGGTTTAAATTTTCAGATCGACCATGCTGAATCAGCTCTTCACATGTGAGATGGTCATGAGCGCTCAACTGGTTCTTCTGACGCCTTCTTCCGCCTTTTAGGACCGATTGTCCCCAATTTGGATTGTGTTTGGAGGTACTTCTCCAACGTGCTGTACTGTGGGCACCCATACGCTTAGATGCTCTCCTCAGGCGCTGTCTCTTCAAGAGTTTGGGACTATTGTTCCTCTCATGGTGGTTCTTGTACGAGTTTCTAGTCAGCTATGCAGCCCTCGCTGCTCTTCTGAAGCCATCCCAAGCCCAGATCTCATAGAGCTATCCCAGTTCAATAGATGGAGGCCCTTACCACGCCACCAACAAGCCAAGTTGGGGCAGGGACCACCCAGAGACCTTCCAATTCCAAACCCTGTCCCCCTCACAATTACCGGTTCCTTCGATGTCTGGTCGTCTTCGGCGTAACGACCTGTGTGTGTGCGCCTGTGTATGTGTGTCTCTCTCCCTTTGACTTCGCTCCAGAACGTGTTCTGCGTATCGATCGCATCACGCTCCATTCCTGAGTCAGAATCGCCCAATTGATTCGCATTGTTTACTCATCGTTAACCGATTAACTATAAATAACTGTAAATACTTGTCAACGACTCCGATTTGAGTGCCCAGCTGTGATGTTTGAAGGTTCTGTGTTATCTACGTTAGGAACGCGAATAAACTCTTCAGATTCTTCTCCTCTCGCCCTCTTTCAAAAGCACCTCGTCAGATGCGTCCCCGTTCCTAATCGATATCAATCGATAAATGGAGAACTACGAGAGGATTCGCGTCGTTGGCCGCGGGGCGTACGGTGTCTGCTGGCTCTGCAGGCGCCGCGAGGATCCTCTTGCTCAGAAGGTTCGGCTCTTTCCATTTGAACAGCCTAACTACAGCATCTGTCCAGCCGCCTAGTTCGCCTGTCCCAACAGCTTTGCTTTCCGCATTTGAAAGCCGTTTTCAAGAGAATTAAAATTACTGTCGATTAATTTTTTATGATTTTGAAGAGTAGCCGGTTAACTTCATAAAAGTGAAGCAGTTTGCAACGAAGGATGAGAAGAGAAAAACACTGCCCCATTGGGTGGCACGGTTAAGGCGCCTTGAAAGTATGCGAGCACTACATACGGCAGCGTCGCGGGTAAACTGATCATGGAAACCGTCGGGGTAAGATGCTTAAACTCTAAATGGGTGCAGTGATTAGCGGCTACGATTCGTATTCATGAAAGGAATCAAGGGTAAGGTCTCGACAAAACAGCCGATCTCACTGGAGTGCCATACTGTCAATGGGCCGCGGAATTCTCACAGATATGCGGATGTACCCATGGCGATCGTCGAGTATTCTATTCCCACTGAGCCCGGATTCATCAACAACTAAACCCGTGGATATGCGGGGTACAAGGGGAAGAGATAGGATAAGAGTCAGGTAGAGATAAGACGAGAATCAGAAACGCAGACTTCATCGTGGGTATCCCTGCCCCTATACCCGCGGGTTTGCCGTTGATGAATCCGGCCCCTGATATACAAGCGATGTGTCGGGTAGGGTTTATCATGAATGCCTCATCGCGGGTACGTCTACCCTCTATACTCCGGATACCCTCGGGTATAAACGTTGATGAATCACGCCCCTGAATCTTTGTGATATGCAGGGAATTCATACAAAATCAGTGCATCCACCTCGGCCATTCAACGTCCCTGGACTGACGCCTTCTATAACGACTACACCACTTCCACACGTCGTTTACACCTAACAATAAGAGATATCTTCACTGGAACGACTGATTTTTCGCTTCTGTGTTTATTCGCTACTGCCTTCAGATTTTTACTCGATCGCATATGCTTTCTGGATTAGTTATCGCTGTTTGAAGCATATCGCCTTCTTGTTCAAACGATCACGACTTAGCTTTTTTGGTGAGAGGCGTTGTCATGTGATTCCTAAGGTGTCTATTTTTGAGAGATCGTTTCTTAGCATATCTATTATCGAGGCGTTCTCATAATCTTCATACTCTTAATTTCTTTTTTATGTCTAAGCCAAAGCTGTTTGGGGCAGGGAAAACCTATCATCCAAAAACTCAATTTTTCCATTCCTTACGAATGCCAGTTATTTGTAAGGAGGAACCCTTCCCTAGCATGATTCTATCTTTTTAACTGCAGTTAAACAAATATGCTTCTTATCGAATGCGCATGGCTCCTCTAGTTGCCTCATCATGGGCATAACAAATACATACTATCTCTCAGTTTTAGTAACTTGTTTGCAATTCACATTCACAGTCGCTTGCTTCTTGTAAATTTTTATAAGGGACATGCTAGAGTGCATAAATAAATAAATAAATAAATAAATAATCGTGCTGAAGGAATTAGCAGAAAATAATGACTAAATGAACGGCCTTAAGATGTGAACATCGGATATGGCGAAGATTAGGACAAATTCTGAAATCTTAAGATGAGCATTGGGGGAGGCACGTTTGATATCAAATCATGACACGAAGATGAAGAATTTCGTGCAAATCTGTTTGACCAATGATGAAAACTAGAAATCCAACAAGGCAAGTCAAGTCTTGCACCATTATGGGGGACGACGTAACGATAGTAGGTCAAGCCGCCCATGACGTAGAAGGAAATTGAGTGGTCCTTAATTGCACTAATTTTACTATCACTATAAAGGTTGGGTATAGACCGGACTGCCGGCTGGGGCGCGAGTTAGCGCAATCGGATCAGGCGCCGGATGTCGCGAGCACTCGAGCCCAGATTCATGATTCGAGTTTCCCGACCCTGGCCAACCAAACCTGCCATGCCTCCAGCGTCGGTAAATTGGGACCACGCTTGTCTGGGGAGGACAAAACACTGACTTGCTCATCAGCTGGCCGCCGCAACTCATTGTGTAGGCCAAATAAGCATTCAAATTCCTGCAGAACCGTGGAGGTTGAACGCGTAGCGGATCCCAAACGAGATCGATTAACACCGTCCTTTATCAATTTTTATTCATTATGAAGATATGACGTAAAAAAAACACGTTTTTCCCCCATAAAAACAAACTGGTTGAATGCCCAGCGAGGACACTGTGCACGAGGATCAGGATTACTTAAATGCATACCACTTTTCATGCATCCCTCTGCAAGATTAACCAATGTTGAGATTGGGACTTACCAACTTCATATAATTATACACTATATTAATGACTGCCTCTCATGATCTGTTCCATTCTTAAGGTTAACACTTTCTAACACTACACTTTCTCTTCGACATCGTTCAATATAGAGCTAAATTCAAAACCAAGATTGAAACACTCCCTTTCAGGACCGTAAAAGTGTTAAGAAACTTTCGGATTTATTTTTCACAAATGGAAGATAGATTTTGGTAAAGGCAACCTAATAAATCGCAAGGATAAAAGTTAAAGAACTCCAGACCAGTGTTTTGTGAGGGGAGCGGAGGGGATGCGTTTCTCCTCTTTGTCCCAATAGTATGTCCACCTCCAAACACCTGAGCTTGCCAGGAAGTCCAGAGCTACCTTACGAAGCGAACGAGACTTTCTGCCTGCTGCACTCGAGGTGTCAGGAGTAAGAACACCGGAACAGACAAAAACAGTAACACAGAGAATATTCATCAACGCTGGAGGGATGGAAGGCTTAGCTGGCAGGAACCCGAATGCTGAAATGGTTCCGGGGCAGAATAACCGGGGTCTTTTCCGATTGCGTTATCCTCGCCCCTTAAGAAACAACTGACCGTGAGCGGGAACAGGAACTTCTGCATATGCGGATCCCAACGTAGACGTTAAATTCTTCACAAGACTACTTTTACTTTTACTTTTACTCACAGGCAAATGAACAAATTTGGTACAAAATCATAAAAGTCGACGGAGTATACCCACAAACCATTTTCACGTCGAGCTGGACACTTTCCAAATCAAATTGGATATTCTTCTAAGCCAGTTTTAAGACTTTTTAAATCAAAGCGAACTCTTCTTTGTCAAAATGAACTTCAGGCAGATTAAACTACAGATTCAGTTAGACGGTTAGAATTATTTTTTGTTGAAGAAAAGTTTGGTACAACATACTTTGAATTTTTTTAGATTACCTGTCCCAATAAGTGTAATAATTTTATAATTTTTTTCAGAGAACAAATAATAAATTGAAATTTGTCTTAATGTATAGCAAGGAAGCAAACATTTAGCGCATTAAAAGACTAGATTGCGCCATGCACTCAAAAAGTTCGCTGCAACTTTTCTTTGGTTGATAGTGTAAATACCACCAACATTTACCACCAAAGTAAGTACATTTAGGGATTTTAATTGTTTTTTTTTGTTCTGTCGTTTTCAGGTATGAAACGCCACGTAAACAGAAATTCTGCTAACAACCGAATAAAAATCGCTACTTCTTGGACGAGGGCATAGCACAATCTCTTTTTTGGCATTAAAAAAATTGCCGCGTTCCTGCTCTCTGGAACAAGTGGTGAAACGCTATTTTCTTCAAAATCGTTATACTAAAATTTTCCTTGTACAAAAGTTATTTTAACCTTTTTAGAGGGTTTTTAGTTTAATGTGGAAGAAGCTGATTTCGAAGAGATCGTTTTTTCACTATTTATTTACTATTTTAAACTAACTTCAATTTTAAAAGTCTTACAAGGGAGGTCAATGAACGTCCGGTGACAATTTTCAAAGTGGCCTATTGGAGTTGTAGAGGATTGTCCGAGAAGCACCGCAGTGGTATTCAAATTTCCTGCGGACATCTGGGTAGGTCTGAAATTGCAAAAATGTTAGACCGACTTGGAAGCGTGTCCAATTTGGTTTCAAAAGTGACTAGTTTGGCTAGAAAAGTGTCCAAATTGGAGCGAAATGGTATATCTTACAAGTAGACTCGCGGTGTTATCCAACTTGTATAACTTGTTACTATTCAACCTCAATAAAGAAATTCAAGCACATATTGAACTACGAACCATTAATTGTGCGCCAGACTTCCTGTTGACAGAAATCTCCCTATATCACATGTCCCAGTAACATTCAACAACCTCCATATTGGGCGCCTAAGCACTCGTAGGCCGCCCAACGACTCATCCCAAAAACACCAAGGGCATTCTAAGCGAACGCCGCAAGGCGAATTTTCCTTACAAATTCTTTTTTCGATCAGGGGTAGTGGGAGGTTGCCATCTATAATATAATAGTTTCATAGCAGATTGGGTTCAGTTCATCACCAAGACCACATGGAATCGGTCAAACCTTACTGGTAGCCGTGAAACACTATCTACCGGCTACTGCTCTACCGGCTACTGCTCTAGCGGCTACTGCTCTACCGGCTACTGCTCTATGGCCGATGGGAGAAGTTGGGCCGTGTCTCGGAGCCGCGATCTGCCCGGCTGCGGCCCAATATCTGCCCAACTACGGCCCAAGAATGCAAAAGTGGGCGGAACCACCTGCCCAGCTCGCAGCACTTGGTCATCTCGAACTCGGCAGCACATCCTGCTTATTTCGAAGGGAGGATGTGCTGCCGATCTCGGACAGCACGTGCTGCCCTCAAAAAGGATGACCGAGAATCTTGGGCCGTACCTGGCCAGATCTTGGAACGTAGCTGGGCAGGTCGCGGCTCCGGGACACGGCCCAACTTCACCCGTTCGGCCAGAGCATGTTATCAAGTAGGCAAGCATTCAAGGGGCTTCCACAGCATCAGTACTGAGTGGGGAGAAGAGAGCGTGCCTGTCCCACACCTGACAGACACAGAATCATCGGCGGGCAAGTGTGTGATAATGTCATCTTTTCCTAAACCTCATATAGCTTAGGGCGGATCGTGTCGCTTGGTGACACGGTAGGGGAACGTGCAGCGGCAGTGCGGGAACGCACCGTGACTCCTAGCGTAATCGCGGCAGCCTGCCCCCATACCTACCGCAGTGCGCGATTACGGTAGGTGCCCTTGCCATTCCCGCACCCCTGCTGTTTATTCAAGTGATATACCGCTTATGGCTTCTCCTTTCCTTGACGACCGTGAATACGTCAAGCCCGCTTAGCTTCAGTGTTGTTTCGAGTCTTCAAGTAAAATGTTTACAAGTTGCACACGGATCGGATTCCATTCCGCAATGCGTACACCATTCACACGTACTGGAAACAATTCAAGTTAGGTGGGACAAACTTTTACAACGTTGCGTTATATATACCATTTTGACGTCAAATTGGAAAATTTTCAGTGCTATGGTAGTTGGAGGAGGCACGTTATAAAAATGTCACTAACACGGAGAAAGAAACGATGACACACTGATAGCAAAGAAACCAAACAAAAATGCCATACTTCGGTTCTGTGCTCTCCTCTGCGTCAGCGGGATAGAGCACAGATTTAGGCAGGGGAAGGGACTCCAAGGTGTGGCTGAAGTGGAGCAATTGAGTGGTCGTCCCAGCAAAATAAATATCCGATGAGGCGATTGGTTTAAGTATTTAGGGTCGAAACCCTTTTTCTTCTTTTACAGCAGACACACAAATGAAAACACGTTTATTACACAAACAATTAAAACGAGGAAACTGTGAGAAATGTTCAGTACGATGAGTGGATGGATGGTAGAAATGTGAGTAGCAGGTCGATGGTGAGGATGATGCACTAGTACCGTCGGTTACTGGCGTGAGACGTTAGTGTAGCCCCAGGAACGATGCGGCGTAGCGGCGCGGGAAGTTTCGACGTCCTGCCCAGCAGAAGGGTTCGGGTTTTCTCCCCTTCACCCGAGAAAGTAGCAGCAGAGACACGAGACCTAGCGATCTCCCAGTGGCCCGAACAGAAAAGACCAGCGGCGGCGGGCTCCTACCGAGAAGACCAGCGGCGGCGGGCTCCTACAGAGTAGAGTAGCGGCGGCGGGCTCCTACGGAGAAGGCACACGGCGGCGGGCTCCTCGCAGCGGAGCAATCCCCCAAAAGTAACCTCGAATGGCCGCCTTTAGGCCGCCTTGCCGCCACTTGCCGCGCCAATACAGCCGCATTGTCACTGCGTCCCACAGTGACTACCGTAATCCATAATAAATGTTATGCCTAGTTATCAATACTCTATCAACCTAACAGAGCACCCGTGTTAAAATTACTCACATCCTGGAGTTCCCTCCCTTGCCCAATACGAAGGCAAATAAAACATGAATCTGTAATTGAAAAATTGAGATAAGACTGCGTTTACATTCGCTGTATGTAGCTACTCACCACGCCTGCCCGCCGCGACATGCTATGGTGACCCTCCAAATGCCATAGTGCCCACATTTCACACCAAATTGGACACTTCTAAACAAACGTGGCGCTTCTGAAATCAAAGCGAACATCCTCGAAACGAGCTCCTACATGTTAAACTAGGCACGAACTTTTCAAAAATATTAGAATAACCTGTTGTTCATGGAAGATTTTGGTATGGCTTTCTTTGAAGTTCTAATTCATCTACCGAATAAATGAACACACTGTTTGAAATTTTACAAAATTATCATTTTTTGAGGAAAAATAGTTAAAGCTTGTTCTAAAGAGCGGAAAGGTGGCAATTTTAGAGCTAGAAGTAGATACTGCGCCATGCCCGCGACCAAGACATCGCGATTTTTATTTGATTGATAGAAAAATTTCTGCTTGCATGGAGTTTCAGGACTGTAAATGACACAACAAAAACAACTGTAAGAAACACACATATACTCACTTTGATGCTTAATGTAAGCAACATTCACTATCAAAGAAATAAAAGCCGCGACGAGCTTCTCGAGGGCCTGGTGCATTACTTTCTTCATTACTTTCTCAAAAAGTAAAGTTTTTATAAAATTATTACACCCATCCAGGCAGCTAGACAAAATAATGTCAAAGAAAGTTATGCCAAATTTTCCTTGAAAAAATTATTCTGATTATATGTACTGGAGACTTCGTAGTCTAACATGTAAAAAGCTCGTTTGGAATTGAAAAACGTCCATTCTCATTTCAGAAGCATCAATTTAGTATAGAAGTGTGTACCATTTAAGTGATAACTATCCAATTTAACGTGAAAATTGTATATGAGATAACAACGTATGCAGCAGGAGAACACGTATAACACACGTACGTATATGTACATTTTGCCTATGCAGTGACTGCGGTGACTAGGCAATGAACAGGTCATTGTTCTGTCCTTCCCATAAAGGTATGGTATCACTCTATGACATCCGGAGAGATGGAAAGCTTGGTTGGCCTAGGCGGGAAACCCGAACCACGGACCTCGATTCGGGGTGCACACGACACTCGGTGGTTCCTCTGACTGCGCCACCACGCGCAACAAAAGCTACACTCTGAGATCATTATCAGGGTGATAAGGGAGTCCTGAGGTCTGAGGGTATTTCCATCTTGCGTTTTTTATTCGGAATACAAATTCGTTTAACAGCATAACTACCATCGTTTGTCACAGCAGTCTCTCACCTACTGGGCAGGTCAACGATTTCCTTCTTCTAGAACGACGGAGACTGGAGATCAAAGAATTTGCTGATCGCTCTTTCAACATCTTCAATTATGGTGATCTTTTTTTGCCTGGAATGCGTCAAGGAGACGAAATAAGTGATAGTCGGAGGAGACAATATAAGGGGAATACGGTGGGCGGGGAACCGTGGCACAATCCAGCTCCTCCAATTGCTCACATGCCTCCTTAGCTACACGCGGCCTAGCATTGTCGTGAAGGAAGTAGACAGAAGCACGTCTCGACCGTTTTTCTCAATCAGCGTTCTCTAGTTTCTGAAGCTGATTGGCGTAAATGTTGCCGGTGACTGTGCATCCTTGCGCAGCAACTCGCGATGCAACATTCCTCGCGAAGCCCAAAAGCGGTAAAGGAGACACTTCTTAAGAGGAGGACTTGTGCTGGCGGGTCTTCGCTTCGAAGAAACCACACGACACGATACCTTAAAGATTCGTAGAGGACTCGACTCGTCTCCGATGGAGTGTCCCAATCCAGCTACTGCAAGTATTCACGTGCCTCCTTAGCTACATGCGGCCTAGCGTTGTCGCAGAGTAGGCAGGCAGAAGCACGTCTCCATCGTTTTTCTCAATCAACGTCTTCCAGAAACTCCTTCCGAGGAAAGCGGAGAACGAGAGACTGGGAGATAGATATTGGGTGACCCGCATGCCATCGGGCAGGGTATGCGGAATCCATCGAGTCAGCACTTTTAGGTAGCCGAGTGACTGGAGGTAAATGAGGACTTCTCAATGTACAAAACCGAGTCTCGCCGCAAGACAAGGGAGAGGGTATCTCCGGATTCTCTTTGATAGCGTTGAGAACAACGGGATTTTTCACTATGTGTGGACATCCCGAACGATGTTTGACTTCAAAGTCTGTGTTTCTTCCTCTAAAGCGGGCGAACCAACGCTTGACCAGTGCTGATGAAAGTGGTGTTCTCTCCCAGTGCGCTGCTGATCTTTCGAACCGCTGCCATCGCTCCAGTGCCTCGATGCCATTTATAGAATATTATGCTTCGAAGGTGCTCTTGTGCAATTGATATCGTGATCAAAGTTATTATCGCAAAATCATTGCTTTCCGTTTTTGCTAACAAGCGTTTGTTTTGCTACGGCGTTACGGTTTAACCACTTTCGCATCCCAGAAAAAGATTAGAGCAGAGCAAGAAGCACTTAAGCCTGTTATAGGCAATGTATCTCCCTCGTTTAGTTCGTTTAATCAAGCGCACACACAAGTGCAATAAATGATAATCGTCATGATAATAAAGCTATGGAAGGAGACGTGGCTATCTGTGCATGTACATGTCACGGAGACGTTTCGAGAATGATTGACAACTGCCGTGCGTTGGTCTATGGATTCTGGTCAATAATGGAGAGTTGAGGGTTTCTCAAAAAATCCAGACTTTCTTACCATCCTAATACTAGACGAAATAAAAAATGGTTTTGGTAAGCAGAAGCAAAGAGTCTGTCGAGCGGTTATTCGTTGAAGATATACTGAAATCAGGATTGTAGGTGAGGCATCTCAATTAGCAAGAGTACGAATATCAGCTCTATGCACTGGCGCTCAGGCTAACCAATTTGTCCAAGATTTATCTAGAAGGAGAAAACGATGGCTCCTTATCTACTGCGAGTCATTGTCTACGCCAAACAAATCGCCTTCGTGCATTTCGTAAAAATAGAATTCCCAGCGCATTCCACGAAAGAATTTATTTAAGCCGATTAATTTGCTTTGCTCTAGCAAACTGTCCAACAATGGAACGCATAATATTCGAATTTGAATCACTGATCATTTAGGTGATAGTGAAGACGATATTCATCCATGGTATGAGTCCCGACGAGGAGAAGTCAATGATGGGTGAGGCGCTGTTGTTCCAACTTGTCAAAAAATCCATTTTCTCCTTAGGTTTTACGCTCGACCAAATAGGAAGACAGTAAGGTTTCTCCTAACCTAAAACCTTCCAGGTGAGGTGAAGCTGCTGCAGAAGATGCATCACCCGATGATCATCGGCTATTACGACTACTTCATATTCGAGAATCAGCTCGCCATAGTTATGCAGTACGCCGAGGGCGGTACCATGGAAAAATTGGTGCAGGACCAAAAAGGTGAGACCCGGTTTTCGCGCTTACCGGCCTAATTTTGTTCAAACCATTCATTTTCCGAAGAGTATTTACTTCGCTGATTTTGGTGTGTTGGAAACGCCATTATTGATACTAGTATCATTTGTTCTAGCGCTCGTGTCCGGCCTAAGCCGATCCTGGTTACTGTAAGTCATTGTGTAGGACAGACGAACATTCAATTGCCTCCACGATATCCTGCTGAAACTGAATATGTGCCCCCCCCCCTATGGAAGAATTGATTGTCGACGTCCTCTGTCGTTTACCAACGCATAAATCGGGATGACCTCTAAGTTAAACTCCTACAATGGCTGAATGGCCAGCTATGAAGGCAGAAGTGAGATGCAAGCGCCAAAGAGAAATGCCGGTGCTAGCGATTCTCTTAGGCTACGCCATGCACTTCACTTTAATGTAACAGTGCGATTTTTCTGTTTAGTAATATGTGAAAATAAAATAGAACATAATTGTCAGGGTGCAACGTAAGCTAAGCACGCTTTTAAATATTTGTAAATGTTTATTTTTTTCCAGGAAGCATCCCATAACAAACCAAATATCCTATACATTTTTTAAATTTTTGTTTTTTTAGGCAAGTCATTTATGTTATCTGCTCACGACTCGATAAAATAAGTTTAAAACACTAATATAATCATGTTTGTGTTCATCACCAATCATCACCAATAATAGTCACTTGTTATTATCTTCTGGGAAACTTATCAAAAGGCAACTCCAAAAACGACCCCAACTGAAAACACTTCCTTATTTTAGTCTAAAAATCCATTGAAGCCTTCGGCACGAACTAATGCATCCAGCCTGCTCTTTTTCAAACTGTGGCTAACCAAGGACACATCTTCAAAAATTATGAGACCAAGCTGGTCTAAGTGACGTTTTTTGGATATCCCTGTACCACGGTCATTTATTCGCCTGAATCTGTTGTCACCCGTGAGTTTACGTGATACCCGTTAGCCGCCATCGCAACTCTCCTAAGCATCCCAAGGTGAAGCCGTGACCAACCGCCATGTGGACGCAGCCAACCTTCTGCACGCATCTCCCGATATTTGTCATAGGGTCGGCTTCAGAACGCTGTCTGAAGCGCTGATCACCCCTATCGAAAGAATGGCCTCAGCCAACCTGGGGTTGGATTCGTCAACGACTTACACAACTTTAACAGAGAATTCTCAGCGGAAAACTCATCGTCAGATAACGCGGCTTATCGCTCACCATATCGCTTGACAAGCCGCGCTATCAGGGATTTCGGCTGTAATTTTCTCTGGGCTGTAAGTCGTTGATGAATCCGGCCCCTGATCTTCTAAACTGGTGTTTTCTGAATTGAACGGGAAGAACACTTCATTTATTGAGAGCGCTCCGTTGAAAAATGTCCTACACACTTCGGTAGGGTTCTACTGCAGGCTATGTAGCATCTTTAGACCACAAAGAACATTTAGTAGAATGCGATAGCAGATCCTAGTCAGGCGTACTGGCTACGGCTTGGCTCCAAAAACATAGGATGTCCACACGATTCCCATCTCTCGGTTCTGGACAAAAATCGACAAAATCAATTGATCATGGTCAGCTGATCGATGTTGTTTGCTCGTTGTGGAGCTCGTCCATAGGCCTTTGTACTCGCGCTATTGGCATAAAAGTTTAACTCCGAGCAACCAGTCAGTCATTCCAATTCGGATGCGATGCTTCTGGGACTTCCTCACGCAATGCAGGCTGCATCAAGTGCCAGAAGATACTGATCAACGTTTTATCGAAGAAAACATCTTGAACTTGTGCCACACCTTACCCCACACTTCTTGTACACATTGGCTATACCTAGATCAATATTAAAAAGAATGGTTGATTGGCCGCAGAAGTAGAAAAGTCCTAGAACTACAACTTCACGTGGCAGTGGCCCCTCTTATACACTGAGCCAATGGTAGAAATGAAGTGTACTCCAGCAGAAATGCTACCTTCTTGAATTCAACTATATCACCTGTATCACCTGTCGTCCCGTTGGTCATCGACTTGCTCGAGCGGGCGCCAGCAGAGTCTCCATTCGTCCCTGTCGCGTGCCAGAATACTCCAGTGGATCCTTATTGCTCGAAGGACCAGAAGAGCGGCATACCATTTGCTCAGGACTTTCACGAAGAAGTCCGACCAATGCGTGGATGGACGCCCTGGTGTTCTCTTGACATCCCGCGGAATCCAGTCGGTAAAGGCTCTCGTCCAGCGGGTGTCTGCGAAGCGCACTACGTGGCCGGCCCACCTAATTTTCGACAACTTGGCCCACGCGACAGCGTCTCTGATCTTCGAGCGTCGGCGAAGCTCGGGACTCCGGAGGCCTTCTCTCACTTGCGTGAGTCGTGTCACTCCGAGCATCGTCCTCTCGATTCCACGCTGCGCGACGCTGATCGCGTGTTCATCCTGCTTTCGTATAGCCCAGGTCTCTGAGGCGTACGTTAGGGCAGGAAGAACAGTGGAGTCGAATAGGTGGGCACGGAGTCGGACCTTTTTTCTCTTCTTCGGGACTTCTTCGACGCTCTTGAAAGCTCCCAAGCCGCTTGTTCCCCTGGCCAGCTCCGGCGCTAGGTCGTTGGCCATATTGACTTCGCGACCCAGATACACATAGTTGGAGCATTCGGAGATGTTCGTGCCGTTGTGTGAGAATGGGGCATCAGAAACTTGTCCGTTCCTCATGAACATCGTCTTCGTAAGATTCAGCTGCAGTCCAACGTTCCCACATACACGATCGAAGTCGGCCAGCATTCGCTCCGCCTGACTGATGCTCGGTGTTATGAGCACGATGTCGTCAGCGAAGCGAAGATGGAGCAGTTGCCGGCCGTCGACCTTCACTACCATGTCTTCCCATTCTAGTTCTCGCATGACGTTTTCGAGGGTGGCGCTGAAGAGCTTCGGGGGCGAGAGAGAGGTTCGGCAGGGGATATCCCCCTGCCGAACCTCTCTCTTCACGTTGATGACGACGTCGTTGTAGAATGGTGGGATCTTGGTCGTGAATCCACTATACAGCTCTCGAAGGACTCTGATGTACTGAGTAGGAACACCCTGAGTGTACAGGGCGTCGATGAACGCTTCAGTTTCGACAGAGTCGAATGCCTTCTTCAGGTCGATGAACGTAAGGCAAAGCGGCAGCTTGTACTCTCGCGACACTTCGATGAGCTTCGTAATGGTGTGTATGTGGTCGATCGTGCTGAATCCTCTCCGAAATCCTGCTTGTTCGCATGGCTGTCCTTCGTCCAGCGTTCGGCCGATCCTATTCAGGATAACTCGAGTAAACAGCTTGTAGACTACGGACAGCAGACAGATAGAGCGATAGTTGCCAATGTCGTGCACGCCTCCCTTCTTGTACAGCAAGACGGTCTTGCTGGTCTTCCACTGAGATGGAACCTTGCATCCGAGAGGTAGCGTGTGAAGAGCCGCGCCAAAGTGTTGATGAGCGTTGGCGGGAGATTCTTCAGGTGTTCGGGTCTGGAATTTAACTATATACAGCCTTAAAATGAACAAAAAAGTTTGGTTGCGATCAAAAATCTAGCGCCAGGCGGGCTCGAACCCGTACCTCCCGCTGACATATTTGTAACAGCTTGCAATCTCGGTACCAGCCACTTTAGGCTTGAAGAATCTGACTAGGAACAAAAGTGTTTGCCATATCTCATACTGACTCACATAAGCTCACTGCCACTGTCAATTTAGTTTATAATTTCTCTCCAATCAACTAATGTTCTACACATATTCAAAATAAAAACCCTTCAAAAAATAGCTATGCACTGTTTCAAAATACTCTCGTGTTTTCTTTTACTACAATTTTTATAGGTCGTGCTAGTCACAGTTCTGTTCGCTCTATTATTTTTTCGCTTAGTTTTAGGTGTGAACTTTACGGAGACGCAAGTGCTCAACTACTTTACTCAGGTTTGTTCTCTCTGTCCTTTGTCTTCCATTCTTTGTGAATGTTATAATTTCCCCAATAGTGGAAAATAGTGCAAGTCAGAAAAATATGAGACCGAGAATTTCAGATTCTCATAGCTCTAAATCACATTCACTCCAAATCGATCGTCCATCGAGATCTCAAAACACAGAATATCCTCCTCAACAGGTACGACATACTGAGTCTTTGGAAATTCGCCTTCAGCTACACAAACCATGAGTCTAATCCTTTTGAGAAATGCAGGAGGATGTAACGGCGATTCCACCTCAAATCTCACTATGTGCTCGGATTCTGTAACCACTTCACCAGCCGAGCTCGCGCTGGGCGCTTCTGACACCTCCCCTTCCCCGGAAATCTACATAAAGGGAACGTTACCCAATGACTTCTAAACATCGGGAGGTGCTATCACTTACAGAAAAGCACAGCAAATGTGCCCAGTGACCCCGTAATGTGCGTAGTTGCGCAGTTTGAGGCGCCAGCTGTAGTTCGCACTCCGAGTCACGTCTTGGTTCGGGTTTCCCTCCAGGCCATCGAAGCCTACCATTCCTCTGGGTCGATGACGTTCCTCTGGGGTCGATGAATTGTTACCAGACTCGTATCGAAAGATAAGACACCGACCAGTCCATTGGCTGGCCATCGCGAGTCATTGTGTAGGCCAAATACACATTCAAAATGCCACAAACATATCACAAACATATCCCGCAGAAGGAAAATGCGTGGCGTATCCCAAAAGAAAATGACTAAACGCCCTCCTTCATCATTCTTATCCCAACACAGTGGAATACAAGAGTTCCAGAAAGAAGACGCTCGTAAAGCTGTCCGACTTCGGTATCTCCAAGGAGCTCACTACCAGGAGTCTCGCTTCGACCGTCATCGGCACACCGAACTACCTAAGCCCGGAGATATGCGAAGGTTATTGACTCTTGCTTAAGTGGTTAATCCTCATCTCAATTTACCTCGAACTGTATGATTTTCAGGCAGGTCATACAACCAGAAGAGTGATCTTTGGTCTTTGGGATGTGTTCTCTATGAGCTGATTGAGCTGAAGAGAGCTTTTGACGGTGAAAACTTACCGGCGATCGTAATGAAAATTACAAAGGTTAGCAGCAACCACAGTTCGTTCAACATCTCAATCTTCAGCCGAAATCAGTCAAAAGGGTTCAATTTCAGTGTGCCTACCCAGCCATCGGGAGCCATGCTTCCGCTCACTTGAAAGGCCTCGTCGACACGCTGCTACAGTTGAACGAGAGGAAACGGCCGGACACCAAAGGTTACACTTCTAACCCCAGGACCCTTTATCTTTCCGACGAAGGAGGAGTGCTGATTCATTCCAGAGCTACTCACCTGCCCATTAATCCTTCCGATTACGCTCACTCTACACCTCGACATAGGCCGGTTATCCTTCCCACAGAATGACAAGGTCAGCAGCGAACATGTTCCACTGATCCATGGAGCCATTTTCGTCATGACTAAAAGAGGCGGTTCTTTGGTCGATCTATTCACAAGGAGACCTAGTTCATTTCAGCGGAAGCCCAACGTCAGCGGACGTTTACGCACAACGCCCACATCACTGACGTTACGAGCCGGCCAACAGTCAACGAAGTTTCAGGAGGACACCAGGAGAACGCTACGATGATAATACTAGTCCTACTAGACAGGAAGATCCACTTAGAAAATAAAATTTGAAAGTCTGTGCTCAACTCATCTACGAAGGAACACTAAAGGCTGCTTCTCTACACAGCTGTGATGCAGACCATTATTTCGGGATGCGTCACGCATAACTTTCCTACGAGCAGTGGAGTCAGACTGAGCCCATCGGCTGTAAAACCACATTGAGGTGCTAGCCAATGAGGAACTGAGCAATTTCCTTCCCAGTCATGTTCAACCTACTTTTCCCTAAGATGTGAAGCAGAGACGGTCTGATTAGTGTGCTTGCAACCCAGCCCGAAGCCCGTTCTGGAACAGGCAAGCCACAGCAGGATTGCACGCAAAACATGGATCACAACAGATCAAATGCAAGAATTTAAAGCGCCTGCTGGATTGTAATGAGCTCATCGAGATGTTTGACTTTGAGCCCATTACAATCCAGCAGGCGCTTTATGTAAGGCCCCTGTTATACTCCCGCGGGAGCTCCCGCGGATGGGCGGAAATCGCGCCGGGGCCCCCGAGCCGGCCAATCGCCGCGCCTCGTCACGCCCGCCTCCGCCGTGCACCATTGGTCCGCGGTCGTTCCGCGGATGCTCCCGCGGGAGTATAACAGAGGCCTAAGGCGCCTTTTATACTCCCGCCGCGGCGCGGCGCGTCAATTTGGGGAGCGGCGCGGCCAGTCGCGCCGCGCCCCGAATTTGACGCGCCGCTGCGCGATTGCAGTTAGAAAGGGGAGCGTCAGCGACGCGCGGCCACGAGCATCTGCGCACTACGGCCCGTGCTGCGGAAACGGTCCACGAGTCATAGAGGGACCAAAACAGAAAGGATTTTATGGCTGATCAGCGCAATGCATCTTGTCAATGTTTGTCGTGGGATTCCTGTGGGGAGCGACGAATCCCCTCTTAAGTCTGGAGTCGAAGTCGTTCGCTCAACCTACGGTTGAAACTGGTGAGTGTGGTATTGAGTCGAATCCCCTGCAATGCAAACGGCACTAAACCACTCCTTATTTTGCGACTTGTGCGGGTCCAAAAGTAAAACTACTGGAACGTACCCATCGTCAAGAATCACTCAAAATTCTTTATAATATGGCCATTCTAGAGTCACTGTGCACTTAGCTTGATATATGAAGCTTCGTCAATGTCTACAGATTTCTATTAAGGGGGGGGGGGGGGGGCAAAAGTAATGATACACCCCATGCCGTGTCCACATATCTCGTGGCTGGAGTCTGGTTTCGTGCTTATCGTATTTGTAAGTTTATATGCTACTTAATGAAGGGCACCTGAGAAGTTACCACTTTCGCCCTTTCCAGAAGCATGCCAAAACCCCAGTCTGTCTCATGTCGAAACCCCGGTCTGACGAGTCGACCTGTATCGCGCAAATCTCGCCCAATTCCCAACCCCGAGCAGACTGGACTCAATATTCACGCAAGATGAGAAGTACGTCTTCTACCTTAAAGCTGCCAAGCAGCGAGTCTGGGTGAGGCCTGGTGACCTGTTACCGACCTTCGTTCAGCGGGATGTTCACGGCGAGAAGCATCTTTGGAGCTTTTGGGTCTGCGCCCATGGATCGGTTTATCAGAAGCTGTTTCCCAAGAGCACCACGATGAACTCCAAGGCCATGGTGAGCGAAATAGAAAGATGGGCCGGCAACTCGCTCTTATTCATTCGCAGCGCTTCAAGAAGGTTCTCCTCTTCGACAACGACAAGGAACACAAGAATCCAAGCAGTCCTTGACAACCATATCGAGCAGTTGATCAACACCAGGCCCAAGCAGTTCTGGAAGGATGGGATCAGGAAGTTGGCTGAGCGATGGCCCTTAATGCCCTTAATGGCAAATACATTCCTCAGCATCGTTGAGTTGTAATTGAGTTATAAAGAAATAAAGATTTTTCAAATTGTTCCAACACTTTTGCGCCCCCCCCCCCACCCCTAATATTCTCTTCCTAGGTTACATAAGGTACGGGCTAAGGTCATGGTCACCGATTTCGCCCAAACTCCCTAATCAACCGAACTTACCGCAATCCCCTATAACTTCAAACAACGATGTCAGATTCATGACCAGCACCCTAACCCCCCCCCCCCACCTTCCCAATAGGAGAAGTTTGGTTGAAGAGGTGAAATCTCCCACCCGACGCCGAGTCTGCCGCGGCTGATCGCGCCGCGCCGCGCCCTCCCCCTCAGCGGCGCGATTCGCCGAATACCGTAACCCAAAATTCCGTCAAGTGTGATGTTTTGCGGCGGCGGAGTATAAAAGCGATGCGGCGCCGCCTCGCGGCGCGAAAAATCGATAGCCATGCCGACCATCACGCCGCGCCGCGCTGCGGCGCAAGTATAAAAGGCGCCTAAGGCAACGAAATGTCAGAAAAGTTGTCGTGACGTTCGCCACACTCCATCACGACTTTTGAAGGGCACAAACGCTGGGAGACGCCTTGGTCCCGACCCGAAGGGCATACGGTCGCGCGCCCGCGTCGCGACGCACTATAAACGCCTTCCTGCGCGCACCCGTCAGTTTCCTGCTTCGTCGTCGCACTGAGCGGTCGATCCGCTCTCCGCTCCGGTACGCCACCGTCAGCGCAGTGTCCACTCCACCAGGACATCGACTCGACCAGCCGCGAAAGAACGACAACAGAGGTAACCGCAGAGACCGACCGAGCCACCACCCTCGTGAGCGCAGGCTCCAGGGTAGGAGCAAGGGAGGATCTGCAGCTTGCGCTTGGGGCTGACCCGTAGGTAACGTAACGGGGCTCAGACTCAACTCGTAGGCAATATTGATGTGCATGGTGTGTATGTTGGATTGCTACGAAGTATGCTATCTATGTGCATTGTCATGCGACGCAAGAGTGGGGAACGGTTTATTGAGCGCACTGGTAAATACTGCAGAAGTTCGGCTGGTTCGATTGTATCACGTGAGTGATGTGAAGATGGGCGAGGGTCGCCGGGCCAGCGCATGTGCAGTCTGCGCAAGAGATCCTAAATAACATCCGTATTGGTATGAGGTGTGCTAAGTCGGGGTAACAAGGGCCTACCCCTAACGTGGCAGGTAATGTAAGAGCCAGCGCGCATGGGTAAGACCTCGACTCCGGTTGTGCCTCACACGTGGCCTTGCATTGAGGACCGCATGAGTTCTACTACTGGTGCAGCGGACTCACCCGGGACATCATTATCATCGATAAAGTGGTTGAGCTCCCTAAGATGCCTAAGTGAGGAAGTTAGATTCAACCGCGACCTTGCAACTGTAGCATATAATCTAAGCCTATCTGTTCTGCTTTTCGTAAGAGGTTCTCCAAAAAAAAAACTCAATAGGATCTGCAGACATGCAAACGTTGCCGAACGTAGGAAGTGCACTAGGAAGAAAGTCATCTCAGGAAGAGGGAAAATACATTTTTCACACATCGTACTAACTAATACCTCCCTTCTGATTCAGGCTCTATTCAGATTGTTTCCATGTTCAATAATTCTTTTTTATTCCTCACTAGGGAAGGGTCTCGGGGAAAGCTACCAAATAAAGTGAATATTTCTCTTTAAATGATCTCTGAAAAGCTGTGGGTTGCCTCCTTTGCGTCCCACTCCTTGTGAACCACCCTGTATTCTCTACATTCTATCAATGCACGGCATTAGGAGAAAATTCCTTCTGCTTTCCTTTCTCGAAACGAAGATGCAGGAAAAACAACTAGGCGAATAGGTGGTACCGTAACCGAGCGCTCTTCGTTTTCTGCACTAACGAGCGTTCTTCGTTTCCTTTCTGTCAGAAGAGTGTTGAGATCAAAAGTGACAAGGGGAAGAAACTGATGTTCGTACGCATTCCCGTCGTTAGCTAATAGACTTCTTCATTGAATCTCAAACAAGTGCAATGTCCGTCGTCATTTAAGCGAAGCTGTCAACTATACCGACGGTGGCAGGGATGTGCGGAATTTCTGTGTCCAGAATTCCGGTTTCCGGCCGTTTTTAGTTCTTCCGTTCCGTTCCGGGTTCTGAGAGCTGTCATTTGGGACGGAAGACGGAACGGAAATGATAACTCATCTCTCATTAATTGTTTTGCTCTGCCTTCATTCACCTCTTGAACTTAAACGAAAGACTGAAGAAAGCGAACACTATGCGTCGCCTTTTTTGTGATTGTGTTACTTTCAGACCGATGGTGCATCCTGATGTCGGAACAGTAACCAAATTGATTCATTTTCTTTGCTTGAAACGGTGTATTACCCAATAGTATAAAGCCACAAAGGTTTCGTGAGCGTTTGAATCAAGAATCAAATTCCTTATCCGCAGTATGCTTCTCTATTTCGCTAATAATCTTAGGTCTGTCCTGGAATACCAATTCTAAATCAAAGTTCTACTATAAGCGCTCTCAGGTTGCTAACATTGCTCTTCATAGGAAACATTGGATCTGTCCTAGTCGGAGGAAATGCGGTGTCTTTATCTCCACTCCCTCCTATGAGTTTGTCCCAGAGTTTCAGCTACTGCCAAATGATACTTTGGTACTCATGCCAACTCAGAGAGTGGGTGTAGTGTCGCGGGTACCGAACGCAACTGTTACATTAACCCTGCCCTCTTCCAATTAGGATAGATCGCGGACATTCAATAAGACCGGTCAAGTGTTATAAGTGGCGAAATTCTCTGGCATCTCACTCGTCAGCTGGGTTCATGGCGTATAAAATACTTTCTTCCTATTTACTTAGAGATTTTTCACAAATCTCGATTTGCTGTACTAGTAAAGCTCGAAAATTCATTTTACCTGTTAGTAGTGATACAAATGCAACGATTTTTTTTATTGCTATATGTTGCTGGAGAAGAGTTTTTTACTGTTATATGTTGCTGCTTTGCCCGCTTCCTAACAGCACCTCAGTTATTACTGCAATTATGAATATTTATATTTATGAAAAATTTAATTTCCGCCCGTTTATGAGCTCTTCCGTTCCGTATTCGGTCTTCCGCTTGTCTCTAAAAAATTTCGGCACAACCCTGGGCGACAGATTATTATGTAAGGAGGAGGAGCACTGAACCATCAGGATCGGTCGAATTACCTCAGCTCAAAGTGTGGGAAAAGGCGGAAACGCTTCAGACGGCTACCTCCACATATGCTGTTGTTGGAAGCACGCGTATCGTTCCGTCATTATCGGACTTGGCATGTTTTCTATGCTCGAAAAAGCTTCGAAAAAGATTCAGCTCTCACATTTAAAAAACTGAGAGATTCATTACACTAATGAAGTTCAATATCTGTGTTTGTCAATATGTGAGCTAACCAAGAAACTATCTCAACAGTAGGAGGCCCAAGTGTTGTATATGGGCAGAATCGTCTCTCTCTGTGAAAGAACAAAGTGCAAATATCTCGACCCCAATACAACTCTGCGCAGAGTTAGTGCCGGCGGAATCTGGGCCGCTGGCGGCGTTAGCCCTACGCCTGCATGCGGAGGGCGGGCTGAAGGTGGCCGGAAACAGTGATGACAAGCGAGCGGCGGTGGCGCAGAGGGCAGAGAGAGGGGTTAATCTCCATGATCGCTGTTTCCATCCAACTTCAGCCCGCCCTCCGCGTGCAGACAGAGGCTAACGCCGCCAGCGGCCCAGATTCCGCCGTCCCGCCGCAGTGTTGTATTGGGTCGAGATATTTGCATTTTGTTGTTTCCCAGGGAGAGGCGACTCTGCCCATGTACAACACTTGGCCAACCTACCGTTGAGATAGTCTCCTGGTGAGACCCTTCAACTCTTGCTTGAGGTGTACTCCCTTGTCTTCTAGACCTAACTCTTCCGTGAAATTGTTGTAAAAAAGCAGTTTCATCGGCAGCTCTTCTGTGCAGTGAGATAGGAAGAAACACGACAGTGCTACCACTTAGATATTCAAGAAAACGATTCGAACACTGAACAATTCAGTCTTATTGTTGAAGCTGCTTGAGCGCGAAGCGACTCTCCCACTCAGTCAAAGACCCGATCAATCCTGAAAGCAAGTAAAGAACCAAAACGACCCAGTGCAATATGTCCGAAACAACGGCGGTCGGTCCAGCTGTTCGTCGGGTGGGTGGTGGTGGCTGGCGGCTGTCTCGCCGGCCCTTCAGTTGCAGAGCAGCCAGCAGCAAACGCACACACCATGGACTTGTTGCTCGCCAATCGGGTTCCTCATCAAACGGTGGGTTTTCACGGATTTCAATGACGCGCCGCATGTGCTTCCAAACCCATTGGTTCTCTGCCGTCTGCCTATGGATTCTTCGCGATTTCATCGCTCTGTGTGCTCATCCTCAGTCTTTCTTACGCTTAACAGCTGACACCTGAGGAATAGCAGAAACGGATAAACGGATGCTCAGTAGCCTATCGAGTGATCTTCACTGCTTGCCGACACCTCTATCTCTTATTACAGCTCTTTTTCCTTCTTCTCAGCCTTCAATAACTAGAAGAAATTGGGGTCCCACTGGAAGACGAAATCGTTGCTGTTCAACTATTCTCGAGCAACAACTGATTAGCAAGGCAAAAAATAAGATAGGCGCTCAAAGACCCTAGTTGGACATAGACTTGTTCATAGGTATTATTGCAAGGAGAGTGATGGTATAGTCGGAGGTAGCGCCTACAATAGCCTGGATCCCGAAACTATTATATTTTCTCGGTTCGGTTCTCGGCCAGGCCTTTCAGTCTCCTCCGTCCCTCCGGAGTCTGAGTGTTGGATCAGGCTTGCTGAGAAGGATAAAACACTGGTTTTTTCAGAGACTGACCGCATATTTGTATACGCCAAATGCGCATTTAGAGTACGTTCATGATACCCGTCAAATAAAGTCAAATGTGTAGCGCATCCCACAACTGGCCCTCCTACCACCATCCTTCATCCTTTATCCTTTTCATTTCATACATTATGAGTTCGAAAGTGCTCCAGCGTACCATCACGAATACAACTAGAGAGGCGGTTCCTATCAATAGATCGACCTTTATCCTCAACTCTTCACCCGTGTATCTAACAACTTCTAACCGCTGCTTTCCCACCGAAAATATGACCAGTTCATACCATCAAAGGAGCTCATAGCAGGGGTCGGATTCATCAACGACTTACAGAAATCGAACAGAGATCAGCCGATACAGCCGAAATCGCTGATAGCGCGGTTTATCAAGCGGTATGGTGAAACATTTCGCCATGCAATCAGGGATTTCGGCTGTATTTTTTCTGTTAAATTACTGTAACTCGTTGATGAATCCGGCCCCGTATCGGTTGTTAATTAAATCTTTAACTGCAATAAAAATTGACGTATATCCGGAGGGAGAACCTATTCCTGTGTACATTGCTTGAAATGTACCACGGAATCAGGCACTCTGAAGCAGATTCATCGGTCGCTTACCAACTGGTAACGGTGAAAATACCCTGATGCTGCGATTCATCAACATGCGGTATGAATCACACTTTGTGATAGGTTTTCGGTTAGAGGCCGGTACGGTGGATCGCGGTGAGATAAAATCTGTCCCTTGAGCCCGGATTCGTGAACGATAAGTCGTACCCCGATTTACTTCGACAGCCACTTACGAACCACTTACCAGGAACTTACCTCTATTTCTGATTCATGACCGCCAAAGCAAGGGTTTTGCTCCCTGCTGTATTGATTTGGCAGGTGAGTTAGAAACGGGCCGGAGTCATGGCGTTGGGTCAGAAAGCAGCAAGGGAGCAAAACCCTTGCTTTGGCGGTGAATGTTCCTGAAAGCGCTAGCGAGTTAGTATTTACCTGGAAACTTACCGCTGATTTTTCCCGCAGCGCGACAATGAATCGCGGGTAAGTGGGAAGTGGCGGTAGATTTTACACTTACCAACCGATGAGTCGTAGATAAATCCGGGCCTGGTTGCCCAGTCCAAAGAGCTGCTGGTTTACTGAAGGAACCTTTGAACACCATTAGCGCCAATTAGAAGGCGCTAAAAGAAGTTTCTAGTGAACGGTACGTTACTCGAACCGAAAGGCCTCCGAAAGAAGTCACCAAATAATAATTACTAAGCCAAGCCGTGTATACCATGTTCACGTCGAATTGGACACTTATCAAATCAGTTTGGACACTCATCCACGCTAGCTTTAAGGCTTTGGAAGTGAAAGCGAAGTCTCCAAATCAAAATGATCTTTAGACAGGTTAAACTACAGACTCGATAAGATGGCTAGCATAATTTTTTGTTTAAGAAAAAGTTGGTATAACTTTCTTTGAAATTTTAAAGGTTATTTGCTCCAACAGGTGTAAAAAAAATTTATAAAAATTTTACGTTTAGCACAGCAACAAAGCAAGTATATAGCGCATTACACGATAACATAGTACCATGCGCTGAAAACGTATTTGATTGATGATCTAAATTCAACCTGCCTTAACCATTAAGGTGAGGATATGTGGTGTTTTTACAGTTGTTTTTGCTATATCGTTACCAGGTGTCAAACTCCATGCGAGCAAAAACTCTGCTATCACTCGAATAAAAATCGCGATGTAATGGAAGAGGACACACCGCAATCTCTTTTCTCGCACAAAAAATGACCGCTCTTCTGCACTTTAAAACAAACTTTGCATCATTATTTTCTTTCAAAAAATAGAAATTTTATAAAATTTCAAACAACGTACTCACTTATTGGGTAGACAAGGCTTCAACGAAAGTTCTGCTAAACTTTTCCTTGAACAAAAAATTATTCTAGCCTTTTTGAAGAGTCTCTTGTTCAATGTAGAAGGAGCCCATTTCAATCTGAAAGAGTTCGCTTTGATTTCAAAAGTCTTAGAAGAGAGACCAGTTTGATTTGAAAAGTGTACAATTCGATGTGAAAATGACAGATACGCTTCTAGCCATGTTTGTTTTTTGTTTTTTGTAACGACGACAAAGTGATACTTCAGCCGTAAACCGGCCAAAGGATCACTTTGTCGTCGCTACAATCCGGCTGAACAGCTTTGACCACTGCGGGTATTTTTCAACACGACTGTTTCGGCCGCACTTCGAACGTGACTGAGGAGAAGGCTGTCAGTGTTGTCACATCAGTGATGACAGCAGCAGGGCGAGAATCGTGGGCAGGCGAATTCCTTTTCCACTCTCAGGACGTCTCAGCGATTTCTTTTGGGAAACGGTAGCTGAGTTCGTTACCAAGGCGACCATTAGTAGTTCTGACGAAGAAGGAATTCGTCGTGTTCCAAGCTCCATGGAATGCAGGTATATGCTTGAACGCCGGCCACGTCGTCATGTTAAGCGCTTGATAAAGCTGCGCAGTAGTGCAAGATGCTCGCCGGCAAACATGAAAATGAACTGCGGAAGAGCAGCAGTCCTGCCGTTCTGCAACTGGTGAGATCAAAGGGCAAGGCGATGTACAACGAAGGGTTGCATCGCTTCAACCGAGCAGTCGCTTGCAAGGAATCCCAGTGCAAACCGACATTCACACGTTCTCCAATATTCTTTCGCATGCTGAGGGTTTAAGCGCGGTCCGCAGCTCCCGGTGTAACACCATCCATCGCCCTCAGTACTTACGTCGACCACAGTCGAGGAAGAAAATAATTGAGTCAGACTCTACAGCAACTCAACTCCGAACTAACATGAGAAAAGGTCTAGCGCTGGAGCAGTTCCGGAAAATTCCAGTGGTTAGGACGATCAATTAAAAATTAAAGAAGAGGAAGGAAAGGGAAAGAAAAAAATCATTGTATGCAAACAAGAGAGAGAAGACAAGAAGAGAAGACAGGGAAATTGATAGATTCAGGATGAGTAGAGGAAGCTTCGCTTCGCCACATTCTCCAGACGAACCTTTATTTAACGCTCCTTTTCAAATTTCAAGCGACGATATAAGAACAGGATGGACCTCGAAATGAGTCAAAGCGATTCACACTCAAAAGAGTATTTGGAAAAAAACAAGGATCCTCACGTTATTCGCTAGTCAAAAAAAAAATCAAACAGCGGTTGTCTACTTCTGACGCTTCAACTATATATAAAACGGACGATAAATAACTACATATTGACACCACTCAGTTACTTTCTTCCACAAATCTAACCTTACCTTGATATTACTGGCTTGAAATATGTATGTTATATGGACAGTATGTGACTATCCAACGGTGTACAAATTAATGAGTTCTTCCACCAAAGACGCAAGATTTCATTTATCAGGTCACG
The DNA here is from genome assembly GCA_947396885.1 of Heligmosomoides polygyrus polygyrus. Taxonomy (NCBI): domain Eukaryota; kingdom Metazoa; phylum Nematoda; class Chromadorea; order Rhabditida; family Heligmosomidae; genus Heligmosomoides; species Heligmosomoides polygyrus. The sequence continues at coordinate 72,912,279 of OX377205.1, read as the reverse complement.
AAGCAACAAATCGAAGGGCCCACCCCCAAATGGGCCACGGTTGCCAGTATTCTTTTTAAATTTGTTTGATCATTATTCAAATGCTTAACTCTTCCTTACATATCTCCTTTCTTTCTTCTCAAAAACGTTCAACGAAGTGTTTGAAGACCGCTTGTAGATTCTTGAAGTGCGCTCCTTCTTTTCAAAAATCTTAACAAAAATCAATAATCGTTCGTCAAAATTTTTGCTTCAAACTTTAAACTTCTCACTGGCCCATCAAAATAAATTTAAAAACAATGGTTTTTCAGTCGAAGTGCTCAAACAGGCGCTAGCAGCGTGCCTGTTCAACATGCGCCGGAATAGCACAGTGGATACTCTCGTACATACTAGTCATTAGCCACTTGTTCGTTAGCCATGTTAACTTTGCACCCTGGATAAACGATTAGCTTTCAGATGCCTCTCCGAAGCTGGAGCTTTCGGAGAGGCATCTAAAAGACAGTGGCAAGCCTTATTATTGTTCGTGGTCAGAGACGTCTCCTAAAAAATTACCACTCAACTTCCGAAGTGCATGTTTCGCTGGAAACCCCTTATCAGTCGGCCGAGTATCATTAACCTCTTCACATTAACGACATCGAGCAGAATGACTCAGTTTGCTTAGTTCTGGCCCCAACTGTGGTTGGTTCAGTTTCCTGCTTTTCACTTCCGCTACTGATGACATCCTTTGGCCGCACCTTGTTCTTAGCCGGCTAACAGTCTGCAAGCTCTAGACATACAACTCAGTGAATAAAGCGACTTCTACGACAGCGCTGCGCAGAATAAACCTTGGGTGCCGTTTTCGCCGTCGTCAACGCGGCAGCATGCTAACACTGAACTCAGGTACACGCCTATGCGGCCTCCGTCTGTGAAATTTTAGCTGCACAGCTCAGAATTTTATCCAATTTTGAACCAAATCTGCTCCGACAGCGAAAGCTCTGTCACCAAATCACACCAGGGGCCGGATTCATCAACGACTTAAGGCCTGCGCACACTTTTGCGGCAGCGAGGCACGGGTAGGCTGCAGCCACCCTACTCCATCGCCAGTGTGGTTTCATTATCATTATTATCATCACATCATTATCAATTTCCATGCAGCGGCAATAATGCCTTGAATAATTACTGCCAAAGCCGCGTTGGCTGCAGCTGCTAGCCCTTCTTACTTATGGATACTGATAGATATAGATAGGGCTACCGCAAAACCGCAAAACAGTGCGGAGAGCTTTACAACAATTAAACAGAGAAAACACAGCTGAAATCCCTGATAGCGCAGTGAGATGCTTCACCAAATCGCTTGATAAGCCGCTGTCAGGGATTTCGGCTGTAAAGTTCTCTGTTAAATTGCTGTAAATCGTTGATGAATCCGGTCCCACGCTGCCTTATCGTAAGCTCTACATTGAAGAAGTCGGCAACTATGTAGGAGTACCCAACCTCACTCGCATAGCGCCAATTTGACTTTCAAAAAACCACTCCTACAGAAAAGAATAAGTAAGAGATAGTGAAGATTTTTGCGGACTTACTTTGATGTTCCTCAGTCATGAGGGCAGCTTACTCAAGCCATGCTGTGATTTTGAGATACCACAGTCCTCCTGAGATCGTCCAGTGCTGTTGCTCTTCAGCGCTGTTCAGCAGGATCCCCTCTTTAGTAGTGTATAAAAGTGATTCGGACCTATCTCAGTGGTGTGAAGGAGGGTGGGGGAGGGGCCGTGGGCTTGAACAAAGAATCGAGCACCCAAACAGCAGCGTTCTCCGGTAGCAAACTGCGGTACACTGTTCTCCATAGGACAGCTTATCATACCTGTGGACGCCGCTATACGAGTTGGGGGGGGGGGGGTGGACCTTGGTAGACTTGGATATTTTGGCGAAAAGCGGCTCGGGGGGGGGGGGGGGGCACCATGTGAGGCAGTCCTACTGACCATTTTGTGTTGCACTAAATGTGAGGCAGTCCTACTGACCGTTTTGTGTTGCGCTAAACTGAAAAAATACAACCTGCGGTAGGGCAGAATATCTCACTTTCGTAGCGGAAAGTACACCTCCACACTGGGATTGAGCTAGAATAGTGAACTCTATTATGAAGAAAAAAAAAAACAAGAGAACTTCATCGTCATATGGCAACAGCTCCCACCTCCCCAACTCGTGCTGCGCCCGAATTTGTGGTTAAACTTCAACTTATATTTTAAACTTTCCAACGTTGTTGAATAAACAGTGACGTGCCACCGCACTCTCCTTATTTGGAGAGATCAAACTCTTCCCCTCATGGTTTGTTCCCACGCACAAGTTGAGCAATGGTCCATCCCTGAAATTTTCTTTTTGTCGCTCTTACATCCGCAAACGCTTTTAGCGTAGGCAACAAATCGTATTAGGTTGGTGCATAAGTTCTCTGACATTTGACCCCTCCTGAATTGGAAGCGTATTTTCCCGCCAAATTTCTCACATGTATCAACGCGTAGATGATCGATCGATAGAGAAAGGAAAGGGCTACAAAACTGTTCCTAACATTTACTTCTGCGTTGTTAACGTCAGCTATTATGGCTAAGCAATTCATCCCAACTGAGACGCATATTCGGCACGTCATGTTACTCCTGCATCAATCTGACCTCAATTCCAGCGAACCGTATCGTCGCCTGAAGGATGTTTACAACGAGAGTGCTTCGTCTCGAAGTGCTGTATACCAGTGGTTCTCGAAGTTTGCAGTTGGTGAATTCTCCGTTGAAGATATTGAACGAGAAGGGCGCCCGATGACACTGGATTTGGATAGCCTCCGAAGTAGAGTGGAGGCGGACCCATTCCAAATCACTCGCGAACTATCAAGCACTCTTGGTGTTAGTCACTCAACAGTCGTTCGAGGATTGAAATCGGTTGGCAAGGTGCAAAAATTGGGTCGCTGGGTACCTCACGATTTGACACAACATGACATGGATCGCAGAGCCGATGTCGCTCTGTCTCTCCTTACCCTCAGACGTACCCACGGATGGCTGGACAGCCTTGTCACTGGGGATGAGAGGGGGCTACCCTACTCTAATTATCACCGGCGTGCACAATGGGTTTACGCAACTGGAGAGGCAGAGGACGTTCCGAAACCCGACCTTCACGTGAAAAAGGTGATGCTATGCATTTGGTGGAGCGTTCTTAACGTAGAATACTGGGCGCTGCTAGACGAAGGGATAACAGTGACGGCAGAGGTTTACGTCAACCAACTGAGGAAGTTGAGGGCACACCTTCAAACCACACGAGGAGAGCAAGTGAAGGTGTATTTTCAACACGACAACGCTAGACCGCATATTGCTAGAGCGACGGCGGCTGAGTTGGCGGACTACGGATGGACCGTCCTTCCACATCCACCTTACTCACCAGATCTCGCTCCTTCTGATTATCATCTGTTTTCAAGCCTTCAACGCTGTTTGGACGACCATCAATTTAGGAACCGAGAGGATGTCAAGGAGGCACTGCTCACATTTTTCGAATCACAACCGGCCACGTTTTGGAGAAAAGGCATCCATGACTTACCAGCACGTTGGCGAAAGACAATTGATGTAAAGGGTGGTTACTTAAAATGATTTGATATTCTTGTTCGTATGTTGTGATAATAAATATTTCATGCCCCAAATCTCCGATAACTTATGCACCAACCTAATACTTGTGATTGTTACTCTCATTGCCTTGTGGAAGCTCGAAGCTACAGCTCGAGCGCTATTGACTTCGATGCGAACTTGTTATGATACCTAGAACCAGGGTAATCCAACTGAAATGAAGACCAAATCCTAGAAGCTAACTCCAAACACGGAAGCCCTTAAATATCTCTAGTCGTGACGGACAGAACAATATAGTTGTGTGAGCTCATCGAGGTATCGCGGCAGTACAAACATCGACCTGAAGAAGGCATTCGGCTCTGTCGAAACTGAAGCGGTCATTGACGCCCTGCTCACTCAGTGCGTTCCTACTCAGTACATCAGAGTCCTTCGAGAGCTGTACAGTGTATTCACGACCAAGATCTCTCCATTCTACAACGACGTCGTCATCGATGTGAAGAAAGGGGTTCGGCAAGGGGATACCATATCCCCGAAGCTCTTCAGCGCCACCTTCGAAAGCGTGCGTCATGCGCGAACTGGTAGGGGAAGACGTGGAAGTGAAAATCGACGGCTGTCAACTGCACCATCCTCGGGATCGTGTGGGATCGTGTGGGGTCGCTTCGCTGATGACATCGTGCTCATAACACCGATCACCACCTAGGCAAAGCGAATATTGGCCGACTTCGATTGTGCATGTGGGAACGTTGGACTGCATCTAAATCTGTTGGGGACGATGTTCATGAGGAATGTGCAAGTTTCTGATACCCCAAAGTCAACAAGGCTAACGACCTAGCGGCTTGGGGAGCTTTCAGGAGCGTCGAATGAGACATCAAGAAGACGAAGAACGTCCCGTTCTGAGCCCATCTAATCGACTATACTGCTCTTCCTGCCCTAACCTGGTCTATACGAAAGCAGGATGAACACAAAATCAGCGTCGCGCAGCGGGGAATCGAGAGGGCGATGCTCGGAGTGACACGACTCACGCAAGTGGGAGAAGGCCTCCGGAGTTCCGAGCTTCACCGACGTTCGAAAATCAGAAACGCTGTCGCATGGGCGAAGTTGTCGAAAATTAGGTGGACCACGTAATGCGATTCGCGGACCCGCACTATACTAGAGCCGTCACCGACTGGACTCCGCGGGATGTCAAGAGAACACCAGGGCGTCCACCACGCGTTGGTCAGACTTCTTCGTAAACGTCCTGACCAAATAATATGCCACTCTTGGGGTCCTTCGAGCAAGAAGAATCCATTGGAGTATTCTGGCGCGCGGCAGGGACGAATGGAGACGCTGCTGGTCACCGTATGAGGTGAAGCAACTCGATGATCAACGGGACGCCTGGTGACAGCTGATACAGATGCATACATTACGTTAACAAACAAAACAGCAACTGTTATGTACATACTGTGGTCGCACTGCTACTATGACGTTATGGACTGCATAAGTCCCTCATACGCCAGAATTGTCGTCGCCTGAAGGCATTGATGTTGCAATGATTGCCTAGCGGAGCTCTGCCTGTCTTCCACACCCCTCGACCACACAACGCATGCTCTCTATGTCATTTCTTTTCACATCTCGCATACCCCTTCTAATCTTCTTTGCAACACTTTTATGGCTTCAAACTGTCTAACTCATGTATGCACAAATTGGGTGATCCACTGCAGTTTGAAACTAATAGGCGGTTAAGCTATAAGTCTCTATTTCATCTCTATTTTATCTCTATTTCAGATGCCGCCGACTTCCAATAAACTGTCGCTGGACAGCTATGACCTTCCATTTCTAGTTGGCACTTCTAGAGGTATACAAGTGGCATGCTGCATCGTCGAGGTAAGTCGCTCAGTCTTCCTGCTATTGGTGCATACAGAACTATAATTGTGTCGATACTGAACTAAAACTTTGATCAAAGTTTCATCAGTAATGATTCAGAATTTACTTTTCAACATCACCTTGAGGTGGGAAGGACATTAGGTCAAAAAAAATGATAAGAGCACGAGTAACTAGGATTAAGAGGTATCGGGGTTGTTTGATGGAGAACCGTTCCAGTGGAATGGTTTTCTAGTTTTTTCTAATCGGTAAGGTTAGGGGTGCCATCGCATAAAAAGTAATGGAGCAAATGCCCAAGTTTTATTCTAATGCGGACTGCGTCATGATTAAAGGTGGGTTTCCAGTGCGCTTTCGGTGCCCTAATTTTGCTGGGTTTTTTTGTTAAAGTGATTAAACTAATATAGATAGTCATATGATGATACCCTTGACTAGGATAGCCACGGATGTTCATGAACTTATAGCCACCGCTACTCTAAAAAAAAAGATTTTCAAAGTGCCCCTCTCCATCCCTACAGAGCTCATCTTTTCTGTCGAAAGCACTCTTCACTGCTGCTACGAAGATTCCTCATCGTAGCTATGACGAAGTGATAAGGCCGGAAAGGACCGTCACCTTATCACCAGTGTACACCTAGTGATTACTCATTCGCAGGCTGATAAAACGGAACTTCCTATTGAGACACCTTTCAATGGCATAAACTCTAAAAGATCCCAATTTGTTTAGAAAAACAGAATGTTATGTACTGACATGGGCCAAGCTCAGATACATGGCCCAGCCATTGTGCACCAAAAAGTAACCAGAAAGCATCTGAAGGCGCTAGGCGGGTTGGGGGGGGGCATGTCCTCTTAGGCATGGATTCCTTCAATGAATAGCTCACGGTTGGACAACATTTTGCCCTTTCCTTGGTGCAGTCCACCCCAGAATTCCGTTGGAATTGCTGTAAGACAAATAAGGAAGAAATATCGTCGTCACAACCGTGCACCTCCCTAACACGCCATCAGAGCTATCGTAAGTTCAAAACAGGAGTTATTAGGAAGTTCAAGAACGGCACGCGTGTAAATAACAGGAAGTTTTTTTTACTCAACACTAAGGAATGACAGTTATCGACCTTTTTTGAATGAGCCGTACGGAAGTTCTACGCACCTCGTGCGTGAATACTCTCTGCAGTGATCCGTCCATGACAGAGCCATTGGTATCCCTCAAGTACTCGTGGAATGACAAACTAAGGTGGTCAAACACCAAAAGCCTCACTACCATCACCAGTTCCCTAAGGCTTACGCCACCATATTATGAGCATAAATTATCTGCGAAAGTCTCGATGGGAGGCAGAGGTATCTAGGAAGAGCGTCCATTTAGCAGTGTGCCGGCGAATGGATGGGTAAAGCATATGATGGATGCCACATTGCTTTTCTCTTCCCTTGGGTTTAGCGTTGAATCCGGCTTCTAGACAGCGGGCACTTTACCAGCTCTTTTGTAAGGAGAAAGAAAAACCCTACTATTTTGGTGTACAATCCTACATGGTTGGAGGTGGCCGAGCATAACGATTTTATAACAGGGTGTGTCAGTATTGAAATATTAGGTTGTTTATATTTCCTTTATACTATAGGGGTATCTTCTCGCCACTACTTTGGCGTTCTGCCTAATTAGCATATGTGGAAAGAGGGTCCTATCTCTGTCTCCTACGACGCAGCAGAAGTGTGGTTCCGAAAGTTCACGAACGGAGACTTTTGCTTGGAGGACCAACCACGGTCTGGAAGGCCAGCTGCACTGAATGAAAAGCGCCTTCTGGAGCTTGTTGCGGATGATCCCCTGCGTGCACCCGTGAACTGCTGCCAGAGGAACTCGTGTGCAGTCACGCCACTATTAGCCCAACATCTGCGTGGCCTTGGGAAAACAGTAGATATGGTGCATGAATAACGCATGACCTTAGCGGCTACCAGCTACCGGTGGGGAGGGGGGAATGAAATTCTTGACGTTGCGGCGGAATTTTTAGCTTGAGGACCTGGTCAGTGGCGACGAACTTCTTCCTTCACGAGAACGCGCGTCCAATGTTGCAAAAGAGACTCAGAAAAAACCCAGTGTTTCGGATGGCGTGCTCTGGCTCACCCACCGTATTAACCGGACCTTGCACCAACGGACTACTATCTATTTCTTTCGTTGTCGAACCATATTCAGGAGAAACAATTTCACGACTGGAGCAACCTGAAAAGTGTTTCGCTGAGTTTTTCCGTCAATACCCCAGAAACCACAAATCCACAAATTATCTGACAAATGGCAATATGTTGTAGATAATAATTGTACAAATGTTCGTTAGTTGTATGCATGAAAGGAGAGAAACAAATTTTGAAAAAATTGCAAAAGTGGCGGGATACTTTCCTTACAGCCTAATACATTGAACTCACTCATTCGATTGGCTTGTAATAATTCAACCTTATTTTTCTTCTAATTAAATCAACAATAAAGTTTAATGGTATAATGGATCCCTTTGTGTAAAGGGCTTTCACGATTTCCATGCCAACGGTTGTCGTGGATGCAATTTGAATGTCTATCTCGCCTACGCAATAACTTGAGGAGGCCCAGCCGATGTACAAGTCAATGGTTTCTCATCACCAATCAAGTCTCTTGCAACTCAACGACCAAAGAAGAATAAAAGGCTTGCTTGACCAAGGCGGAAGCTGAACCAAGAACCTTGACTCGGAGTGCACGTAATAGCCGGCTTTTTGTCCCACTGCGCTAACACATGCGCTCAAAGCCATTTAGACCCGAAAAAAGTTTATGCAGTATCAGACCTAGATATCATAAATCCACTTCAGACATTCGAAAACGAAAACCGAAGCTCGTTATTTAGTTAGAAGGCCATTTATGAGATAAAGGCCTGCTGTTTCAGCTTCTCATGATCTACTCGGAGTCCGCATCACTCTCCATGTTCACGTTCCTCTGCTACTCCATCATATGCGGCTTCAACTTGTTCCACCTCTCCAGAAGATGGTGAGTGCCTGATTACGACATTTAGTGCCGCACATTTGGCTGGAAGCTCCAGAAAAGGGCGCTGAGTGTATCACACGACAGCGTAAGAGCCACCCAGATTAGGAAGCGCGAAGAGTCGACTTTCTTCGCTCCTTTACTGAGGCTTTGTACGGTGGCTGAGTTACAAAAACCTCAGCAGACCTGAGCCTGAGAAGAGAAAAGAAACACTCGGCCAATAGTCCCATTCAGGTACTACAACATTGACGGACGTTACGATCTGAAGCAGTTCATCCGTGAAAGCGAGCCAACAGTACGTGTGCAGTACGGTTTCGGTGAGTGGCCATGGCAGACTTCTCACGCCCCTCGTTTACCATCACTGCCATGTATTACAGCGATCTTCACACCGACAGTGATGGGACTGATCACGCTGAGTCTGATCGAACTACAGAACGGCTTCGTGCATTCGATATTCCGGCTCTTCAACATCATCCAGCTGCTGCTGGCCCTCGCGCAGGTGTCGCTCGAATTCTACGAGGTGCTCGTCCGAGGAAACTAACACTAGGTCGTCTCACACGTGCTCCCCTCCACACATTGCTTTGCGTGCACTTACACCCATATACACATTTACACGCCATTTTTATCATAACAGTACCAGCATCACGGTGAAATAAACGTATTAATCCTTATCTGCAATAAACTAGTGGCAGTTCTACCGTCCTTACGCACTGACACAAGACGGAGGAGGATACGTATCTTTTTCTTCTTGAGCGTTTGTCCCGCTTCGAGGCGGGGTTCGCTATTCTGGTGTGGTGACGCCACTTTACGCGATCAAATGCTTGATCGGGATGGATACCAGCAACCCTTAGATCCACATGCAACGTATCAAGCCAACGCTGCCTCGGCCGCCCCTTAGGCCGTTTTCCGGGCACATGTATGTTAAGGCCGATCTCACGAACAGTGTCACCACCATAGCTCGAAGAACGTGGCCGTACCACTGAAGGCGAGTTTCATGTAACATGTCAGCAATTGGAGCGATACCAAACAAAAGGAGGAGGATCGCACTCACGAAATATGCGTCGGGAATCAACACGAGGTGTGTTTGGAACTGACAATGAGTCCAGGCCATAAAGACACTTGGAGTAGACATCGAGTCTCACTCCGTGGCCTAATGAATCCATCAAGCATCTTAAGTGTATTTGGTGCCAATCGACTCCCATTAGAAAGTATAAACGGATCCCAACGTCAGATTCACAATTCTCAATACAGGTTGTTCCAAAAAAAAGTAAACTTCTTTAAGAAGGCCACGACTTGGCTGCCACCAAAGTGCTGCAAAAATTTAGGACTCATTTAGGACGTGGAGCAACTCCACGACAACCTCGCCCACAGGCTGAGCTTCCATGGCTAGAAACTATAAATATGCGGAAATGACCTACTCGAACATACGTAGGTATTCGAATGATTTTCAATCGAATTTGAATATTCAAAATCGAATGTTCCAAAAACCGCCTTATTCGAATGCATACGAATCCGGGTATTCAGAAAAACCGCGTTTTCGAATAGACTCGAGCTCGAATATTCTGAACCAGTCGTTCAGCGGCCTAGCGGCCGCCTCCGACTGGTTGGGGGCTTCGCCCCCAAACCGCGAGAAGAGAACACTCCGACCATCTTCTTTTCCCAACTTTTAGACCTTCATACCTCAAAAACAAACTTCAGATTCGTGTTCAGCGACCTCGATTACCCCCAGGGCCGAAGTTTCGCGCCGCTTGAACGCCATCCTCAAAAAATCGGTAATATCGATCGATATCGAATGGTCGACTTCGTATTCGAGTTCAGCGGCCTCGATTACCCCCACGGCCAAAGTTTCGCGCCACTTGAGCGCCATCCTCAAAAAATCGATAATATCGATCGATATCGATTGGTCGACTTCAAATTCGAGTTCAGCGACCTCGATTACCCCCCCAGGGCCGAAGTTTCGCGCTGCTTGAACGCCATCCTCAAAAAAATCGATAATATCGATCGATATCGATTGGTCGACTTCAAATTCGAGTTCAGCGACCTCGACTACCCCCACGGCCAAAGTTTCGCGCCACTTGAGCGCCATCCTCAAAAAATCGATAATATCGATCGATATCGATTGGTCGACTTCAGATTCGTGTTCAGCGACCTCGATTACCCCCAGGGCTGAAGTTTCGTGCCGCCGACGTGTTCGGCACGTCTGCGCTCGCCATGCACGGTTGTCGACGTGTTCGGCACGTCTCCGGCTCGCCATGCATGGTTGCCGACGTGTTTGGCACGTCTACGGCTCGCCATGCACGGTTGCCGACGTGCTCGGCACGTCTACGGCTCGCCATGCACGGTTGCCGACGTGTTTGGCACGTCTACGGCTCGCCATGCACGGCTGCCGACGTGTTCGGCACGTCTACGGCTCGCCATGCATGGTTGCCGACGTGTTTGGCACGTCTCCGGCTCGCCATGCACGGTTGCCGACGTGCTCGGCACGTCTACGGCTCGCCATGCAGGGTTGCCGACGTGTTTGGCACGTCTACGGCTCGCCATGCACGGTTGCCGACGTGTTCGGTACCTCTCCGGCTCGCCATGCACGGCTGCCGACGTGTTCGGCACGTCTACGGCTCGCCATGCATGGTTGCCGACGTGTTTGGCACGTCTCCGGCTCGCCATGCACGGTTGCCGACGTGCTCGGCACGTCTACGGCTCGCCATGCACGGTTGCCGACGTGTTCGGTACCTCTCCGGCTCGCCATGCACGGTTGTCGACGTGTTCGGCTGCCGCGCCCCAACTCAAAGTGGGACGGACGGACAGTGTGACACACACAAACCCACAGTGACACACACACAGTGACACACACACACGCTTGCTCCTTTATACATAGTAGGATTTGAGAGCAAAATTTAAAACCATTCAAATCTTTGAAGCTTGTCAAAAAAGCACAGTTATTCAAACATTCAACGGATGCCATTCAAATGTTGGATTTCCTTTCGAACACTGCAAATACAGCACAAAAGGTAAACTAGAATCTGCATTGTTCTGCGAAGTGAAGGAGTTCATTAAGTTTCATTAATTTTTATTTAACTTTTCCTTCATTAATAAGCGTTTTTCGAATGTATTCGATTTTGAATATTCAGAAAAACTGCAGTTTTCGAATACATTCGAACTCGAATATTCGAAATTTGTGAGGTAACAGTGCAGTAGCAAGCTGGAACAAATGCAAGATTCAGCAGCTTGCGTAATATATTAGCCATAAGATAAAAAATGTAAATCTTGAAAAACCACAAGGACATCTGTCACAACGATGTCTTGTTGCGATCAAAACTTCTAGCGCCAGGCGGGACTCGAACCCGCACCTCCCTCTGACCGGACGGGAATGCTCTACGCCGTTACACGACCGGCGCCGTTTGATCGAACGCAACATCCTTGAGGCTTGAGGCTTAAAGAAATTGATTTGAATTGTTTCTATCAAGGCCATCAGCTTCACTGGTTCCATGCTGATATCAGCGGCCAGCTCATCCCGGATACTGGTGGGTGCTGATCGGTCCCACGAGGTGTGGATGTTGCGTTCGATCAAACAGCGGCGGTGGTGTAATGGCGTAAAGCATTCCCGCCCGGTTAGAGGGAGGTGCGGGTTCGAGTCCCGCCTGGCGCTAGAAGTTTTGATCGCAACAAGACATCGTTGTGACAGCTTACAACCTCGATACCAGCCAATTGAGGCTTAAAGAAACTGATTTGAACTACAAGGACAGCTCTACAAGACCTCGAGCGAGGTGAGGGCTTAGCTATGGCCAGAAGAGAGTAGGGAGGAAAATGCCTTAGAAGAGCGTCGCACAAGCTGGCGTTTTTATATTACGCAAGCTTTCCTTCAGCTAGCGTTCCTTTGATGAAAGTTTTCGCAAGGCTGAGCGATCTTTAAAAGGTCAAACTAATAGTATGTTTAATACTGTCCCTGAAAAATCTTGTGCTATGAAAACAACGACTGCGTCCGGCAATTTTTTTGTCTTCAACAATTTTCTAAACATGTCTGTCTCCCCACACACCCTAGGTTTTCGTGTAAAAAAGAGTGAAAATCAGAGGAAGCCTTCGTCCCGTAGGCACGAAAATATTAGGGGGCGGGGGGGGGGGGGGGGGAAAGGTAATGAGACACCCCATGCCGTGTCCATATATCTCGTGGCTAGAGTCTAGTTTAGGGCTTGTCGTAATTGTATGTTTGTATGCTACTTATTGAAGCCCATCTGAGAAGTTACCACTTCCGCCCTTTCCAGAAGCATGCCAAAACTCCAGCCTGTCTCATGCCGAAACCCAAGTCTGACGAGTCGACCTGTGTCCCGCAAATCTCGCCCAATTCCCAACCCCGAGCACCCTGAGCTCAATATTCACGCAAGATGAGAAGTACGTCTTCTACCTTAACCCTGCCAAGCAGCGAGTCTGGGTGAGGCCTGGTGACCTGTTACCGACCTTCGTTCGGAGGGATGTTCACGGCGAGAAGCATCATTGGAGCCTTTGAGTCTGCGCCCATGGATCGGTTTACCGGAAGCTGTTTCCCAAGAGCACTACGATGAACTCCAAGGCCATGGTGAACGAAATAGAAGAGATGGGCCGGCGACTCGCTCTTATTCATTCGCAGCGCTTCAAGAAGGTCCTCCTCTTCGACAACGCCGCACCCCATCGGGAAGAAGTAACCACGGATAAGCTCGGCCAGCTGGGCTACGTTCACATGCCTCACCCACCGTATTCGCTGGACATCTCTCCATGCGACTACCACTACTACTTGAGCCTACAGGACTTCCTATTCGGAAGCGGCACAAGAACCCAAGCAGTCCTTGACAACCATGTCGAGCAGTTGATGAACACCAGGCCCAAGCAGTTCTGGAAGGATGGGATCAGGAAGTTGGCTGAGCGATGGCAGCAAGGTCCTTGCCCTTAATGGCAAATACATTCCTCAGCATCGTTGAGTTGTAATTGAGTTATAGAGAGATAAAGATTTTTTCATTTTGTCTCATTACTTTTGGCCGCCCTAATATATCACCATTTTTCTTGACCCAACCGACGTATTCAAAGGCAAAATGCATATTCCGGCAGAGAGATTACTCTAACAAAAAGAGAACGTGGCAAAAGACTGGCTGTGAAATTCTTCCATCTCTAGATTTTTGATCTTCGTTTGTGCACCGAGTTAAAGAATAATTCCTTTTCTACATGACGTGGAAAAAAGCTGTGTCCATTTCCTCTGGCACAAATGATAGACGAATTTCCGTAAGAGGTGCTGCGACGCGGCCTGAAAAGCTGCCCACATAGGAGAGCACTTGTCAAGCCAGGAGTTTCCCCTTATGACTAATACTGCGACACCATAATCTATTATAATGCATGAAGAAATCGCCTTTAATTGTAGCAAATTTGGTCCATCCCTACCGTTTTTATACGACGGTTTTTGTTGAGTTATTTATGCTCCACCCTGTACAATATCTCTCCGACACTTCACGTGTCAATTCAGCTTCTTTAAGCCTCAAGTGGCTGGTACCAAGATCTATACTGTTGCCACGATTCAGTAAGTCTCCAGCTTCTCTTGTCATAAAACCTCGGCATCGTAGAGAATTGTTGCCAGCATTTTTGCTGTGTGCCGTTCGAGGTCGTTATGGTGGATCTTTATTTGTCAGGTCTAAAGTTTCGAGGCTCCGGTCTTCCTCAGAGGCGTTTAATTCACCAAGGAAGGAAAGCCCATTAACTTCCCTCAAAGATTCTCAACGAGACCAATATGGTCTTGTAGGACATCGAGTAGGATTTTGCTACGGGCCACTGGGTGGTCCGGAACTGGCAAAAAATGATATCACTTCAGAGCGGCTGGTAATGAATAAGTGACACCTGGAATGGCCCTGTCCTGCTCAGAACTTAATCTACAAAAAGTTTGCAGCTCAAATTAAAGTTTGATTATAGTAATACGATAAATTACGACGATTCCTAGACGAAGCTGCAGAGTACATTCAAGCGATCCTTTCGGATCGATGGTAGCAGCGACTGGATGGTCGAGTGGATAGCGATGCGGACTTACGGGAGGGGGTCGAAGGTTCGATTCCGGAGGTGGGCAGGGGATTTGCTAGGTGGTCCGATCCCTTTTTTTCAAAAGAGGAGTACATTTTGGCTTATTATTGGGTTGGATACCGTACTATTGGGTAGCAGTGAATAAGGTAAGGTCATGAGGTGACGAAATCGTTGGTGGTGACGAGATCACGGCAACCGATTTCGTCCTGACTTCGCATATGGGACATATTTAAGCGGTTGACCACGATCACGCTGACCATCTTTTTCTGAATTTTCTTTTCTTGCACTACTCTGCGTATCAAAGTCGAAGGTTGGAAAATAACATTGGAGAAGAAGGCGACTCTATTAACATAGACAGCTTTAGCCACCCATATCTACCGTAACATACCGTAATTGACCGAAATCGGAAAAAAGATATAATATCCGTGATCAGAACCCCAAATAACCCCCCTGGGCGATGTTTGAGCTAGATTGTTCCTTTCGACCTCTCCTCGACCTTGATATAACCTTTGTAATCTATCGTTTCAACGAAAATGGTTGCCAGACTGGTTATCTGCATCCCAAATAACCCTATAGATGAATTTGGGGCGAAAATTCTTTTTCGATCTCCAAAGTTGAGGGAGTGAGTGCAAGTGCTCCTATCCGAAATGCCTCGACCAGTCTCCCGCAAGTGTATGCGAGAGTGATAAGGAAGAAACACACAGCAAGATGACCAATCACACGACGAGGATAAAACGTGCTGTACTTGGCAACAGCTGAAATAGTGAAAGTTGCGAGAAGAATGAGAAGCAGTCTATAAGGAAATCTGAAGAACGATGGGCACGTCTTGATGATGGGTCAAATCAATAATATGTCAATTGTCAATTGTCGATCGTGTTCGCAAATGAAGTGACAGCGCGAAACACTTGCAAAGCTGATTGAGAACATTCCAAAGAGGTTATATGGGGATAGCATCTAACGGAACCTTCCTCAACGATACAGCGTTGTTTAATGGACGCGCGACATCACTTCACATGACAAAACCACCTCCTTCCACACCTGATAAGAGGCTGAAAGGTGGTTTAGGAAGCGAGTACGGTGCCCTACCGAAGCCAAAATGCACTCTTTTTTTTGAAGAATGGGAACAGACTAAAGCCCGCATCGCTATCCACTCGGCCATCCACTCGCTCCCACCATCGATGCGAATGAATCGCTTGAATGTACCCTGCATCTTAGTCTAGGAATCATCGTAAATTATCATATTACTATAATCAAACTTTAATTTGAGGTCCAAACCTCTTGTAGGTTAAGCTCTGGGCACGACAGTGCCATTTCAGGTGTCACCTATGCCTTATCAGCCCGCTCTGAAGTGACGCCACTTTTTGCCATTTTCGGACCACCCAGTGGCCCGTAGCAAAAACTAAACACAGTTCTGTGACCTCGTCCGATGCCCTATAAGACCATATAGGTCTCGTTGAGAATCTTTGGGGAAGTTCGTGGGCTTGCCTTGTGATTACTTCCACTGCTCTCCGTTAGTGCCAGGCGAACCCTCACTGCGATTCGCCCGGTTGTACTTACAAAGAGCTGCGGAGGCACTCAGGGGTCGGATTCATCAACGACTTACATAACCTTAACAGAGAATTCACAGCGGAAAACTCAGATAACGGGGCTTATCGCTCACCATATCGCTTGGCAAGCCGCACTATCAGGGATTTCGGCTGTAATTTTCTCTGTTAAATTGCTGTAAGTCGTTGATGAATCCGACCAGGTGAGTCAGGCGCCCGAGGAAGACGGAAGCGTCGAAACGTTAGGCGTGGCAAATAAAGATCCACCATAACAACCTCGAACGCATACAGCAAAAATACTGTTGCCACGATGTTTTGTTGCGATCAAAACTTTAGCGCCAGATGGGACTCGAACCCTACTAACCTCCTGCTGGCCGGGCGGTAATGATCTACGTCATTACGCCACCGGCGCTGTTCGACCAAATGTGCGATCAAATAGCGCCAGTGGTGTAATGGCGTAGAGCACTCCCGCCCGGTCGTCAGGAGATTAGGGTTCGAGTCCCGTCTGGCACTAGAGCTTTGATCGCAACAAAACATAGTGGTAACAGCTTACTTCACGTGTCGTTAACGGCAACTTTCCTTTTTTACCGTTTAGCTAATCAAATGTTTGCAATTTTTGTTTTGTGAATTATATCGTGTTTAGTGATCTCAGACCATGAAAGCTTCGAAACCAAGGCAGAAATGTGCTCTTTGAGCATTTTTGTTTCGCTTTCTGGGCTTTCCCTATCTCGCTGTGCTTTGAGCAGACAACCAGGGGTGACACTCAATAGATGGCCTTCGAAACGATAACCCATGTGCGTATGTAACTTCACACGGTCAACAGTCGTAGAAAAACAGCTCCAGCAAACGATTCCATCGAAATGTGGAGGGGAAACTCGGACCGGCCCTGATTATTACACGACCGCAATGTAGGCAGAAGCTCAAACAACCCTTGGCTGGAAAACGTAGGTCCTACCAGGACATTAGTCGACTCTTTTCCTCTCCCTCGTAGCAATTCGAGACAGTTTCAATAGGCAACCAGGAATGACATTTAACAGAACATTTCGGGCAGTTTGGGCGCCAGACAAGACTCCAAATTGCTCGCTCTAAGCGAGTCCTTACCAGGTATTGTAGACTGTGACCTGCAACCACCTGTTACTGCGCTGACAAGAAACACGCAATAGAAAGCAATCATTTATTTATATTTATATCATCTAAACATCAAATCCGATACCCAACAAAGCTATTCGCATTCATTCGTACACGGTGTGAAGTAATTGCAAGTAGGGGGCGTAAAAATACATTAAAAACACGACGTTGACGAAACGAATGCATTATCACAGTAGGTTTGTCGCTAGAAAGATAGAGAGGTGAACATTCAACTCGACAATCAACGATGGCATTTGTCACCGCAACAACAACCGCTGTAAGACGACGACCTGGGCGGGGACCAGCGACAACGGGGATCTAGTGGGGAACGTGTGCATGGGTGCGGTACTGACGGAATAGTCTTGCTCGAAAGGCACAGCATATATACAGGATGGACACACGAACGAGACGAAGAGAATTTCCGACGGACGGCGGGGACGGAGGTCTAGTAAAGCCGCAACTAACCTATTCTGAAACAGCCTAGGCCATTGAGACATCAGCTGGAACGTTGCATTCGGAGGAAGACGGAGGAAGAAGAATACAAGCAACGCTGTATACCTTATGTTCCCTTTCACCCATAAGCGACTACGGACAAGTGCACAGACGGACGGACGCCACTCCAGCTATGGACGAAGAACCACACAAATGAACGAATTATCACGAAAAAAAACCAAATAAAACGACCGTGACCGCATCCTCAAACTACAGCCAGGCATGAAATACTGCAACGGATTCTCTGACTCGCACATAACATCGCGAACGAACGGCCCTGAAACACGCAGTAGAGGGAATGCAAATAACTTGGACGGACCCACAGCCAAAATCACTCCTACTATAGATACCGATTTGTCCCTCGGTACAGTAGCGGAACAAGGGACGACGAGACTACAATTCTCAAGCCTCTTACTAATTGATCGCTATTACAAGCGGAA
This sequence comes from Heligmosomoides polygyrus polygyrus, assembly GCA_947396885.1. NCBI lineage: Eukaryota > Metazoa > Nematoda > Chromadorea > Rhabditida > Heligmosomidae > Heligmosomoides > Heligmosomoides polygyrus. The sequence goes on along the minus strand of OX377205.1, from coordinate 72,894,263 downwards.
CCTACCATGAGCAAAGGAGAAAACGAGTAATAGAAGTTCAATCTTTTGAGAGGATGTTATAAAATCTAGTCAGCGGCAATAATACCACGCTCGTGCAGGCGTCGACTGGAAGATGTGGGGCTAGAAACGATGGATCGGATAAGTTCTGATCAACTCTGCGTCCAACCCTCTGCATTATTTTCATCCTAACGATCACGCGTCACTAGTTCTTAAATACACAAGCAAATTAGGGCTCCCTCTACCTTACCCTTAGGGAAGCGAAATGGTTTCCACGGGTATGGATGCACACTGAATAAATAAAGAAACAAATAAATAAATATATATCCGTCAAATTTGACACTTTTCAAATCAAATTGTACACCTTCAGCGTCAGATTGGAAACTGTTCTAAAAAAAAACTTGATGCTTCTGAAACCAAAGCAAACGTCTTCCAAACCGAAACGAACTTCTTACAGGGTTTCATTACAGACTCTCCAAGATGGTTAAAAATAATTTTTTGTTAAAGCAAAATTTGGTATAAGTTCCTTGAAATTTTCTAGTTCACCTTCCCGAATGAGTGTACTAATTTTGTAAAATTTCGATTTTTTTTTAGAAAAATTAATAAGCCAACATTTATTTTAAAGCGTAACAAGGCAGCAATCATTTAGTGCATTAAAGGACGAGATCGCACCGTACACTCGAAAACCTCGTCGCGATTTGTATATAATTGACAGTAAGAATATATGCTGCTTACATAAAGCATCAAAGCGAGGACCTATGTGTTCTTTACAGTTCTATTTGTTGTATCGTTTACACGTGTGAAGCTCCAGGCAAACAGAAATTTTCCTATCAACCGAATAAAAATCACGACGTCTTGGACGAAGGCATGGCACGCAATCTCTCTTTTTCGCACCAAAATAGCCTCTTCCTGCTCTCTAAACAAGCTTTGAATCACTTCCTCTAACAATGAGAATTCTATAAACATTTCAAACAACGAGTTCACTTGTTGCGTAGGTGAAATAAAACTTGAAAGAAAGTCATACCAAAATTATTTTTGAACAAAAAAATTCTAACTAACGGAAGGTCTAGTTTAAAAAGAGCTCGTTTTGATTAGGAAGATGATCAGTATGATTAAAAAAATGCTATGCTTGCTTAGAAGAGTATCCAATTTAAAGTAAAATGATGTTCAGTCTGATTTCAAAATCAAAAAACGCCGTGAAAGCTTACAGTCTCATTACCGGCCACGACGCCTAAAGAAAATGAATCGAATCACTGAATATTTATATACTTATTTATTTAGCATTTACAATGGCATAGAGTGGACAGCCGATAAGCTAGTGCTTGTCTACGCCAGGTAAATCTGCTAGCAATTCTCAGCTCCTTCAGTTATGGCATGACTGGGGCACAGCACGGAAACTATCTGTGATGAATCGAACGCGCGGATATTCCGCACTGCCCATAATGGAAAATGATTGCCGCTTTGTGCTGTGGTGTGCTCCCTGCACAATATTAATACCCGCGTTTTGCCTAGTGCTGTTTGAACCAACTATTGTTATGTATAGATCCCTCTGGGGCCGTATGCATACCTCGTTTTTTGTTTTTATGCAAGTGTTTTCATTTACTGAAATTGAAATGTACATTTTCCGAAAACTTTGGTTAAATAATTAATACTTTTAAGGCTGAATGTTGCTTGGACGTTTTATCCTCGAACTTTTACCGTAGAAATATGGATTCTCCCAGTACAGTTACGTCTTTTGGTACTAAGCGGGCTGGTACCCGCTCCATTATGAGACTCCGGGGTGTGGCTGATCTTACCCGTTTTAACATACCTTCCCGGTGTACAGCGGACACCAGCCCGCTTAGTACCCGGCTTCTCGATCTTATTTTCATCAAAGTTTAGAACTAGTACACATGTCAAATTGTCTGAGAGGCTTATCTGACCTGCTGCCAGCAAATAAAAGGGCATAAACGGCATATCGTTAATTGTCGAATGGAGCCGAGGAAAAAAGCTTGCAAATGCTTGTTTACTCCCAGCTCCACCTCGTTCAACTAGTTCATATATGCCCTTATCTATCTAACAAACAGAACTTTGTCTTATGCCATACGACGCATAGCTATGACTTGTTTAACTCAGTAGCACTATGGGTCTCACTTGGTCATTGTTGCAAGATGATTCCCAAAACCCGTAAAAACAAAGGCGAACATTAATAAATAGGCGAGCGAACAGAACACAAGTGTATATAATGTGACATAACAGCGTTTTAATAGACTTCATAGCAAATCCAGTATCCAATTGACAATATCCTCTCTCCTCTTTCGTCATTCCTCGGCCGTCCCTTCACCCGGAGTAGAAAACAGCTGACAATTTCTCCATGATTTGCAACGCTTCCTCTGTGCCTGTGTACGAAACATTTTCAGTACGGCTAGGAAGTTTCCCGACCGTACATTTCCCGAGGTGCATCGCAGGAAGGGCACCCGTTCCCGCCGGGTAACTTCTGCGGCGGGGAGAGCGCGGGAAGTTCGCCCCGCCGGGGCGAGGTATACATACGGCCCCTTAACAGTTAATGTCGCTTCCCATTAACACAGTCAGCAGAGTAATGGGAATTTGTTTTCATCTCAATAAGAGGACATAGTTATGAAAAAATGACATCCTATTCCCATCATTTAAATACTTTGAAGTGTAGGATCTTCGCTTAAGAAATCGCATTTTGAATGAGGCCGCAGGAAAGGTAGCCACGAGATTTTCAGAAACAATAGGAAGACATCTCTTGGAAGCCCTGAGCTGCAGAATCCCCTGCAATAAAAGACGACACCCGTAAGACAAATATTTGCACATGCGTTGCGTTGCGTTTCCATACAGTGGTGCGTGTTGAACACGCCAGCTACCAAATCTCCAAAACATGCGACTTGTTCGAACAGAAAAACAAGCGACATATGGCCCCAAGCTAAGCTGGTGCTAAGCGCTTAACACAGATTACCATCACAGTTGCATGGTTTACTTCAACTACGAACTTACTGAAGGATGCGAAACCACTTACAGCCATAACAGAAAATGGACTTTAACAGAAAATGTCATTACCCTTTCCGATTTCGAAAACTAGATCCTCTTTTTTAAACTTGCTCACGTCCTTAAAAACCTCGCAACGAAACCTCAAACATTAACTAACAACATGTGTCATATCTAGAGAACACTTTTCTCGTCCCTCGGCTGCACTAAATCCAAAAACTCCCGCCATGTGCAAAACCGAGTCTGTCGCCGTTCAGCGGGGAAGGCAAAACATCTGTGCCATCTAACCACATCGACGTCTGGCCAGCGCCGCTGCCGAACAATAACAAACCGATGGGCAAAGTAGACTCTTACCGTAAAGCATTTGGTAACGTGGCTACTTGCTGAACGCCTCGAATACGGCCCACATCACATCGTTGCCCTTCTTCTCCGCCTGCACGTCATACTCTAACTCCAGTAACGATCGAACCCTCTTCATAGCGACCTGGAAAAGGCTAGTATTGCATATCGCTGTTGCTAGGCTGGAAATTTCCCATCAAACAGCATAAATAGCTCCTTCTCCCAAAGCAAACATTGAGATGGCCATAGATGATCCAGAGCACTAATCACAAAGACGATTCGAAAGCTGTGCATCTAATTACCTCATAGTCTTGATCACTCAGCGGCGCAAATGCGTTCTCAAGAACATCGGACGCATGAGCTAGTACAATCAGTGACAGCATCTTCTTGTCCATCCGATGCACGTCATTCGTCCATTTACTAAGCACAGAATCTTGGATCTCCTAAAAACAAGCCGTCATTTTACTTCCTCGTCCACAACAATGGGACATCTTTCAAAGACGGATAAGATCGCATAAGCTAAAAATCGGTGTACTATGCTCTCTGTTCGCATTAATGTATGAATTGAAATCCACTCTCAGTGGAATAGTCGGGAAACACAACAAAAAGTAAATCCCATGAACGAGCTGATAGCCTCTACTATTAGGTTGAGTCATAAATTTTGCAACATTTCTGTTTTTTTTTCTGGTATGAAGGGCAACGAAGCAAACCACTCTCTTGAAGACCAACTGCTGCAAACAAAGGGCGCCTGCGCAAATCCATCAAATCGAGTTCTTCTCAAACCACACTAGGACTGATCGCCAATCTCCATAACTCCCAGTGAACCACCGGCTGCAGAAGATTGGAAGGCTGACGAAATCGCGTTCGTAAGGGCTTCATGCGTTGACAGCAACCCAAGTAAATCGCTGTGCTTCCGACTACCGAGAGCTCAGGCACCGGTTCAGGTGAGAATGCCTGGATTCAAGCTTTACCAGCGGTGAAAAGCGGGTGCTTTACGACAACCGCGAAGCTGGAAAGCAATGGCTGGAACGCAACGAGAAGGGTTTCTGAAGTCAAAACCGGAGCTCTACCTAAAAGAAGGTCCAGCTGTGTGTATGGATGTGTAGTGGTCCAGTGCACCGGGAGCTGTTTTACGTAGTCAAACAATCCTCCACACTTGCTTCTGCCAACAACTCAACTAGATGCAGCAAAAAGTAGAGGAGAAAGAAGCCGATATGAGCCTATGTTGCTTCCGCCAGGCAACGGCCGACCGCTTACGCTTACGGCACTTCATAAGCTGGCAAAAATCTAGGAATTTGACTGGACCAAAACCAAGATCTGCTTCGCTCGATGGATCACTTCCTCCATGGTAGGTGCTTCGCCGAAGTCGACGAGGTCACGGCAGTGGTACACGAATTCTCAGGTCGAAGCCGACCAAATTCTACAGGGATGCAACACACTCAGTGCATGAGAAGCGGAAGACACTCATTGAGAATAATGGCAATTACTTCGTTTAAGTCAATCGTTTTTCTTTTCTGGTATAATCTTATTTTGCTGGAAGACAAATTTTGTTGCAAAATTTATGACTCAACCTAATACAATGAAAACAACCGATACGAAAGTGCTAAAATGAAATAAAGGGGCAACCCTCGCAATGGGAGTGCTCTTCCTCATTCACTACATCCAAAGAATTCCAAGAATACGGCAGTGCAAACATCATAGCTGAAGAAAGACACCAAGGCTTGTTGTTGCCAGGATAGAGCTACCAGTGAAGGAAAGCACACGGGGTGGACTCTTTCTCTAAACCTGCATCAAATAAGGCAGAGATTAGATAGATTCCACCCTATAGATTCCACCTAATTTCTTAATGGAAACACATCAGACTTCTTCATTTGCTGCTACAGTCAAGTATTAGGGCTCATCACAAAAATGGGTAGCTGGTTAATTAGCTAGTTATGATAAGAAATGTTCGACGCCGAATTCAAAGCTACATATACCCTTTGTATTTCGGCCTATGACGTTATCCATTGACTACGTGAGCACGTCTACGCATTCCTACACACCTTCGACTTATCAGTACTCTGCTACCATAGATATAGATCACCCTATCACTATCACCATATCAGCTCATCGCCCAAGTTGAAGGCCCTTATTATAATCACAATTTCTTCTATAATAAAATATGCTGTGACATATTTAATGACGAGCAAATTTGCTGAAAGACAATTGGCGGCAATATGCTATAGCTGTTGAACAACACACATTATGAACAGAAAAACGTTTTAGATAACAACATAATAATAAAACTTGACCAAAAACTTTTAAAAAAATCTTAAAAACCTTGAATCCAAAGCAATGTAATCAATTTAGAGTCGAGAACGAAGCTGATGTGTTAGCACCATCATATGCAGCACACAGGAGGATCTATGGATATTGCTAAATATCATAGACCGTGAATGCTTGCCGAGTAGTGAGCACTCACTCGCGTAGCCTGCTGACGATGGGAGGTTTCGAACGTCATTGACAGATTTTGGAATGTCCCAAGCACTATAGTGAAGCCATCTATGAGGAAAGCAGCTCAGAAAAGTTATAAATTTGCTAGGAAGCAAACAGCAAACTCAGCAACCACAGAATTGAGTAACGGCGGGCAGCACGCCTCATTGAAACGCGTTCACACAGCGGAGGTGTCAGACGTTCAGGCAGCGACAATGCCAGACATTCCTGCTCGAATTGCGCTTTACCTCACGATAAAAGCAAAGTAAAATGTAAAGAGGAGCGATATTCGATCCCACTGCAATACGCGCCATGCACTCTACTTTGCAGAAGCGCGAAGGACGCACATTAAAACAGCACAATGACCTATGGCCCCGAATTCTGAACAGGTTGTTCAGTCTGTCGGTCACTTTTGCTCTCACAAGCAATACAGCAACATTCGCAAAATGAAATGGGTGAAGTTGATCTGCAATATGAGGGAGATCTTCGCCTCCTGCAGACTGCACTGCATATTTTTCTCATAAAAACTTGCCGAGTAGTGAGCACTAACTCGAGGTTTCGAACACAAAAACTGTCGAGTCTACGCAAACAACAAATAGTGGAATAAGTGGCATATTGCAACGGCAAACTTAAGGTTTAGCTGAGCTATAAGCGCACTGGAAGAAGCAGGATACAAGATGTCTTGTTGTGGTCAAAACTCTTGCGCTAGGCGGGACTCGAAATCGCCTTACACCATCCTTGCGACCAAAAGGCGCGGTGTTGTAAGGCGTAGCATCGCTGCCCGGAAAGCAAACGGTGCCGGTTGGGGTACGCCTGGCGCAAGAGTTTTGATCGCAACAAAACATCCTTCAACAACATATAGTCCGCCAAGGATAAAATTAGGCTCCTTTGATCAAAAAGGAAAACATAAGAGATGAAAATTAAGAAAGCTCCTACCACTGCAGTGTACAGGAAGGGAACCGAAAAAAATATCACCCCAATTGCCCACAATCGAAACAGAAAAACCAGTGGCAGAGTTAGCCAAAGGTGAAAACCTCGTGTGAGATCTTCTGAAATTAACACAAAAATAGCAAAGCTTTGGCACACCTACCTTGATAAGCTTCGTCTTCTGATTCCCATCGGAAAGTGGATGAGTGGTGATTTCGAAAAGTAGAAAATTCTGCTTGTCGGTGGTTAGAACTCCCTTCTCTACTAAGTTCTTCGCCAATCTCTCCCTAACATTGCGAAGCTGATACCTCAGCTTTAGAGGATTCCAGGTCTGAAAGCAACATAAACGATGACGCAATGCACGTGCTCTGAAAACATCCGGATGTTTCGACAGTACTCACCTCTCCGCTGAGGTATTCGATCCAACTGGTCACCGTCTCCGGAGGATTTGTTTCCTTCATGTGTCTCAAGGCCTCATCCAATATGACATCACCCGTTGGCTCGCTGTTCTTCACCGTCACCTGATATGCCATCATTCAGGGAGGATTGGGTGTGGCAATACATTAACAAATGTAGCATTATTGTTCCACTAGTCACCTTTCTGGTCAACAGCGATTTTTTGCGCATTCCGCTGCCCTCCAGCTGGATTCTGCCGCGCAGAGCTAACTCAATCAGGACGCATCCTCGAAGACCAGACGAAATGCAGTCATTCCAGAATGACGTGTAACCCTATAAAAAGTGTTTAAGATAGATGCAATGACGACAGTGTTTTATCTAAATGTTATCATAAATCCCTCATTAGGTGGATATGGAGGTAGCGTAGGTGGATGCACTTGATGAATCAGTTGGAATCAATTGCAGGTGTTCGTTTCACGCTGTGGCCAATCAGAAGATCTCCTTTCCGGGGTTCGTGAATCAGGGCCAGGCGTGTAGATAGGCATAAAATACTCATTTGTCCATCGGTTGGTCACAACAGCTCAATGCACAATGGAACTGTATATTTAAATTGTTTCAGTGATGCCGTATACAAGCAGAATGTTAGGTACGGTGCCAAAGGAAATAAGCCTATATTTAACCTTCAAAATAAACAACAGTACACCCAACGTATATATTCTCTCCGCTAATGCTAACCGTTGTAATCCGAACCTCTGAGCGAGCCTACGTTTTGTAAACTGCTTAGAAGTTTTACACAATCGGGGCGAGCATGAACACAACCTGATTTGAAGAGTAAAGTTACCAAATAGGATTTTGCTTAAGTGAAAACTAAAAGGGATCGAAATCCCACACTACGTTATGTCCCTTCTAAAGATAATTCTAACGCTAAAATGAAGCAAAACCAACTCTAAATCGTCCACCACCAGCACAATCAGACGTTACGCAAATGGGCGAAACTAATAATCCCTGCCCATCTTGAAAAAGGGCTTTCACAAGATAGCGCTCGCCCTGCGTTCTTATATCCCCATTGCTCTATTGAGCGGCAACTGGCTGCATAAAACACTCCAAAAATCATCGTCTATACGAGTAAACAGCAGATCGACTACATGAATAAAAAGCAGAGATTGCTTAGCATAAATTGCCAGCTGTGAACGAATCAAAACAACAAAAAATAAACCATTCTAGGCCCCATAGTTTGCTAAGACTGACAAAGCTAGCGTCGTTAGAACATATGAATACGCCAATGAAAGCGGAAAGGTCGATGTTATAGTCATACTCACAAGGACAGGGCAAATTCTCAGCCTCCAAACGGCACCACAATGGGTCCCTGAATAGCGCCCAATTGAGGAGGGAACTCAAAAACGTTGGTGTTCACCCTTCCTTGCTCTCATATTCCAGAACGCTCTTACTACACTCTTGATGCAAATCCGAAGACAGCTAAATCTTCATTCAACTGTAGTCGAGTTCGCTCTAACTTTTTGGCGACGGAACAGGTTAACAGTAAAATAAGAAGATGCTGATGTGAGCTACGCTTCACAATCTGTGCCACCCGCATCTAATAATGTTTACAATTTAATCAACTAACTCTTTTTCAACGAAAAGAAGCTGCTTTAAAAGCAGTAAACAGATTAATAACAGCTTATAAGGCTTCCCCCACCTTATGGGAGAACGTATAAGCCTTTATATGGGAAGACATCTTCCTCACCAGTATGAGAAAGCTAACCTCCCACTGTACCTCTCATGCGCTCTGCACTACAAGCAAAACACCTGCTGCAAGGGTTGTTGCGGTGAAAACATAGTTACGATTCCACCTAGTAAATAAACAAGGAAATCAGAGAAGATCACCAACGCACCTCCCTATCCTTCAATCCTAACAACAGAATCTGCTCCATCAGAGTTAAGCGTGTGCCCTTGTCGTTATCCTCCTGAACAATATCATTAGGGCTAATATAACAAAAAATCTTGAACAAAAATCAAACAATAATGGCAAGAATTGAGTTCTCGAAATAGCGAGTAATAAACTTTCATCTCGATCTACAGCTTTTGGAATGAAATTAGATGCAACAAAATGAAAATATTCAATCAAACCAGCACAGTTTGAAGTTTCCTTAAGTTATGGCGATACAGAAGGCTGTTATTACACAACCAGCGTCGGTTGCGGGCTTCGCCCGCACCCGACTCTGGCCGGGCGGGCCACGCTAGGCTAGCCGGCTTCGCCGGCGTCGTGTGTGGTGAGCCATGTGGGGTCAGAAACCCAACCCAACCTCGAGCCCGCTAGGGTCCCCACAACCCAGCGTCAATTGCGGGCTTCGCCCGCACCCGACTCTGGCCGGGCGGGCCACGCTAGGCTAGCCGGCTTGGCCGGCGTCGTGTGTGGTGAGCCATGTGGGGTCAGAAACCCAACCCAACCTCGAGCCCGCTAGGGTCCCCACAACCAGCGTCAGTTGCGGGCTTCGCCCGCACCCGACTCTGGCCGGGCGGGCCACGCTAGGCTAGCCGGCTTCGCCGGCGTCGTGTGTGGTGAGCCATGTGGGGTCAGAAACCCAACCCAACCTCGAGCCCGCTAGGGTCCCCACAACCAGCGTCGGTTGCGGGCTTCGCCCGCACCCGACTCTGGCCGGGCGGGCCACGCTAGGCTAGCCGGCTTCGCCGGCGTCGTGTGTGGTGAGCCATGTGGGGTCAGAAACCCAACCCAACCTCGAGCCCGCTAGGGTCCCCACAACCCAGCGTCGGTTGCGGGCTTCGCCCGCACCCGACTCTGGCCGGGCGGGCCACGCTAGGCTAGCGGGCTTCGCCGGCGTCGTGTGCGGTGAGCCATGTGGGGTCAGAAACCCAACCCAACCATGAGCCCGCTAGGAATGCTTCCTAGCGTTGATAGCGAAAATGTGCAGCAAAGAGTAACCGGCCGTTATTGTGCACAATGGAGAGAGGCTCGGTATTTGAGGACAGATTCGTCAACAGACAACAGGGTAATGGTCAATATTATGGAGTCGTAGCTTCCCTGGTAGTGGGGTAGTGGTAAAAGTATGGCGGCAAACATAGAGGTAAATTGAAACAAAAAACGGCTTATGTGAGGCAAAATAGCAAAAAAAAATGCAGAACGGAGCAACCCGTTGTCATACTGAACAGTGGAAGAGGATTCAATTTCTGTAGTAGCAGCAACCCTGATAGTGGGGTAGTGGTAAAAGTATGGCAGCAAAAATAGTGGAAGGTTGCACCACACAGGAGAGCTGGGAAGGAACACTGAGGTATGACCACCAGACACGTATTGGGAAGAGACCTCTTTCGAAATCACCCTACGTCAGGCAGTCGATGGCAGTCGATGGTAAACAACAGTGGTTGTTGGGAAGAGACCTCTTTCGAAATCACCCTACGTCAGGCAGTCGATGGCAGTCGATGGTAAACAACTTGGTGGACAACTGTCAAGCGTCTTCGTTTGGACAACTGGCAACCGCACCGCAAAGTTGGGTGATTAAACTGGCTAGCTAGCCAGTGTACGAATTGCGGGTGGCTAACATCGGACAAAAAACCCTTCCTCTTTTATATATGGGGGATTACTGGACAGCAACGGCTTGGGCTGAGGTTTTTGAGTTTTTTTTCAAAAGAAGGAATGAACAAAATTGTTCGAAGATATAGAACGCAGGTTTTTAGGAAACGAGATTTTAACTGAGATTCGACAGGAACAGAACATCGACTCTCTATGTTCAAATTCTAGCAATATTGAGAAAAAATTTTTTCGCGATGTTCGACATTAAACAATGTCCGGCGCAAATAGGCAAATAGGGATCACCTTGTCGAGTATACATTGGATCCGAATGAATCATTTTCGGATATCCGATTCGGATATTGCGATCCGAATCATCCAAAAATCCGGGGTCAGCGAAATTGCCGTTATCCGAATCATCCAAAAATCCGGGGTCCCCGAAATTGCCGTTATCCGAATCATCCAACTATCCGAAGATTTTCGATCGGATCCATTGTATCGAATGAATCATTTCGGATATCCGATATGGATATCCCTATCCGAATCATCCAAAAATCAGAGGTCCGCAAAATCGCCGTTATCCGAATCATCCAAAAATCCGGAGTCCGCAAAATCGCCGTTATCCGAATCATCCAATTATCCGAAAATTTTCGATCGGATCCAATGTATATTGTCGAGCAGCCCTACAAGCAACGTTTTGCGATGTAATAAATTATATTTTATGCAGCATCTGGATATTCTACCCCTTTGATGAAGAGAGCTAGACAACTTCTGATGTAATACGATGTTTATGTGCTACCAAGGCGAATATCCAATGAGCACAAGGTGACCCCCTCCGAGCCTATTCGCGCCCAACGTGCGAACAACATTCACTTAAGATTATCGATCACTGGAATAAAAGTCAGTCGAAATTGTTTGAATACGTTGTTCAGGTCAACTCCAGTAACTACTGAGTAAAGTAAAGGTTTAGCAGCTTTTTAACTTGACAGATCTAATTCCTGTGGCATCTTCGTCACATGCGAATGCTATTGGAAAATGTATTTGTATTTGTAATATATTTTGGAAGAAAAAATCCGACAGGAAAATTTTGACCAAACTAATGACATCCACAAATATTCTCGGATTGAAGTAATCCCTCAGAAAAAGTAATGGCGATGAGATCGGACCCTCGAGCCACGGCTAGCTTCTTCATTATCACCAGCATGTTGAAAGATGAAGAACTTTCGGAACGTACAGAAAATGGCAAATAATTAATAATTAATTAATTAAAGATAAAGAGAAATGCTAACCCTCAACGAACCTGTTCTGATGACGCGGCTGAGTCAGCATTGTCGTCGCTACGATCAGCTGTTGGCTGGAACAAATTGGTTTTGACTATTGCATTCCTCCTCTCCACATTCCGTTACTTGTATATGGAACAAATCAGTTTGGCTGGGCAATAATGACTTCTCTTCTTCATGATAATTGAGAGTAGACACGTCTCACACGAACCCGAGGATCTTACTCTATCTCCTTCCTTATTCTTATAATAATAGGCGAGACGAGATTTTCTTGTACGCTTTGTACTAGATGAAGTTTCTTTCTTTTTTTTTTCTTTTTCTTTTTTTTTGATGAAGTTTTTTTTTGTTGCTAATCTTAAAGGATGCACAACGCATATGATAAATGCGTGACATCGTGAACATTTTCTATCAATACATGGCAATATGTTCAGTCGAGGCGTGAAACTCAAAAGAGACAACAACTTGCATAAAGTGTTGAGCTTGAACTGCCCTCTACCACTACGTAAGTGCATTAATGAACCGTATACCAAATAGACCATTATAACTCTATTAAAAGTAACTAGCAGATCGTTTGAAGGAATTCCACAGCACCTTAAATTGACCGCAGCCCAAAATCCGTAAAACAACGAGGATTCCGAAGCGAGAGGACAAAGAGCTTAACTCGTCGCACTTTCCCTTTTCCTTCACAAAGCTTAACGCCGTGCCGTTAATCCTCAGTCACACAGGGGATAAGATCTCCGAAAAAAGTCCATTCCATTTAATAAACCCCAAATCTGAGAGTCACAGTCGTTTCAATATTTCCGCATATTCCCGCTACCCCTTGACGCTGCAAGCGCATCGATTCAGCGATGATTGCAACCCTGTCCACCCTTTCCTGCAAAAAGTGCCAATATTGCACAGTTTTTCTCACACCGTCGCCCAGATACGAGAAGCTGATAGAACGGCTGGCTGGTCGCCTGCACGATCGCTATCCACGCTGTGAGTCCACGCACGACTGACATAAATAGATCGTTATCGATACAGGAATGGAGCGTCTCCACCCCAGCAGCATTGTCGCGCGGTGTTCACAAAAGTGCTTCAACAATGAATCCGATTAGGCGGCTAATAAACAGATAGTCTGCTGTGCAATGCTGCACCATTTCGAATATGGCAGACTCTCGAATAAATAAATAGTGATGGTGCTGCTCAGATACATGGCAAGGAAATTCACACGTTCACCAGGACATGGTTGACATGGATATCAAACGACAAGAAAATCTGCCACTGTTTCCCGAACAACTTCTGTTGAAGAAGCTTATGGTACGAATAGGAGAAGAGAACTGAAGACAGTAATCTCCAAGAGAACAATTCACTTCGTTCATAATTTCGCTCTGCTCACGCAGACTGCGCTGGTCCACTCTGCAGGGCCCCCCTGAAGGTCGGGAATTTAAGGTAGGGAATCGACAACAAGTACAAAAACATTGGCATCAATATGAAAAATCAATTATGAATGTTGGAACCCGCTTACATGTCCCGGTTGAACTAGGAAAATGCTTTGATCAATAACAGATCTATTTTCTAACATCTCCGCGCAATAACAAAAACAACGAGGTGAAAAAAAAATCCAAAAAACTCGCTTCCGACTGAAGCGCCTCGCATAATTAAATAAGACTTGGAGAAGAGTAGAAGCATTGTCTTCATCGAAAACTCTCACTTAAGAACCAAAAATGCAAAAGAATAGTTGAAAGTAACACCTTTGACCAACGGCACTGAATGCCCACTGGAGGGTCGCACAGCAAGTATAGGACTACAGGATGATAAAGAAGCCAACATTAAGAAAGGAATTTTCAAACAATAATGTACGTGACTTTGACAGGACAGCGAGAGAAAGAAAAGGAAGAGAAATAGAAGAAACGAAGAGCTGTTCTCGCCTGTAATGATGATGACCATTCTGGGAGGAAACACCCCCAGAACGACAACCGGCACTAGTTAAAAGTTCCGACTCCACCGACACGACTTCGGCCGAGAATTTTTTTTTGCTGAAACTTCGTCTAGGGGGGGGTATTTGGGGTGCTGATCACGAATCTGACATCCATTTTTCATTTTACGCTGGAGTACGGTTGGTTACGGAAAGTACCGGTGACTAAGGTAATAGCCACCGATTTCGCCCAAAATCCAACGTAAAACGGAAAACGGATGTCAGATTCGTGATCAGCACCCCAAATACCCCCCCCCCCCCCCACTAGACGAAGTTTCAGCGAAAATAAATTTTCCGACCTAAGTTGTGTCGGTGGAGACGGAACTTATAACTAGTGCCCGACAATCAGTAAAAAGAACAGGCAGAACATAGCCGAAGCGCTTTTCGAATAGGGAATCATCAATTTCTTCCCTCATCGTCATCGAAGAGCAGTGGCTGAAGACTCGCCAATTTGTCTTTCGTCGACAAAAAATGAATGCGTTCCTCACAATGCGTGTCTAGCTCATTGCCAGAACAACAGATGGGGAAATAAAATGGGCGAAAAAGACCATCTCCAATGAGAAGCAATGTGTACAACCAGAACAATAGCCATTAGCCATTCCCCAATTCCTTTTTCATAGCAAAAAAGGCCCTTCGGGTTAGAATGGGAATGAGAAGCTAACCACAAATACATAAGAATAAATCAATTTTATAAAATTTCTCAAACTCAACGCTGTTAGTCCAATAAGTCTTCAATTACGTAGTCAAATTCTGATGAACACTTATAATTAGTTATTCTGCTGTTGACAATTCTTGTGCAGCACTAATTGAATGAATAATGAAACATGAAGGGCTGAATAGTCATGACCATGCATAGGGTCAACACACCGAAATCCATCGAATTTTATCTGGATGCTTATTCCCTCATTAAAACGGACCTTCAAAGTGCCTCAGCGCCATACTACACTTCAGCAGTTAATCTTCGCCAAGAAGGACTACTTTCACAAGTGAACCCTCCAGGAGGGAAAAATTGATGCCGCCATAGTACTTGCGAGCCTATAGGACTTCAACATGGGGAAAACGAGAGAAACAAGGCACACTGCTAATAATGAAAAACGACAATAAGCAACTCCATAAGAGGATTCTGTGGTCTCCGCGTCAGTCAGAAAGAGGAGAAATTCCGACATGTTACTCAAGTAGCGTACCCACATTAAGAGAACATGCACGCTGGAGTTTCTTCTTTTGCAACACATGCAGCCAAAACAAAAGCGGATTCGTGGTAGAAATGAATAGACAAGAGTACATTAAGAGGTGTCTTATGCTACGCACCGCGTGTGACAGCAGTGGCTCGTGATCCTCTTCCAGTACCGCTGGCGTTTAAGTGTTACCGATACAACGTTATCTGAAACTAACTCCTTGCAAGTGCATCTTAATAGTGGGAATTTTTGAATGCTTCCTTTTCCCCCTGTCAAACTGCCTTGAACTGTGACCTAATTAACACTAACTAAGCGCCTACAGAAGCTAAGGATATGCCTACCTCCTACACAGCATTCTTTTCGGCATTTTTGCACTGCCAATGTACGATATTAACGGCATAAAACTGATGAGCAATTCATGCGATAAAGAAGAGACACAATGTGACCCCACCTGAAGAAAACTGCCCGAACATTCCTTGAGATGGATAAAGCGCGCTATTAGGGGTAATGATGACCACAATGTTTCTGTCGTGTGGCGCTTACACGTCCACTATAAAGGGAGTGTGATCGGTATGGAAACATGGCAATTATGACGAAACCATGGATAAGCATAAAGGTCGGTGTCAATTGATCCTTTTTTGGTATGTATCACGCATTATGTTTCCATGGGATACTGTGGAGGCTATAGAGCAGATATTTCGGCTGCACAATGACACTGTGTTACCAGCCGATGGAGATAATTATCCTTTCAGGACAAATCTGGCACTACTTCATTGACCTTGGAGGGAAGAAATGTTTGTTTTGGGGGCCGAAAAAGGAGCTCTGACTGTAACTATGGATGAAAGTAAAAAACAGAATCATAAAAAAACACAACGGCTTCGTATAGAAAATCCTAGCTATAAATCGGCTAAGTAGCCTAGTGGAAAAGCGCCAATCGTAAAGGGCTGTTATGTTCCTCACTCCATTTCACACCAACTTCTCATCCTGATTTGTTCCACATATCACGGGCAGCGACCAGAACTCTCGAACAAATTCAAGGAAGTGGATAGTGCTTTCAAACGCACTATGCTCCACGAAATGTATCCCACTGATCTCGAATTCTTGCAGGTAAACCGGGAACCTTCAAAATAGAGCGCTTGTCTGATCAGAAACTTGAACTAAACCTAAATCGTCTCGTTTGCCAGCAATCAGACACAACCACGCGTTCTAGCCATCCTTTTAGGTAGATCGAGCTACGAATTTAGCAACTCCGTTGAACACTGAGAACTTTCCTCGGACAAAGGTTGCGAACTTCTCTCTTCAGCACAGCAGCAAGAGGCGGAGTCTTTAGTGCTAGATGATATGATGTGCAACGCAATAATGATTTGCATCCCGCTCAAACCAGCCAGGCCTTCCAAACCTTCGGTGCTTTTCCACTTTCCAATAACTTTGCCTCATTGGACATCTCTGACTTTACTTAACATCTCGTGGTGTAGATGTTGCGTTCGATCAAACAGCGCCGGTGGTGTAATGATGCAGAGCATTCCCGCCCAGTTAGCAGGAGATGTGGGTTCGAGTCCCACCTGGTGCTAGAGTTTTGATAGCAGCAAAACACTGTTATGGGAGTTTACAACCTCAACACACTTGAGACTTAAAGAAGATGAACTGAACCATCTCTGACTCTGTCTATCATCTGACCACCGAACGCAGGCCAGGGTGCGATCACAACGGCCAAACCGGCATTAATTAAGATTTCCTTCACGGAATCTCATAGTGTACAGTATGCGGCACATCTTACACACTGAAGTTAACGATTTTTGAGAAATCGAACAACCTATCAGAGAGCTTCAATTAACGGAAAACTCCCTCACATACATAAGGATATAAATAAGAACGACAACAAAAAGCTCGCTCACTTCTTCCTGAATCTTCCTCCTCCGCTGTACAACGCCATCAGACATGATGAGTGATGATGTTGGCCTTCAAAAACGAAACGACGACGTCAGTGAGGCGGCACAAGCAGCAGCAGAAACAGCCAGACCGGGTACAATGCGCTCCCTGAAGCGAACTCATCCCAGACCTTCAGAAAACGCGTTAATTCGCGGTCAGAACAGGCGAAGAAATGCGTATCGATGAGTCCCATCGCGATAACGAATTCCGGTTGGACGTGCGATAGCATCACCAGACCAACTTGGCTCTCGCTCGATTTCCTCGATTGGGACGTAGATGCAAGTACACACGAATCAATGAGGATAAAAGGATGGAACGCCGCAGGAAATTCGGGGGAACACGAAAAATCGATCTGAAACCCGTCCGCAACTCAGCGAAGCCTCCCTCGGCGGACGGCTGTTCGGCGCAAAAAAAATGTGCCGTTACCAGGGCAATTCGAGCAAAAACCAGGTCCCTGGGAGGGTCAGGCGCCCCCGGCGACGGCCACCGTCGAATCCATAGCCGGTCGGCCGCGCTCGCAGCCGCGCCGCCGCTTCTCGCACGTGGAATTCTCCGCGCCGGGACCGCTCCCGGCGCCGCGGCCGCGGAGAAGCGGCGACGGCCACCGCCGCCCGGGTGTCGGCGTCCAGCTGGGATCGGACGGTGGTGGGGGGGGGGGGGGGGGCAGACGGCTGGACGGTGGCGATCTAGGCACCAGTGGTACAATTTCCTCGTCGAACTGGACACTCCTCTAAGCTATTGAATTGAGAATTAATACATAGAAATCAAAGCGAACTTCGGCACTATTCTACTTTCACAACTCCACGGGTCGGGAAGAGGTCGGAAAAAACGTCCACTTCGCCTGGTGGGTTGTTTAGTTACCAGCGTCCGTCGCCGGCGACTGACGCTGGACGTGCGGGCCGCGCCAGGCTTGCCGGCTTCGGATATGGTGGGCCACGCTAGGAACGTAGCCCAAACCTAGCTTGGGGTGGTTCCTCACCCAGCGTCCGTCGCCGGCGAAGCCGGCGACAGTCCATTATGAATTGTTAAGATAGCTACGCATCTGTACATGCAACATGCAATGCGAGGGGTGGTCTTTATGTACGAATGGTCACCGCGCCCGCGTTCGAGTTACAAAACTAAACAACGTTCTAATGCTCAATTTTATATGGTGCTTCTTCAGGAAAAGCTGAAAATATGACACACTATCGCAGTGAAACTGAGCTTGTATACACTTTCTAACACTTGATGTGCAAGTTTTGAGGCAGGCCTAGATATCACTGGCCGCTGAAGTCACCCAATTGCGACGTCTTCTGCCGCGCTGGCCGCGCTATGCGCCGCGTCCGCCGCGACCATTCGTACATAATGTCCCGCAGCCAATGCAATGCAACGTATCAGTCCCTTAACTTACCTGGTACCCTCCCTTGGAAATCCCTGAAATGTAAAAAAGATTTTATTACGGCACCGGCTATGAAGAGGCAGAGATAGATAGAGATAGATACAGAGACAATTTGCTGTGTTTCCATAACTTCCTACCCCGGATTAGGAAAGCAAATTAGAAAGCCGATTTTGGTATTGGAAGGATAGCATTTTATAAGGTAAGCATATTTATACATATTTATATTTTGCCGTGCATGTTGCATTACTTTAAAAATTCATAATGGACTGCCCCCCCCCCCCCCGATAGGGATAGCACCCGAATCTGAGATCTTTTCGAAATTTGGGCCGATTACGGTACATTACGGTAGGTACGGTTGACTAAGGCTACCAAGGTCATATTCACCTATTTCGCCCAAACTTCGCCTAGGGGGTTTTTGGGGCGCTGATCACGAATACGACATCCGTTTCTCGTTTTAGCTGAAGTACAATGGGTTACGGTTGGTACGGGTGACTAAGGCTGCCTATGTCGTAATCACCAATTTCGCCCAAAGTTCGGCTAGGGGTCATCCTTGGTTCTACAGTAGTGGCATAGCGTGCAAGCGGTCCTACAGCGATCGCCTGAAAGTGCGCAAATTAGGGCCTGTTCATTCATGTCGCGACAAGAGCGACAAGCGCGACGGACATAGTGTGGTGTACGTAAATAATTGCGTACTCCACACTCCCTCCGCGACGAATGTTGTGTGAAATGCGTAATTATTTCTGTACCAGTCGTTCGTCGGCCTAGGGGCTTCGCCCCCTAACACCGAGAATAGGACGCCATGGCCGCTACGGGTTTCCTATTCTTCCCTAGGCCTTCTGACACTTATGTTAATCGAGATGGATCGATTGATCCGACTTCAGATTCGTGTTCAGCGACCTTGATTACCCCAGGGCCGAAGTTTCGCGCCACTTGAGCGCCATCCTCAAAAAACCGATAATATCGATCGATGTCGACTGTTCGACTCCAGATTCGTGTTCAGCGACCTTGATCACCCCCGGGCTGAAGTTTCGTGCCGCTTGAGCGCCATCCTCAAAAAATCGATAATATCGATCGATATCGATTGGTCGGCTTCAGATTCGTGTTCAGCTACCTCGATTACCCCCAGGGCTGAAGTTTCGTGCCGCCGACGTGTTCGGCACGTCTGCGCTCGCCATGCACGGTTGTCGACGTGTTCGACACGTCTGCGGCTCGCCATGCAGGGTTGCCGACGTGTTCGACACGTCTGCGGCTCGCCATGCAGGGTTGCCGACGTGTTCGGCACGTCTACGGCTCGCCATGCACGGTTGCCGACGTGTTCGTTACGTCTACGGCTCGCCATGCAGGGTTGCCGACGTGTTCGACACGTCTGCGGCTAGCCATGCAGGGTTGCCGACGTGTTCGACACGTCTACGGCTCGCCATGCCCGGTTGCCGACGTGTTCGTTACGTCTACGGCTCGCCATGCACGGTTGCCGACGTGTTCGTTACGTCTACGGCTCGCCATGCACGGTTGCCGACGTGTTCGGCACGTCTATGGCTCGCCATGCAGGGTTGCCGACGTGTTCGGCTGCCGCGCCACATCTCAAGTGTGACGGACGGACAGTGTGACACACACAGGTACACACGCACACACGCACACACACACGCTTGCTGCTTTATATATATAGTAGGATAGTAGGACACCACACTACATCCGTCGCCCCAGTCGCTCCAGTCGTTCTTGTCGCTCTTGTCGCGAAGTATGAACAGGCCCTTAGTGGTAAACCATGTTTGCCTCTTCGATAGGCGAGGGCTTAATCGAGAGATAGCAGTCTAAGCATCATGCCCTCCAGGCACTGTTCCACAACCACCGCCAGGTGACTTCAAGCTGAAGGACGCCTTTAAGGAGCTAAACACGGACGCAGTCGGTTTTCAGTAATGACTTCGAAGGGTGGAGCTGTCTCAACGCCTCTATGTCCTAATTGTAACGAATCCATGCAGATATACCAACCTGCAGGTATATGGAGATGCTACAAAAGGAGGTGCAGAGTCGGCCCACGTCGAGATACAATCCTTTGCTTATCTGTTAAGAGAGTTTATTCTTTTATCGAACCAACCTCTCAGAGGCAGAGGTGTTCGTGCTATCGAAAAACGAATGTCAGATTCGTGATCAGCGCCTCAAATAACCCCATAGGCGAAGTTTAGGAGCAAAAAAGTTTTCCACCTCTTCTCGACCCGTGAAGCTGTGAAAGTGCAATAGTGCCCGAACTTCTCCAAATCGAAATGACCTTTAGGTAAGTTAAACTACAGGCTCACTTCGCTCATGGAAAACTCGGTATAAATTTCCTCGATTTTTTTAGTGTATCTGCCGCAATAAGTGTATTAGTTTTTATAACAAATTTTTGAAAAAAAAATTAGAATTTGCCTTAAAGCACAACAAAGTAGCAAGCATATAGCGTATTAAAGGATTAGGTCGCGCCATGCACCTGAAAAGTTGGTGTCAAATTTTATTTGATTGCTCGTGGGAACGTCACAGATGAAGATGAAGATGAACCGTGAGAGTGAGTATATGTGTATTCTTTACAGCTGCTGGCGTTATCCTAGTATAGGACGGTTGGTAAATTTCAATCACTCCAACATACACGAAAAATAATTTTGGGCACGAGTGCCTAAGTCGGGCCACACCTGGAGTCCTCTCCCTTGCCCAAATCTGTGCCCTTCTCGTGTCATCGTGCTCTGTCTGGTATTGCACCCAGTTGTTCCTTTTTTTGCATCGTTCACAAACGTGAAACTCCATGAAAACGTAAACTCTGCCATCAATCGAATAAAAATTGGAAGGGAGCATGGCGCAATCTCTTTTTGGCGCTAAGAACTTGCCGCCTTCCTGCTCTTTAAAACAAGCTTTTAACAATTATTTTTCACCAGAAACTAAAATTTTATAACATTTCAAACTATGAGTTCTCCTCATGGGAGGTGGATTAAAACTCCAAGGAAAGTTAGACCGAAATTTTCCTTGTACAAAGTTATTAACTATTTGGGAGAGCCTCTAGCTTAATGTAGAAGAAGCTCATTTCAATTTGAAAGAATTCGCTTTGATTTCAAAAGTCTTCGGCTAGTTTAGAAGTTTCCAATTTGAATCAAAAGTGTCCAATTTCATTTGGAAAGTGTCAATTCGACGTGAAAATTGTATAAATTCGTTCCATCATCATGCGTGGCATAGAGATATTGAACCTAGAATACTATAAAAATTTATTTTCAGGAAAACTAGTGCTAATCTTAAAGGGCAGGGAAGCCAATCCTTTATTGCGAAAGGAAGTTGCGGAACGTACTCGCTCAGAAAGTGGCGATTTTCGATTGATGAATAGCAAAACTTCTATTTTCGTAGAGTTACACACCTGTCAACGACACAACAAAAACAGTTGTAGAAAAGCACATATCTTCGCAGTCTCAAGTAAGCGGTCACTTACACTATCAATCAGATTAAGATCGCAGTGAGCTAGACGAATGCACGGCGTAGCCTCTTCTTTTAACACCCTAAAAATTACTGTCTTTCCGTGCTCTGGTACAAGTCTTAAACCATAATTATTTCCTGAAAAATAGAAATTTTATAAAATTTCAAGCAGCGCCTTCACGTACATATTGGGGCAGCTGAGTTGAAAATTTCAAAGAAACTCACAAGAACTCTTCGTTGACAAAAAATTATTCTAACTTTGAGACCAGTGGAGTGTGGAAGAAACTCGTTTTGATTTGCAAAATGTTCAGTTTCATTTCAAAAGTGTCAAGCTTGCTTCGAGAAATGTTCAGTTTGATTTGAAAAGTTTCCTTTCCATCCAGATGAGCTTCATGCTGTAGCTGTTTCCGTTGCTCAATCCGTTCCAACCGGGTAGAGGACGGAGAATCCTTCTCGGCCGATGGCGTAGCGGCGCAATCCTGATGCGAACACGGTTCGATGCGGATGAGCGAGCTAACGTGGAGGCAACATTACCAGGAAATGTCTTTAGCTTCCCGCAGAACTTTGGACAGACACCTAACAAGGAAGGTTCCCAACTCAAGGTGAGCTTTCGCGATACTATTTTGGCAGGATGTAAGGCCCTGTGAGCGGAGTCCAGAACCACAGTTAGCTTTTGCTAAACGCTTTTTTGAAGACCTGAAAAAGTGGTCTGAAAGCGTGCGCGCAACTATCGTCAACCCCTACGACACTCCACCAGTTGTGCTTCGGCGGTGCAGTTGGTAGGAAGGACGCTTCATAGGAGCACACCGGAGAGGTTTTAAGTTCGAGTCACGTGCTGCCGAACTTTTCCATTACACATATTAGTTTGTTGTTATTACGCTTTCTCATGCTCATAGGAGTCAATTTTAGACCACCAATGCTTACAACAAACCAAGGCTGCCTATTCGCGCCTTCACAAATGATAGTTTTTTAAACAGTGCTTATCTACACCATATCTTTTCTCTGGAACTAAAAAGTTCTGTCTTGTCTTCCCTTTTGGTCAACAGCTATGCTACAAATCTATGAAGCAAGTAAAACACAAGCGCTTATCACTCCAACAGCATCTTACAAAAGTCAGTGTGGACAATATTCTTCCTGGCGAGGAATGACCAATTCTTCTTCGTTGAACGCGCAATCCGTGGATGTAGAGAAAGGTCGTGGGTGAACATCGACGAACCAATCTGCCACCGACGCGTATGACAGACATAGAAATGTTCCATTTCCCATTTTGTCCCATTTTCATCATACTACCTCTAACTTAAAGAGGTTTATTACTTAGTAAAAAAAACTTGCAGTGGGCGCGTGTAGCGCAGTCGGAGGAGGCGCGACTGTCGCGTGCACCCGATACCAGGTTCCTGGTTCGGATTTCCCGCCCAGGCCAACCAAGCCTTCCATCCCTCCGGGGTCGGCGAATTGGTGCCAGACTTGTCTGGGAAGGATAGAGCGCTGACTTGTTCATCGGCTGGCCACCGCAAGTCATTGTATGGCCAAATACGCATTCATGTCGCCTCCACGACATCCCGTAGAAGTAGAATGCACTGGCGCATCCCAGAAGGGATTGACTAACGCCGTCCTTTATCCTTATCCTTACCTCTAACTTGAACAGCTTCCCTTTCCTGACAGTCGATATCCCCAATATTTGGCGTCCAGGAGGGGTCCTTTTATGGCATCCGGAACTGCAATCTTTTTCCTGTCAGAGAAGTGAAATCCAGGTGAAGGTGGAAAGTAGTCAGCCGACAACACGTTCAGGTGAGAATGACATTTTTAGCCACTTATGTACCGATAGGCCCCGGTCCATAATATTCAACCGTAAGGTATGCGTATTTGTGTGCAGTTACGGCATTATTGGCGATATGGTATGGTATGGCGGTGGTGCAGATACGCATTGTTGAAAAACGAGCATTTATGAAGGCGCAGATAGGCAGCCTCGGTTTGCTGTAAACAATGATGATCTAAAATTGACTCCTGTGAGCATGAGAAAGCGTAATAACAGCAAAATAATATGTGCAAAAAAGATCGGCAGTACGCGGACTCGAATTTAAAACCCCCTCCGGTGTGCTCCGATGAGGCCTCCCTCTTACCAACTGCGAAGGCCGAGGCACAATTGGTGGGGTTGATGATAGTTGGGCACACACTTTCAGACCTTCTTTTCAGGTCTCCAAAAAAGCGTTCAGCAAAAACTAACTGTGGTTCTAGACTCCGCTCACAGGGCCCTACATCCTGCCAAAATAACATCGCAAAAGCTCACTTTGAGTTGGGAACCTTTCCTTGTAAGTCTTGTGAAAGAGCGTGAAACGATGGTTACGAACGTATCAATCAGATTATCCTCCGAAATAGATTAGTCCGAAATGGACTTAGCATGACAACAGTTGCGGTAGTAGTGCTCGTCATGCTTATTCGAAGGGTAGCCATGTAAAAAAGTGACAGAGTAACTTCAATACATCACACGAAATAACTCTGAATGATACTCGAAATATTATTAACGCTCGAAAATTAGAAAGATAGAAACTAAAGTGAAAAATTAGGTGGACGAATTAGCCGTAAAGCTTGAGTTGACGGCTGTGGTAGAATCCTCACTTCGGAGAACAGGGTCAGGTCGGTCAGGGCGGCGATGGCGAGTTTTTTGCTTTCTGCGATTTATCGTCATGGAGACTCTTTATGTTCATGTCCTACAGATTTTTGAACAGAACAACTTGTTAGCAACTGTTGTATATAAGTAGCCATGTTCGACTCTCTTTGAACCTTGGCATGGTAGAGTCTGTCTGTAGAGCTGCTGAGCTCTTCACGAGGTTGGTAAACGACTTTATTGGCGGCTAACGTTTCGGCTGGATCGCCTTCTTCCGAGCCTGAAAGGGTCAAGTCAGTTAGGAGTTACCCCACCAAACATCTCTTCAACCTTGCAAAATTCAGTGTCAAATTTTTTGGAAGCCAGAACAAAGGAGGGAATCCGAGTATCGTACCCCACCACAGTCCACTGAAGGACCAAAGGAAGCCGCACAAGGTAAGCAGGTAAGGTAGTGTAGGAATACATCAAACTCACAAGG
Organism: Heligmosomoides polygyrus polygyrus; assembly: GCA_947396885.1. Classification (NCBI taxonomy): domain Eukaryota; kingdom Metazoa; phylum Nematoda; class Chromadorea; order Rhabditida; family Heligmosomidae; genus Heligmosomoides; species Heligmosomoides polygyrus. The sequence goes on along the minus strand of OX377205.1, from coordinate 72,869,390 downwards.
GAAAAGCCTTGTGGGAACTGGCTCCCTTTCCTCAACGTTCAAGTTCAGCTGGCAGGGAATAGCTATATCACCAAGTGGTATCGAAAGCCCAGCTGCAAAAACATGATTGTCCATAGTCGATCGGCACACCCACATCGGACAAAGGAAGCGGTAGTAAGGAACATGTTCCGAACGGCAGCTAGTGTGTGTACAGGAGAAGGTGAGCGGAATGAATCCCTGGAGGTGGCTCGGGAGATAGCCGTTCTCAACGGCTATTCTCTCCGTAAACCCTCATTCAGACCCAGGGGGAGGGCAGTTCAGGAAAACGGCACTACTCCAACTACGAAAATTCCATTTCTGGTGCCGTTCATCTCCGATGAAGTGAGCACTTCTATACGGAAGTGTCTGAGGAGATCTGGGCTAGAAAGTGTTGTTGCGATCATTGATCTTCCACCTGACAACCTTAAGACCAGGTTGGTCCGCAATCGACCATATGACCGCACTTGTGGGACCCCTAATTGTGTGGTTTGCCCAGGGGGAAAGGAAGGTGACTGCACCGTACCGGGTGTAGTCTATCTGATCTCCTGTCAAGCTTGTGGCGAGGAGTACATCGACGAAGCTAGCCGTCCTCTGCACGTGAGGATAAAGGAGCATCTGGACGGCAAGGAGAAGCTTAGGGCACCCACTGCCCTGGCTACCACAGGATCAATTCTCATGGAGGGGAGGATTTTGGAGTTGGAGTGAGGATTCTGGGACGCGAGGTTCAAACGTCGGCGCGCAAAGCCCTTGAGGCGTTCTGGATCTACTCCAGGGGTCCCAAGGTCAACCGTGAAGGGGAATGCCTGTATATAACGCGCGAACTCAAGCCCTACCTCAGTCTCGCATTCTAACCTGGGGTAGGTGCTGTCGCGTACCCCTGGTTACCTTGTGCGGCTTCCTTTGGTCCTTCAGTGGACTGTGGTAGGGTACGATACTCGGATTCTCTCCTTTGTTCAGGCTTCCAAAAATTTGACACTGAATTTTGCAAGGTTGATGAGATGTTTGGTGGGGTAACTCCTAATTGACTTGACCCTTTCAGGCTCTGAAGAAGGCGATCCAGCCGAAACGTTAGCCGCCAATAAAGTCGTTTACCAACCTCGTGAAGAGCTCAGCAACTCTACAGACAGACTGTTGTAAGTTTTTCGACCTCTTCGAAAGTGTAAGGGTGACAAATCTTGATTTCCACGTAAGGAAAGTCCAAAACTGATTCCTGGTCAGCACCACAAAATAACCCCATGCACAATTTTGTTCGAAATTGGCATTTCACACCCCACCACTTTCAACCGCGCTTTAAGCAGCATAGTCGATTAAGGGTGTACCAAGGTCCAAATCCATTCGCGATAGAAACCAGCTGAATGTTAGGCGGAAGACATCTACACAGCAAGTGAAATACCGATATTGTTACGTTCAGTTTTTTTTTTGGTAGAGAGGAGGATAGGTGCCCAGTTTGTGTGCAAGTACATTTCGATTTCTTATTGGAGGTGAAGATTTGTATGAGTAAGTGGGAACGATGGCGTCAAAGGTAACTGGGAGTTGCTACCAAGCGTTTGTTCAAAATTAGTTGCAGATGAACCTAAAGTGTCGTACAGACGATCAAACGCGAAAAGCAAAAAACATGCCACCGTCGAGAACCAAACCCGCGCTCCAACTACTTCGAAGCAAGGAAGCAAAGACTTTTTCAAGAGTCGAGTTCTACTAATAGGTGTCATTATAAACGATGGAAGAAGGTAAATTCATCTTTTTCGAAGCGATGAAAGTATTTGAATTGCGATTGGGTGGCACCCACATATCCCACGAGACGTGTGGTGCAGGCGTCTATTGGGAATATAATAGTTTCGGTTCACTTGGCCTTGGTTTACTGCTCTCGAGCGGCGAACAAAACCATTGAGAGAACCAGTCGAGTGGACTTGAATACGAGTTCGCGGCCTATCTTCGCTCGATCGGCATGCACACGCAGCTGGTCCGTGCGGTCGCGTTGATTACGACGTCAGTGCTTAATTCTTCTAAGAGAACAGAGGGCTAAAGGTAGGAATGATCAGCTTTTTAGAAACAATTCCACTTGAAGCTGACAGCGTGGATGCTGCTTGAATGTGCGCTTAGCCCATAGGAAGCTTCACATGACGCCACAGCCTCTGACTGCGCTAGCACGCGCCCGTACGGGTCACACAGTATGTATGGTGAGGAGAAAGAACGGGAACAACGACGACATCGGAGTGAATCCTTTACCTCCGTCGCCACAGTCCAACGTGTTCGACGTATGAACGTATGAACTGGTGTTTCAACTGGGGAGAAAAGAAGCCCTCGTCAACGTCAAAGGGCAACGAATACGAGCGATGCTGTCGTCTGGATAAGCAGAGAACAAGATCAATTAGGTCACCTAAACTAGTATATATGTGTTCAGTATGTTGTTAACCTACTCCTGTTTTTTCCACTCTTCGGCTACCAATTCCTTACCTCAAGAAGGAAACTTATGGACAAAAGTGCTAAGTTGTTGGAATCTGTTATTGTTGTTTCAGCAGCACTCCTTGTGCAAGAACAGATAAATATCTAAATAAATAATCAAATAAACAAATAAAGCAGTTTTTGCAGTCAGATGAGTCTCGGTTAGAAGAGTGGTGAACCTTTGCTCCAAATTAAATTAATTCAACTCCTCTACGAGCGTTGCAGAATTTAAAGGATGATCCATACAATCAATTTTCAAAAATACCCTACCATTAGAGCAGTCAGAAGGGGTGCCGGCTGTCGCGTGCACTTGATACAGGTTGTTGGTTCGGATTTTCGGCTCAGGCCAATAAAGCCTTCCTTCCCTCCGTATTCTGTGACATGGTACCCTTCCTCTCTTCCCTTCTTGGAATTGTCCAAGAAGGATAAAGCATGACTCAAGCGTCGGCTGGCTTCAGTAAGCGTACAGAGTAGTCGACAAATAATGGAACAAAAACTCCAATTGATTCAAATCAGTTTCTTTAAGCCTGAATTGGCTGGTACCGAGGATGTAAGCTGTTACAACGATGTTTTGTTGCGATCAAAACTTCTAGAGCATTCCCGCACGGTCAGAGGGAGGTGCGGGTTCGAGTCCCGCTTGGCGCTAGAAGTTTTGATCGCAACAAAACACCGTTGTAACAGTTTACATCCTCGGTACCAGCCAATGGAGGCTTAAGAAAACTGATTTGAATCACTTCTATCTAGACCTACAGCTTAACTGGTTCCTGCTGATATCAGCGGCCGGCTCATCCCGATCGGGTGAGTGCTTGGGTCCCACGAGGTGCGGATGTTGCGTTTGATCAAATAGCGGCGGTGAGGTAATGGCGTAGAGCACCCCGCCCGGTCAGAGGGAGGTGCGGGTTCGAGTCCCGCCTGGCGCTAGAAGTTTTGATCGCAACAAAACATCGTAGTAACAGCTTACAAAACTTGAATTATTAGGTCGTTGCAATGCAATATGAAAGGACCGAGTTTGACTGAAAACTTTGACAGATCATAACTTTACTTAGAAACAGTTTATTAATCGAAGTAAGCACCATTACAATTAATACGCTTTTCCCAACGCGCCAATTGCTTAGACATTCCATCTTTGCAAAAATCAGAACTCCGAGGTTTAATAAAACATTAGGCATTTCGAAAACATTTCGACGTCATCTTGGTTGCTGATTTTTTTCCTTCACATGACGATCTAAATGTTTGAAAAAATGGTAATTGGTAGGGGTAGATCTGGTGAATATGCTGCTTGTAACAGAGTTTCGTATCCCAATTCATCCAGTTTCTGGACAACAATTTTCGAAACGTGCGGATGCGCGCTGTCATGCAGTCGGATTGGGCCTCTTCAGGAGACCAAAGACTGCTGTTTTTCAGTCAAGTTCTGGTGCATCCCTTCAATTTTGGCACATTATTTCTCCGCTGTGATCGTCTTTTCAGTCTTCAAGAACTTGTGGCGGACTACACCAACCGTTGTCCACCATACGATCACCATGGTCTTTGGATGGAGACTTGGTTTCGGCATCTCCATGGGACGCTCATTCTTGTTCAGCCATTGTGCAGAGCGACGACGATTGCCATAGAGGATCCATTTTTTGTCGCATGTCACGATCCTGTCCAAAAAGGCTCCCTTAGATTGCGCAGCCTTAACAAGACACAGCTCTCGTGGGGCTTCAGCATCTGCCCGGCGGTCAGCTCGTGCGGGATCCATTTATCCAAATTCTTCACTCCTACGACAGCATTTAAGTGGTGACTATAGTGCTACCGTCGACGGGGAAGTGCTACGCTAGCTCTCTCACAGTTTGACACGGATCCGCTTCCACCATGGCTTTGAGTTGCTCGTCTTTAAGGAGTGATGGCGGCCTACCTCGGTCTTCACCTTCGAGACTTTCATCTCCAGATTGAAACAATTCGAACCAGTGGCGAATCGTGCGTTCCAGAGCAAAACCCTTCCCAACTGCAGCGTCGATGTTACGAGCTGCAGCCGCTTCGTTGTGTACACCTCTCCATTCATATAAGGAGAACACCCGAATATTACGTTGAATCCTACTGTAAAAAAAGACGTCAAAAACTCGGCAAGAGGCAATTACGTCACAAAAGCTATAAATGATAAGAAAGCGAAGCCTCTGCGCTTTTATAAACTGTATACAATCCCTGGAACGGGAGCTTTCGTAGCCATGAAAAATCGATCAGAAATTGAAGTAGCAAAATCGGCCATTTCAAATGCGACAACCTAATAAAATGGTTATCACTTAGCGCTAGGTTTCTACCGATAAGGCTGAATATTCACGATCAGTCTTCAGAGTCTGAAGCCAGATGCATTGCGAGGAATAGGCCCCATCTCCTCCAAGGAACTTCGGAATCAATTAAAGACGAGTAGGAGAGAATCTGTTGACGGTGGTTAAGTCGACAAAGACGGGAGCATCCACAGGAGTAAACATTGTGCATGGGCGAGATCAGATGACCATTCGCCAGCGAAGGTCGTTGATGTATCCATAGCAAATGAGTCACCGATAAAGGAGTGTTCTACATAGGAAATAGAGATGATTTTATTGGTTTCATCAAAAGTTATTGCGTCTTCTGTTTTCCTTCAAATTCTGGTCTTATGCGATCGTCCTAACATTAGCCTAACATCTAATGCCTAATCGAAGACTGCTCACCGCTTCTTGTGATCCGACCTTTCGCGTCCAAGCAGCTGTTGGTGGCATTCTGCATTCAGCCGTAGATCTACTCAAGTCTTCCAGCCCAATCTTTTTTCATTTATTCCCTAGCAGCTATCATGGTATATGAGCGATTTTTCGTGGAGCCCTTCACCATCTGACCCATAGGAAAGGGCAACTGGTTCTTTTCTCTTGGATATATCTGCCGCCTTCATTGAAGAAGCTACTGGATGCTTTGGCTCCCTCGAGATATATTAGAACAGGTATCCTCGTCCGTCGATCAACCTTTTTTCCAAATATGTCACGGTCGATCTATCATCACGTCCTCTAAATTTTCAAAAATTCTAAAAAGAGAAAAATCATCTTCACCACCAACTCCTTCTCCTTGTTCAGTTCTTGATATTCGACAGAAATCAGCATGAGCCGATAAACCCGACACAAATTCTTATTGAGCAAGACATCCTCTACCGAAGGACATATAACACCAAGCAAGAAAGTCCACCACAGAGCAGGAGCTGTCTGTAAAAATTCGGACGGAAAAGTCGGACGTCCCAATTTAATGACCTAAAAATCAATAAAGGACAAATGAGCAAACAGCGCCAGCGCGTATTCTTGCCCAGAACATTGTCGTCCAAACGCTATGGAAACCTGCGCAAAAATTCCACGCCTAAGCGGAGAGAGGCGGCTGCACAGATGGCCAATTTTTCCTTTTTTCATTTTTCACTTCAACGACCTAAAAATTCACAAAATTCAGGATGAAAAAAGAAACGCAATAAATAATCTGATAGAGCAAACTATTCTCTTTCGAAAACTGTATAGCATTGTGCTAGAGACCGCCAGCGAAATCCGCAATGAATCGTTGAAAAAAAAACCGCGGGGACTTATGGTACTACCTAATACACATTCAAATCGCCATCATCCCGTCCAAGTACGTAGAATGCGGGGTGTATCCCAAAAAAAAAAATTAAGTAACGCCGTGCTTAATCCTTCATCTAGTAGCGGTCACAAGATCGTGGTTTTATGCCATTTATTTACAAATTGAATAACTTTATTATTCAACGCTGCGGCCTTCAGGACACTGAAAGGATTGGCGAATCTGTCCCAACTGCTCCAAATCAACATTTGCCTCAGCCCTTCTCACGAAGTTTTAACCTCACGCAGGAGTCAAATGCTTGGCGCATTCCCAAGAGAACATGCTGCCCTCTCACTGGAGCCAATCCTCGTTCCTAACCTTCTCTTCAAGAATCTCGAAAATTGTTGCAAAACGCAGCGCGCTTAGTTCGAACGTGGCCAGAGGAGGATGAAATTCCGCTCTACCCAGCCTTTCCTCCGGCACTGCGAGAAATGCGCTGGATAGATACTTGAACGGCGGTCACGTAACATTTGTAAATGTAAAACGACTTTATTTCAGTGCATATCACAAATCGGTCAATCACTATCACAGCACAGAACCCGTATGCAGTAAGCAACAACACATAGAGACGACTTTCAGAGATTAAGCTCGTAGATACACATACTCATACAGACAGTCTTTGACGTCACTCCTTTAAGGAAAGAATTTGAATAGATTTTGTACGATTTTCAGGATATCTCTAATCTGTTTCTCGCATTTCTACTTCTAAACACATTGCTATGGACGACGGAACAGCTAGTCGGTAAGATCCGTTTCGGCAGTGGAGGTTGTCTGACCCGACGACACCGAGGTACTGGAGGCGTGCGACGACAGCGACTGGAACACCTCGGCCAGCGTCGACTGCGACAGCGAGAAGTCCTCGACGGAGAACTCGTTCTTCAGCTGCAAACACGTTCAATTATACCGCTGCAGAATGGGGCTAACGTCTGCTGGAGGACGTGGCCTGGCGTTAGTTCTTTGTTTAGGGATAGGCCATGTATGCCGCACCCTCGTGAGACATCTTGAACTTCTATGTATCTGGCCCATACCATTGATTACGGTTGCTACGAATCTCTGCGCTATCATTTGCAGAGAATGTCGGTGGCGAATAGTCGAGTGCCTAGGTGCGGAATTCTTGGATAGCGGGGGCGCAGATGAAAAGGCATCCCATTCGGGAACGCACCAGGGTGTACATTTAACGGTTAACGATTAACGATTCTATCGAATTAACGACATTTTGCGTTAAGATCTGACTTAACGATGTTACGGAACGCTTCAGAAATCTACAAAAGAATTTTTAACGGATTTTTTTAGGTTTACAATTAATCGGCATCCACCGACAAATCTGCAGTTCTCCATTTAGTAATATGTGAAAAGAAATTTCTGGAAAACTCATCATAGGATAGAAAACTTTTCTGAAAATAACCGATGTTAGGATGCAATAGAGCGGTCTTGAACTTGAGGTTAAGCCCTGCACGTGCGCTGGGCTCCTCGTGTGCTCCGCCACCCCTCCCCCGAACTTGTCCGAGAGCTCTCGCTTGACATCAGGCAGCCACTTTGCTCCCCTGGGCCGCTTTCCAGGGACCTCAAGGTTCAGGCCAATCTTACGGACGGTGTCGTCGTTAGCGCGAAGGACATGGCCGTACCATCGAAGACGAGCTTCGCGCAGCTTCTCGGCTATCGTGGCGACACCGAACCTCTGTCGTATGGCGTCGTTGCGAACGCGGTCTAAACGCGTAACTCCAGCCGTCCACCGTAGCTTTTTCGTCTCCATTACACTGAGGCAGCTTTCAATTTCCTTCATCACGGACCAGCACTCCGCACCGTACGTCGCTGCCGGGCGAACGACTGTTCTATAAACCTTTGATTTGAGGTGCTCAGGTATTGTCCTGTCGCAAAGCACCCCAGTCAATGAGCGCCATTTGGACCAGGCTGCACTCACGCGCGCGTTCACCTCCAACTTTAGGCTGCCATCGGACGTGACTGTTGACCCAAGATACTTGAAAGATGTCACTCGTGAGAGCTCAGTACCATCGATCTTAATAGATCCGTGCTCATCCACATCCGTCGTCAAGTATTCCGTCTTTTTGATGTTTAGCTTGAGTCCGAACAATGCCAAGCGATCGCACCACACCTGTGCCTGTCGCTCAGTTTGGCTTTCTCCTCACATGCAAGCATGACGTCGTCAGCATACAACAGCGTCCAAGGTGCTGCCGTTTGGAGATCTCGTGATATTGCACCCATCACGACCACGAAGAGCAGTGGGGATAGCGCAGATCCCTGATGCACTCCTACAGAGATGGGAAATTCCGTCGAGGTGCCCGCTGGCGCTCGCACTCGACTCCTTGGGCAAGAGTACAAAGTGCGCACCCACTCAATAAGCTCTTCAGGAACACCATGTTCTCGCAACGCGTACCATATAACATCTCGCGGAACGCGGCCGAAGGCCTTCTCCAAGTCCAGGAAGGCAAAATGCACCGGTTTCTGTTTCTCGCGGTGCTTCTCTAGCAAAAGACGAACAGCGTGAATGGCATCAACAGTGCCACAGTCAGAGATGTGACCACACTGATTCGTGGAAAGCTGGACGACATCCCGGATACGTCCATCGACAATTCGCTCAAAGATTTTCATGGTGTACGAAAGAAGGCGAATTGGACGGTAACTAGCGCAGCCCGGAGGACTGCCCTTCTTCTTCCAAAACGGGATGGTCGTGCTTTGCTGCCAGCTCTCGGGTCGGGACCAGTGGCTTTGCCTGACTTAATCTTCCTCAGAGCTGCTTCGGTTTCGCTCACTGTGATCTTCTGAACGGGGCCGTATACAGGAGATGCAAAAGGAATAGCAGGATGGTCAAACTCAACATTCGAGATTTTTACGATCCATCAGAAGACGTCCGTTGTCGTCGTTAATGCCAAAGAACTTCTCGATGTCTTTGGCTTGGTGACCGAGTTTTTGCAAGTCGGTAAAGATAACGCTCACCATCGCGCGTTTCCAGTTTTTCGCTCACATCAGCGTAGTGCGCGGCTTTAGCAGCACTACGCTGATGTGAGCGGTAAATAAGGTCATAATTATTCATTTAAAATGAAAATTTATCTTGATCTTTCCAAAGAAAGTGAAATTTTCCCGCTTCAGTTTTTGAGCAATCCCCATGATGATGCAAAGGCACAGCTAATAATAAGGAGAATATTAGTAAAGTCTTTAACACTGTACTGGCCAGGCGTTGCCCTAGTCGGCTTTTGGATGAGAATCATCAGAGTCCATGAACAGACTTCTAGGAATCTACTCCAAAAGATTATTGATGGGCCCGAAGCACCGCATTTTCAATTCTATCCTATGCGGTTCACTTTTTTTGTCAAAATGTTGTATAGTCCATTTAAGTCAGGGAAAATCTTTTTGTAACGAAAACTATGTTATTGGCAATTGCAGCATTAGGCTTTACATAGGCTTGAGTGAGGTTTTTCGCATAAGGCTTTACAAGTAACCTTACAAAATCAAAACCATTATCCAAAAATCTGTTATAGCAACAAAAGCAGTGGGAGTGTGGTCAGAATTAGTATTATGTGTTGTTGAGGATACGTATCGGTCTCTAGGGGCCGGATTCATCAATGACTAACAGCAATTTAACTGAGAAAATACAGCCGAAATTCTTGATAGCGCGACTTATCAACAAGCGATACGACGAAATGTTTCACCATACCGCTTGATAAGCAGCGGTATCAGGAATTTCGGCTGTATTTTCTCCGTTAAATTGCTGTAAGTCGTTGATGAATCTGGCCCCAGGATGAAATGAAAACCTTATGCCCTTAATAGAAATGCGACAAGTGGTTGCTGGCGTTGTTTTGGATGCGGCTTTGAACAAATGACGGACATGTATCTTTTCGTTTTCCGTGTTTCGAATTGCGGTCACTTTCAGTCCCGTCTCGGTTCAGTCTTTCGTGTTCGAGATTTTTTCAACAACAAAGAAATCCTCACATCCCTGACTTAGGCGCCATCATGGAATCCAGCAAAACTATGTGTCTGACGCACCACAATTGTTTAATCCATGTCCACTCGGCCAACTTTTTGGATCAATCAAGGATAGACCATCCAAAAACCCTGTTTTGAAAAATGCTTGAAAAGGAAAACCATGGTCACCAGCAACGACGCTGAAAGATCAATCTGAAGATTTCGCCTTATTTTCATCCTCTCGTCTACACAGAAATTGTCTAGTTTTTCTCCCCTCCTCCTTCTGGTCAAGTCTTGAAATTTAAGCAAGCTTTGCTGAATTGTGTCTAATAACATCCCCTTTTCCATTCATGACCTCATTTACGTTTCTTTAACATCGCAGTCGTCTTCTTCCAACGATTCTATCCTCTCTACTACCTTTCTTTCTATTTCCATGGTCGCCTGGCCTGTGCAGCCTCTGGATTTGCAGCTCACTCTCCGAGCTTTAAGATCAAAGGATGGAATCATATACGAAGCGCTCTCCAGTTATCGAGAGAACTGGAGTCATTTGATTTACCTGATTGACAACTCTGTAGATGTCCGATATGCTGGACTGTTCCACATCGATGTGAAGGAATATGGTCGAGCAATGAATGGACTCGATCTTAGCGCCCTTGAGATGATCGAGCACAAACTTCGCCGCCATCCTCGCATCACTCTGAGATCTCATCTTCACCGTCAGCGAGTGCCCTTCTCCGAATCTGGAACGACATTTACAGTAATCACAAGAATTTCGCTTTTCGCTCGCGCCCTAACCAACAAAACCTACTTGCTCTTCAGGTGCTGCTTGCTTCCGATGCATCTGATCTGACCTCGGTCCATGATGGCGATCCGCGTGCAGAGCGCCTCGCATTCCTCCATAGAATGCGACGTGATCACTACCGCTTTCCCCGATTTCCGGAGCCGATCGATGACCTTCCAGAGGAACTGCTGCGAGCCCGGGTCCATCCCGGCCGATGGCTCGTCCTTAAGTGGAGATTTCGGGTTAGGCACTGCTAATTCTCCACATCACAAAATTGTGGATGCAAAATCAAGCGGGAGACAGTCACATGATATTCTAACTAAAACCAATAAATCATCTGATGCTTACGCATCAGCACACTGCTTACTGTCACGTCACTTCCTTGTGGGTCTCCTGACACAGACGATTGCGCGTCGACTGCTTGACTGTGGCGATAGGTAGAGATGTTCGTTCGAATTTGTTTCAGGTTTTGTTTTCACTCTGTTGTGCTTTTTAACCTTTCCCTCTTTAATTAGCAATGCTGTTTTCGGCATCAATTCGATCGATTATCAAGACTAGAAGACAAAAGGTTAGTATGGCTCCATTTTTGCCATCTTTTTTATTTATTTCTGCCATAATTTAAATGAGACTTCCACTAGACTTGCATCCAATGCTGAATGTATAGCGAAGACGGAAAGTATGTCCAATCCCTTAAAGCTTCTGGAACCTCCTACACGATCCCATTGGCCCTGGATTTTTGAAAAAAAATGTCCAGAAAATTCCAAAGTTTTCAAAATTTTGTTTCACGACTTTTCGGCCACCCTAATTTATACAATGGATAGGTGCGAGTTGCTCTGTTGTAGCAGCGTTAAAATTGAAGTATGAGGCCGGTCAGAAAGTTTGGAGCCGTCTGGTATTTTTCCTTTCTCACTTTTTAATCTGAAGCCAATGGAATTCATCAGCAATGTAATCGCTGTCGTTGGTCACTACAGTCTTCCATGGCAGGTCTGTGTTATCCTTTCCCCGGAATTGGAGAGACTGATTGAGAGAAATCGCTGACCGCCTTTTCAACATCTTCAATATTGGTGAATTTTTTATTCACTGGGATGCTTTAGAGAGCGAAGTAAGCGATACCCAGAAGGGCAACGTCATGGAAATAGGGTGGCTATGGAATCGCGTCCCAGCCCAGCTCCTTCAATTTCTCACGGATCTCCGTTTTCTCGGCTGTTTTTCTCCAAATGCGCCTGGCAGTTCCTGTAGATAATTAGCGTAAATTCTATCAGGGGAAGTGTGTCCTTACGGAACCAGTCGTAATACAACGTATCCCGCGTATCCCAGAAGCAGCAGGAGACATTTCTTGGGGTGAAAGCGAGATTTGGCCTAAGTCGGAGGGTCTTCTCCTCGAGGGAAGCACAGGACACGCTGCGTATTAGAATCGAGAATCTCCGTTTTCTGGCTGCTTTCAGCTGTTCATTTCCGGCAACGAAGTCTTCTAGAAAATTTTCAGTGCAGACGAGAAGCAGAAACTGACAAATTGACACCCATGTTACCGCGTGGTGTCGGTGAAGACATGAGGGACCCATCGAATCAGCGCTCTTCTGTAGCTGCCAGCCGGAAAAGACTGAGGAATGTGGAACGCGTGCAACCGCGCCCCGTCACAAACAGCGGTTGTGGCCTCCGGATCCTCCTGGTGGCGTCGAGAACAGTGGAGTGGAGTCTTCCACAGCCTAGAGACGTACCGACCGAGGGTGGTCTTTGAAGTCCGTGTCTCCTCCTCTGAAGCGAGCGAACCCGTCCTGACAGCGTTGATAAAGGATGTCCTCCTCAATGCACTGTTGATGCTCGGGACGCTTGCTATCGCTACAGGGTTTCGATGCCATTCATAGAAGACGATGGCTCCAAGGTGATTTTGTTGAATTGACATCGTGATCAAAGTTAAAAGAGGCAACGTGGCTATATACCTATCAAGTAGAAGCTTCGAGAATGAACTACAACTACCACGAGGTAAATCGTGGCTACCGATCAATAACAGAGGGTTATTGAACCTCCAAAATCGGGTCAAATCTTTCTGAACAACCTAATACACATAAACACGCCAGGTGAAGTGTAAGTGAAGCTCATCCCTTAACCTCCTTTGTAATCCTTTCTGAAAGAAATTCCACTCATAGTCAGTACCAGCAGAACGAGTGACGGATGGCTGAGCAGCGAGATGGCCACTGAGAGCTTTCTTCGGTTGCCACCGGACAAGGCAGACGTGATTGTATCCGAGTACGGCTTCAAATTCAACGAGACGAGCAGGCGCGAAACGAGCTGAAATCCTATGGCTCAATATATGCCGATGTGACCCAGCCCAACTGTGCTGCGTCAGAAACTAACCGGTTGGATGTGGTGTTCTGGAATACCACGTATTCTGGCGAACAGCTCCATGTTTTCCGTTGTCGTTAGCTTCATGTTAAGCGCGTCGAATTGTGGACAATAGCCCACCTGTTCGAAGGACGACCGGTCGCCAATCACCATGCTGAAAATAAGGAATGAGGCATATCGCACTCGGCGATAAAGCGGCTTCGTGATGATAGCTAACACCCGCTGCACTCAAGAGACCGGATTCATCGACAATATGACCCTGTAATCCTACAACACTAAGTAAAGCTTACGAAGCATATGTGAGGCCCCGTTTGGAAACGGGTACTATGGTATTCTCTCCGTATAAGAAGAAGGATATTGATTTTTTAGAAAGCGCATGAATTTATTTCACTCGTAAGTTGGCCATGCGTTGTTCCCGGCTTAGTCATTATTCCTCACGGAGTTACAAGACGCTGAATATTCGGCTTATCCAGTTTACTTTCGAGAAGAAAACGGAATGACATGGTTGTGTATTGAAAATTTATACTGGAAGAGCCTCACATTGTTGAAGCAGGTTCTCTTCAGTCGCTAGTTCCAGAACAAGAGGCTCTAGTATCAAAATCAGGGCTCCGCCTTCATGGAAACAGACTACGGCTAAATTCTTTTCCTTAAGAGTAGTTCCATTGCTCAAAAAATAATCAGAACATCCTGCATCTGTCACTTAATTCATTCAAAGGAAGGGGTAGTAAAATTGTTTCTGCAGAGGAGTTTCAAGTTTTGAGTGCTGCTTGTAATCCTAGTTTTATTCTTTTCTTCTTTATCATTTTTTGTGCGTCGGTTCTTGGTTGTGGCTGTGTTGTCTGGACTTGCTGTTCTCGTTGTCTTTGTACGACGTAGACTTCGGCCTACATCATAAATAAATAAATAAATAAATAAATAAATAAATAAATAAACAATGAAACCCGCGGGTGTAAGGGGTACAAGAGGTAGGGATAAGATAAGGGGTAGATACGAATGCCTCATTATGGGTATTTCAACACCTTATACCCCGCATTCCCCTGGGGTTTTTTTTCGTTGATGAATCCGGCCCCAGAACTGCATCGAATCTAAATCAAAGGCCAACAGTTCCTCGCTAAATGGGCCCGATCTTAGAATTTTTAGTTGCACTAAAATTTTATGGCATGTTCAAAGCAGCAACAAAGTGGAAATCAAGGTGCACTGAATGCCGAGATCTGCCATGCACATGTCCGGACCATTATGACATTGACTTTGATTGCAAGTGTAAACGACAATGGCCTGCCGATAAACAAGACAGTACTTTATCCTGCCCAGACAAGTCTGTAACCAATTCACCGAGTGACGCTGGTATGGAAGGCTTGCTTGGCCTGAGCGGGAAATCCGAACCAGGGGCCTGGAATCGGATAGCTGCCCCCCCCCCCTTCGGCTGCGTTCCAGGTGCCCTCGGGGTTCGGTAAATTGGAGGATAAGGATAACATGCTGACTTGCACATTAGTTGAGTCCAGCGAACAAATCGATATTCATGAAAATTATAGGGTGTATCTAAAGCTGTTCTATGTTTATCCTAGCTGGAGTATTCTCCACGGTTTCTATAGAGCTTCCGCTGTTACCCCATGATGTGACGGCTCTCAAGCAAATCCAACGGTTGTGGCATGGGATGCAATCGCCACTTTAATGTGGGCGCTCGCGGATTGACCCGGACTTCTTTGAGGAAACCAATGATAAATCTCACAAACTTTTGAAATTTCCCTTCGGGAAAAGCAGTGTAAGGCCTCAGTTTTTCACTTGCCGTGCCGGCTACAAATTTTTAAATTTATCTAGTAAACACGTCTCACCAAACTGTATAAGGCTATATAAAAAATCTTCTTGACCGGTATTCTTAAGATGCAGCTTTTGGTTAGTAGTTTTCCTCTTTATTAGGCTGATTTTTATTGCTTGTTTTGTATTTTTTTGCTCACAATGATCATAGCTTGTGTCAATTTGTTTTACTTTTGCATGATTATCAGTGCATAGAATAAATAAATACAGGAGTGGAAAAATGCTCCAAAACCCACCGTCTTCCATGGATCTGCACCGACCCGAAGCCGGGCTGGATTTTCTGCGTCAGAATGGCGAACGTAGTCGTCTTTCCGGCTCCATTTAAACCGAGCAGACCGAAACACTCGCCTTGATCCACAGCGAACGACACATTCCTCACAGCCAGGAGTTTCTTCGAGTAGGCCTGAGGAATCAAGCATAATCTACCTGTTCTTAGCATTCTTGTACTATTCAACTAGGTGACGTAATAGAGCCATCTCACCTTTGCTAGGTCTTTGACAACCAGCGGATTGTCGCTGGAGTCGTCCATCTCGTCTATTCTCTTCTTCTCCGCTATGACGTCGTCGTCGGAATACTCTTTGGCGCTTTCCACCAATTTCTTTGTATAAATCCTTTCCCATTTCCTGAAAGAACCAATTTAAGTGAAACAACTCATCAAGAATAGTGGAGCAGAAACGGACTTTGGATCACATGGAAGCCTCCCGTGCATAACATTGGAATTGATAGCTCTGTCACGTAATCTGGCAATGTTGTGAGAATGTTTCGAAGTTGCCAATCTGACCGATCGGGGAGTTTCTGATGTTTCTCTTTAAAACCTCGGCAAGAGACAAAAGTCGGAGTTAGTTAATCCCTTTGCGGGATGCGCTATGCATTTTACTTCTACGGGATATTGTGGATGCAGTTTGACTGCGTATTTAGCCACAGACAAATCTGCTTTTTATTCACCCCACCAGAGGGACGGAATGATTGGCTGGTCTGAGCAGAAAGTTCGAACCAGGAGCAATGAATCGGTGGGCCATCAGCTATTCCGACAGTGCTACCACGCGCCTTTAACGCTCGTTCACGTATTAAAAACATATTTGTGGATTATGGGGGATCGAGGAGCGACGTGAAGAGGGCCCACTTACATGCACCTTGAGTCGATCTCAAATACGGTAGGACTTTCGGCTAAGATATTTATCTCTCCAGGATCTCGAGCCTGTTATTTGCTCGGAAGGAAAAAGTGAAACACACGTCCATCGACAGGGCATCGCAAGCCAATGTGTTTAAAGAGCACCTATGCAATCAAAGCTCCTCCACTGCACGCCATTGAAAAGAAATACAGTGCGCATCTCCCAAGGGGATTGATTAACACAAACTTTATCTTTTCTTCTCACAGTCAAGCGCAAAGGCGCGTCAACAAGGGTTGATTCTCAGCCTAAGCCAAGCAAGCCTCTGATGAAAATGGTAGCAGGCTGATAGTAACCACAAGATCTGGCAGGTATCGATCATTGGGCTTCCTGTTCAACCCCTAAATCACTGTTCGGTTCAAGAAGGAAATCATTTACATTCCCCAGAAGCCCAAATTCCTACACACCCCAAGAATGATACGAACTTAGAAGACTTCCATCGCAATTTTTCGAAACTCCGAATACATAGGAAAGACAGACCCTTTCCCTAACGTATTCGCAGTGATATCCCACGATCTATTATTGGCCTTGCTAGTGTTGTTACTAACGCCGCACAAGATATGTTCTATGGTTGCTGCGTTTTTATTTTGTTTTGTTCAAGCGCACTTATTGGTGCATATTTTATAAATAAATAAATAAATAAATAAATTTGAAACAGCGATTGTTCCTTCCCCATCGACTGGCGAACGCCTTAGAATGGATTCGTACAGAATTATAAGTATACAAGCACACACTCAATTCAGCTTACATGTCGCTTTCTGAAAATGAGAATACTGTTAACATGTCACTATCTCCTTCAAATCGTAAGCGTCAAGTGCGCTAGGGCTTCGTTAGGCTTGTTTCACCTTGTTTCTTACGTTGCCTCGTCACCCCGCTCTTTATACCTAATTTAAAGCGCTATCGTTGGTATCTTACCGCGTGTGATTGTGCCTTGTAATAAATACAAATACATAAATTGATGAAGACAATTCTTTGTGATTTAACTGAAACTATCAACATATGAACGTATGTGTTCCCATCTAGATTTGCATAGTATTGAAAGCATTTCAAAAATGAAACCGGGAGCGTGGTAGCGCAGTCGGAGGACTCGCTGGTTGTTGTGTGCACCCGATTCGTGGTTCCTAGGCCAACCAAGGCTTCCATCCCTCCGGGGTCGACGGTTTGGTACAATACCGGTCTGGGAAGGATAAAACACTGACTTGACCACCGCAAGTCAAGTATGGCCAAACACGCATTCAACTTGCTTGCACGACGTCTCGTTGAGGTAGAATGCATAGGTCTCCCAAGAGGGACTGATTAGCGCTGTCCTTTAACCTTTATCCTTTTATCCTTTTAACAGAACCGCTTCGAAAGAATGGCAAATTTTGTATCTTCCTGTCTTTCACTGTTTTTCACTGCTTTATTATTATTGAACGACTATTGAATGGAAATGAATACAAAAATGAGATGTGAAAATTTATTTATATCGCGAGGATGGAGGTAGTACAGGTGCACGGCACATTCTATAATAGGTATTGAATCTACTCCTACCATTAACTCAATCAGCTCAATGACAAAGGCAGCAGTGGCAACTTATCCTCGGCAAGGTATAGAAGGTCTATTATTAAAGATAATTAGTGATCAAAGATGCCTGGGCGCATGTAGCCCAGTCGGAGGAGGTGCTGGCTGCCGTATGTACCCGATACCAGGTTCCTGGTTCGGATTTCCCACCCAGGCCAACCAAGCCTTCCATTCCTCCGTGGTCAGTGAATTGATACCGGACTTATCTGGGAGGGGTAAAGCGCTGAATTATTTATCGGTCATCCACCGTAAGTCGTTGTTTGGCCAAATATGCATTCAGGTCACCTCCACGACATCCCGTAAAAGTACAATGCGTGGCGAACCGCGAAAGAGATCGATTAAAGGCATCCTTTTATCGTTTATTCTTATCCAGGGTTGCCTTTAAATTTCTTTCAAAATGATACGCGAATCAATTTTTAGCATGTGCTGCTTTGAACATGTTATAAAACACTTCCGTATGAGACCTGGCCACTTGAAATGCATTTTATCCATAAAGCTGTTGAGGGCGCGGAAGGGCAGGGGAGTGGGAGGGGGGGAGGAGGTTAGTTCGTCTGATTGCTCGGTCACGTACTACTGTGCGGTCGCCCTGTTCAACTGCTGTCGTTCGTAACAATGGCAAAGCAATCAATGATCAAGAAAATCAATGGAATGAAGTGAAGGAGTCAATGCCTCTATGGGCAAGTATGTTAATCGAACGTTTTGATAACTATTCATACCAGATGCAGCGATCTATTTCGGATACGCTTGAACGGTTTTTTGGAGAAATTCAGAGTATTAAAGAAACGCAGAAATTGATAATTGAACGGCTATCCGAAATAGAGAAAAAGGTGAATGACTCACATCATTCAGCATCGTCGCAGAAAAGCCTACTTTATTCAAGCATGGTAAAAATCAAAAACGATAGTCAAAAAATTGAAGAGAAATCGAGGATGATTGCATGGATAGGCATTGATGAACAAGCTAACGAGGAAGCAACTAGACGGTTTGACCATGAAATCCTAAAAGAAGCTATATACACTTCAGGAGACGATGAATTGAGGAGTGAATTTGAAAGAGGGCAAATCATTTCACGTCGTTACCCCGTAGGAAAACCTCGAAAACCAGGTGTTCGTGGGCGTATCATAAAAATAACCTTACCTAACCAAGCACTTAGGGACTCCCTACTTACACATATGCGTAGCGGTCGACAGAGCCTAACTCAAAAATATGTACACTCCTTTGCACGTAGGGACTACACTGAAGAGGAGCTTCAGTTAGATAGAGCACTACGCAAAGAGGCAGGTCAACTGAATGCGCAAGCCGGAAAGCTATTGTATATTGTCCGTGATTTTGACATAATTAAACTTAAGGCTCCGCGTGACTTACCACATCGTTCGGTAGCGCCAGTAAATTCACATTCTTCTAATTTCAGCAGGACTTCAAAGAGTTCTAACTTGTCTCAACGGGTAACCGACTCTGCTAGACCTCTATAGGAAAATGGTGTTACAAACAGTGCCAAGTGCCTATCAAATTCGAATATCAGCGAGAACCGCCCACCCGTTTCACCCTTTAACCAAAGGAGTCTAGAAACTCGGTCCACTTCTTTGAATAATATTTTCTTATTTAATGCTCGATCGATAGGCAATAAAATTCCTGATCTTCACTACTTCATTTCAGACAACAATCCGTCCGCAATTTTTATTACAGAAACATGGCTCAAACCAGGCTCAGGACTTGAAGCAGCTCTTTCTCCACAACCAAACTATGAAATTTATCGATGTGATAGGTGTGGTATTGTGACAGGCGGTGGAGTGTTAGTAATGGTTCATCGTGATATTTCGCATCACTTCATTTCATCCAAGAATTTTTCTGTATATTGTCAATGTTTAACTGTTTGCTTTCATACTTCACCTACCCCAACTTATGTTACAATAGTATATCGTAGTCCAAATTGTGATAGATCGTCGTTCCGTAATGCCCTTACCAACATTTCAGTTTTCTTGAAAGAAAATGCTAATTCTATAGTCTTAGGAGATTTTAATTTTCCCACGATCAAATGGACAACTACTACTTCAAACTCGCTTTATGGATCTGCACGTGAATTTCATCAATTCTGTGTTGGAAACTCACTAGACCAACTCGTTGCTGTACCGACTCATGACCTCAATATTTTGGATCTGGTTTTAACAAACAATGCTAATATTGTTCAAGACCTCAAGGTCCTTATTCCGTTCTCAACCTCAGACCACAGAACAATTTCTTTTACATTAACTTCGTGCCATGCGAAGCCTAACACCAGAACCGTTTATCGTGATTATAAGAATGCAGATTACACTGCTATTTGTAATCATCTTATTCGTGTGAAGTGGAGAGACTTGCTAAAAAACTGTAAGACTTCAGACGAATGTTATGGAGTCTACTTGCAACAATGCAATATGCTAATAGAGCAATATGTCCCTCTTATACCAATGAGCGATGCAATTCTAAATCATTATCCAAACAAAATTCGCAAGCTTCAGGCGAAAGTTTCCAGACTATACCATTCGCGTTTCGTAGTAGGCGTACACAAGTATCAACGATACGCGAGGAAGCTTAAACGCGAATTAGCAAAACTTAGTTTACAATATGAAGATAAAATAGCATGTAGTTGAAACAATACCATGTTTTATAAGTTCGTTAATAAAAAACTTAACCTGCCTAAGGGTATTGGGACTATTTTGAATTCTACTGGTGAGCTATGCAAATCTGAGGAAGAAAAAGCAAAAACATTTGCCTCATTTTTCAAAACGGTCTATAAAAGACATGACAACAATGAAACGTCTTGTGAATCATTTACTCCTTCTAGGCTAGACTTTGTTGACATCAACAGTGATAACATCTACAGGACGTTAAAAAAGCTTCCAGTCAGCAACTCTACTTCACCCGACAATATTCCTTACATTTTTCTTAACAAAGCGGCAATGGGGCTGACCCCAATTCTCAATCTTTTATTCAATAGGTTTCTCCTCCACGGTGAAGTACCGTCAATTTGGCGAACCAGTTTCGTTAAACCTGTTTTTAAGAAGGGAGACAAAACTAATGTAGAAAATTACAGACCTATATGCCTTACATGCTCAACTAGCAAAGTTATGGAGCGAATAATTTGCAAGCAACTTTACAACTATTTATCATCTGAACAGTTAATCACAAAGTTTCAGCATGGATTCCTTCAAGGAAGGTCCACTCTTACGGCTCTTATAAACTCAATCCCAAAATGGCAGAAGGTGCTTGACTCGCATGGATACGTTAGTGTATGCTACATCGATTACACTAAAGCTTTTGACTCAATTCCTCTTGATCTTTTATGTAGAAAACTTGAAGCGTACGGGATTGAAGGCTGCCTTTTAAGATTTCTGCAATCTTTTTTGTACAAACGAAGCCAACAGGTTATGGTTAATGGAGCTTTTTCTGAGTGTTATGAAACGCCTAGTGGTGTTCCACAAGGAACTTGCCTTGCACCGTTAATGTTTCTGATATACATTAATGATATGCCAAACAGCTTACCTTCTGGTGTCTACTGTACTATTTATGCAGACGATACAAAACTGTATTCTATAAACAATTACAAAACTCTTCAAGAAGGGCTAAACTCTCTAACAGCATGGTCTTCGAAATGGCTACTAGATATCTCACTCGATAAAACTACTGTCATGCTTATTGAGCGTCATCATCCCAAAAACTGCTTCTTCCATCTAGCTGGTTACAAACTGCATACTTCAAACTCTGTTCGTGACTTAGGAATTGTATACTCCGACCAACTAACTTTTGATGAATATATTGAGAAGACTGCTGCTACAGCTCATGCTAAATCAAACTGTATATTACGAGCCTTTCAAACTCGCAGTATGACAACGTCATTTAAACTTTTTTCTATTTATGTAAGGCCGCTTTTAGAATACTGTACACCTGTATGATCACCATTAAAACAAAGTAGTATAAGTCTAATAGAAGGTGTACAAAAAAGATTTACAAAGCAAGTGTTCATTAGAAACGGTCTATTCGAAGTTTCTTACCCTGAAAGACTGGCTCGTCTCGGTACTACATCGTTATCACTAAGACGAATAATCTACGACCAGAACCTTGTTTTTAGAATAGTTAATGATTACTTGGATATTGATAAAAATGAACTCTTCACCTTTTCCTCATTCAATGGGATTACGAGAGGGCACAATTTTAGAATTCAACCGCAAAGACCGCACTCAAAAATGTTTCGAGAATCCTTTTTGGCTCGTGTTATTAAAATCTGGAATGAACTTCCAGCAATGATTCTCAGTTCTTCACCTGGGACGTTTAATTACAAACTGGAAAACTTTCTTAAACAAAGAGTACATTTGTGAGATCAGCTGCAAATTAGTTTTTAGGCAAAATGAACGATACCTTGCTTTAACATATAACAACTTTTTTCAGTTTATGAATCACGGAATCACTCTTAAGAAAAGAAGCGTTTCTCACTTTAGTTTAAGCATGGAAACAAAACGCTTTTGCTGTCGTTGAAGGACTAAATCGTTGAATTTTGCCATAATATTTTGTGCTAAACTGATCTGTATTACTCTTTTTGCTCAACAAATTTCTACGTTCTGATTTTGATAATTTTCGAAAGCCAACTTTTGATGTATCCTTTTGAACAAAACTTACTTTGTATCACATTTTGGCTAATAAATGTTCTGTTCTGTTCTGATTGACCATTGTGTCACGCCCCGTAAACCTTTCAAACAGCTTACGTACCTCAAGAATCCGAACGGCTCCTGTTCAACGATGAACAGCAGGAGTAGCGCGATGAAGATGTGCGCGACGAGGCATGCGAGGTGCATACCCATCAGGTCCCATTCCAGAAGCGAGGGAAGCGGTAGTGACGACACGAGGTCGAGCCGGTTGAGCTCTCCTGAAGTTGATTCACAGTGACTGACTGGCTTAACTACGATATGACAGCCACTCACGCAAGAACTCCTCCCCGATCTGGATCAGCTGAGAAACAAAGCTGCCGCGGAAGATGGCCATTCCTAGGTTGTACTGCGGCAGTATCAGGAACACCGTCGAGCATATCGCATGCGGCAAGGCCAGGGTCGGGTCCTAAAGCATGTGAACGTCCCGCTGAAGCTCCACCCTCGTGCACAATGTGGCCGAGCGTCTCACCTGCTGCATGAGCTGCTCAATGACGATCACTGTCAGCGAGGCGACGATTCCAACGAAGAACGTCCCGATGGAGATCAGCACGAACGACAGCGCAGGCACATCGAATCTGCGCTGCAGTATGTACGCCCACAACACAGCGCAGAATCTGAAACGAGAAAAACCCCGTGGAAGTTGGGAGCATCCCCAAAAGGCTGATGTTTGCACGAGAACCTACCCATATAACAGGAACAGTAGGAAGAAACAGAGCAATGCCTCGAAACTGTAGGCGAACTCTTTCACACCAAAGATCACGTAGATAAGTAGAATTGTTATCACCGACAACATGTAAATAGCCTGAAAATGTATCGTCAGCTTAAATCAAGGCACAGCGTTCCAAAAACGCATACGGGGTCTCTCAGGAATATGCATGTCCTCCTACAATACAGCTCTTGACTTTCGATTTTTGAGAAAAACTACCCTTTTCCCTTTCTCCGTAGCTCCTATCAAAGTGGAGTATTGAAAAAAAAAATAATAATAAACGTTACCATCCGAATGCAATGTGGGTGATCTATCCAGTGATGTGGGTATCTGCAGGTGATTTTGAAAAGATAAAGTTTGGTGATGTATAAAACCTGACACAGCATTCCTCCATCTGTCGCTCGAGATAATTGCTCCCACCAGATCCATCTTTTATAGGCCTCAAATAAACTTTTTTTTCAAAAATTACTGCATGATCTATGCATCATTGGATAGATCGCCCATATTGGGTTCGGATCGTAACATTTGGTTTTTGAAAAAGAACCTTTGAAGAAAGCTAGGGAAAACGGCGAAAATTTTGCGCCTACTCCGCCCAAAAACCAAAACACAGGACTGGTATTGTAGGGACATTATTTTTCTTACTATTACTAGTAAACACATTAATAACATTACTATATAACTTCTTATCACTAATTTTGAGCCATTCCTACTGCTTCGCTATGAGGCTAAAAATTGAACAGCAACGTTGTTTCTCAATAAAAAAGGAAATTTGTTAACGCGAACTGTTTCCAAATTTGTGTGTTCCAACAGTAAGCAAATTTTTTAAACTACGCTATAAGGGCGACCAAGCATTTTCAGTTGCATTGCGAAGGCTCAAAGTTTTACAAGCAGCATTAGGCGATTGCAATTGCTTCTCCAATTAAAGGTTTAACGAGGTCAAACGAAAAAACTGGTACATCCAGACTAGACTTAGACTGTAGGATAAGCTCGGGAAAATTTTGCCAGCAAAATAGGCAAATGTGACCGCTTCTGTGTTTACTGTTTCACACCGATGAAAGTCGAAGTAGTCGAAAGACTTTCAAGCAAATATCTCACCCTCTGGTTGTACTGATCTGTATCGGAAAATTGCCTTTGAACAGGGAACTTTTGGTTGGAATGCGATGGTTAATTTAAAAGGCCTTCTAATCACTTCATTATGGCAGCTGAATAGAATCTCTTTCCGAACCAACCAAGCTCTCGCTTTTCCTAACCCGCCTAAAAAATTCGAGGCGGCGACTTCATCATACTGATTACTTCAGAAGTAATGGAGCTTCCCGATCGCACAAATCTATGCCGATCGATCGATTGCGATGAAGACACACCATACGAACAAGCATGTACACGACACTACCGCGATTATCGTTGGTAGTGAAGGAATATGTAGTTCCGTTCTATACTGTCTAATATGTAGCGAAAACTCTCACCATGTCAAAGACATATCCTGTCGACCAGTAGGTCTTCCTCGACAAGCCGCTGACTAGCTGCAGATGAAATGCGTCACATATGCGATCTGGAATAGACAAAAAAGCACTGATTGCCCCATTCATGCCTGTGGTCAGCAAAGCCGATGGAATTACAATGTTTAGTAGGGCTGTACAGCGCTGTGATCCTGCCTGACGTCTCTAATCCCTTCACTCAAACACTGCTCCCTCTGTTCCTTGTGCACAACCGATCGCGTACTTAGCACTTCGAAGGCAGTCCTTGCTACGTTGGTAACACCAATCATGACTTGAAGAAGGTTGGGCATGTGCCTTCGTTTAAGCAGATGGGCAAAAAACTTGGTTTTCTGGCAGCAACATGTCCACTGTACATGCAGTGAAGTGCATTTTTTAGTAATTTATCAATGCATGACAGTGCTGTTTGCAATTTCCTGCTAATACTGATGTTGTTCATGTTTTTTGCGGCAGAGGTTGATGCAGTTCTTTACCATTTCGCATGTGTAAAAGACCCTCTATGTGGTGAAAGTAAATAAACAATTACTTCGTTATACTGTATCCTGTGAAAAGCATTTATTCTGCCCCTTTTTAAGTACAAAGTTTCTTCGGATATGGGTAAGTATGTGGAGGTTCTTCGCCTTCTTTACAACTTCTTCCACGATCTTGATGCCCCTTGCTCACTCACCCATGCTCATCCATACCCACAGTTGGGTAAGAGTCCCTCACCCATGGCCGCTTATGCCTACAGTAACCCACTGTAACCAAGAAATCTAAGAACAGACCTTAGAAGTGGTCAACGATTTAAATAGCCTTTCTAGGCTATGTTTGGGCGAATAAACTTTTCCACTTTTCCACCTCCGGAGTCGTGAAAACACAATAGTACCTGTGAATCAAGTCTCCTTCCCTGCTATGTTTTTCGTTGCGATTCTTCACAGAGTGCCTTGATTGTAGTGAATCCTTTATAGAAAATAGGAGTGCACTACATAGCAGCCAAACCACAGACCACTCCGTCTCACCAGCCCGCTACTCTATCCACTACGCCACCAGTGCTCGACAGCCGGGCTCTTTCCAGCCTGGTCTTGCCCTCGTGAGATTGGACGACAGCTCCATTACCAGATACGTTTTTCAGATACGGAACACATATTTGGCATCAGCGTTCGAAGCCACATGTACATCTCATCTGAAAGTTCCATGGTCACCTGGTATCTTTCCCTTGTAAGATCCATAGGTCAGGTCATTCCTAGCATCGTCCTCTCGATTCTCGCTGGGCGACGCTGGTCTGCTCTCGTATGGCCCACTACTCTCAGGCTTAGCGCAGGAAGAACACTGGAGTAGAATAGATGGGCAGGGAGTCGGACGTTCTTTGTCGTTTTCATGACTTTGACGGTTTGGAAAGCTCCTCAAGGAACTCGCTTCTTCCGGCGCAGCTCCGGCGCTAGGTCGTTGACCAGCTTGACTTCGCAACCTACTATGTATGTAGATACACGTAGCTGGATCTTTCGGGGATATACTCTCTGTCGACCGTGAATGGATCGACGGAGACTTCTTTGTTCCACATGAATTCCGCATTTTTGAGTCATTTATTTTGTTGTCGGATGCAGTGAAAATAGACGTGTAAGGTTACTGGAGGACATCTGTAGGCGTGCTGCACTGCTGACACTCCAAGGTTGCACTCTGGGCTAGCATCATAAAGGATAAAGGATAAAGGACGGCGTTACTCAATCCCTTCTGGGATGCGCCAGCGCATTCTACTTCTACGGGATGTCGTGGAGGCGTGTTGAATGCGTATTTGGCCATACAATGACTTGCGGTGGCCAGCCGATGTACAAGTCAGTGCTTTATCCTTCCCAGACAAGTCCGGTACCAATTCACCGACCCCGGAGGGATGGAAGGCTTGGTTGGCCTGGGCGGGAAATCCGAACCAGCAACCTGGTATCGGGTGCACGCGGTAGTGGCGCCTCCTCCGACTGCGCTACACGCGGGCTAGCATCATACTGGCATAAATCGCCTGCTACGCCGCACCCAAACTTCTACAAGCTACTTTAATTTGGACACCACCACACCACTGGAAGAATGAGTATGGCATCTCCTTAGATGTTTCACTCATAAGAGATGCACTGTAGACAGAAATGCAAGTAAAGTGAGGACTCTCATGTGAACAAATCAACTCACCTTCGACCAGAAACACGGTAAATCCAGCTGGAATCACACAGAGTACCAGCATGATGAGCACGATTCGGAAGACGATCAGCTTGTCCCTAAGTAGTATGGATTTGAGAGAGGACTCTCGAACAACTGGTCCGGTGGGAGGAACACATAAAAAATGCTTGTGCTACGCACCATGCCCCGCCCAATGTGCAGAACAATACACTCAATGTTTGAACCGATCGAACTCACCGGCCCATCGTATCAAAAGTCGACGACACCGTGTAGTTCATCGGATGGTTGATGCCAATTATGCCAATATCTGAGGGGTCTGAAATGAGAACTGATTAGAATGTCGTTCGAAATCGCGTCTGGCAAAACGAAGGGCAAAAAATTTTCAAGACGCAGCTTTCCGTTATTTCACCTAACCCCTCGAACCTCATGCTGGTGGCAAGGATAAAAATTCATACCTAAGTTCACTGACTCGATTCGGAGCAGTGCATTGTTCAGGAAGCTTGTAAATATCGGCAGTGACGTGTACAGCTTGTTGTTGAACCAAGCCTAAAAGCGAAAGATTCTCCGTTTCCTGTGGCCAGCAAAGGCCTCGAAACCTTCAGCAGGGTTAACGCAAAGTCATGACGTGAAAGCCAACGACGTCGACCGCCCTCAGCGTTTAATCCATATCTAATAGTTAGATCGACATTTTTCATTATCACGCTTGCTAACTGTTGTTGTTTGCTTTATTATCACTTGCGTTGTTTGCGATTTTTTTCTTTTTCATTCAAATGGCTACCCATACTAAACAGAGTTGAAATATGGACATCTCTGCTATGCGAAGATGTCAGCGGCTCAAATGCAACACTGGCTAGAATCCAATCACCAAGTACCTTCACGTTTTGCTGCGACTCCATGGATCCGAGCACGGCAGCTACAAAATCTGACGCTGTGATGTTCGCCACGAACGGGTCCGCTATCGCTGGAGCGGTGGAGTTCGCCATGGTGACGTTGAGCGCGGCAGCGGTTTGACTGATACCTGGGCCAGAAGCACAGTTCAGCCGTGACGAAGACCATCAAGCAGCGTTAGAAACACACCTTCTACCAGCACATGCCAGCCCTGGATTTCGGTCTGCACCTCCGACAGATTCTTCGCGCGAAGACTAGTATGCCCGAACGAGAAGCCGCCGAGCCTAAAGCACGATATTCACATGACGAAGGAAATGCATGAACTTCCCGTAAAACGCTCTCTGGCGTTCAAGTGGGCTAGCAAGAACATGTAAGAGTAGGCTTTAGGAGATGGTTATCCATTGCTCGAATCAGTAATCACAGACCCTGCGTGCTTTTCCCACAGACGTTGTACCGCAAACACCTTCAGGAACATGATGATTCTAATAGGTTGGTACTACCGTTGTACTTATTGCTTAATATAATAAATTATTCGAACAATATATTACATTATATTATTCGAATTTGAAACTTCCTGGTTTTCGAGTGTTCGATTTCGAACGGAGTCGAAAATCAGGGTGTTTCGAGTAATCGAAAACCAGGGGTTATTCGAAAAATTATTCGAGTAGTCGAATAAGCACAACTATAGTTGATACATACGTCCTCGGACATTTGAGGCGCAAAATATTAGATTGTTCGACAATCAACGTCGATTTTTTTTTACATATTTTTCAAAGTGAGCTTAATTATATTAACAACAAACTAATCGTGGTATGCTGATCATTTTGTTAGATGGCCTTTACCCATCTTTCGATAAGTTTGAAAACTCCACGGCTGAAAATCTTTGAAACTGATTTGAATCATTTCTATCAAGACCTACAGCTTAACTGGTTCCATGCTGATATCAGCGGCCGGCTCATCCCGATGTACGGGTGAGTGCTGATGGGTCCCACGAGGTGTGGATGTTGCGTTCGATCAAACGGCGCCGGTGGTGTAATGGCGTAGAGCATTCCCGCCCGGTTAGAGGGAGGTGCGGGTTCGAGTCCCGCCTGGCGCTAGAAGTTTTGATCGCAACAAAACATCGTCGTAACAGCTTGAAAATCTTTGGTTTTTAGAAGAGAAGAACTGGTGCAACTCATTTTGAACGCTTGAACGGAATCAAAAGTTTCACCATTCAAACGGTTTTGAAGGGAGCATAGCAAACGGTGATCTAATGGAGCTAAGACAGCGCTATAGCGTGGATGTGGCATCCGTTCCCAATTGAGCTCCGCTATCGAAAATTTTAATTTTAATTTTAATAAAAAAATTTTGGCTGGCTATCGAAGAGGTGTAGGGTCTGCCGCTATCATCATGGAATATTTGGTCAGTTCAGGGCGTTATTCCTTAATTTCATCGTTTAGTTTCGTTAGCTGACTACTGTAGACATTCGAATCACTAGTATAGTTTCTTGGATGCAGCTCCAAGCAGACTATACCCTTGTAATCCCACCACACAGAAAGCATGATTTCCTCTTTGGTGAATGTTGGCTCTCCATGTCGATTGTGGGGCGTATTTTGCACAATCCATGATCGTTTTCGGACCACGTTACCGTAAACAGTCCATTTTTCATCACCCGTTATGGTTATTTTTAGGAATAGGTCGTTTTGGTTACGATTCAGCAAAAAGTCGCACATGTTAACGCATTTGCGGCGGTGGATTTCGTTGAATTCGTGAACAACTCAAACATCAGTTCGTCTACGAAGCCAGGTCGAAGTCAGCGCAAGTCAGCGGTTGAATCCGATACAACAAGTCTCTCTGCCATCTCTTGGGTTGTCGTACGGCGGTTCGTTTCGATTAACGCCTTTATTTTGTGCCATCAGAAGTTATTGTGCGACAGTGCATACCTGCTGCATGTTGCAGACTAAAAGATCCAGAGCGAAAGCGAGCAAACCAACGCCGACACTGGTATTCAGTAAGGCAGCACTCACCATAAGCTTCACATAATTTCTTCTTAGCTTGCAGCGCAATTTTGTCCCTCCGAAAGTAAACCAATTTTCTTTATTTTTTTACTAATGACATTCAGGCTTTGATAGAAGATAGTCTGAGGTCTAACCTTTAAAGCGGTTTGTAATAATATAAGGCATACAATTACTCCTACATAAAAATATACAGTTTACTCCATCTATGAGAAAAACAACACTAATTGTCGAACAGCCCAATGCTTAGTTTCACCATATTTAAATAGCGAACCATAACAGCGAACCATCTGATAGAGGTCCAACCAACATCGCTCAACTTGCTAGTAGGCCAAGAATGCTCCAGAAGGTAGAACACTATTGTAGAATGCAATGATCTCTTGTTCAATTGTAATTGCAAGGTTTTAGTAATCGCAGTTTATCAAAGAAGGTGTCTGCCATGACTGCCATGCATTCATATAGTACTTAAGATCTACGCCATCAGCGCTTCACCAAAAGCAGAGCATCACATTTTTACGAGTGCGTCTGTTTTCAGGACGTATTCTGCGTCATCTACTTGGTTAATCTATTGACCTTGATGGGGTAAGTTCGAGCAGAGCCCCAATTCATACTTCTCAGTTAGCGTCAGGGATTAATTAGATCGGTGATCCAGCACTGGGTGTGCATAGGTAGAGGACGAAAAGCCTAAGCGGCCCGACGGTCCACGTCGCACTTGATTAGAGCGTGTGAACGCTGTATCTCATGCTTTTCAAGATTGAATGACATCCCCTGATTAGAAAACTCATCCACAGCTGAGGTCCTATTGAAACATTGAAACAAAAGGTCGTCGATTTTAACCCTTTCAGACAAATCTGAAAGCCATTCACCAACTATACCGGAGTCAGTTCAACAGAATCATCTATTCTCTCAGAATTAGTGCCAGGTCAGCTTACAGATTATGAAACGCGGGCAGTTATTGCAGAT
Organism: Heligmosomoides polygyrus polygyrus; assembly: GCA_947396885.1. NCBI lineage: Eukaryota > Metazoa > Nematoda > Chromadorea > Rhabditida > Heligmosomidae > Heligmosomoides > Heligmosomoides polygyrus. The sequence goes on along the minus strand of OX377205.1, from coordinate 72,838,873 downwards.
TTTTGTGGACGATGAAACAAAGGTGAATGGCGTATTTTTTCTCACGCATCGTCTTAACTCACACTGGCGTTTGAATCAGCGAATCGTTGGTGAGCCATCGAGACGCCATTCTCATCTGGGAGATATTCCTATAGGACATGTCGAAGACCCGCATCGTAGTGTTCATCACCACGGCTGGCACCGAGTAGAATGGATAGTCGACCTAAACAGTTGCTTTCTAACCGAGAGACTGAATTATACATCCAAACAGTTTATAATGTTTTAATTATCGATTATTTGCTTTAATTTTATTCTTTAAATTCTTTTTCAAAGAGATTTTACAGGGTGCGCCATAAATATGGTCACTTTTTTGCGCGTCATTTTCTGTATTTGTTTGTGAACGTTTTTATATTTCCATTGCTTCTTCGGATTCTACGTGTCATCCTAACCGTATATAGTGTTTTTTGCATCTTCACGCTGCTTCTACCAGAAATGGTAAAGTCTTGTTGTCAAAGAGGCGCAATCTTGGATCCGAGAAGGGCAGGACTTTCTGTTCCCAACATCGCTCGTCTGCTGAAGCTGCACAAGATGACGGTCTATCGCTGTGTGGAACGTAACTCTCTCGTTGATCGTTCCCGACCTGGCTGCCCGGTATCCGTAGCTACGAGCAGTCTTTGGAAAATCGTGAAAGAGCAATTCAAGTGGGATCCAGGCCGCAGCATGAAAAAGATGGCATCCGAGCTCAACGTATCGGCTACGACGATGAGGCAAGTTGTTAGGAATGAACTTGGACTATACCCCTACAAGCTCCGTCAACTGCACGGACAAAGCCCTGCACAGATGGAAGGAAGAAGAAAAAAAACGTCCAAGACTCCTCGAGCGGCACGACCACTGCACGACGCTCTTCACTGATAAGAAACTTTTCTCAACTGAGCAGCATTTTGATCGCCAAATCTCGCAGTTATTGGCTGAAAGTGATGAGGATGCAGACACTGTTAACAGAAACTCTCATGCAGCTTCCCTGATGGTTTGAGCCGGAGTTTGCGCACCAGGACGGACGCGATTAGTTTTCGTTGAAAAAGGAGCCAAGGTCAACACCAATGCCTACGTGAACGACATTGTGATGAAGGAGTTGCTTCCCTAGGCTCAAGACACTCTGGAAATACAACATGGACCTTTCAACAGAACGGCGCACCCGCTCACAAGCCCAAGAAGACTCAGGAGTGGTGCGCAAGGAATCTTCCCAACTTCATCCCTGTTTCTGAATGGCCGATAAACTCGTAAGATTTGAGTGCTATGGATTACTGCGTTGGTTCATTCTAGAGGGTGAAGCCTGCGCTAAAAGGCTCACTACGATTGGAGTATTGAAATCTTCACGGGAAAAAGCAAAGGAAATTCCGGAAGCAACCTTGCGTGCCGCCGTTGAGTCCTACCCTAAGCGTCTGAAGGTTGTCATTCGTGCCAAGGAAGATCATATTAGATGATATCCCCGTGAGTAATTCGCTTCCCCGTGAGTAATTCGCTTTTTATTGAGTGACCATATTTATGGCGCACCCTGTAGACATTCTAGATATCCTATACAGCTATTTTAGGTAACCTTTTTTCAGACATTAGCTGCAAAAAGTTCTTTGGCTCATGTCGCTAAGGTGGGCAGTATTGGAATATGTATATTTAGAAAGGTGGCAGACAGTAGGACGCATAGAATGGGCGTGCCGCTCAGAGACTGCACGGTCGACACCCTGATTGGCTGACGTGTTTGGTCCGCGCTGTGCTTGGTTGTGATTGGTAGGCGCGTTCCCTTCCAACGCAGCCCACCTCGCCCTGTAGCAATTCTTTATTATTGGGTTGAGTCATAAGTTTTGCAACAAAATTTGTCTTCCAGCAGAAATAAGATTATACCACAAAAGAAAAGTGGCTGATTTTAACGAAGTAATTGACGTTATTCTCAATGAGTTTCTTCCGCTTTTAATGAACTGAGTGGATTACATCTCTGTAGAATTCGGTCGGTTTCGATCTGAAGAAGTCATGTACCACTGCCATGACTTCATCGACTTCGGCGAAGCACCTAGCACGGAGCGGGTGCTCCAGCGACCGAAGCAGATGGCTGTCAGACGACGCAATGTCCAGGGTGTATGGTGGTTGCTTGATTTTGGTCCAGCGCAATTCCTAGCTTTTTGCCGGTGTCTGAAGTGCCGTAAGAGATCGGCTGTTGCCCTGATGGATGAACCATTGGCTCGTATCGACTTCCTTCTCCTCTAATTTTTGCTGGAACTAGACGAGCTGTTGGCCAAAGGGAGCGTCGTGTATGGTTTCACTACGTGGAGCAGCTCCCGGTGCTCCGGACCACTACAGATCCACTAAACTCATAGCAGGATCTTCTTTCGGTGGCACTCCGGTTTTGACGTCAGAACCCCCAGCTCGCTGCGTTCCAGCTATTGCTTTTCATCGCCGGTAAGGACTCAATCCAGGTCCCCTCGCCTGAACTGGTGCCGGAGCGCTCTGCAGTTGGAGACACAGCGATTTACTTGGGTTTCCGTCAACGCATGAGGCACTGGCGAAGGCGATTTTGGTGACCTTCCAATCTACTGCAGCCGACAAGCGGTAGTTCGCTGGGAGGTGTGGAGACCAGCAGTCAGTCCTAGTGTGGTTTGAAACGAATTCGAGTTGATGGGTTTAGTCAGGCGTCCTTTGCTTATAGCAATTGGTCTTCAAGGGAGTGGTTTGTCTTCGCCGCCTTTCTGGGCGGAAAGGAACTGCTGATACCATCTCTAATAATTCTTTCGATTAGCAGTGAACTTGTCGGTGACTTCCTGAATGTGCCTGACCCCCGTAGCTAGGTTGATGCCGAGCCTGAACTAATTGAAAATGAAATCACACACTTTTCACTTTGAATGGGCATTGTTCTAGTGAATGAAACGTTTCAACAGCGCAAGGAAAATTAACGATTCATAACTCAAAATGATCGCTAGGAAACAAGCCTTCAAAAGTATATAATACTTCAGCGGGTTTATTTTGAATTCCATTAAAACAAAACCAGAAATGTTACAAAAATTATGACTCAACCTAATATTAACACACATATAAATTAATTAGGCTATTAGTTTCCTAAAATGGAACTAAAATGTAAAACTGAAAGAATTTCTACATCGGATATCTAAAAGCTAAAATTCCATTAGGCGCAATCAAAGAAAATTGGCCTGGAGAATCTCTTGAAAAGTTGCCTGGTAGGACGCATAAATGCTGCAGTGACAATTCGCTAAAAAATCTATAGATTGAACAGCACGCAGGATTGATATCGCTTGTCACGGTAGTGGAAGTATAAACTCCGCGCTAGAACCCCCTTGAAGAAAAAATAACGACTGGTGCATTTTTTCGATTGCACTCTTCAAAGGGAAGCAGAGTCGTGATATCCAACTCATCTAATCAATAAAACCCACAGCTGAACAATTCCAGAAGCTTCTGATGCACACGCAGTTCACGTCGACATTGTAGTCGATCTCGGTCTCGTTGGCGCTCCATTCGAAAGTTCCGTTCCCCAGAGTCGTGTCGCATCCAGCCGCAAGTTGCCTTAATTCGGTCAATACACACACCTCGTACTACTAAGCCATTCCTCTCGCAGGGAGTTGCAGCTTGGCTCGAGCTGCGCCGCGTCTTGGTTTTCGCCGTAGCACATGCTATGGGGCGCAGGGAGTGTTGAGTCGCAGTCATGTTAGATGGATAGGAAGGGTATTAATAGGAAGTGCTGCACTGAAGCCACTCAGAAGGTTTTATCCTTGAGCTCAGCAAATCACGACAGCAAGGAAGCCATCCACATCGATCATCAGCGAGTACTAATCGATATCGATGAGTTTTGTACCTCCGCGGTAAACGGCGACCAAAGTGTTATATAAACTAGATCTGGGGAAAATCGAATGAAGACGCTGGGGTTTTAGTTCAGATCTCGAGATAAAACTTCTTCGCACATCACAAAAACGTGACTACATTTAAATGGTCGTGGAAAAAATGCAAAATCTGGACGAATGCAATGAACATGCAAAGACACCGAGAACCTACATTGGCTTCTTTTTCATTATCCAAAACAGTTTCGATTCCGGTAAATCTCTAAACAATCGATCACTTCACCACGTTAATACGCACAATCAATTTTCTGCACATGTCGAGTATGAAATTGATCCAGCATCTTTACACGTGAATCACTAACCTTCTGAATACAGGGACTTCGTTAACACAACGAGTTCCCATATTGGGCGATTCTTCCATCGACTTCATCAGCTGATAGGACAACGACTGCGGATCTCGATCCCACAAACTGAAAATTTCCAGATAAATGTGGGCATGGGAAGCGCTGAATATGACTTCAGGACTTCGAAGGAAACCTCCTAAGAGCGCCTAACATCGTAGCACCACTGCGAGAAGTAAAGGTAGCACTGGTGTTGTGCTGGCTAACCATCTAGCATTCTCCTTAAACACTCTACACCTTTATCTCGTCGTAGAGCAGTCGGAAGAGGCACCGGCCGTCGCATGACTCGGTACTGGGTTCTCTATTCGGATTTCCCGCCCAGGCTAACCAAGCCTTCCATTCCTCCGGGGTCGGTATACTGGTACCGGACTTGTCTGGGAAGGATAAGTCACAAACTTGCTCATCACCTAACCACCACAAGGCATTGTTCAGGCCGAATACGCATTCAAACCGCCTCCACGAGATCATGCAGGAGTAGATTGCGTGGCACGTACCAAAAGGTATGGAGTTAAAGCTGATCTTTGTCCTTTATCCTTTGATTATTCTACATCTTCCTGATGACTACGATCCACTCACCTCGAATGACCTACGGACAGATGCTGTATTCATTAAGAATAATGAGCATCTATAACACATTGATGAAAATATGAGCCATCGGTGGATCATGCGTGTCTGCCCGCGTGGGACAATAAGAGCCACCGATGGCTCATAACTTCTCGCGCTATTTTGTACTGCTGCGGTAGGCTTTTTATACGTGTTCATTGTATCCCCTAATCACTTTGATATAGGAATGATTAAAAGAAATAAGCAAAAAAATGTCGTTGCCTTCACCGAATCCAGGGTGCGGCAAAATTACCCGTGCACTAAAAATTCAATGCCATTTTGAAATCAAACTTCGCAAATCAATTCTAACTATCAAATCTATCTACTACAATCATGACAATTCAAATCATGCTAACAGTTTCCAAAATGATCGCCTTCACCCTCCACACAGTCCTTCAGACGTTCGACAAAGGCTTCGCATGTGACACGCAGGTACGGTTCATCAATTTTGTCCTAGGATTTCAAAAGCGCTTCTTTAGGAGAGTCCAAATTTGGGTGCCTGGTAGAGCAGGCTTTTTTCTCTAAGACGGCCCACACAGAATACTCCAGCGGGCTAAGGTCCGCAGAATTGGGGGGCCATTCGTCGCGTGCGATGAAGTCAGGCAGCTGCTCGTCGCACCAGTCCTGGAACACCTTCGCTTTGTGTGTCGGAGCAGAATTATGTTGAAAGCTTCTCCAAAGTGGAAATCGGCTCATGGCTTGAGAAGTTTTTCTGGGACGTCCTTGTGAACCGCTGCGTTGATTTTCAGGCCAGCTTCTACGAAAACAAGTGCAGTTTTTCCGGAAGATATGACTCTTCCCCAAACCACAATTGAGTGAGGCTGTTTCGCACTTTCTGAAGTCTTCCCTTGGCGGTAGTATCAGCAAGCGAGTCCTTACTAATCCTCTTATTTTGGACGTTGAATGCTCGATTCAGCGTGAAAATCGTTTCATCGCTGAAGCCGATGTTTCGAGCGCGTGCCACCGTTAATGGTTGCAGAACCTTCTGCATCTTTCTAATCTCTTCTCCTTCATAGTGTCCGTCAAGAGTTGGAATTTCTGCAGACAATAAGGGAACTTCTTAAGCTTTCCCCTGACTATCCCCCTATACACCTTTTGCTTATTCCTACGTCTTTTGCCACCTTGCGCATCGATCTTCTGGCGTCCCTTCAGATTTTTCTCTCACGACTTCCACATTTTTCCGGTTGGTAGCTGTCGTGGAACGTCCTCTTCCTTTTCTATCCTCTTCGGTCTTTAATTCCTTGTAGCGTTTTACTGTATCCTGAATCATTCTTCGGGGCACGGAAAGGATCTTCACAATATCTCTCGCTTGCTTGCCGGCCCTATGAAGTTCGATAACAGCACTTCGTAGGTTTGAACGTCTATTCATTTTGTACACAAGTACGTATGTGTTCCACAAAGTTCGGTCAACATATGCGAGTGAAGCGGGGAAATTTCGGGGGAAAAAGCGGGGTAAAATTAAAACGTTTAGGTGCACGGGAAATTTTGCCGCACCGCATATCAAAACAAAAGTTACTAGGAGAGGATCAATTCTACAGTGAAATCAATTCAACTCAGCATTTTTCGCCCAAACTTCGCCACTGGGGGTTATTTAGGGCGCATATCACGAATCTGACTTCAGCTTTCGAAATTGTGGCTGATTACGGTAGGCTTCGGTAGGTAAAGGCTTCCGCACACTTTTGCGGCAACGCGGCACATGGCAGGCAGCGAAACTGCCGCGTAGGAGGCATTCATCCTCAGCTTTGCCACCCTACTCCATCGCCAGAGCGGTTCCATCATCATTGTCATCATCACACCATGGATATTGATAGATATAGAAAGGGCTGACGCGTTTGTTGCAAAAGTGTGCCGAGGCCTTAAGGGTGTGTAAGGCTATCGGAGTCATGGTAGCCAATCTCCCTTAATGGGGGTTATTTGAGGTGCTAATCACGAATCTGATATCCATTTTCGAGAATTTTAAATCTTGTCAGGAATTTTTTTCTTTGGCTACACAGCGTAGCTTCCAAAAGCTGACTAATAAAATGTGCGTTTGAAGGCATAAAGAAGAAGAGCACACCATTTGGATGTGCTGCGGACACAGGGACAGAAACTGGCCATGATCACTAGTATCAATAAATATCTTGCCCCATTGTATACATGGACTTTAGTTCTGACTATAGTTGACTTGTCTTGTTGACCTCGAGCCACCATGCATCGTGGACAGCACGAAGAGCTCCCTTTTATCTTTCCATTTGATTATTGACACTCCCTTCTCGTTCGCCTCTACAGGACTGATCTTATGAACCCTGTCCATGTTTATGTTCTGACTATAAGTAACGGAATCATACAAAAAATAAAAGAAAAAGTGCACGAAACAAAAGAGTGGTCTGTGAAGGATATTATGAGCCACCAGTGGCTCATAGCGCACGTGCGCGCGTCTCATGCAGCCTTCTGCCGCAAACCGCGATTGTCGTCAAGGTGTTAATAGAACGATACATTTCAAAGTCGGTGTTAATTACTTTGTTTGGGATGCGTCACATGTTCGACATCTGCCGAATATTGTCGAGGCATTCTGAATGTGTACATATCCTAACAAGAAAAGAGTAAGAATGACTTTCGATGGTCATGCAGTGGGCAATCCATTGGGGTATACGCGTTCCCTGCGGTACCACGTGCCAATCATATTCGTTGATTACTGAATTTATTTACTTACTTATTTTTTGCTATGCTGAAAGCAGGAGTTGTAGAGTCTACAGGTCATTAAAACTGTTAATTTTCTCTTGTGATCCAAACGTGTGGCAGATGGGGACCAAACCAGCGCCCTCCCTTTTGCGGAAAGGATGCTAACGCAACTACACCAGCAGCGCTGCTCGATCCAACGCAAGGACTACAAACTGGAGCTCCGTTTGGCGTCCAGGGCATTTGGTCCGATGCTCCCCGTCTCCTATGCAAAACGCCCCCGGGTCAAATGTGCTCTCGAAATGGGCACACTAAACGTCAGAATAACCGAAGCAGTACCTGACATAGCTGAAGGTGTCGTTTCCGTACATCTCTGGTATGAGCGGCAGGGCTGGTTGTGAGCTGACATAACTGGAAGGGCCTGAGAACTGAATCTTTGCGTACAGCTCGCAACCAAAGATGAGACATATCGGTAGGATAACCTGAATGTCTGAAGATTCTAATCGCAAAGGGAGACCCAGAATTTAGGATCGTACCTCGAACAGGATGTGTTTCTTGCTGCGGATAGTGTACTGCCACCTGGACTTCAGAATCGCCTTCGTATGGCAAATAGTTAGCGGCCAGCCGGAGAGGAGTGGTGGCAGTAAGTCTGAAAACTCATTCGCGTATCATTCAATACCTACGCTTTGTACACAGCTGCACATAGACACCGCACCTTCCTCGAGATCAATCTGAGGAGCCACCTCTCGTGAATTGCTTGAGCCGTTGATTGTGGTGCCAGTGCCGGGTCCGGTGGTTGCACTGCTACTGCCGTTGGCGTCGCTCATCGTGCTCATCACCGTCTTTATCAGCGCCTTCTCGTCGCTCTGCACCGCTGCACCTCGAAGTCCGCCTTTTATCTTCGCCAGAAGCCCTGCACGTTGTTTGGGCACCACGAAATCCTTCTGTGGAGTAAGCTTCACGAATATCTGAAGTGTGGTGCATCTTAATATGTAATCTGCTGCCTTATGTTCTCCATGGAGGTGTGGTCTCCCCCGAAAACGACACAATTCCATTTCACCAAATCTGCAGAGCATCACCTCTTGAAGAGTAGGAGCAGAAATTCCGTATTCGCCAATCATATACTGCGCTTTCTTCATGTCGAAAAACGTGAAGAACTTCTCGAGCTTCAAAGAGTCCGTCGATATTGGTATACTGAAAACAAAGCATTCAAATGAATTCTACACGCTTAACCGTTTATAACATATCTCCATCAACACACTCTCCTTTTAGCATTAACAGATGCAGGAAGAGGCAAGAGGCTAGAAAACATATTGAAGAAGAAAGAAGATATACTTGCATTTCATTGATATACGATTGTGGTGACATACTAGTGTATGAGTAAGCCATGTTCGGTGCTATTCAGTGCAGGTCGTTAATGTGGCCCGCATGGTAGGTGGTAAAACATCAGCTAATCAGAGCATTGACCGTACACCCTTTCTTGGAAGCACCAATGTTCGATACGGCTGGGGTGACACTTCTGAATACAGAGCCACATCTTTCCACTATCGCTGCAGCAACTATTAGGACATCCAGAAAGTACCTGCCGAAAATTTCGCAAAACTCCAGATTTTTTTCAGGAACTTCCTGAGAATTTCCACTGAGTACAACATGAGGACACTACACATATGTATGCCCACAACATATCTGACTCCTTCCTTATTTCACTGTACAATTGCAGAAATGTCTACTCATATTCAACACGTACCATTTACGAGTTCGAATACAACCACTCTGCTGCTGAAGCCTATCGAAACTTCGCTTCACAGCCGGTAACAGTAATCTGGAAGATCGCTCTGGTCGACCCGCTACGATGTCGTTAAACAAACTGAAGAAACTGGGCCAACAGCATCCATGTGTATCGGTGCGTTGTTTTGCTGCCGCTCTCAGTTATTCCCAGTCCATCGTGGACTAAGGACTGCGATCTCTCAGAACAATGAGAGAGTTCGGTCAGTGGCTCCCACATGAACTGACCGATGGCAGACACCAAAGACGTCTCGACATCTGCACTCAGCTGAACTTCCCAAGCCCTACCTCCCAGTGGCCGGAAAGAGTGGATCCCCTAGATCAACCAAACCCGTAAGCGTGACTGGCGCGAGGGCGATGAAACTCTGAAACCTTTCATGAAAGGACGAATCCATCGGAAGAAGATCATGCTGAGCATCTGGGGGAGCTCACGGAATCTATCATTTCGAGCTGCTGCCTGACAACACGACTGTTACTGCCAAGGTCTACTCTACTCAACTGCAGACTGGCCAGTAAGATCCGCAAGGAACACCCAAAGGTGGACAAAGTTCGTTTGCTGCATGACAAGGTGCGCCCTCACATCGCGAAGAACTTCGAAACTCGGATGGGAAGTTCTGCCGCACTCACCGTACATACAAAGCACCTCGAAAATGACCTTAAGGTTCTTTTCGCATTCAATCCGCCGTTTTTCTGCGCCATCGGAATCCGGTCTAGCGGATAGTTGGCGGAAGGTAGTCGGTGTTGATGGAAATTACTTCATTGAATAATGAAAAGTTGTTAAAAAGTTGTCTTGTTTTGCCGTATTTCGGCAGATAAATACTTTCCGAACGATCTAATATAAGGAGTTATGGTCGTCCCTCACCTCAAGTAGTGGTGCAAGCGGGGAGCGCTGATACCAAACTTATTGTGGGTCGGTTTAAGTTCCGCTTTGGAGCCCCGAAAATTTGAGGAGGATAAAACCTGACTTGTACGTCAGTTGGTATAGCGAATCCACTATACAAGCCCGACCCTTTTCAAAGCGACTTCGCAGCACTGCTTAGGGAAAGAGAAAGAAAGGGTGGAACACGACGAAAGTGCTGACAACGACCGATTAGTGGGGAACAACCTTTCTCCCTTCAAGCTCGAAAACATTTTTGTGACCCATACTGCTGTTTATTCCTCTATGCAATCGCGGACTGCTGCAAGCTTAGTCAAGGCCTAACAGGCTGTCGATAGTCTTACACGGCATCTCTACATTTGGGGCGCCGCACATCTTCAAGTACATATGAGGCGTCAGGCGGTATCTACAAAATTCTACGAGACAAGCGCTCATTACCCAAGCGAATGAGGGCAAGGCACTAATGTCCTTCTTAGTCGCGCACAGACTCCTTGACTGATCGTGAGTTCAACCCAGGAAAATGGATTTTCAATTTGAAATCCTCGGAGATTTAGTCCTTTGCGTCATTCTTCCATGTGATCAACTGTGATTAGCAGAAGTTATGTACATCTAAAAGCTCACACATAGAGCCCGGTAATAACCTGGAACGTGGAAGAATGCCTCTGGCTCTGCGTATTTCAGTGAACTTACGAAAACACCAGTTCATCGTCTGTTTCGTCGCTCAGCCTGATAGGTATGGCTGCTTCGGTAACGATACGAGTGACGGTAGAGGTGTAGTCGAGAGAAGGCTCCTGAAAAGGGACTAACTAAGCTATTTCCTATATTCGATGATTTTTTTCAGAAAGGCCACGCAAACCACCAAGATGCACATTGTGTCCGATGGGCAGAAAGACTTGCCGCTTGCGAAGGCAACCAGTATGTAATATCTCTCTCATTTCGGCTCAAACACCCAAGAGCCGCAGAATCTGTTGGGAGTCACTCAAATCTGACCCACCTTTTTACATGCGTGCACATAGAACGCGTCTCCATACTTGTTCTTCAGGAAAATCGAACTGCCCAGCGAAATCAGGTGACCCTCGGAGAGCAGAGCGATTCGATCGGACAGAATGTCGGCTTCGTCCATGTGGTGAGTAGAAAGCAGAATCGTTCGACCTGAACTCACTCACAACATCAGTAGAGCTCGTCCTCGCCTACAGTAGATGCGAACATCTAGAGTTACGCGAGCAGTAGTAGAGGGCAGATTACCTTTCTTGTTGTTCTGCAGCAGCTGCCAGATCTCCCTTCTGCTTGTCACATCGACGCCAGCAGTGGGCTCGTCCAGAATCACGAACCGAGAACCACCGACGAAGGCGATTCCGATGCAAAGGCGACGTTTCATCCCTCCTGAATCCGAAGCTAACATAACCTACGCTGTTAAAGGTCGAAGGACAACGGTCCGTTCTAGTCAACCTCCCTGAGATGCGTAACGCATTGAACCTTTATGCGACACTGTAGAGGTTTAATAAGAGGTTGATACATAACGTTCCCGACATTTGGAGCACGCAATAAATTATCTTATCATATCTAGCGCAGTCGGCGGAGGTGCCGGGTGCTGCATGCACCCAACTGCAGCTCCGTGGTTCGGATATCCCATCCGCCTAACGGTCTTACTTAGATCTAACCAGATTCTCCTGATGTCGCGTCATATCGACGTGGCCATTTTCGATATCCACCGACACCATGGTCAGTCGATATGGAGGAGGGTCGTTGAGCGGTCGGTGGCGGATCGCGGCTCTTCCACCGCCGCTACAGGAGAGCACTGGGAGACGGGAGCAGTTCCTGCACGAGCACCTTGGACGCACTACACCCTAGAGTCCCTTCCCTAGCCGAGTTGTGCGCTCGAAGAGCGCACAACCCATCTCCGATGTCCCCCTCAGCGACGAAAGCATTCTTGGCACGGACCGCCTGGATGGCCCACACCCCGGAGTCCCTTCCCTAGCCGAGTTGTGCGCTCGAAGAGCGCACAATCCATCTCCGACGTCCCCCTCAGCGACGAAAGCATTCTTGGCACGAGCCGCCTGGATGGCCCACACCCCGGAGTCCCTTCCCTAGCCGAGTTGTGGGCTCGAGGAGCGCACAACCCATCTCCGATGTCCCCCTCAGCGACGAAAGCAGTCTCGGCACGAATTGATGTGCAAGTTTGCGTGGTACTCCAGCAGGAGCTGGCATATTGCCAGCGGAGCAAGTGGTTAGTTCTAATGGCTATCTCCGCCTAACCAAGCCTTCCATCACTTCGAGGTCGGTAAATTAGTACCAGACTTATCTAGGAAAGATAAAAGAACACTGATTTGTTCATCAGCCGGTCATACCAAGCTATTAGATTATTACTATAGGCCAAATGCGCATTCAAGTTTGCTCCGCGACTTTCCGTAGAAGTAGAATGTACGGCACATTTCAGGTAGAGAATTAATTTTGACCTACCAGAGAGTGTGCTGGCCAGATCATTTGCTTTGTCTACAAGCGAAACAGCATGCAGGATGTCATCCACTTCCTGAAACAATATTATGGTACCTCTGACTTTTTGAGTGAGACACAACGTGTAAGGTAGCTCTGCATCCCAAATCTAGCTACAGCATGAAGGTGATGAGTTTCACCAAAACATTTTCTTTGAGCCTGTGACTGTTGATGAGGTTGTAAGCTCCCATTACGATGTCTTGCTGCAATCGAGACTCTGGCACCAGGTGGGACTCGCATCCGCACCTCTTCCTAACCGAGCAGGAATGCTCTACACCACTACACCTCCGGCGTCGCTTGATCGAATGCAACATCCACACCCCGTGGCACCGATCTGCACTCACCCGTATTCCGGGAAGAGCCAGCCACTACCACCTCGGACCGGCAGAAAGCGGCTCGCAGAGAGCCACCTTTATTCAGCGGTCATCCGTCACCTTGGTGAGAAGGCACACGTATGTCCAATTACATCAGAAGTGGCCAGCCAGATTCACCACTGGGGTAGAAAACTCCATCCCTCAACACGCCTTGACCGTGAGCGGCGGCACTGCACTAGCGAAATTCAGCTAAGTTTGTTTTGCTATATCTGTTTTTTCTCCTGTTTTTTTTTTTGTTCTAGTTACCTGTTTCTTTTCTAAAAGTTTGCGTTTATTCCTTTTGTAGTTTATTCTTTAGCGTTTCTAACACATTCGCCTTTAATATTTGTTTTTCTTTGGAATTTGTACGGCTCGCATTGATCCGTTTCAGTTGATTGATTTGGTCACCATGTCCCAGCGAGCAAGGGTCAACAAAAAGGCTTCCGAACTTACGAACAAGGGCGGAAATAAAGGTGAAGAGATAATTGCTACCAATACCAAATCTTCTGCTCTCCAGGACTTTTCGAAGTTGTCCGCAAACGAGCTTATTAGCGCTGTCCTTGAGCGGAATAAGGACCCTATTATTGAACAAATGCTATTCGCTCTGATTTCAAAATTACCGCAGGAAATGTCGGAGCGCATTGAAACTGAGAAGAGGGAAAGAAGCATTGTCATCGAATGGCTGCCGGAGCCGGCTGGTGACTTGACCCCGTCAGCGAAACAGAGAGATCTTGAGGACAAGGTAAGCGGAGTCTTTGATTTGCTTAACCTTGAGTGTCGCCCCTTGGAGGTCTACCGCATGGGTAGACACGAACATGGACGTATCCGGAAAGTGAAGGTGGTCTTGCCTTCGAGGTCTCACTGGGTAACTGCCCTCTCAAACGCGTGGAGACTTCGAAGCTCGGCCACCTTCAGTAGGGTCCGTGTTCGTAGAAGTATGACCTCTGAGGAGAGACAGCGTGAATACGAGTTGAGACAGGAATGCAAAGAACGCAATGAGCAATTGGGTAGTCGTGTGTGGGTGGTATATCGTGGCGAATTAAGGCGGACTGAAGACCTCCCGAAGCGCAGGGATTCGGGAAACGCCTAATTGGACACGGTGTACCATCCACGGCCATAAAGTGCTACCTTTTCAATTCACGTAGCCTCGTTAACAAGCTACATCACCTCCATCTCTTTTTGAGTACATACCAACCTGATTTGCTATTCATAACGGAGACATGGCTTTCTCCTAAAATATCGAATTCTGAAGTTGTTAGCAGCTACCCCTACAAGTTATTTCGAAATGACCGCATAGACCGCAGAGGAGGTGACATCTGCTGCCTGGCGAAAAACACGATTACTCTGATTGCTGTTGCTACACCTCCCTGTCTCAAGTCTGACATACTTTGTCTCGACGCTTTCGATACGACACATATGACAGCGTTTAGAGTAATTCTAGTATACCGCCCGCCCAATACAAATGCAAATGAAGATGATTCACTTATAGACTCAATGCTTCAACTTTGTCTATCGAATGACCACTTGATAGTGCTTGGAGACTTCAACCTTGATATAGATTGGATGCAGCAAAGTAGGCCTACTAGTCAGCATAATGTGAAATTTGTTGAGTTCTTTGAATGCTTTAAGCTGACGCAACAAGTAAGAGAACCGACTCGTGGTGATTCAGTTCTTGACATAGTTCTTACATCAACGCCAAATGTGAAGAATGTTGAAATTCTTCCCCCCTTCGCCTCATCTGACCATAACATTGTAGCGTTTGATGCCCCTCTTCCACCAGTTGACCATCGTGCGTTACCCCTCCCAAATTTTGGCAGAGCAGATTATTCTGGTTTGGACAATTACTTTAGAAGCATAGATTGGTGGGCAGTTTTTCAAGGATATCAAAGCGTTGATGACCTGTATAAAAAATTTTGTCGTGTGGTCTATCGTGGTTTATCCACTCATGTACCATTTGATTCGTTAAAAGCTCCAGTTCAGTGGTTCCCCAAACATATTTTAAATCTTATAGCACAAAAAGAACGCCTTTTTAGATTGTTACCAGACCCACTCTTTCATCCTCACTACAAGAAAATATGTAGGGAGCTGGATCACCACTTAAGAAGGTTTTTAGCCTACAAAGAAAAGATTGCTTCGAGAAGTCGCAACAGAAAAGCGCTATTTTCGTGAATGCGCTCAAAGCTAAAAGCACACTCAGAGCCTCCTACTCTGAGAGACGGCGATGGAACTCTCTACAGGAACAATTTCCAAAAGGCGGAAGCGCTAGCAAAGTTTTTTGCGTCCGTTTTTACTTCCAGACCAGGAAATGCTGTATGTGATCCAAGCAATGTTGATACTAATGCAGGCGCAGCTGAGCTGGGAGCTGACGGTGGATGTGAATTTGTGGTTCAGGTAGGGAAGTTTTAAATGTAATGAAGAAACTTAAACGTTCTACCAGCGCAACTTTTGACGGAATCCCACAAATAGTTTACAAAAAATGTGCATTTTCTCTGTCTAAACCTTTGTCCATAATTTTCAACATTTCTCTATTTTACAGTGAAGTACCCGAAATCTGGAAACAATCAATTATTACTGCAATTCCAAAAAATACAAATCCAGAGTTAGTTTCTTCCTACCGTCCTATAAGCATAACAGCGACTCCGATAAAAGTGTTGGAAAGCATTATTCGATACAAAATACTACATATCCTATCTAGAAACAAAATGATTCCGTACCAGCAGCATGGTTTTGTGTCAGGTGCTTCTACCACTACTCAGCTTTCAGACAGTCTTTTCGATTGGTACCTTGCACTAAATAATGGAAATTCAGTTGATGTTATTTACTTGAGTTGACAAAAGCTTTTGATAAGGTAGACCATAAAAAACTTCTTAATAAACTATACCAACTTGGAATTGGAGCGTCTCTCCTGAATTGGATGCGTTCCTATTTATCTGGAAGGTTTATGCGTGTTAAAGTTGGTAACTCTTTCTCGAGAAGCTATCCTTGCAGCAGTGGAGTACCTCAAGGAGGTGTACTGTCCCAGTTTTGTTTCTGGTGTACACCAGCGATCTTCCTGCGAGCTTAGCTACTGATCCTGTTGTGAAGGTGCAGATGTATGCTGACGATATAAAAATTTATGGGGCTTACAATAATGACAATATGACGCATGTACACCAAGCCTAATCTCACGAGGAAGGTCAAAGAGGTCACCGTGGAGTTTCTCAAAGCGACCTATATAGGGTTGTAGGCCGTTGTCTGGGAAGCACCATAGTGTTTTCCAAATTTCCTGCGGACCTCTGGGTAGGTCAAAAATGGCGAAAAACTGTACCGCTTCAGTGCGGGCCGATAACGCAAAACTGACGCCTGGAATACCCTTGCCGTGCCCACAAATAGTCCTGCAAAAGGTTTGGAGCTTCAATCACTGCTAGAACCTAGGAATTGATTAATTCCTAATTGAAGCGAGACGGCGCATTCATGGGAGGCGCGCGCCACTAGGTCACCAGCGACAGGATTGCCGAGTGGTTAGCGTGGCGGACTTGCGGGAGAGAGGTCGAGGGTTCGATTCCGGTGGTGTGGTTTCTGCATTGCTGGGCGCAAATCTTGCGTTTTTGCCACCGTGAAGTGCTTTTCTGTCACGACTAGGCGTCATATTCGACTTCCAGTCCTGATTTCAACCTTTTGTGATACGATTTTACTTCAAAACACAAGTAACGCTAATTAATGTGCAATAAACTGATTAACAGCTGTGGTAACGTTCTATAAAACTCGCGAAGCAAAGCAGCTTCTGACACCAGCAGCAGCGAATAAATGCCAAGGAAGAGCAGCCGGAAACTTCCTGGCAGGACGTGTCGACAGGCACGAAGGCGTAGTCCGCCGGTGTTGAGAAGTGTCCCGGAAGCGTGTCCACATATCCAGCTACCACCCACGCGTACGCAGAGCGCCTTCGAAATACCGTAGCGCAGAATTGCTTATACGTCTGACTGACCACCTGCAAGGGCGTATGCCTTGAAAATTGCCTTAAAAATTTAAACATCAAGTGAGCTGATCCGAAGCGATTCATGATTACCTTCAAAGTATTGTCTCTTGAGAAGCAGTTGAAATCCGGACGGAAGTGGAGCACATGTTCATGAATTCGCCGGATGAACCGTTTGAAAAGCCGGAAGAAGTATACATCGAGAAGCTGGCAAAGGCCGTTCCTGGCGGTATTGGCATCAGCTTAAGCTCTTTTCCAGCAGGCACCTCGGAAACGAGGTTCTCGTGATCCCTGATCCCATGCCAGCTCTCAAGAAAGACAATGGTTAGGGGTGCTGCCGAAGAGCCAACCACGCATTCTCGAAAGAAACGCGGGACTTGTTGCTTCGTCATGATGTGGCTCGTTCCTGCCACTATAAGAAGGTTTGGTGCCGACCAGTGACCGCACTGAGGAAACGATCCACTAACCTCCTGCAGAATCAAAAAGAGCTTGTCTCCAAGTCGGCCGTCGGCGTATAGCACCGGAACAGCAGCGTACGAATGGGTCAGGGAGTGCACAACACGAGACACTTGTTTCATTCCAATAAGTGCCAGCTTGAGTAGGCGAGCAGCGTATGCTTACAAGTAGCGCGCGTGGGTGGCAGCTGGATATGTGGACACGCATCCGGGGCACTTCTCAACACCGGCGGACTACGCCTTCGATGAAGTGCCTGTCGACACGTTCTGCCGGGAAGCTTCCGGCTGCTCTTCCTTGGCATTTATCCGCTGCTGCTGGTGTCAGAAGCTGCATTGCTTCGCGTGTTTTATAGAACGTTACCACAGCTGTTAATCAGTTTATTGCATATTAATTAGCATTACTTGTGTTTTGAAGTAAAATCGTATCACAGAAGGTTGAAATCAGGATTGGAGGTCGAATATGACGCCTAGTCGTGACAGAAAAGCACTTCACGGTGGCAAAAACGCAAGATGTGCGCCCAGCAATGCAGAAACCACACCGCCGAAATCGAACCCTCGACCTCTCTTCCCGCAAGTCCGCCACGCTAACCACTCGGCAATCCAGACGCTTGTGACCTAGTGGCGCGCGCCTCCCATGAATGCGCCGTCTCGCTTCAATTAGGAATTAATCAATTCCTAGGTTCTAGCAGTGATTGAAGCTCCAAACCTTTTGCAGGACTATTTGTGGGCACGGCAAGGGTATTCCAGGCGTCAGTTTTGCGTTATCGGCCCGCACTGAAGCGGTACAGTTTTTTGCCATTTTTGACCTACCCAGAGGTCCGCAGGAAATTTGGAAAACACTATGGTGCTTCCCAGACAACGCCCTACAACCCTATATAGGTCGCTTTGAGAAACTCCACGGTGACCTCTTTGACCTTCCTCGTCAGTCTATCAATTCAATGGTGGACTGGGCTAACTTGGAAAATACCTGTAAATCTCTCCAAAAGTTTTGCTCTCCACCTTGGGAATCAGCCTAGTATGAGCTACAAAGTCAACAATTATGAAATCCGTTCTGTATATGATACTCGAGACCTTGGAGTTTTTCTTGATTATAAGCTAAGTTTTGCAAACCATATTGATGCTGTTGTACGAAAAGCGTTTTCCATTCTTTTTCTAATTTATAGAAATATTAAATGTAATGATAGAACCATATTAATTAGTTTATATAAGTCTTATGTTATTCCAATAGTTGAGTATTGTTCACAGGTTTGGAGTCCTTTCACAAAGAAGTTTCAAGCCAAAATTGAGAGCGTTCAGAAGACCTTCACAAAAATTTTGTTTTATAGGTGTGTATCCTATACGACTGATTTTAGAGAATTGCCGAATTATCAAGAGAGGCTCAGGCTTTTTAACCTTAAAAGCCTTCTTTATAGACGCATTTTCAATGACTTAGTTTTGTGCTTTAAAGTTCTGAAAGGGGAATCCCGGCTTAGAGCTAGCAAGTATTGGACATTCCTGCCAACGATGGGTCATCGAAACATCTATAGATTCCATTGTCCCAAAATAAAGAGAAAGAACCGTGAAAAAATCTTCAACTCCCTTTTCTTTCGTGGTGCTCGTTGGTTACAGATGTTGCCTCCTAGTCTCTTAGAAGCACCAAATGTGGATATTTTTAAAACGAGATTGAAGAAAATTGATTTGCTTGCAACACTGCACATTGTTGACATCACCTAGAGGCAGCGTTTGGTTCTCTATTTCATCGAGTTTGTAATTTTGTTGTCTTTGTTCCAGTTCTATATTAACTCCTGCTTTTGTTTTACTGTTATGTTATTCTTTACTAAATTATGACCTTCGCTTAGCGTTAATAGTTTTTCCTACGTTTTTCTTTGTTCTGTTTTGCCTCTCAGAAATTCCTCACTCTTTTATTTCACGCGTTTCCCCAAGCAGCAGTTACGTGGGAACTAATGAAGTCGACGGACCTACTAAGTTGGTATCCGGAGTCGTTATCCTCAGGCGACTTGCAGTGTTGGCGGGCCACTGCTCCTCTTCATTCAGTTTCCCACTGTTTCCCTCTGTTCCAGCCAGTTCAGTACTGTTTCTTTAAACCATAATTGAGTTGTTAAGCAGATGTCTCGCCCACGGTCTTCAATATCGTGCTGAGCTTATAGCTTTGTTGTTGAGGTTTTCATTTCGTTTTGTTTCTCACATTGTTTTTCTAAGTATATTGTGTCCATATAGTTGTCTGTGCGCACAGTTATGGTGCAAATAAATAAATAAATAAATAAATAAATAGATTCAGATAGCTCACATTTTGAATCTTTTCGTCCGGCGTTCCTTTCAGGGCAGCAAAGAGCTTCAGCTGTTCGGCCACTGTCAAACTAAAAAGTTTTTTATTTTTACCGTCTACTCCACCCAGAAAAGCGACTTACAACTGAAACAGCACGTTGTACTGCGGGCACACTCCCAGAACTTCTCTCACACGGTCTATCTCCTTTCGAATATCATGGCCGTATACAATAGCGGTACCAGAGGACGGCGAGTATAAACCACACAGAATTGACCTGAATGGTAGATACGGTCTTTGCTATGAAACCCCAGCCATCCCAAACAGTCCGCCACTACTCACATCGTCGTCGTCTTTCCCGCTCCGTTGTGACCCAGAAGAGCAGTGATCTGATCCTCGTACAGGCGCAGATTCAGGTTCTCCAACTGCAACAGAAACAAAGTGTTCGCCGGTGTTCGAGCAACGTCCGTTAGGGACTTACCGCTATAGTTCCGTTGCTGTACACCTTGCTCATGTTAGCGATACGGACAGTTGGCGACATGTCCGACGGCTCGTCATCGAAGCTGTCGCCGACTAAAAGTGCTACAAAAGCGTTTTTTGTCGGAACCGAAGATCGGCGGAGGACACGGCTACTTTCTCCATGAATAGATTAAGCCCCAAGCTGGATCAGCGTCTGAGCTCCGCTACGAAAAGTCGGCGGTGGCAAGGAAAAGAAGATAGCACCATGTGCAGCGCCAGCACCTCGAGTGGAGCCTGCTCTCAATGCTGAGCACTGAAAACAGCAAATTTTGATTTCATTGCTAAAGATGTGAGGCATTCGGACAGTGTCGGGGTGGTATGTAGAGCACAAGAGCTCAGGTCAGTTTTTCCCTGGACAAAATAACCGTGCCCTTGAACGATACGCAATTTTACACTTCGAAGTTTCTAACTTCTGAAAGGTCTGAAATCTATCAATAATTCGCAACACTAAAGCAATCAATAATGTACCTGTGTCTGGAGAATCGTCAGCGGACAAGTTGAAATCAACCGCTGATGTGGAACGAGAACTCGGAAACCAGTACCGTTTCGTGACCATGAAGTACCATGGTAATGAAACACCGTATATTCCTGTAAAGGCACGTTACTAAACAGCAAAGTGCGGTCCGAATTTTATGGCCAATATTTACAGGACCCTACTGTGCCCTAGGTGGTCCACAGAATACTTTTTGGATTACATATGAAATAAGGTCTTCGACATAACGGTGCTTTAAAAACTTCAGCAGCAGAAAAACGTCTTCGCCTGAACTTCTCCTAGAAGTTCTTTGAGGTGCTCATCTCGAATCTGACATTCGTTTCGCTTCTTATAATGGGTTGTAGTAGGGTTGGGTATTGTAAGAATGAGAATTGTGTCGGTAGCAATTCCTTCTCTCTTATTCGGGACTTGTTTTCCAAGTTCAAAATATTGCTGAATAAACTGAAATACATATAAAAATAAAATAGTAATAAAATTGAACAGAAGACTGAAGAGGAAATTTAAAACGAATGCCAATTCGTGATGAGAATCCCTAAACAGATTCCTCCCATAGACGAAGTTTGTGTGACATCCGCAATAATGAGCTCACTATCCTTACGTACAAGCCATAATCTACCGTAACCTTCCTCATCACCAAAAATGAATCTCAGGATCGTGATCAGATCACAACCGTCAGATAACGTTAGGCAAACTTTAGGCAAAAAATCGACCGTTGTAATCCTGCAATTCAAGCTCGCTTTTATAGCGTTTTTTTTTTGGTTTGTAATGTCGTGTTTTCATTTTCCCGACGGATACTACAAGCGTTCAGACTTCTTCCTGATGCTCGGTAAGCATTCGATTTGGCATCCTTACCATTTAGAAATAACGTTTTGTTTACTTATTTATTTGTTTATTTCATGCACTCATGAAAGTGCGCCGCTCAAGAATCATAGGGGAAGAAACAGCTGATGACAAAACCATTCTTGACAGGCACAAAGAATAGAATAGCGTAGACGATCCCTGGAAGCTAGAGGTCAAAGCTAGCTTTTAAGATGATACGTCCAAAAAATTTAAACTTTTATTTAAATTTTATTTTATAAAAAATTTACATATCGGAGTGCTGACAGGTCACTGAAACGATGTGTTCGAAACGGCGGCGGTGGCGTAATGGTCTAACATCTTGCCCAGAAAGCAGTGGTGCTGGAAACTTCAGCCTTCCAGGGAACCAACCAGTTCGACTTTAAACCGAGGGTGCTACAGCCATAAAAATTTACTACTTCACCTTTTTGTAGACGAACTACATTACACTTAAAACATTACTATTACTAAAACTTACTCATTTACTCGATTATTCGATTTCCCTTTTTTGTCCAGTTCTGCATTTTTGAGTTGAACTCTCAGACAGTACAACACTTGGTATGCAAAGGAAAAGAAATATTAACCTGGAGACACAGCGCTCTTGTACCAAGCCAGAATGATGAACAGGAACGTCTCCACGACAAACGCCACCAGACACTCCACAAGACCAACTTCGTAAGCTGAAAGCCAGTAGGTTATTAGACTTATCGTTAGACTTATAGGAAGAGAGCATAGAAAGTCTCTAACTGATCTGATTTCAGATCCGCCACGCATTCTGACTATCTGGTGATCTTGCGAGTGCATTTCTCTCTGCGATGGTAGGAAAGCAAAATTTTCATCATTGTCGATGAATCTTTCAACGAATCGCCACAGAATAAAAAAGGCTGGCCGGAATGGGGAACTGAACCCAGGTCGCACTACAGCGTTGCCGTACTAGATCACTGTACTATGTAGACAAATATTCACTTGCAAGGTTGATGGTAGAAGCCAAAATATGAACAAAGCGATTTAATGATTTAAACGTCTTCATGGTGATGTGGTAGCGCAGGCGGAATCGGTGCCGTCCACTGCATAGGCACCAAATAGAGGTTCTCGGTTCGGGTCTCGGACAAAGAACCTACCATTCTACCCCTTCACCGTCGTGAATCGCAGCTGCCCTTGCCAGAGAATGACAACGAATTGCCGATGGTTAGAAACTGCAAACCATTGCATATGCCAAATACGCACCCAAATTGCCTTCGCGATGTCCCAAAAAGGTAGTAGCGAAAAATTCCACAAGGTGATTGAGTACTGCTCTCCCTTATCCTCAAATATTTTCATCATTCATTAAGCTGGTGGTCAATCTGACGTGTAGGAATAATTGACGCGGCTTACGCGCTAGTAGAATGGTCGAGTTCGGTTTCCCTCTCAGGTAAACCAGGTACTTCTACTCAGGAGTAGATTGTTTGCATTTGAAAACCAGCTTTTATATCCCATCGTCTGCGCAGATCTTCGAGACATATGTTCAGCCCTACGTAGAACTGAAATGCATGGCGCATTCCAAACGGATCAATGCTTCATGCTAACGTAATACCTCGAACCAACCTGGTAAATAAATGCTGTGGATGTCCTTCCACGTTGCCTTCCCGTCATCTGCAAACACTGCCAGCATAGCGGCTCCGTAACCGAGCGTGGTTTGAGGGAATATCAGCTGAAAACGTGACATTAATGACCACCACAGCTGTTCGCTCGTTGAAACACACTGTGCAAATCGTGAACGCCCTGCTGTTGGCCTTCCTGCTCAGCTGAAACGGAAAGAAGAAGAGGAAGTAGGCGAGGCAGGTGGCCGCTGTCGAGATGTTCGCATTGGAGAAGAAGGTCGACAGCAGGAGACACATCGCTACGGACGACAGGGCGAACAGCATCAGGAAGACGAGTACCAGCGAGAAGTCGGCATGCTTCATCAGATCCCCGAACTGAAATCGGTTGCTCAAACACGCAGATCTGCCATGAAAAAGTAAAGTATTAGGTTGGTGAAAAAGGCTTGCACCAAAAATCTTTGAAAATTTTTCAAGATTTAACAGGAAGTTCCAAGGACTGTTTGGTGCCACGTACTTATAGCACAAACATTCTAGAATATTTCAAAATAATAATATTATAATAATATACGCTTCAGAATAATTATATCTCTATTCTTTCCACGATCTCCGTGACTCGGACAAGACTTCGCGACTGACTATCGCTCATTCTCTCCTTGTTCGTGTACGTAATAAGGACTCTCTCGAAAATGTCGTCACTGAAGATGAAACCTCGATCTTCCTCGTTAACCATACTCGGAACACCCAGTGTCTCTCTCAAGGAGAACCACCCCCGAAGCAACCAAAGGCGGACATCCACCAGATGAAGGTGCTGTTGGTGGGGTTCTCTAGGTATGCTCTACCATGAGCTCCTTGACAGCACCGCAGTAACAGCGAACACCTACGCCACACAGCTGCAGAAGCTGAGCGAGGCGGGCGTAAACAGCGAGGGCGGAAATATGTTGCAAGGTCGTCTGGCCAGAAGTTGCAGAAGCTTATGTGGTAGGTTCTGCCCCACCCACCGCATTCGCCAGATCTTGCGCCATCGGACTCCACCTCTTCCGAGCTCTCAAGCAACACCTAAGGGATAGGTGTTTCAACGACCGAACCGAAGTGGAATCCGAGGTGGCGCACTTTGAGTCACAGCCGACTTCATTCTAGAAGAATGGAATTCATGATCTCTCCATCAGATGGCAGTAGGTTGTAGATGTAACCGGTAGTTACTTTGTCGATTGAAGTCGCTCACAAAAAGGGCAATAACAATTTGGAAAAAGTCGGCCATGGGTGCCAGTCATTTTCATCAACCTAATATAAAATACTACTATGTTGGTATCCGGAGCCGATATCTCCTACGACTTGCAGTGTTGGCGGGCCACTGCTCTTCTTCATCAGTTACCCATCGTCCTCTCCCCCGTTTCCTTACTCCTATTCTCCCAGAATTTTTATACTACTAAGCGATTCATACATTTTGTTTAGTTGAGTTGAGTTTTTTTTTGAGCTTGAGTTCCATTTTTTTCCTTTTTTTCACGAAAAGTAACAATGATGGCTAGTTTTGATTTGTTGTTGTTTTTTTACACAACGTATGCTGTGTCCCTGTTAAATGTAGTATTTTGTGCGTACGATATTGTGCAAATAATAAATAAATAAAAATAAATAAAATGAAAGTTCGACCTTGATTTGTCGCCTTAGTACTACGTTAGAGAAATACGTATGAACGAAATGAAAGGAAAAGTGTATGTAGAGATGGAGAAATACTCATCACGAGTACAATTCTGCGCACGAGTGGCGTTGAAATCACCAGCGAGAAACATTTTAGATCAGAGTTGGAAGACTGCAGGGAGAGCGCTAGAAAACACTATTAGAGCGCTAACCAAGCAGGTATTACGGGCGGACAAAAAGAGCATATGAGGAGGCTCCGTAATTTCAACGACACAACTAACTAGACGCCTTCCAGAAACGAAAACGAAAGAAGGAAGTACAGCGTCGTTCTTAACAACACACCTCCGCCGTGATATTTTCCGCCACTGCAGGGTGGACCATAATTAAAGAACAAAGGATGAAGGACGGTGTTACTCAATACCTTTTAGGATGCGGCAGGCATTCTACCAGGCTGTCCAATAATTCTTGCCGAAATTTTCACCAATTCTAATTTTTTTCAACTTTATTGAAAAACAAGTCTAATCAACAATATCAGTCTAATCAATCACCACAGTTATCCACAACAGTGGCCCATCGATTGGGCAGGTCGCCGATGCCCTTCGCCCAGAACTCCGGGGGCTGCGACTCGAGGATGTCCGCGATGTCGGATTTGAGGTTGTCGTAGTTGGTGAATTTTCTTCCGGCCAAACGGTGCTTCAGCGGGCGGAACAAGTGGTAGTCGGAGGAGGCGAGGTCCGTGAAATACGGCGGATGGGCAACCGTCTCCCAGCCGAGCGTCGCCAACTTCTGCTGGGCCTCCTACGCCACGTGGGGGCACGCGTTGTCGTGCAGCAGGTGGACCGACGCCCGTCGGGGATGCTTTTCTCGGATGGCGGCGGCTAGTTTCTCGAGCTGATCGGTGTAGATGGAGGCGGTGACCGTCCTGCCTTGCGGGAGAAGCTCGAAGTACAGCATGCCCTTGGCGTCCCACCAGCAGCAAAGCATGATCTTCAGCGGGTGTTCCCTGTAGTCGAGGCTCGTGTCGCCGCTCTCGAAACGATTGAACCAGCGCCTGACTGTGCGTTGGGGCACTGCATCTTCCTTGCACGCTCTGCAGATGTTGGCGACCGCGGTGCCCGTGTCGTTGCCCAGCAGCCACTCGTAGTACACGAGCGTACGACTTCGACCTTGGTCCATTTTAGCTTGTACTGGTAGCTAGACGCGGCGACTGCGACTTATATACCCCTAGCGTGGATCTCTGGAGAACCTTCTAGAAGGTTTTTACACTTGCCTGATATTATAACACTTCTAAGGAAAATTATAGAATTTTGAAAAATTTCGGAAAGGAATTATTGGACAGCCTGGTACTTCTACGGGATGTCATGAAGGCGATTTGAATGCGTATTGGCCATGCAATTACATGTGGTGGTCAGCCAATGAACAAGGGAGCGCTCTATCTTTCCCAGACAAGTCTGGTACCAATTCACGGACCCCGGAGGGATGGAAGGTTTGGCTGGCCTCGGCAGGTAATCCTAACCAGGAACCTGGTATCGGGTGCGCGCAACAGCCGGCACCCCTCCGACTGCGCTGCATGCGCCCGGCCCATAATTAATTTTATTAAGACAAAACTTGGCAGCACAAAAACGTAGAATGGAAGAAACTTTGTGTAAATAAACAAAAGCATCTGGAGGGCAAGATGTAGCGCAGACGGAGGAGGCCGGCTGTCGCGCTCACCCCGATACAAGATTCTTGGTTCGGATTGCCCGTTCAAGCCAACCAGGACTTTCTTCCTTCTGGGGTCGGTGAATTGGTAGCAGACTCATCTGCGAAGGATAAAACTCTGGGTTGTCCATCGTCTGGCCACCACAGCTCATTGTGTAGAACAAATACTCATTCAAGCTGCCTTCACGACATCTGTAGAACGAATGCGTGAATCGTTCCAGAAGGGATTGGTAAGCGTCTACTTTCACCCTTCTTTTTTCCAAGCGTCCCCAAACCTTCTTAGTCACAGCGGTTGAGAAGCCATTTCACTGCCAAGGGAGAACCCAAGGGAAATAAGGCCGGCACAAAGAAGGCCTACAAACTCGTTCGGCTGTATTCCCTTATCGTCTGCTTCGTGGTTGCGTGGTGTTGACATAAAAAGGATGATGCGATTATTACGTCGGTTCATGTAGCCACCGCTTGGCTACATGAAGGCTCCGTGGGGGTTTAACTACGGCTTCCTACTCGTGGTTTCGCTTGCGGTAGTTAGTGGAACGACACAACGCTGTCCTACTAGCGGAGACAGGGAGATAGAGACAAACAGGGTGGTAAAGAGTGAGGAAGACAGCAGAAAACGAGAACAACGAGAACCTTATTCTGCAACCACTACAGATAGGAAGGCTGCAAGCACAAAGAGGGTGATATTTTAAAGCTACGAGAATGGAGACGAGAGCAAAACGAATACAACAGTATCAGAAAGGTATTGCGTAATGGAGTGAATACGTCGCTGTAGATGACAGAAGCCAAACCAAAAGTTGTCCTACCTTCATGATCAGGGCGATGACGACGGTGCTGGTTAGATTGAGCACGACAGATATGATTGCCCACGACCACAGATGCACCATATCTCCGAGGCCCATGATTCGCATTTGCTCCTTAGAATACAGTGATGGTCAGAGCTGAATCTGCGTGATACTATATCTAAGGGAGAGCGTGCCATTCATTAGGTCTAGTGTGTTCGTGCACAAATAGGCTCAGCTGCATACCTTCAGGCGGAGCTCCTTCTCGTGGACAATATTCTTCACCAGCAAGGAGGCCGGTATGACGAAAGACAGGATCACAAAAAGCCCGTAGAAATTGCCAACGTAAAATCTGAAGCCGAATCATTAGTACCGACGCACCCACGTCATTAGCTACCGTTCGGTAAACTCACGTGTCGTATGCCACACAAGGATATGGTTCCTGCTGAGCGTACATGCCAAGAGTGCGCGTGGAATTCACACGAATGCCGACGATCGCTCGTTCGACGGCTTCTGAATCATTGTGGTCTTATGGTTATGTTTCTTTAGAGATAGGCATGAAGGAGAAAACTGACCCTGTAGAAAAGAGAACCCATAGGTCAGATACTTCAGATCGTTGAAGGGCTTGTTCCGATCGAGGACCCGACTCGACCTGTCTTCGTAAGAATAGGTATCTAAAAAACAGGGAGATCACTGCTTTGAATGGGACGGCCTGATAGAAAGAGAATTGAGCAGAGTTCTAGAGTGAAAACAGGTGTGTAGTGCAGGTATGCATTTACTAAAGAGATTGCAGGATTCTCCACTAAGTCGCAGACACGGTAAGGATCGCACGGATTGTCGCCCACGGATTGTTCATATGAAGCGGACCCTGGTTGCCCCCGGACTGTTCAGTCATTGTGACCCGAACATCTAGGGTTCGTTCTTGACCTAGTTAGTCTTTTTGCTTATCTTCTTTCTTGATTCAAATCAATTCATCATCAATTTAATTCGTCAGTTTCACCATTTAATTTCATCAATTGTAAATACACATGGCAGTTATGGCACTTATCTTGGTTCCTGTCGCAGTGTTCGCGACAAGCTCGCCATCTGCTTGGGTAAAGGATAAGGATAAAGGATAAAGTACGGCATTACTCGATCCCTTTTGGGATGCGCCACACATTCCCCCCATATCTACGGGATAATATGGAGGCTATTTGAATGCGTATTTGATATCTACAATGACTTCCAGTAGCCAGCCCAGCCAGACAAGTCTGCTACCAATTAACCAACCCCCAAGGGATGGTAGGCTTGGTTGGCCAGCGCGGAAAATCATAACCCGGATATCGGGTACCTCCTCCGACTGCACTACACGCGCCCACTGTTTGGAGACTTGACGCAACAAAATGGTGTGCGCCGTGCTTTCCGCTTCCATTTTACGTGGAAACCCCTTTAGTAGAACCTTGGCTATCTTAACTTCACCAGCATATGCAGTCACTGACTTCCATGAGCATTGTTCGCAATTCTTACCAACGTGATCCATGGCGCCCGATGTCTTATTGTTATTGGAGAAAAATGTTTAAAATCTCTGAACTGAATATTGAATTCCTACACGCGAAGGAGAGTAAACTAGTGCTCAGAAAGGAAGCTTGAGGGTAGCGGCGATAGATAACGGCTGGTCAACGTTATTCTTCCCATGTGTGCCGTACAATGATGTTATTCACTCTCCCCTGAACGTATTTGATTTGTAGTTGCCTTCAGCAAGAACAACGGAGCTGTTACCTCAGAATCGGTTCCAATTGAGCCCCGAAATTGACCAAAAGGATCAGCCAAGCCCTCCAAACTTCGGGAGTCGTGAATTGGTGCCAGACCTGTCTGGAGAGGAAAGCACCAGCTTGTCCATCGACTGGCCAAGTCATCGTATAGCCCGAACACGCATTCAAATCACCTCCATGACATCCAGCTGAGGTAGAATTCGTGGCACATCCAAAACAGGGACGGGGCGCATTTCATCCTTCATTTTGGACCTTGTCAATCCTGTATTCTTTGATGATTACGAGGTGCTCCAATCAGCGATTTCAAGAACTGGAAGAACCAGAGCCAAACACAAGGGAACAGGCCGCGCCGTCGACGCTTCTCACTACCACAGCATTCTGTACAAATAGCGGACCTAGAGCGCCTTAGGTGCATTTAAAAAATCCAGCACACGCGCTCTCATTGTATCAGCTAGTGCGCATAGCTTTGCGGAGCTTCGAGAGCCTCATATCTTTCCATAAGTCTTTCTTCAAAGGAGGTTCAACTGACTGTCAACCATGGTCGGAAGGTGGCGAATCTTGTACGTGGTGATTCGGTCGAATTCGGTGGCGTTGTCGGTCATGTTCACGAAGACAATGCCGGAGAAGTACTGTTGGTAGTTGGCCAGGCACGTCGCCGTCTCTTCCATAGACGTCTCATTCGCGACCATCACGAATCGGTCCAGCAAAAAGCACTGAAAATGCTATGGAGGTAAATATGCAGTGACTAAAATGTAAGAAATACAGAGGGCTAGAACGGAATAAACTCGGTAGCTTAGAGCACTTAGGAATGGTAATGTTTTTAGCAGGTTTCTGGACCTCTTTGACGGCCAGAAGCACAATGCTGCCTGGAATTCCTCAAACATGCGCTCTTTCATAGTCCACTGAGAAACGAAAACGTAGACAGTTGGTCTGACGAGGAGGCTATCTCACCGGTAGGTCGGAACGGCCCAAACGTTGTATGTGGGCAGAATGGCCTCTCTCTGGGAAACAACAAAATACAAGTATCTCGACCCCAGTACAACTCTGCGCAGAGTTACAGGCGACGGAAGTTGGGCCGTTGGCGGCATTAACCCAATGCCTGCAGGCGGAGGGCGGGCTCAAGTTGGCTGGAAACAGCGATGACGAGCGAGCCGTGGTGACGCAGTAGGTAGAGGGGCGGCGTAATCCCAGGCTCGCTATTTCCAGCCAACTCGAGCCCGCCCTCCGCTTGCAGGCTAACGCCGCCAACGGCTGAAATTCCGTCGTCGCTAATTCTGCGCCGAGTTGTATTGGGGTCGAGATATATGCATTTTGTTGATTCCCAGAGAGAGGCGATTCTGTCCATATACAACACTTGGGCCATTCCGACCTACCGTTGAGATAGTCTCCTGGTGAGCTCATGGTTAAATATAAGCCCGAACCCCCACATAGCTTCCGACAGTACTACGTCTGGCTGCTACTTCACGAATATCCTTTCTGTCCCTAATGACGACGATGCCTACCGTGGTGTACTGGTTGAGTATCTCTGTGATGTTTTTCGTCACCGCTCCGAACGAGTAGGGATCCGTCGACGGAGCGAAGATGTGCTCTAACACGAATTCTATGCTCTCCAGCGTCTTCGGTGGTATAGGCATACCAGGGCTCATCCGTTGCAGAAGCGTCCTTAGGTTCTGAAAGAAGAAATGGGTTAGGGATAAAAAGGAAAATGATCATCGTTGAAAACCCTTTCTGGGATGCGCGACGCATTCTATACTTAAGGAATATAGTGGGGCTAGCTGAATGCGA
This sequence comes from Heligmosomoides polygyrus polygyrus, assembly GCA_947396885.1. NCBI lineage: Eukaryota > Metazoa > Nematoda > Chromadorea > Rhabditida > Heligmosomidae > Heligmosomoides > Heligmosomoides polygyrus. The sequence goes on along the minus strand of OX377205.1, from coordinate 72,808,135 downwards.
ATTTGTACTACACAGTGAATTGCGGTCGCCAGCCGATGAACAGATCAGTGCTTTGCTCTTCTCAGAAAGTTTGGTATCGATTCATTAACTCCGAAGAAACGGAAGGAGCGGAAATGGAATGGGTGGTTGGAAAGGTGCCTCGCGCATGTTTGACATCGATGGAAAAATACGGAACAACATTTTTGAGCGAAGCAGTCTAAAGACCCACCAAACTAGCAGCTCGTAAATCGCTTCCATAAAGAGCCTCCTGTAAGACGTCGGCAATTTCCGGGTATTGGAATAGTTCCTGTCGAACGAAGTCGACCATTCGAAGAGGATTATTCAACTGAAACAGCGTTCAATTACAGAAAAAAGTAAAGTAGCAGAAATCTTGTAAAAACTAGAACACTTCGAGAAAACTTTAGAAAATAGTTAAAAGCTCAAATCGAAAGTGTAGACTAGTACCATATATCATTTTCACGACAAATTGTACAGTTTTCAAACCAAATTGGGCACTCGTATACGCTTTTGAAATTAAGTTGAATGCCTTGAAATTGAAATCGCTTTTGAAATTAAGTTCAAAATAGAACAAACATCTTCTCGGAATGCACTAGACATTCCCCGAAAAGGTTGAATAATGGTTGTTGAAGGAAATTTTAGAATGACTATATCTCAATTTTTTTTCAATTCACCTGCCCCAATAGGTGAAAACACTGTTTGAAATTTTATAAAACTTTCTATTCCTTCAAAAAAGGTTTAGAGACGTATATTATATGTTGCGGTATATAAAGACTTTATTTTTTAAAGCTAGAAAAGAGATGGCGCCATGCGCCCGCCAAGGACGTCGCGATCTTCTTTCGACTGAAAAAATTCGCAAAATTCGGTTTGCGTGGAGCTGTGCGCTCTTTAATGGTACAATAAAACAATTTTTAGAAGACATGCATTTCTTCACAACGCTGTTTAAAGCTTCAATACTTACTCTATCAATCAAAAGAAAATCGCGACAAGCGGGACAAGCAGATGGTGAGACATTTTCTTTAGGAACACTTTAAAAATTTCTGCGCTTCTGCGTTTTAGAATAAGCTTTAAGCGATCATCTTTCTCAGAATACAAAATTTTCATAAAACTTTAAGAAGTGTGTTCACCTACTGGGCAAGCTAGAGCCTCTTGATTTGAAAGAGTTAATTTTAAGGGTTTTAAAGGAAAGTTTGATTTTAGAAGCGTCAAGCCTGCTTAGAAGATCAACCAATTGGATATGAAAGGTCTCCAGTTTGGTTTGGAAGGTGTCCAGTTTAACGTGAAAATGCTATATATCCGATGGGAATCGTCAACGCCCTGGACAGATATCGAAACGGTTCTAGTTTCGGCTCGCTCCATGGTCCAATAAGCCGCCCATTTATCTTTATTTTATTCTTCTGGGTTAGAAGATCAGCACTGGATGCGTTTGGAAAGATAAAACAAGGATGACCGACTCTATACAACAATTTTACAGACCAAACAAGTATTCAGAGGAGCACGGCTACATCACGTAAATGTAGAAAACGTAGCACGAACTGAAAGGATGGAGCAGTGCCAACCTGCACTACTGGCAATCTAACGGTCCATTCACCATTCATATTAAGAAACAAGAACAGACGGCAGTCGATCCATTTGCGAGATGCGCCACGTATTCTATGTACTTGTATGGAAGGCAGAGGTGGCCCTTCGAATGCAAATGTATTAAGCCCTCCGCACACTTTTGCGGCAGCCGCGTACACGGCAGAGGCCAGAACAGCCGCGTACGCGGCTTCCACTGCCGCGTGCTAGAGTTCACGCGGCACTCCTCCCTCTCGCTCAATCACCAACGCGGCAATGCGGCAACAATGCCTTGAAGGATTACTGCCGCTGCCACCGCATCTGCCGTGTCACCCGCGTAGGCGGCACATCAGCGGCAGGCCGCGCGAGACTAGTTTTGCCTCGCGCGGCGACTATGCGTTTCTGCCCCATGCTTAAAGATAGGGCTGCCGCGTTGCCGCAAAAGTGTGCGGAGGCCTTTACAGTGACCAGTCGGTGATAAGTCAGTGCTTTCTCCTTCCCATACAAGTACGGCCTAACCGCTACTCCATACAGGGTGCGCGCGAAAGTCGCCGCGTCTTCCAACTTGTGACAAATGCTTCCTACCATATCAACCATCCTCTTCACAACCGGCGAAGGTGGTGTGACAAGTATGTAGCCGGTGAACAGCGGCCGTAATCTCTGCATGACCGCCGTGTCCAAAGCCGAGCAGTTCAAGTCTAAACGCAAGAACAAATCACTGATGTTAAGATACCCCCTACAAAGAACTCTTACCGTTATGAACCCAAACATCGTTGCAGAACTTCTTGTCGTGCTCCTGCTTGCCAGGTACGACGTTGTCGATGAAACTGAAGTAATCGTTTCATTAAATAAAAACAAAGCAGTTCGAACGATGCCTTGAATTGTTGGATTGAAGCTCGATGTCGACGCTTATTGAGAGCGTTTAGGACATAAGCCCTCTTTGGGTCTAAACGCAATCATTCTATGATACTCACTCTATAAGGTTCTTCCTCAGAGTGTCGAAAGCCGTCTTCACCTTTTTCGAGGCGGGTGTGAGTCCTTCCGTGGTCGTGTCTAGAAGCAATGCACGTTAAATGATGTCACTTATACCGCGTGGGCGCGACTATCAGTCTCTCTCGTTTTCCTCTGAAAAGCGCACATCATGCCAACCGTCTTGATTTCAATGACTCCTTCTAGGACGCCCACGAACAGCATCATCTGCTCCTGAGATTGAGGCAGAAATTCATGTTGTCAGCTTCATCGCAGTAGTCTACACGTTTGTCAGTACTGTCGAGCAATTCTTTTCGATTAACTTCTGCGTGCCCTCTACTCCTCAGCCGCTACACACAACTGTTTGTTTCCGATACCTGACTTGTTATTGTTTATCATTGTGAGCACGTTCCTGTGCAATGAATGATCTTGCGCGAAAGGAGGGAAGCTTATGCTGATCACACCATTCGTCGCTTACCAACCGACTCCGACTATTCCTGAGCGACACTCTGTGAGTTTACTCTAAAGCCACACTTTATGGAGCTCCCAAACACTCTCCACTGAATATGTCGTTGTGACTTCGAAAACCAGTGTGGCGTTCCCAGCTTCGACGAAAGCGATAAGACCGAAACGTCAGATGAGTAAAACTGTGCTATCTTGGCCAGTTGACGCATTCGAAGTCACACGGCATATTCACTAGGCCGAGATTTAAGGAAAGTTAAACATGGAGTACTCTCCGGAAGGCCGAAAAGCCAAAAAATTCTTTTTCGCAAAAACACCACCCAGAGGGTTAATCAGGGCACTTAAATACTTAGTACTGATCACAAAATGGTGACAATTTTCAAAATTTCAGCTGATCAGGATAGCTACGATAGGTACATACGGCTGTCGAGGACTACAGATGTCGTCCAAACTGTGTCCAATAAAGTTATTTTGGGTGCTGACCACGAATGGAATATCTGAATTTATTTAATTTAAAAAAAAATAAATACATAAATATTAGGTGGACCGAATAGGTTATCGTGGGTGCTAGTGAGGCAAAAATTATGGAGTTATATATAATTATGGATTTATCAACGATTTCGCTCCTACTTCGCCTGTGACAATTATTTAAGCGATAATTATTTCAGTTGTTTATACCGAATCCGTATTGCTCTCCTAAAAGTTCAAATTCTGTGCACTGCTTTCCATCTCAAAGCAGAAGATTGGAGAATAAATCCGACAACGCAGGTAGAGAAAACAATTAAACTAACGTAGACAGCTTTACCCACCCATACCCACCGTAACCTACCCTAGTACACCATAATACTTAAAACAGGCATCATTTTCGTGTTAATCACCCTAAATAATCCCCAGGCCAAAGTTTGGTCAAAAACGGTAATCAGGACCACGACCGCCTTACTCACCCGTACCTATCGTAACCTACCGTGCTCCACCGTAACAGAAAAAGCAGCTATCATATTCGTGGTAAGCACCCCAAAGTAATCCCAGGAACAAAGTTTGGTCGAAATCAGTAACCAGGACCGCGACAGTCCATCACCACGGGCGATGTTTGGGCGCTGCCCTTTTACCTCTCCTTAACGTCTAGAATCTTCTAGAGTTCTAAAGATTTTAAGTGTGCTTAAGAGGAGACCTAACCATGTACTCGCCCAGCTCGTCCCGATTCTCATTTGGTTGATAATGTAAGTACTGATCACTTGAAACAGCATAGTGGAGGAATGTGTGTCTTCCAAAAATGCCTTTTTTGTACCGTTGACAAGCGTGCAACTCCGCAAACAGAATTTTTGCGATGAGTCGAAGGAGATCGCGAATTCCCGGGCGGACGCATTTAAAGAATAAAGTCTTTATGTGCCTTAACACATGACATGTGCTCTAAGCCATTATTTTTCTTTTTTGAAGGAATAGTACGTTTTTTTATTACGTATTGTACCAAACCTATACCAAAGTTTACGGAAGTTTGACTTTGAACCTACCAAAAGGATTCTCGCCGCAGAACAATGCCGCAGTGACGTTCTCGAACGAGAGTGTTAGAATACTGCTCCACTTCAGAAAAAATCCACTGAACAGCGGCTGCCGCTGAATCAGCGCGCCGAAGACAGCCAGCGGCCTCGCCAGCTGTATTGTGCCCTGATTCGACGCCGTGAAATTCTGAAATCGTAAACTTTACTGTTTGCACTACACTGACCTTTGGGACCCAGCTGTGAATTTAGCAGCAGTCGAAATTATCTTTGTTCTTTAGGGGATGAAATTGATTTTTTGAGTTGAAATTTTCAGCAGGGAGAAACGAACGAGAGCATCATCAAAGACGCTGGCTTCTCCAGGGACAAAAGTATGGCTTCGAGCTTCATATCCCACATAGTAAGGAGCAAGGAAATAACAAATGTTATAAACAGGAAAGCAAAACTTACCGACAACGACATCGCTTCCAACGAAACCAGAATCTCCGTGTAATTAAGGGATACCAAGTCAGCAGCGGTGACATTGCATAGCGAGCTGCGATCTTCAGCGGTCAGGGTCGTGCTAAAACAAGCGAGTCCTAAGGAATAAGTTGCAAAAATTGACAGCAAAGAAGAACAAAGTGTGGCACATTCACACACACTATACACCATGGCAATCCTTGCACCAGCTTAGGTAGAATGTCACTTTAGCGGCAGCGTGAGAGCGCAGTCGACCGCGCGACCTGTTCCTTGCCAAGGTTTTTCATTTTGGCGCATCTTCCTGCGACAGAAGTATGAACAACTTCTTGTACATGTTTTAGCTTCCGTTCTGCACTTGTTCGGCCATTAAAACAGCTCAGAAAAATATGTAGAACAAAACAGGTCTCCAATATTGCGACACTCTTCAATTTAAGTACACATGATAGCGCAGCCGGAGGAGGCGCTGGCTGTCAACTCCAGGTACCCAATCGGATTTTACTCCCGCACCAACCAGGCCTTTCTTTCATCCTTCCGAGGTCGATGGATTGTCAGCATGCTTGCCCGAGAAGGATAAACGCTGACTTGTTCGTTGGCTGGCCACCGCAGGTCTTCGTGTGGCCAAATCACCTGAATCACCTGTCGTCCCTCTCTTAAAGCAACCGCGAACAACACTTAGGCTCCATTTTTTCGCTTCCAGAGCGGGATCGGAGTACTCCAGACTGAGCAAAAATGTGCAAGTTCCTAGTAGCTTAACAAAATTCGAAAAACTTCTTTCCCTACACCTGAAATAACGACACCTAGTTGTCGCCGACGGTTTCTGTTCATTCTTTTAACCGCTGTGTTGATTAGCGCGCTTTCAAACTTGACCTGAATATGTTCTATGGATTTACGCTGCTTGTTTCTTTTTTAACGTTTTGTTGTCATTTCTTTCTTTTTCCACATGTGGCATCACCTGTAATAAATGAAGCAATCAAAGTCTTCTTGATCATCAACTTGCTCGAGCGGGCGCCAGCAGCGTCTCCAATTCTCATGTGAATCCATTTTCGGTTCGTTTCGCGCCCAGGCTTACCAAACGTTCCATCCTTTTGTAGTTTGTGATTTGTGTATCCAAAGTTATCGCATTGACCAAGGTAGGATTCAGTGTGCTCTCACTATACCGCGCTCAAGTGAACGCACGTCGTATCCGAACAAGGTGTTTGCTATCCTCGACTCATCCATCTTTTTCCCGCGAAATTTAATGTTAGGTCGTATGCGATTCACCTCTATCACATGTCGTCCCGTCGATTATCGAGCTGCTCGAACGGGCGTTAGCAGCGTCTCAATTCGTCCCTGTCGCGTGCCAGAGCGTACCAGTGGACACGACGAGCGTCATATCTCTTGCACTCTTCCAGGCTCCGAAGAAAGCGGAACTGCCGAAACCCCGAAACATAAGACGATTAAAGTGCTGTAACAATCTCGGTGCACAATTTCACGAACCAACAATTCCAACGCGTCGTATCATTAGTTCAAGGCTTTCACGAAGAAGTCTGACCAACGCGTTGGTAGGCATCTCGACATCACTAGGTAACGGCTCTCGCCCAGCGTGTGACTGCGAAGTGCATCACGTGGCCGGCCCACCTAATTTTCGACGACTTGGCCCATGCGACAGCGTCTCTGATCTTCGAACGTTGACGAAGCTCGGAACTCGGGGTGTCTTCTCTCACTTGCGTGAGTCGCGTCACTCCGAGCATCTTCCTCTCGATTCCACGCTGGTCGTGTGTCCATGCAGCTTTCGTATAGCTTTTCGTATGGTCGAATACGCATTCAAATCGCCTCCACGACATCTCTAAGAAATAAAATGCGTGACGCATCCCAAAAGGGATTGATTACCGCCGTGGTTTGTCCTGCCTTTTCCTTTTGGTTAGAACTTTAGTTTTCATTGTCTATTTTACAACACCCAACCGTATGTTACCTCTATTGTAAAAGAAAATCCTTACTTAGGAGGCAGTACGAAGCTGTCGTTGAAAACAGTCTCATTACAAAGCAGCGGCACTGACTCCAGCAGCACAAACGGGAGGAATATCACCGCCGTGTCTCTGATTTTGCTAACCTGAAAGGGGACATCTCCAAAAACACAACTACAAATAAAGAAGAAGCAACGAAGCTCACGTAGGTGAACAATTCCGGAAAGAAATTCGGCGTCAGTCGTGAGTACTTCAACGCTCTCGATGCATTTCTTGTGACACCCATTTCCACCAGGCTCTCCTCCAAATCAATTACAGGCTCAAAGAACTGGAACGAGATGGATTCCATTGGAAAACAAAACACAAACAACTGAATATGATAGAAGCGGGAGGTGAAAAAGGGACGATTTACTAAAACTCGACTCCGAGTTAAGTTCAAAACAAATTTTGGAGACTTCGGGAATGTAATGCAAAGTGCCGTAAGAAATGTAGCCTTTGCTTGAGTGACTTCATTTCAGCTACAGTCAGGCTTTTATTTTGAAAGCGAGAAGACGGAGTGAAAACTTGTAGTGTGTAAGTCGTTGAGATTGCGCTATGTACTCGTCCAGCGTTGCAAGATGTTTCTTTGATTAATCGCGTAAATGACAATTACGCAGAGTTTCTTCAGCGAAATTACATGAATTTTTGCATTCGGCTTTGCTGAGGGGTTCTCCTTGACCCTTCACATTGCCTAGCCTGATATGGAAGGCTTCGTTCTGGTTTTTGAGGGTGTTCAAACCGTCTTGAAAAAGTATCGCGTTTCTCGTGAAAATGTTACAAATATACCATTTTCAAATCAAATTGAACGCTCTTCCAAAAAGCCTAAGACTCTTGAAATCAAAGCGAATTCTTCCACATCAAAACGAGCTTCTCACGCATTAAACTAGAGACTCTTCAAAAGGGTTATAATAATGTTTTTGTTCAAAAATTTTAGTATAACGTTTTTGATGTTTCGACTCACCTATCCAAAAAGTGAACGTGTTGTCTGAAATTTTATAAAAATTTTATTTTTTTGGGGAAAAAATAATGGTTTGAAGCTTGTGCCAGCGAGCAGGAAGGCAGTCGTTTTTAGTGCCAAAAAGGAGACAGCGCTATGAGCACTTCCAAGACGTTGCGATTTTTATTCAATTGAAAGAGGAATTTCAGTTTGCGTGGAGTTTGACACCTGTTAACAATACAACAAAAAACTCTAAAAAACATACATATTCTCACTGTGATGACGTTACGCTATTAATCAAATAAAATGAACATTTTAATTGCATGGCGCGATCTGATCCTTTAATGCGCCATATGCTCGCTTCTTTTCTGTGCCTTAAGACAAATGTTAATTTATTATTTTTCCCTAAAAATGAAAATTTTATAAAATTACTACGCTTGTTGAGACAGGTATTTTATATTGTTGGGACCGATAAACAAACATTTCAAAGAAAATTATACCAGACTTTCCTTGAACAAAGAATTATTCTAACAATTTCATTGAGTTTATAGTTTAACCCGCCAGAAGGTCAGTTCGATTTGGAAGAGTTCGCTTTGATTTCAAATATATTAAAACTAGCTTAGAAAGGTGTCCAACTTGATTTGAAATGTGTCCATTTCGACGTGAAAATGGCACATACGTTTATTTTGTCGTACGTGAGAAAACAAACAGAGCGAGCAATCGTAGATCAAAAGATAATCTAATAAGAATGAATAATACATAGCAAAATTAATAAATATAAATCAAAAAGATAGTCAACCATACTAAAACTAGAACTCACATCGTTGAGGATTGGGAGATCAATTTCGGCGTTATCCAGGCGTGCGAGTGCTTTGACAATACGAATAAAAGCAGCGAGTAATTGCGAGAACTCGGCCGGATCACGACCGATGTATTCTAGCTGTAGAGACGAGTAGTACAGAAGATCCACCAATCTGAAATGAGTAGCTGTAATCCAATGGCTGAAAGAACACCACCAAACCAGCTCGATCCGCAGTACTTTTGCTTCGCGTTTATTCATTTTTGATGTGAGGAAATCGTGGTTTTTGCAGTTTAAACGAGAACTAATGGGAGCAAAAATGAAAAATGATGGATTATGAATGGCCCTGTGCTCATTGTACCTTCACTGTAGAAAACGGTCTCTGAAGGGCTAACAAAGTTTCAGCCACGCTCGTCTAAGGGTTAATTGGAGTGACGACTAGGAATAAATACCGGATTTTGAATCTTCGTTCGATAACGGTAGGTTACAGTAGCTACCGGTAGGCAGGGGTTGTCGGGTTACGATAACCAAGATGCTCAAAGTTTGCCTACGGGTGAAGAGCAAACGATGTGCAGATCATCCAATGTTTGTGATCAGCGTTACAGTAGTTTGTCTGTACGTTATGGTAGGTTAATACAGGGGTAGATTAGTAGGTGAACACCATAAAATCCACCCAAGCTTGAAGCAACGTGTTCTTTCTGGACTGCTGATCATAAATCTGGAGTCCGTCTCTAATATTACGGTAGGCAAAACTGAGTAATATGAATGTGAAAACCCGGAAACCCGGGGGGGGGGGGAATGTAGCTTTCCCCACCATGCTGGACGGACTTCACTTCCATGCTTCTAGCCAAGGTTGGCGCGTGGTTACCAGACTTGTCTGGGAAGGATAAAACACCGACTTGCTCACCTGCTGGTCACCACAAGCCATTGTGTAGAACAAATATGCATTCAAATCGTCTCTACAACACCCCGTAGAAGTAGAGTACGTGGCGCATGCCAAAAGGGATTAAGTAGCGCCATCCTTTATCTTTTATCCTTATCCAGGGTTGCTTTAATTTTTTCAATATGATACGCGAATCAATTTCTAGCATTTATCCTTAGCCTAACTAGTAAGGTCCGGTCGAAGCCCATGATCTGACTGAGCCCCGATAAAGAAAAAGGATAAACGACGGCGCTATTCAATTCCTTCTGAGATGTGCCACGCATTCTACTTCTATGATGTCGTGGGGGCGATTTGAATGCGTATTTGGATAAGACAATAACTTCTGGTAGCCAACTGATGAACAACTTAGCGCTTTTTCCCTCCCAGATGAGTTTGGCACGAATCCACCGACCCTGGAGGAAAGGAAGTCTTGCTTGGCCCGGGCGAAAAATCCGAGCCAAGAACATGGTATTGGGTGCACGCGACAGCCGGCACCTCCTCCGTCTGCGCTACATGCCCCGATAGGTATAACAATTAACCATAATCGTGCACTATGTTAAAAACGATTCCAGATTCGTGACCTGAACGGCAAATAATTCCTGGACGAAGTTTGGCGAAATAATTCAATCTGTGAAGTCGTGAAAATTCAACAGCGATGCATGAACTACGCCTAACAGGCTAGCGGGCTGCATTTGCTAATTCTTTTGAAAACAAGTCGTTATTCATGGGGATGTTGGCGCTCGAGAAACTCCGGAATGTAGCCCATTTAATCCACCTTGAACAATAGAGGCCACATCCAACAGTTTCTTCCCTTACTCACTTCCTACTCTACATAACCCAGTGGCTATTCATAAAGACGCAGTGCGAAGAACTGACATTGACTCATTCTTCGACGACTCGTTGTGGATGAACTGCATTTCATCGCCGGTTGTCGGCGAATCGTGACAGTTGTTGGAGAATGAACACAGGAACGAGTGCAACGTCGGTAGAATGCCAGACGACGGGAAACCTTTCGAATCATAGTGACCTGAAACATAATGAAACTAAGGAGAACAGTCCTTCCGAGCTCATCACTGATATGCGTCGTGCACTCTATCTGAGCGCTTCAAGGGGCGGATTTGGAAGTTCAACAGAAGTGGCGCCTAACTATCTATTTTGAATCTTTAATTTTTGTTCGTACGACCATTTAGAGCTTCAGATATAGTCAGAGCAATGACTGCACCTCAGCTTGAGTCGTTGTCTGCCACCAGTGTACTATGATAGCGAATAAGAGGGTTGTTTCTTGCCTTTAACCACGAACTCGAAATAAATAAGGGTTGCGAACAAGAATCAAACACTCCAATTGAGTTCGTTAAGTTTTCGTGAAATATGGTAACTGTATTATAGGAAGCTCTTCACTTTCAATAACAAAGTGAATGAAGCAGTTCTGATGAGGAACATCAATTCTTCAGCTGGGGCAATGTTCGCCTCCGTTAGGCTTCACATTCTTTTCCTCTGAAGCAGTTCGAAAGGATTTGCACTCGACGTAGGGGTTTGGATTCTCCAGTAAGTTCAAAGGAGATGACAAGCCAAAATATCTTCAAGTTCCCCCAGCTAAGATTTTTTCAAGTGCAGCAAAATAGCGTCAACTCCTGGTGTCCCATTCTAACCCAGCAAGAACCGGTGCTGGCCTACGTTTTTAAAACAAAGACAACAACGACTGCGTATACATTGCAAATGTGCAGGAACACATAAACTTGCTGCGGATACGATAGCGTTACCAGTTATGGATAAGATGTAGTGCGGCGCTCCCTCTCTAGGTTTCGCAGCCGTCCCACTGTGATGAAGTGTCTAATGTCGAACTTCCAAAACCGCCAACCGACTCTTCAATCAGTTTAAGCCTGAGGTGACGTGATTCAGCATAACCGCTAGAACGAACTAACACTGCGCTCCATAGTCGTTGAAATCTCTCGTCCGAACAAAAGCCAATATGATGAAAAGCACGAGTGGAACGAGTAGCTCTACGGTCAGCCAAAACTGAAAACGAACACGAATTAGGCTTAGATGATACATGTCTAAAGATCGGCCCATCCGGCTATGGGGTGTGGAGAGATTTGGCGAAAAAATTAGATAATTACATAAAGCATTTAAAAACACTCTCTCCCCGGAAATGAGCGCTATGACATTCAGCAGGGAGCCCACCATCGCATACCGTGACAACCAGCTGCAGACTCCCCCTGGGCGACGAATGCAGTTTCCACACGAGCAGCTTGGCTCACACACCCTGGAGTCCCTTCTCTAGCCTGGTTCTGCGCTCACAGGGCTGCTCACTCCCCCTGGGTGACGAAAACGAGCTCCAATGATAACGGCTCGGATGACGTAAGCAGGCGCTGGCACATTGCCACGGCAGCAAGTGGTTAGCTCTAATGGCTATCGGCAAGGTGTTCATCCACTGCCGAATTTGAACCAACCCCCCCCCCCCGGAGGTTTTTTTATGTAATACATATTAGTAGACGGTGCAATCCTAGTTGGTGGTGGCCACTTTTAAGCGATTTCATAAAAACCTGAATGTGTTCAGTATTGAAGCATACTGAACCTATCACTCCTTAGAAAACAACTGCACTAAAGAAATCAGGATAAATAACACTAAAAAATGAGAATATATAACGTTTGCGAGCTTGGTCGGGATGTTTGCAATTGATTGGGACGTGAAGTACATTGTCCTGTCAGGGTCCAAAACGTTGGTGTCTTCGCCCAATTTTATCTTATCTTACAGATGTCATCTGTTTTAGCTCCTTGAAATTGATCCTTAAATATAATAAGAGGGTCCTCCCATCCTAGATTTGCACCAAGAACGACCCTTTTTATGTTCCCCTCTCCCGACTTGCAACTGTGTCTAGCCATGTTAGCGTAATTTGTTTAGTTCTACATGTTGTTGCCCAGTTACTACGTTACGTTACATCAGAGAATCGTTTAGGAGTGGCCACCACCAACTAGGATTGCACCTAGTAGACTCCTGATGAAATTGCGGCAGCTGAAAAGCCGAAAAGCCTACAAAAATAACGTTATTCCCTACTCTTCAGTTGCTACTGCTATGCGGTTATATTAAACCTTAATTTCATTTCCTTGGATTGCAGGTTCCTTATATAATTATCTAATTAGGCTTAACAACTTTTTCGCCAAATCTCTGTATCCACCATAGTCGTACAGCACCTAAAGATCTACAAAAATTTCATATCGGCCTTAAAGTGACGAATCAATGAACTTCTTGCGGCAGATAAGCACGGAGAAGGTCATCTTGTACTTAGTGTGTATTTGCCTTGGTAAAAAGGCACATTTATGTCGAATTACATCAAAAATCGCTCAGCTCAATTCAACATAGGAGTAGATCACACCAGTGTTGTACAAAATTTAAATTTGGTGCAACACAAGACGTTGTTTAGGCCTGTCCTAAAGGTAACCCCACAGTGCCTATTTGCGTCAACTTCCTTTCTCAGCACATCCATTAATAGCCGAACCTATCTCCAGATACACTCTACTAGGTTCCACAGGAGAAAAAAACTACTAGTAGTAAAACTTTGCTCTTATCATTAGCAACAATTTTTGCACCACACTTATTGAATCAGATACTGTTGAAAACGTGGGCAACGTGGGCAGCCAGCGCCACGAACCTTCACACGACTTCACACCACAAGCGTGTTCGAATCCTCATTCATGTTAACCCCAGCGACATCCTTCGCAGCTAGGGCTTAATCTATTTAGACACCAAGTGGAATTTGGGAATCTCCCACGTCTTGCACACATTTTTACACGTTAACATCAAGGGCCTGTGATGGTTTTATCCACGTCCTCACACGTCTTCACACGCAAGCCTCAGGTACGATTTAGGTGCAGCGTTCAGGGCACGGATTCATCAAGCAATGGGTATAGGTTGAGATACCGCAAAGGAATCGTACCCATTACCAGCTGGGTAGTGGGTACGATTCGCATTTATGAAAGGAATCAAGGGTAAGGTACAACTTGGCCATTCGCGAAAACAGATGGTCTCACTGGAACGCCATTTTGTCAATGGGACGCGCATGAGTCGCAGGTATACGGATGTACTCACAACGACCGGCGGGTTTTCTCTATCCACTGATATACTCACGATTTGGCGAGTAAGGTTTATCATGAATCGTGGGTATGCCCACATCGTGGGTATGTCTACCCCCTACACCCAGCATACCCGTGGGTATGCGCGTTGATGAATCCGGCCCCAGGAATAAAGTAATGGATCTATCCTAACGGTGGGTGGGAAAAACTTCTCGCTGCCATTTTGACGACTTTGCCTGATGGTTAGATTGAAGATGAGCAATTCAGCAGAGACCACGCACCGAACTGAATTACATTAGGACGTTTCTATGCAGTTTCCTAGTGTACAGCACCCTGTTTGTGTTTGTTTCTCATTTCAAGCGGTGTCTCTTTCCGACAAGGATAGATCCGGCTGACGAATTTTGAACGAAATTGACTAAAGAATTTTAATTTAATAGGAACCACATAGTTTGGAAGTCTAGAATGAAGGATGCACCTTCTCTTTTATTCGCAACATTCAGATAATTCCTCTTATATCTTAATTTAATGAAGCGCCTGAAGCGCAATCGGAGAAGGTGCAACGGTTGAGAGCCGCCTTCCCGTACATCCGATAAGCTGCATGGTTCTTATGTCGCGCCCAGGCCAACTAAGTTTCCATGTCTTCGGGATCTGTGAATTGGTGCCAAACTTGTCTGAGAAGGATTAAACACTAACTTGTCCAGCGGAGGTCATTATATGACTGGCGCGTCCCGAAAGCGAGTAACGCCACCCTTTATGCTCTACCTTCTTAGACGAAAATCTTTAGCACGATTACAGAAATATTATTACTGTGTAAATCCACCTTGGTTTCGTGCGAAAGGTGTAGGTTGGGAAGGAGGATGGACACCTACTTACACTTGCATCAGAATTGGCACATCATATGGTAGAAAGTGTTTACAAAATCATTTCCACTGGGATAGTGTATCAATTCAGCTTCTTACCAAGAAGCTTCATCTGAAAACAGTTTCAGCATCGGCTTTTGTTCATTTCCCGATATCCCTTCTCGTGAATCCCGCAGTTTTGGAAGAGATATCGATAGCGGGTAAAAGGGAAGAAATACGGGGATCAAATTCGCTTTAGTTCCGTACATGACTTCGGGATGCGGTGCATGTAGTTTATCCGCTGCACGCATCTGGGAGTCTCTTTTACTGCCTCGGCTTGGAGGGCACGGAATTAACGCGAATATGGTCCCAATATCTCTTCCCTAATAGCTCGCTCGTCAATCTTCAAACCTGCTTCTGTAACAGGCCATGGCGGTATGTAGCCCGCACGACCGCCGCGGAGACCGTCACCGCGGAAACTACTCTTCCGTAAAGACGGTCCTATTCATTTCTGGGACAGCGTCACTTATGACTGGGATTTGCGTGTAAAAACGTGTAAGATATGTGTACTACACCAGTGCAACAGCACTGACGTACTGGTGTTTGCATGCGATGACGTGTGCAACACGTGGAGCAAGCATGCTAGGGATTTCCCCAAACGGATTTAGCCCTGAGTTAGTAAAAAATCTAAATCTAAATCTAGATCTCAGTTCCATCGACAACGACTTCAGGACTCACAATTAGTTGAAATACGTCAAAAGCATTTTCGAAGCGTTAAACTGGCGCTACTAACAGTCAAGAAGACGCACCTTTTGTCTAGACTTCACTAGGACCCCCTTCCAGAGAAGGAGGCGCATCTGCCTCCAGAAGCCGATCATCGTGATTATGGCATGTTACGGGGTGGCAGGACTCGACCGTAGAGCGAGGCGGACGACCAGCACACGAACACACGCACAACCACCTGTGTGCAGCGGTCGAATGCAAATGAACTGCAACAGAAACACGGTCTGACTCAGCCGAACGTGGACGATAAAACATTCGGAAAAAGACGGAAAACACGGAGGGATTACCGCCGCGCTCTCATCTGGCGGCCGGAGCACAACTACACTCGAACAGCTGACAGGAGAACAATGACGCCCAGCGCACTCCATGAAGGCAGGAGGGATCTATCCTAGTCGGAGGAGGGCAGTACTAGAAAAGCGCAGACATGAGCAGAGTGGCGTCCCAGTCAACAGTTCCGCCCAGGGAGCCGTAAGGATAGGCCCTCTCGTGGGCTATCTATTTCAGTGAGCTCATCAGAATAGATCTGAAAGGGGAACACTGTCCTGCGACTATCTTACGGACAGAGCATCCAAATTAATTTAGTGAGTTTATCTCCACATCGGGGGTACCGAAAATATCAGTCGCCTCAAGAAGAAAATAGTGTACACAGTACAAGGGAGTCGAGCGGATTTGGAAGCCAAGATGGAATATGAGTTCGCATTTCACACCGAGGGTCTATCTCATTACAGACTACATGGTTGAACACTTGATGTTTTTAAGTCCGTCAAGCAGGAAACACCCTCAAGGCCAGTTTGGCAAGCGACAGGGAAAATGAACACGTTGACTGATTTCGTCTGAGCAATTCGACGTCCAGTGAGACATCTAGGCAGTTATAAGACCCAAACTGCCAATATGTATATATCCCAATCCACGTCGAACTGGACAGTTTTCGAATCAAATTGAACACTCTTCTGAGCCAGCCTAAGACTTTTGAGGGAACTCTTCCAAATTAAAATTAATTAGCTTTTTCTACATTAAAGTAATTTCCACTAGAATAATTTTCCGGAATTTCCACATTACTCACAAAAGGACTGAAAACACTCAAACAGAACATATGGCATGTAATCAGGCTAAATCTACAATATTTGTTTTGCTTATCATTTATGAGGCACACTATGTGTAATAAATAAATAAATAAATAAAGTAGAAACTCTCTAAAAAGGTTAAGCTAATTTTTTGTTCAGGGAAAATTTTGGTAAAACTTTCTTTGAACTTTTAAGTTTACTCTTAAGTTTAATCTAGAGATACACAGATAAGGTCTGCCCCAATAGCTGCAATAGTTTTATAAAATTTATATTTTTATAGAAAATATTAAACTAAAGATTGTTTTGAAGCACAAAAGAAGCAAGCATATAACGCATTAAAGGATCAGATCGCGCTAAGCATTCAAAAAGATCGCCACAACTTTTATTTGATTGATAGTGCAAACGCCATTTACATGAACAATCAAAGTGAGGATATGTATGCTCCTTACAGATGTTTTTTTTGTATCGCTAACAAACTGTGTCAAACTCCATGTAAATAAAAATTTTGCTATCAATCGAATAAATTTCGCGTCGTCGTTCTTGGATGAGGGCATGGCGCGATCGTTTTTGACAATAGAAATGGCCGTCTTCTCGCTTTTTGAAAGAAACCTTAAACCACTGATTTTCCTAGAAAATAAAAAATTTATAAAATTTCAAACAATATGATCATTTACTGGGCAGGTGAATTAAAACTTCAGAGAAAGTTATACTAAAATTTTCCTTGAACAAGAAACTATTCCAACCCTTTCAGAGAGCCGCATGTTTAATGTGAAGAAAAGCTCTTTTCGATTTGGAAAAGCTCGCTTTTATTGCGAAAGTGTTAGGCTAGCTTCAAAGAGTTTCCAATTCGACGTGAAAATGGTGTATTTGGATAGAAGCCATGTGTCAAATGCCATCTCTCGCCATCAGATGCACCACGCACAGTACGTTCAGGTCCCAAGGGGAAAGGGTTGGACGCATTTCGGCACCTATGCCTGAGTGATGAGAAATACAGGATAAATTATAGAAGATAAGGACACAAATTCTCCAGCATAGAAGAGATGTGCCACTTTCGTTGGCAACGGTCAAGTCACATAAGTGGTGCCACCTGTGGGAGTGTAGGACGAGAAATAAGTTGCCAACATAGGTCTTTAAAGGACATCAAAATTTTCCTAATTTTATCTAACGAGTGGTATTCAATATAGCGTTGGAGATAACTCTGCAATAGACAAGGGCTAAAGCATCCGCCCTTCCCCACGTCCTGCTATCCCTCATGTGCTTGCAAAATTAATAGTCGATGTAAGTGGATCACACCTTTTAATCTTCTATATCCTTTAAAATGTTTGCCTTCTACAAATATAAACATAAATGAAAAATAAAATCTATACCACCCACACTATGTATCGCTCTCTGCTCAGGATTATTCGTTTGGGTGCGTCATTCGAGTATGATGTTAAGACGGCAGGTTTCACGATGAGTGAAAAGCACTAATCGGCCAATTAACATCGATTTTGGCTAACAATCGCCGTTTGAAGTGAAAACCAGGTGAACACGAACTGAACTATTATGGCATACCAAAGAATGATTAACGTTGATCAACCGCTGTCCAGTCATGGGCGGAAGCCCTGTCAGCCCGGCGTAATCACTTTTCAGCGTTCAAATGCACAGGACAAGTTAGTGAAGAACAAGGAGGGAACGGTGCCTGCAGAATACCTCAGACATTCTAAACAAAAAAGGCCGACTGCTATCAACTTACAATAAATCTTCGCATCCACCTTATTTCAATGCAAGAACACTCCACGAATTTCGTTATTGTTCTTGCATATAAAACAGCCGATAATAAAGCGAACAAAACCGATTATAAATAAAATAAATAAAGAATAAAAAAGACTATTCAGCATTGTCATTTGCTGCTCGATGAAAAATTTCTATGCAAGGAAATATAACGTTGCTTTTTATCTGTCCGGTGTTAGAGGAGACTGAAGATGGTTAAGAATGCCTAAGTATAAACTACTAACTCTTCAGCTGAGGGATATAAATTGTAATTTGGTTCCAGGACTAGGAAGGGATAACCTTTTAGTCTCCTCCTCTGAGACTTTTTCATTTCGAAATATCCACTGGCGTCGGAAGCTGGATCGGAGGAAACGCCTACACTGCACCACAAGTTGTGGTTCCATGTTCTGGTCTCGCCCACACCAATCAAGCCTCCTATCCATCCGGCGGCGATTAATTGCACTTGATTTGTAACAAACTTTTCTGACCAAGATAAAACACTTATATAGTGTCGGCATACATTATGAGCATGCATTGAAAATGCCTCCACAACACCTCGCAAAGTGAGGTGCATGGCTTATCCCACAAAAATGTGGTTACCTACGTCGTGCTTTATCCGTTTATGACCTTCAAAGAGTAATGGGATCCAGAAGTGTGGATCCATCAGCAGCAAATATCAAGTACTTTACAGCGAGATTCCTGAGGGATGGGGCATGTGTCGCAAGCTATTCGTAAACTACATAACCGTTTTCACTCCAAATTAGATACCTTTCAATTCTAACATCACAGCTTTCAAATCAAATTAGACACTCTTCTAAGCAACCTGACGCTTTTGAAATCATACTGAACACCTTACATATCAAAACGTGCTTCTTTCACGTTACACTATAGACTTTCCGGGAAAGTTAAAATAATTTTTTGCATAAAGGAAATTTAGTACGAGTTCGAAGTTATTTAATTTACCTGCCCCGACAAGTGCAAACACTGTTCGAAATTTTATAAATTCCTTATTTTCAAATGAGGGTTTATTGTAAGGCGCGGAATGACGGATATTTTAGCGTATTAAGCGAACAGTTCGTGCACTTCTCCATCGACGCAACTTTCACTCCAGTTACATCGCTACTGCTGCTTACTTGAAAGATAAAAATAAAAAGTGAAGACAAAATCTGTGTATTCAATTCAATTGTTTTGTTGTACCACTGACAAGCGTGTAAGGCAAATATAATTTTTGCTATTGATCAAGCGAAAATCACGATGTCCCGGACAAATGCATGGCACAATCTCTTCTATTGGCACTTAAAAATGACTAGATTTCTGCACTTCCGAGTAAGCTTCAAACCATTAAGGTCCCTTAAAATGAAAACTTCATAAAATTTCAGTGTGTTACTTACGGAGTGGGGAGGGGCGCGTGTAGCGCAGTCGGAGGAGGTGCCGACTGGCGCGTGCACCCGATACCAGGTTCCTGGTTCGGACTTCCCGCCTAGGCCAATCAAGCCTTCCATCCCTCCATGTAGGTGAATTGGTACCAGACTTGTCTGGGAAGGATAGAGCACTGACTTGTTCATCAGCTGGCCACCGCAAGTCATTGTATGGCCAAATACGCATTCAAATCGCCTCCACGATATCCCGTAGAAGTAGAATGCGTGGCGCATCCCAAAAGAGATTGAATAACGCCGCCCTTTGTCCTTTGTGCCATTTACGGGGCAGATGAGTTTTAAAATTTCGAAGTTACACTATGTCTTCCTTTAACAATAAATTATTCCTACTTTTTCGGAGAGCTTGTAGAGAAATGATGGCGCTCATTTTGATTTGTTGGTCAGTTCAGAAGCGTGAAATGCACTTACATAGAAGAAACTCTTATCTGATTAGAAATGTCCAACTCAAGGTTGTTATTTGCATCCATCTTCACTCATTGTTCACTTATTCACCATGTCCAGAATTTTAGAGAATGCAAACGAGCTCAAATATTAGACTCAAAGAGATCCAAAAATAGAAAGAAAATATGCAGCCGAAATAGGGCCGCTCAAAGCGACAGCAACAAAACATGAGCACTAAGCAGAGCTGGTGAAGTGCTGCCTCATGGAACCACCCTTACAAATGAGGGCCACTTCTGCGCTAAAGCCGAGAATCTCGCCCACAAAGAGAGTGCAAATATTCGAGCTTAATGCGACAGAAAGAGCGCGGAATGACGGATATTCCCGTGGCTGCAGAGGGAAAACAGCTGATCGATTTTAGCCCTCTGCGGCACGACGAGTGACCGCAGGCGGCAGGCGCTCCGTGCGAGTCGCAGCAGTTCAACCTCGGAAGTCCCTTAATCAGTATCCGGGTGAGCAGAGATCACGTCCCGACAGCATCGGAAGCCGCAACTCGAAGGAGCGAGCATATTGACAAGGGTCAGAAGTTGTGAAATTGTCAAAAACAAGAAAATACCTGAAAACATTTCCAAAGGGAACTTCGAGAAGCAAATGGTTTAGCGCTTCGTCTCCTGAAAAGCTTCCTCTAGGAGCTCTAAACACAGGCCTTCCCTACTAGCGAATCAATGGAAAAGGTCGTGATGAGTCACTGGTGACAGGTGTTTCACGCTCCCCGCAGATTGGACAAGTCGACAATCAGCTCAGCGAACTCCCACGTTCATCAGATCCTTCCCACCACTTCACAGTAACCAGAATACCCACTGGAGAGAATAACCGATCACTCTGAATGTGCAACTGTGAGCATCCTAGCCCTGTATATGTGCTGCCCTGCATCGAGTCACGCCCCAAGGCCCTTCTAACGACTCAACGCAGTTTTTCTAACCTGCACGAAGACAAAATGATGAAGGTTAAACCTTCGTAATAATTTGCCCTCTTATGGTATTCGTTCTGGAAAAGGTCCTGAAAAGAAGAGGTCGGGTCAGGAATCACCACCTATATATAAAAGAGTTTGTCCGTGGAATGATGTAACCTAAGTGAGATACGCTGCATCATCCACAGCGAGGGCGGTCGAATGATCTAACCTAAGTGAGATATCACCATCTATCACCACCACCGCCCATATATAAAAAAGTTTGTGCGTCGAGTGATCTAACCTAAGTGAGGCACGCCGCGTCATCCACAGCTAGAGCGGTCGAGTGATCTAACCGAAGTGAGGTACGCCGTATTATCCACAATGAGGGCGGTCGATGATGTAACCTGAATGAGGTACGCTTCATCATCTACAGCGCGGGCAAAATTTGCTATCGAACGTGGGATGTTGCTGCAGCAGGGGAAACGCAGCCCTTTACTGCTTAACACAACAGCACCTACGCGCGTTTCTGAGCGTCTGGATTCAGAAGCCGACTTCGTGCAATTAGCATGAGAAGACTACTAAAGGGGTAAGGGTAGAGGGGGGACTTTGAGGGTGGGGAACCGACGGCGATCAGGAGGCAGCGACCAGGAGGAGCATCGGGATCAGGGATGAGCGGACAATAAAATTTTGAAACCTGGACAACGGATAACGGATAATTTTGCCCGAAAATGGCCGAATAACGGAAAAACGGATAACGAACAAACAACAAAAATTAACACTCATTTTAAACCATTCTTTCTCCTTCAGTAGGTTGGGAGTTATAATACTGTCCAATCCACATGTCAAATATGCCACTTTTTTCCTTCTTATTGGTGTTTTTTCTTCAAGGCGCGTGGTAGCGCAGTTGGAGGTGCCGTCTATCGCGTGCTCTCCGATTCAATGTTCTTGGTTCGGATTTCCCCTCCGGTCAACCAAGTCTTCTACCCTTTTGAGCTCGATGAGCTGTTGCCAGGCTTGTCCAAGAAGAATAGTGCACTGACTTGTCCGCATGCTGGCTACTGCAAGCCGTTCTATAGGCCAAATGGGCTTCATACTGACCCCTCCATGTCCCGTGGAAGTGGAATGCGAGGCGCACCCCGCAATAGAATTGACTAACGTCGTCCTATGTCCTTTATTGATATTTTTTTTTGGTTGCAATAGAGTCGCTGGGTATAGATCCTACGGGTTTTCTGAGCCTATGTGGGGCAGTCATTAAAAACAGTCGCTTTTCGTCTACTCTTTGATCAGCTTTAACACTAATTCTTGCCCAGATCGAACAAGACTCTCTATAATGCTCCGAACAAGATGAATTTCTGCTAAGCGTATTTGGGTAGAATGGCAGTAAATTCGTCAAGCTATGGAACCTATGCTGTTGAACAGACTTATCTCGGCTGCCGCAAGCGTCTTCTTCAGAGCCTGGATAAGAGCAGAGGAGTTGCTAATTCAATTATCATTTGAAGTACATCAGGTTCATTTTGATTCAAAATAAGATGAAAGAGGCGTTGGACAACGAGTGTCCATACGAAAGCAGGGCAAAACCTGGAAAACATCTTCGCTTAGAAATGGACGTAACTCATGCACCTCATTCACTAACATCTATGCTCATCCAAGAGCGATTTCTCAGCCTTTTGGCTGTTTCCACAGTCATCGTCAGCCTGGTTGTTTTGCCGCTCCTTCATTTTGTCTTTCCCTTAGCATAAGAAGCTATTACAACCCGCTGTGATTCACGGACAAGGGATTTTTCAAGCTTTGCTTTTCTTATTCAGACTCTGAAGGTGGTTGTGCCAAAACGTCATCCGATTTAGGTTCGTATATCAGTATTGGATCCACAGCCCCTTGACAGCTTCTTCTACAGTTCAACCACTGCCCGTAAACCTACAGATGAATCTGAAATTATTTGGAAATATTGAAGTACTGGTACATAGTACTAGTACGTCGACCAGCCACAGGAAGTTATCACTGGAAGCACTGGAAACATAGTCTCAAAGAACTAGAAGTTGAATATCTGGCACATCTTTAAAACGAGTTGATTCATATGAACATTCATCCCTTCCTCCTCTGTCGACTGGTGTTTCGAGATCGTACATTATGCTAGAAGGAATTTTGGTGAAAACCCTAAAAACAGAAATGAGCAAGGAAGCGTTCTGCGTTTTAAAGTCCGTTATGAGCAGATAGAATAGCCTAATCATACCATAGGAAACTAACCATAAGAGAAGGCACCAACCTAGAACGGCAAACGTATCTTAATTATCAGTGCAAAAAACACAAAACGATTTGTAAAAAAATGTCCTTATATTTAACTAACCATAAGAAGCCATAAGGCTAAATTAGTTCAGCCAATGATGAGAAGTCATAATCCAGATTTTGTTGTTCGTTATCCGGCGATTTTCGGCCGGATAACTTATCCGGCTATTTTCGGCCGGATAACGAACAATAAAACGGATAGGCCGAGACCCGCCGGAAATCGGATAACGGATAACGGTTAATCCGCTCAGACCTGATCGGGATGGACGATGGGGGAACAAGGAAGTAGGCCGGAGGTGGCACCAAGAAGAGTTTAGGCAATATGTCGGGATCATTAAGGAGTTACCAATCAGAGAATCCATTACCATAAAGAGAGACCGGATTTAGAGGATGTGACACCGATGTCACACAATGGGTGTTCACTCGCCGTCATCGTGTCGTGAATGTGGGAGGGCTACTTAATTGGGCCAGAGTAGTAGGGTAGTAGGAAGGATCCCGAGGGGGGGGGGGGGGGAGGAGGAGGAATCTACCTGGAAGCGGGACCAGGACGGGGAACCAACAAGAAGGAAGCCGGTAGGGAATTCATACGGAGAACAAGGAATCTGCCATATGCATAGCCCGTCTTCATGCTCGACTCAGCCGTGACTGCGCGCGCTTCTGAGCTTCTTGTTCCAGAAAACGGGCCCCTACGTCGCGCAGCAAGCATCCTGATTCTGAATACGTGTCACCGACCGTGCCGTGAGCAAGAGAGGACCACTAAGGGGGTGGTGAAGAAGGGCGGTAGGGAGGACCTCTATGGTGGACCAGGAGAGCGACCAGGAAGGAAAGAAATAACCTGGAGGAGGGGCCAGGACGGGGAACCAGCAAGAAGAGACCAGTTGGTGTCAATAGTGGAAACAAAGAACTGGGCCAGTAGTTGGGACCAGGAAGGTGGGGGACTAAAGACGGGGAGCGAAGACCAGTAAAGGCGGACCGGCAATTAGAAGTACGAAGAAACGAGAGAGGGGAAACCTGGCTTCGGAATGCATGTCAACGACAACTTGAAACGCTAGCTGTCGAGCATGAGAACGATTGCGGAGGAACAACTGAGGGACAGAAGTACTGCGCAGCACAAACCAATGACATTACTGGCCGGTCAGGAAAGAATGTCTAAGATGAAGGTACCGATGTGGTAAAGGGCTTGATGCCGATAAAGTACACACCAAGTCCTAGATGCTAGCGAATTTTATGTTTTATTACAAAAACTACTTTCCTTAGGTCAGTGATGCTACAAAGTCGCGCGAAGCGCGCAAGTGCGAGACACGCCGTTAGGCGTGTCGGAGCACTTGTAAAGAATAAACGATAAAGATTGGGCGATTATAGAGCAGTCCTAGCAGGCGCAGGCTCTCAGATGCACCCCAAATCAACTCGGTATTTTCCGCCCGAGCCTTCTATCCCTTCTGAGTCAGTGAAATAGTACCAAACTTCTCTAGGAAGAAAAAACATAGACTTTCCAATGGCTGGCCACCGCAAGTCAGTTGTCTTGACCAAAATACGCATTCAGATAATTTCCGAAGCAGAATCCGAATGATCGATTAACGCCGTCTTTCATCCTTTATGGGTTGGGAATGTAAGAGAGAACGATCGGTGTTGAACAACATATTGTGGGATACGCCACGCGTTCTACACTGAGGAAATGGAAGCAAAATGAAGGCGAATTTAATGACTTATGGTGCCCAGCCGATATACAAGTCAGTTTTTTATCCTTTTAAGAAAGGTCTGATACCAAATCACCGGTCGAAAGCAACAATCAGAGCCTCATCCGTCCTCATCCCAAAGACACTGAATGGAATTAAATAAATGAAAACTCCAGCTCTGGCGCTAATTCTGTGGTATCCACGAACAATCGCTGAATCTGGTTGTAAATCCCGACAGCCGTTTTTCGCAATTGAGGGTCAGCTTTATCACCTGTTGTGTTGTGGATTGTCGACTTACTAAAGCGGATGTGAACAACCCTTTCTTTCGCCTATGTCTCGTACCAGATTCATTGAACTCACTGCTTCACTTGATTCTCTCCTTCATCGTCCACAAACAGCGCCATATCTTCGTTCTAGAGTTCGAAGAATAAATCCCGATAGCACCCTCCTCGTAGCATCCCTTACCATTTCCTGTTCAAATGCACCTTTTACGGTTCTTGTCCAATGCTAGAGAGATGCACTACTTGACCGGCTCGCCTAATTTGCGACGACGACTTGCGAGAAACAGCGTCTCTGATCCTTGAACTTCTGACAAAGCTCGGTACTCCGGAGGCCTCTCAACTGGGCGAGTCACTTCATTGACAGCCGCATCACCTTCTCGATTGCTTGTAGCACGACGCTGACCGCACGTTCATTCCACCTTCGAACTGCCCAGGCTGGTTAGCGCAGAAGAATAGTGGAGCCGAATCAGTGAGCAAGAAGGTTGACATTCTTCTTCTTCTTTACTACCCTCGTGAAAGCCAAATCGGTTCATCCAATCCAGCCCCACTGTCCAGGTAGTCCGATATGTTGACTTCTCGGAAACACAAGATCTTTGCATAAAGAATAAAGCATAAAGGACGGCGCTAATCAATCCTTTCGGGATACGCCACGCATTATATTTCTGCGGAATGTCATACAGGCCATTTGAATGCGTATTGGGCTATACAATGACTTGCGGTGGCGCCCGATGGACAAGTCAGTGTTTTGTCCTTCCAGATAAGTCTGGCACCAATTCACTGATCCCAGAGGGATAAAAGGCTTGGTTGGCTTGGGCTCAAAATATCAACCAGGGACCTGGAGCGGAGTTCACGCGACAGCCGAGACCTCCACAGATTACAGCCACGCGACACAGTCTTTGCATAGTACAGCAGAATTGATGAATAAGCGACGATTACTCGTTCAATGAGTCTTTGGGTTTACTGTGGCGCAATTCTGTAAATCATTCACGGTATATACTTAATTTTTTCAATTCCAAGTCAAATGATGAGGAACAGTCAATTCTATGCGGCAGCAAGGGTTCCTTGGTCTGGCGAGCGCTGAACCTACTCGATAAACGCGCACATAAATGACGTCTTCTATCACTGCTACATTTATATGCGAAGCTGCAAAATAAACTGCGAACGGTCGACCCGATTTCTGTGCAAAAGGAATAAACAAATGTGAGAAAAACGAGCACGCGATAGCTGCCGTGGGCGTGAATCACGACAAACAGGGGTTGCTATGGAAATAATGAAAAATTAGGTGCCGACGATGAACAAAGCACGCGGCAACGTGCACATGATCATTTACTTAGTCAGCCCTACAATAACTGCACAATGCTCGACGGTAGGTGGTGAATCAGTGAAAAGAGGCCAGTTTGAAATCGATAAAGTCATCTTTGCCGAGTCGCTGGCACGATAAGAAAGCGGTAACTACGGCCTAAGCGTGGTCACGACCCGCTCTTTACCTCAGAATCGTGGCAGGTGTTCGGCAGGTTACAGTGAGGTTCTCTTGAAAACGAGAATCATATTCTGAGATCTAATGACGCTCCTTCTCCGCGACTTCGCCAAGATTTGGCCTAAAAAGTCGACATATACATATATCTTATGGTTAGACGGAGGGAAGCATTCGAATCTGCTTCCTTAGCAGCAAATTTGGAAATAAACAATTATACAAAGGGAACACGCGAACTAGCTTATCGGTTGACTTGTTTTGCAATTTATTTGTCGCGAGATGCCACTCTGTGTGATTCACATCTTAGTGGTTTCCCTCTCCGTCCAACTCTAGTAAAATCCGCGTCTGTTGAAAGCAAGGACTCACTGCTCTTTTGGCTTCCTCGATCATCTTCTGAAGAAGATATCTCAAGGTAGCCTATGATAAAATCTAGTCTTCAGAGAGCAACGCTTGGCCTAGGCTATAAAGAACAGAAGGCTGAAGGACGACGCTAGTCAATCCCTTTTGGGATGCGCCACTCACTCCTACGGGATGTCATGGAGGCAATTTACACCAATTTCACATCGAATTCGACACTTTTCAGATCAAATTGCACACTCTTCTAAGCATGCCCAAAGCTTTAAAATGAACTCTTCCAAATCGAGATGACCTTCTTACAGGTTAAACTGCATACTCTATAACATGATTTGAGCATTTTTGTTCAAGAAAATTTGGTATAACTTTCTTTTAATTTTTTAATTTACCTGCTCTCCAATAAGTGTAATAACTTTATTAAATTTTTATTTTTAGAGAAAAAACAAATTAAAATTTGTCTTGAAGTACAGCAAAGAGGCAAGCATATAGCGCATTAAAAGACAAGATCGCATCATGCATTGAAAAAGTTCGCTGCAACTTTTATTTGGTTGTTAGTGTAAATGCTGCTAAAACGAAGCATCTAAATGTGGATATGTGCGTTCTTTACAGTCGTTTTTGTGGTGTCGTCAACAGATGTTAACCTCCTTGCAAGCAGGAATCCCGTTTTAAATCGAATAAAAATCGCGGCGTCTTGGAAGAGGGCATGGCGCAATTCTATTTTGGCGCAAAAATGGCCAGTAAGAAAGAAAGTTATACTAAAATTTTTCCGTGTACAGAAAATTATTCTAACTCTTTTAGAGAGTTTCCAGTTTCATGTAGAAGTTTATTCTAATTTGGAGGAGTGCGCTTTGATTCCAAAAGTCTTAAGCTAGCTTAGAGGAGAGTCCAGTTTGATTTGAAAAGTGTCCAACTCGACGTGAAAATGGCATAAATTCGCTTTTTGCCTAAACAGTTATCTGCGGTTCCTGCCGATGTGCAAGTCACTGTTTCATGCATCTCAGACGAGTCTGGTCCGATCCCAGAGGGATGGAAGGATTGGTTGGCCTCAACGAGAGTTTCGAACCAGTAACTTGAAACAAGTGCACGCAACAGCCGACACCTCCTCCGACGGCGCTACCATGCCCTTGGCCTAAGCTGTAACGCAATAGTAACCTTCAATATCATATCTAAAGCAACGACTGTAGGAAAGCTATCACAATTTTTGTGCCAAAGAAGTTCTGAAGGTGGATTTTCGACAAAAATTGTGGTAGCTTTCCCAGTGTCAGCATGAAAGGATAGATACAGGGACAAGGAAGACAATTGCCAACGCCGACCTCACGTCGGTTCGATTTCTCGGGCAGCCCGAGATAGCCATCCACGAAGCAGTGAACTACGTGAATGGATTCCAGAATGATTTTGGGAAGATGAATGCTTTATCGCCTGACATTCATGAAATCAACTGTCACATGGGCACGCAAGGAACACCCGTAAAATCATGTAAAAGCAGTGTACTTGCTCATTCAGAGGACTGACCAAAGCCAAGCTTTATTCATCCACCATCAGAATCTCAAGATGCTTTGCGACTGATGGTATTAATTAAAACTCTAGCCGCTGTTCCTGCTTGAAACATAGGTACTGGATTTAGAAACTGAACGAGGCCATAAAACTTTTACTCCTACACTTCTCTAGGTTTTTGCATCAAATAAAAGCCTAAGAAAGAGGAAATTGTCCCTTCAGTGAAATGTTGAGATTGGTCCATGTGGTCATATAGCCATGCGTCATATCACAATCACAACGTTTACGTGTAAATGACATTTACCCAAAATTAGCAAAAAAAGAAATGCCCGTTTTTTGTAGTTCACTTAGCAGAACCTACATTTTTGCAAGATATTAATTACCTAGCAAGCTTTATAAAATCATAAGGCAAACAAAAAACTCGCTAATCACGTTCATCTACTCAGAAAATCTCAAGCTCAAGATTTTTATGAAATCCATACATTTCGGCACAAAGAGTTTATATTAGATTGACAACTAAATTCGTGGACTCTCAAGCGTCTTCAACAAAAGTGTTTATTAAAAAAGAACAAATAACAATCTTTAATCGAAGTCAGTTGGAAATCCGTTGAAACGCTGGACCGCTTCTCATTTATAAGGTAGCTGATCTATCCCACGGCTGTAGAAGTCTCGTGGGTTTGAGGCGAAAAATCCTTAGAGGTGCATTTTGACCTGGTCCACATTGGTAAATCGTCTTCCAGCCGAGGAGTTCTGCAGCGAACGAAGAAGGTGGTAGTCACTCGGCGCACCGCACAGCTTGGGCGTAAGGTGGATGAGTTAGACGCTCCCAGCAAAGGTCTTCGATTTTTTGAAGAGTCCGGTTCGCGACGTGTGGTCTGGCTTTATCCTGCTCACCACCTCTGAAGGCCTGTCGGAACCGATTCTGGTAGGGTCCAGCCTGCATGCGGTGAAATTCTAAAGAGTAGACTCCGGCATCAGAGCTGGAACCGCACTCTATAAGTTCCCAGAAGATAACACCGACATCACCAAACGGAGAGCATCACCTTCTTCTGATGGGGTTCGAGCATAGGCGTTGGCAGCGGCTTCTCTTTTGCTCCAATCCACTGGTTAAAACGCTGAGGATTATTCAGTGGAATCCGCATTTCATCACATGTCACTAGACGCTGGAGAAATTGTCCCTACTTGTGACGATCCAATAATTCTTTCACGGCATCCACTCCAATCCTCTGCGACAGCCTCAATCGAGAGGCACCCATTTACCGAGCTTTACAGAAAAGCCAACGCTGTGCAGGATCTTCTCAATAGCAGTATGTGAGCATCTAAAGTCGAGTGCCAACATACGCGCTGTCAAGCTCAGATTCACTTCGATGGCGCTAATTACAGCTCGACGATCAAAGGCAATCAGGCGTCCGGTGCATCGCTTGTCAGCAGTTTCAACGCTGCCCTCACAGAACCTCTTGAACCATTTGGACACTGGCGATCGTTGGACAACTTCATCTCCTACAGCTGCACATATGTTCTGCCGGGCTTCAGTTGCAGAGTGGCTGAGCTGGAGTGTTAAAGGTGCGAATGATGATGACCGTTGAATGACTGGACGATCGAGGGACAAAATACAGGTGCCTGGTTCGGACGCCCCTCAGACCCCGGGACCAGTAAACAGAGTGCGCCGAGCATTCAAAAAAGGATGATTAAGGCCGTGCTTTATCATTTTCCCTTGGGATCGGGAAATTGCCACCGGAATTGTTTGGGAACGACAAAACACGGATTTTCTATCGATTCCCACATAAAGTCTTTGCGTAGGCCAAATATCCACTCAAATCGCCTGCACTATCAAGTAGAAGTAGAGTGCGCAGTGTATACCACAATGGAATTGACCAACGCCCAACTTTAATTTCTATAAAATTTTCAATAATATCTGAGTGAAGAAGCTTTTTTTCTTGACAGGAAAACAACTTGATTACCCGTGATTAAGGCCCCGGTAAAGCGCTAGTTTTGAGTTAGAATTTTTAAGCTATGTCATAGTTAGGTTGGTAAAAGCTGCTGGTCAAGACGAAGGTTCGGCTAAACCGAATTCAAAAAATAACATAGAAGCCTTTATAGCACACGCTAATGGGAATTACAACAACAGCCATGTAAGAATAGATGCGGTGCGAGCACGAGCTAAATCAATGCTTAACACCTCTCAACCCACATTTTTATATCACTGGAGTTTAAAACCAAGCAAAAACACGGCAAGAAGCTGACGATCATCTAAAGCATAGAACTTCTAAACAGTCCGAATGCAGCAGTGATCGTAGATTATTCAAAAAATCTGCTTAGGAACGGCTTTGGAACCATCAGTGCTTGTTGTTCGGGGAAACTCGTTGCACGATCGGGCACTGTCTCCATTACAAACACCGTAGAGTTGGCTGAAAACGGCAAGAGGAGGTAGAATTCCTGTGGGTTTTATACAATTGTTCGAAAGGTATCAGAGATACTGAACCTATAGTCCAGGCAGTGCTAAGCAGGTCCAATCCTCAAGCCCAAATTTCCCTACAAATCCCGCCAACATATTATTCGCAGAGGTTAGCTGGTGAATAAATAATGATGTTTTTGCCGCTCTGCACAAATCTAGAATTAGTTAACCGAGTCGAGAGGGGTAGTGGAAGGTTGCTTAGGAAACGTATTCGCGGTTGTGTGGTGTCTAAAGCGATCGCGCTCACCCAGTCCAGGAATAGCCCAATGACCATGATTCAATTAAAAATCTAGAGGTCAGGCGGTGAGTGGATAGAAATGCTATGCATCCTAACATGCGCGCCATGGTTGCAGACAACAAAGCACTGTATGAGGATATGTGAGAAAAGAAGCTGTTGAAGGCAATAAGCAAAGATGACAAACTAAAAAAATCAGTGCGATTAACAACATAGACCACGAAAATCCTCAGCGAAGTGAATTCAAAACCCTCTAAAGGTCTCGCAGAGGTGAAACACGCATGGCGTAACAGGCAACATAAGCCGGATGGGACACCTTAATTCCTGGTGACAAGCATATATGCCCTCCCAATGCAAGGCCAGGAAGAGCACAACCGGCATTTATTTTCTGGTCCACTCATTAGCCGGATTAGCATTAGCAGCATCTCCTCCTGAACAACGCCAGAGGCTATGAAAGGCGTCGTCAAAATGGATGAACATCTCCTTGTAAATTACGAGCTTCTATACCACTACATACAGTGGGAGAAATAAAATAAAGAATAAAGAAAAACAAAACAAATACATTGTGTAAAAAGTCGAAAACAGTGGCTACGAAGACAAAACCGATGCATAGAACTCAAGAGATTACATACAAAGGGAAACGTCGTGCGGTTTTGCCACTGATCTAGGCGACGATATCATCTATCACCAAGGGAAACACGACGGAGGGAGTGGAAACTCTGCTGCAGGAAGTTCAAGAGAGCTCTTTTCTGGTGTATTCCTAGGGCATCCATGTCAACCGGAACGTGGTTATGAACATACAACGCGCGCGCGCTCAACCTCAACCCCAACCCCGCCAGACTTCAGTTGACCCTTCAGTGAACTCGCGTGGCATTTGAGCCCTGCAATGGCCACACCGAAAAATCCTCTCAGCACCTAAAGAAGGCGATCTGGCGGAAGCATTAGCCCATAAAATCATACACAATCTTGTAATGAGCTCAGAAAATAGAGAGGAATCCTCGACTAGTCCAAAGTCGAACAAAACCGTAACCGGAGGTCGAACATGCCTGCCTATGTTGTCTGTCCTCATGTCTGATTATTAAAAAAAGCCTAGCAAGGTCGGCCAACAGATCGCTGAAACATTCCGCATATCGATATTTCATCCTGAGAGTATTCTAATTATTTCTGATCAGCAGTTATCCTCCAGCCGTCAGCGCTCCCAATATAGAGGACACAACGCTTTTCTTCGTCCCAAGAGCTTTCATTTTTCAAAGTTGTGGGATAGGTTACTGTTCTAAGTCGCTCCATGAGAAGCATCAAGTGACTTCGAGGTTTTCGATAAGAGAAACGGTTTAAATTTTACAAACTGTATTAATCAATCAAACTCACTTTCACTAGGTCCTTTTTTACACCGTTTGCTTTCCCATTTAAGAGATAATCATAAGTTAAGAGAGTCCGCCACATTACTAAAGCAAGGATGGTAGTTGCTGCTGATCTCCTGATCGAAATCGGGTACGGGATCGAAAGCTGGAAACGTTATGCTGCTCGAATAAACATTCAAACAATTATGATTAGGGTATTCATACTTCATCCCTGCAACTGTTTCGGATAAGGACAAAGCAACGTGTCGAGCCATCTGCCACTAGATGAGCTCCAAAAGTCTCATGGTTTTTTCTTCGACTAAAGGTGAAGGTGGTCTGGATTATGGTCAGGATATACCACGCTCTTCTCAAAGAGTCTGTGGTTATTCGTATGCGTAACGATCAGAAAGTGACTTCAGTCGAATAATCGAAGCTTTTGGTAGAGCACAAACGTAGAGACCACCCTAGTTTTAAGTTCACCCTGATGCACTAGTTTTGCACAAAATTTTCAAACTATATTGGTTAGTAAAAATTACTTGAAACTACTCAACCCTTTAAAACAGCCTATTTCCCCATTTACGAAACAATCCTAAGCTAAGACAGTCCTTCACATTACTAATAGTAATATGGTAGTCATGCTGATATCACCACGCTAAGGCAATGAGAGAAAATTTCTTTATTTGTTTATTTTACGAAACACAATATTAACACAACACAACAGCGTCATGCAAAAATTGTAGCATAGCGAAGCATACAAAACATTTACCTAAATTCCTACAGTAGTTGGATTGATTAGTTAGTGAGTAAGCATCAACAGATAATTTTCCCTTCATTTCTTCCTTCCCTGCTCTATTCTTGTTTCTACTTTTTTTTAAAAACGAGGAAATTAGAGAAAAAAAATAAAGACCTTAATTTGAAACAAGTATGACTGAAGAAGACATTGGACCATCCCATCACAGCTGCGCCCGTTAATAAAGCGGAGTGTCTATAAAAGGCTGGCTAAAAATGATTCGAATTATCAGAGCACCTACACAAACTATTCAGACACGCACCAGTCAGACGGGCTCCGCCTTTCGGGTGCCTTTTTAAACTGGTACGCTCTCCGGGCGAGGTCTGGAGAGGACCTTTGACAAATGGAGAATAAAAGAAGACAATGAGAGGAGAAGAGGATGTTGAACTAGGTATCAACGCCATTCCGAGCCGTTATTCGATTAGTTCCAGGCCGTTATTTCAAAAATATTGATTACTATGCTAGTACCTATAATGAAGAATAAGTTGAAATTTAAAAATTTCACTGCAACTCGACAAATTGATCCCATCGTGTAGAAGAAACATGAGAATTCAAAAAGAATAATTTCGATTCAATCAGAGTAGTATCTATATCTAAAACTTCGGGGGAGTTATAAAAAGAAAAAAAAACACCTGCTGTCATTTAGTCTGAATAATTAATTCTGAACTGTCTGAAGTTGCAACAAATAACTGCAAAACTAAGAGAAAGTTTGAGAGAATAGGTATGAAGGGATCAAGCCAAAATCGAAAAAACCATGGAAGGAATATGCGCAAACAACACCACTTGTCACCACGTTATGCACATCATAGCTGGCATTAAAAAAACTCCAAAGGTGTACAGGAAATATTGGGCGAAGATATTGGATGAAACGATTGGATCTGGAACAAGGAATAGTAAACCCCAAAGCAGACAGCTGATAAGTCTCGCATGCCATTCAAGCTGTGCCTCCTGCTATTGTAGAACTTCACCATGACCTATTATAGAATACACGTGAGTAAATGACAAATAGAAGCACGGCAAAACTGAACTAGAAGAGCAAAGGTGAGGGAAAACCTCCGTTTGCGACGACATGAATAGGACGGCGAATCAATACTGGGCCGAGCATGGAACCCAGATTAGGCTGCGGAAACTCGAACCGACACCTCTGAAAAACCTCGCCGACGAATGCTGCAAATAGAGAGGCGGTTGAGCGAGTGAAATCAGTGCAACATAGAGCTGCGAGCTTCGGGAATCGCGAACCGACAGCCGCTTAGAGCACGCCGAACGCCCTGTTTAACCAGGTTTGACGGCAGCCTGTGTTGATTTTCGGCTCGATGTGCAAACACCGGACGGACTGTGACCGCGCATCGGAAACTTCTGATGAATGGGCGGAATGCCGTAGGAATGGGGAAGTCCACATCTCGAGCAGGATATGCAATTAGCAGGTGCACGTTTCCAGGTTGGGCAGCGTTGCATCCGCATTCTCCCCTCCGCTAGCAAACAGCTTCAAGAAGATGGTTTGAAACAGACAGTGAAAGAGAACGAACACACGTAACATGTTGCTGTGGCAGATCGCGTCCCGCCTGTGCGGCACTTCTGCCATTATCTAAAACTGAACTGCAGGCCTTTACTCAGCCGCGTTCACAAGTATACACAACCGTATACATATATACCATCTTCACTTCGAATTGGACACTTTCAAACCAAATTGAACACTTCTGTAAGCTACTTTTAAGAATTTTGAAATCAAAGCGAACTCTTCCATGTCGGAATGACTTTCAGGCAGGTTAAACTACAGACTCAAGATTAAGGTGTTTAGAATATTTTAACACATTTGCTTAAGCCTGGAGCAGCTGGAGGAGAGACTACATATATGTAAAGGATGTGGTTAGAATAACTTTTTGCTCAAGGAAAACTTGGTATAACTTTCATTGAAACTATTCAGTTTACCAGCCCCAATAAGTGTAATAATTTTACAAGATTTTTATTTGCAGAAAAAATAATAAATTGAAAATTGATTTGAAGCACCGCAAAGAACCAAACATATAGCGCTTTAAAATACCAGATCGCGCCATGCACTCAAAAAGTTCGCCGCAACCTTTATTTGATTGATAGTGTAAATGCCACTTACATAAACCATCAAAATGAGAACATGTGTGTTCTTTACGGTTGTTTTTATTATACCTTTTACAAGTGTAAAGCTTCACACAAACAGAAATTTTGATATAAATCGAATAAAAACGTCTTGCAAGAGGGCGTGGCGCAACCTCTTTTATGGCACTAAAAAATGGCTGCGTTCCTGCTTTTTAAAACAAGTTTGAACCATTACATTTTCTCAAAAAAGTAAGCGTTTTATACAATTTTAAGCAAGTTGTTCACCTATAGGTTAGGTCAATTAAAACTTCAAAGAATGTTATACTAAAAATGTTCTTGAACAAAAAATTATTCTAACCTTTTTGGACAGCCTCTATTTAGCGTAGACGATCAATTCAATTTGGAAGAGTTCGCTTTGATTTCAGAAGTCTTAGGCTAGTTTAGAAGAGTGTCCAATTTGATGTGAAAAGTGTCTAGCTCGACGCAAAAATGGTACAACAGATTTTCACCCTCCCAGCTACATAGTAGAATGTATATTTACTAAGAATCATGAAAGCCCAAGAGTAATGACCGATTGGTTGGCACCGCGTCTCATTTCTGAACGTCGAGGCCGCACAACCATTGGCAGTGAACGATAAGGATTAAGTGTAAGGAAATCCAGTAATTATCGATCAGTATTGATGGATATTGTCTGCCCGGAAGAATGGTAGCGCAGTCGCAAAAGGCGGTGACTGCATCCCGAATCAAGGCTTTTGGTTCCTTTTTCGCCCATTCCACCACGCTTCTCATCCCTCCTGGATGCATTAGTGTCAGGCTTTTTCTAGCAGGGATAAAACACTGATTTGTTCACCGGCTGGCCACCACAAGTCAAGGCATATACGCATTCTAATTGCCTCCACAACATCCAATGAAAGTAGAATTCGTGGCGAATCCGAAAAAGGAAAACATCGAGGACGCCCTTTATGTTTTTTATCCTTTATTGCCTGTCTCCTGTCTATGGATATTATATTACTAGATGTCTATACTGTTAGCGAATAGACAGCCACGATCCAATTGTGAAGCGGATACAATGGATGCTGAAAACTAAGCTTTTCAAAATTGCTCGAGCGAAAAAAGTGCTCGGGTGGTGATGGCGTGAAGCGGACAGGGTAAACAACTCTTCAGTATCGCGACATTTTCGCTGCTATCGCACCCCATTGACAATGAGTTATCAACTAATAAACAATAAATTCAGCGCTAGCCAACCTCTAGTTGGCTGTGCCACTGCTCTACTCTGAATCAGAAGGCAATTTTGAATGCGCACCCAGCCCAAACAATGATTTGCGGCGTATAGTCAATGCACTATTCGGTGTTTTCTCATTTCCAGCTAACTATAAGCATTCTCTATTCATGAAGGGATGATCTAGTTGGCCTGGAGGTTTAACATTTACCCGAATTGAGGCGCACGCGAGGATCGGCGCCTCCGTCTGCTGCATTTCTGCCCAACTGTCGAATAAACCAAGCACATTTAGGGATTTCGGGTGTGCTTTATCAGTTGGTTGTTTCACGACGAATAAGATGTTGTGAATTCTCGAAGAGAGGCCGTTCACGAATTCGGCCAGATGGAAAGGCGGTAAACTGGTCAATAGACAAGACTCTCTGCAGCTCATTAATAGCAAAATCATGTAGACGGCAAGAACTAAAACCATAAGCAGAAAGCACTTATCGTGGCGCTTGCTTATGCCTTCACTTCCCAGAGAGCTTCGGTCAAGATCCCACGCCATTTGAAGGAGCTTAAAACCATGACTAGAAATGTGTGGACGGAACTTGCTAAATGAACCTCCTAAGCGAGTACTAGCCGGTCAAAATTCGCCTTGTCGACATCATAACGTGCGCTTTGCTCGGCTAGCAGTTGCGGCGTTTCCGCTTCGAAGTAATGGGGTGATGGGGTTGGACTCCTGCCGATGGTGGCGCTTTGCGTTGTTCGATTTGTCGTCAGTGGGACCCTCTATCCTCATGCCCAACATGTTTCTGAACAAACGCTTGGAAACAAATGTCATATTCGTTTCTCGAGCCCTTTGAAGACGAGTTTTAAAAATTGAAACTTAATTCCCTTTAAGATCTTTTCTACCATTCTCACTTACTCATACGCACCTTAACCTGCAACAAAAAGAACAGAAATTCAGAAACCTATGTAGGTTCGTGATCAGCACTCCAAATAACGCTCTTAGACGATGTATGAGGGAGTATTTTACTGCATGTCTCTTGGATACACAGCGGGAGTGTGGGAACTGCCGTTGCTCTTACGTTTCCACACCCGCGTATCCAAGCGACATGACCTGGACAATTGTACGATAAATCTGCCCTTTGATTTTCGAGCTGTTTCAAGACGAAAGGATATTGTAGACTACAAATTTGATTCTTTTCATGAATGTAGTCAACGCTTATTATTCAACTTGTAAAGGGAAGCTGCCGATGTACATCCTAATTCAACAGTGATGAAGGAAATGTGTGATCGCAACATATATATTGCCCACAATTTGAACAATTATGTTAGGGTGCTGGTCACGTATCTGGCATCCATGTTGACTCACATTAGATGAAAAGCAAAGCCTGCTACCTTTCTACCTTCAAAGGGCTCGAAAAACGTAAATGAGAGCTGTTACCAAGCGTTTGTTCAAAACTGCGTTGCACATGAGAATAAAGAGTCAAAGGGACCATAAGTAGCAAAATGCAGAAAAAGCGACATCGCCGAGAATCGAACGCATGACCCTATCACTTCGAAGCGAGAACGCTAGCACACCAGTGCCGCTCGTCATAGCTGGTAAGCAACCTGAGAGCGCGAGAAGTGAAATCGCTAACGCAAATTTTGGCCAGCCAAAACATCAGGAGGTCCATTTAGTAAAATAGGTCGACATATTTGTAATCAGCATTTCAATTTCCTTCACCAATTATAGGTAGCTGCACGAAGCTCCATGGGAAACTGAAGGCATTCCCTGCTTACATCAGAAACATTGTGCCTGACCATTAGAAGAGATGCGATTTCCAAGTGAAGCGTTCTATGAATAAAAAGGTCATGCAAACTATACTTATGCTCTCCCAAATATTTCGAATATTCGAATGGTTTCAAATACCGAAAATTTTCGAGCATTCGAATTCGAATACATTCGAAAAACGCGATTTTTTGAATGTTCGAATTCGAATACATTCGAAAAACGTGATTTTTTTGAACATTCGAATTCGAATACATTCAAAAAACGCAATTTTTCGAATATTTGAATTCGAATATTCAAATTCGAATGAAAATCATTCGAATACCTATTCGAATGAGTCATTCGAGCATAAGTATAATGCAAACGTCTAGCGAAACAGCAGAACTTAAACCGTTTCTAAAAATACAGCGGCTGGAGCTGGAATAATTAAGCTCTACGGCTGCAGGGTTAACAAGGCGCTTCAGCCATCTGCGCCCAATAAAAAGACATGCAGCTTTGTTTGGAAAGGACAAATGCTCCTCGCATCCCACGTAGACAACTGCTTTCAGGCAATATACACTTCAATCCCTCTCGAACCAGACCGACTTATAGCGTAAAAGATGTAAGGATTCACGGAAGCCAGCCTGATTTTTCATTCGAATTCGAATACATTCAAAAAACGCGATTTTTTGAACATTCGAATTCGAATATTTGATTCGAATATTCGAATTCGAATGAAAAATCAGGCTGTATTATAGACATGATAGAAGGCAACACGGAAGAGAAAAGGGAAGCAATACATAACGGATTCTTTCCTAGTTAAGCACGAGGTTTTTATCGACAGGCATCTCATAAACCCCCATGTGAGTCGTAAGAATGAGATAGAGAACTTACACGTAGAACGATCAAAGGGCTTATGGAAGCGTCTCATTTCCTTGCTTACTGGAATACGAATTTTTCTCAAAGGAATACTAGTGTTTTGTTAATTGCTGCTTATGAGGAACAAACGAAAGGTTTACAACACATTTAAAGGGAACATTATCTGGTTAAGCCGCTGTAAGCTTCTAGGTCACTTCAATACAATCCTTTTTGAAATTGGTGGCAGACTGACTGTTAAAGAACTTTCATGAAACAATGCTTTTGCCTAGCGGCAGCTAATGAAGGACTGACGACAAAGTCTGTTACTACATGTAAATCTGTAGCAAGTCCGTCCTGCTCATCTAGAAATGTGAAATATCACACTGTCGATTTTGCGGCCACAAAATGTATTACAAGTAGCTAGGAATAGGCTACCCATGAGGGCTAGTCTCATTTCCTTCTGGTCATTCACCCAAGTAAGTGGTAGGAATAAATATTTTTTATTTGCGATGAACTTGTGAATGTAATTATTCTCCAGCCAACATATTGATAAACTACGGTAAACTTCAGAAAAATAGATCGATCGATAACATCCGGCCGACATACACTGCCTCCCCTTTGTGAAGTTCGGCATACGGCCGACGTATCCATGCGAATCCCACTTCAAATGGCCAATTCAGAACAAAAATCGATAAAATCGATCGATAACATCCGTCCGACCTACGCCGCCTCCCCTTTGTGAAGTTCGGCATACGGCCGACGTATACATGCGAATCCCACTTCAAATGGCGAATTCAGAACAAAAATTGATAAAATCGATCGATAACATCCGGCCGATCTACGCCGCCTCCCCCTTGTGAAGTCCGGCATACGGCCGACGTATCCATGCGAATCCCACTTCAAATGGCCAATTCAGAACGCCGTCTTCTACCTTATAATATAGCTTTTGCGGAACTGTAGTCGTTGTAGAAACGAAATCCAGAAGCAGAGCAATCAGACCACGGAGGAGCAGAAGAGCATAGCGTGACGAAAATTACAAAGCTGACTTCATGAGGTACTCTTCTGCACCAGGAGACACCCGACGTGGCAGAAGACAGAAGCGCACCCTGTTGACCCTCATGCCGATCCTGCAGACATTTGCTAGCTTGTGGTCTCAGACTTTTAACTGCAGCGTGAAGGACAAATAACGTCCGTTTGAAACGCTGCTTGAACCATCATTTTCAATTTTTTGGTTAACAATTCCTACTCTTCCTCGGCCGCTTTGCACAGGCGCAGTAATAAATGTGGAATGCTTGGTACCTCTCAAACAAGAATTTATCTTTATCCTTCCTTCTGCTTTCCTCCATACTTTACGTTATTACGTTTACGGCGAAAATAGTTTCCAGAACTGCTTGAGTGGAATGCAAAACTGGTCCAGATCAAACTAACCTTTATGTCCATACTCTAAGATCTAAAAAACGTCTGATACTATATAGGAGGGCGCTAAGAGCTGTCGATCGTCGATATGTCAGAAATTACTGACAGGAACAGGTGCATAAAATTAGCGTAGAATAGGTACACAAAATACTGGAAAATATCCAGACGTCTCCAGCGAGCGCCTTAATTCAGAAGATCATGTCACAGATTGATCAGGCAATCAATATCGGTTGATACTGTCCATACTTTTATCGGTGAAAGTGATTTTCTCTCAGGGTTTACCAATCGGGGTGGCGACGATTACTGGTCCCCGATCGGTCATTCACCACTGCAGCGATTCTCCGTGGAAAATTTTTTGCAATTCATCATTGTGAGACGTTGTGGAAGTTCTCCCTCTTAACAGGAACGCTTTTCGGGAAGTGACTAGTATCGATGAGGCGCTCAGTATCCGGGCACCGAGCCACCATCGTAACACAGCTTTGATTCACAGACAGAACCGTTTTGGCGACCCAAATTACCCGAGAAACCCACGAAGCCTTTTCAAAATACGCCGATACACAAATTCTTGTTGGGCATTCGAATGACACTTTTCGAATACTTGAATAATTTTTGCTTTCTGGGAAATTGCGAACATTCGAATGGTTTCAAATACCGAAAATTTTCGAGCATTCGAAATCGGATATATTCGAAAAACGCGATTTTTCTGACTATTCAAATTTGAAAACGTTCGAAAAACGCGATTTTTTTTTGAACATTCGAATTCGAATACATTCAAAAAACGCGATTTTTCGAACATTTGAATTCGAATATTCAAATTCGAATGAAAATCATTCGAATACCTATTCGAATGGGTCATTCGAGCATAAGTATAATGCAAACGTTTAGCGAAACAGCAGGGCTTAAACCGTTTCTAAAAATACAGCGGCTGGAGCTGGAATAATTAAGCTCTACGGCTGTAGGGTTAACAAGGCGCTTCAGCCATCTGCGCCCAATAAAAAGACATGCAGCTTTGTTTGGAAAGGACAAATGCTCCTCGCACCCCACGTAGACAACTGCTTTCAGGCAATATACACTTCAATCCCTCTCGAACCAGACCGACTTATAGCGTAAAAGATGTAAGGATTCACGGAAGGTGGGATAAAAAACATGTGGAGCACATAATTCGGAAAAACGCAAACAATGCTGCACTACGCTTGCGATAATCCTTCCCTTCATGACGCCCCAATAGCTCTCAAATTGCCCCACAGTCAACCTTAATTGCATGTGTCGCAGGGAATGGTTTACATATCGAAATCCTCCAACTGTTCCGCGCTGCTCTCTATTTTTGAACTGCACCTGGGTGGCAGTCTGAGAGATGGTGTTCAAATTTCGGTGGCGGTCCGTTTTTCGAGTACATATTTTGAGCAGATAAACTCTGTAGGTGCTCAGATAGCCAGTGCTTCCCTTGAAGCCCTGGTCGTTGGTTAAAGTGGGTCTGTTTCTCGGTCATCCTGTGCTTGGGGCTAAGCTTTTTCTGTCATTGTTAGCAAGCCGGGATAGTCGTTATACTTTTGATTCAAGTGCTTGCACTGGGAGTCGAGTGCATGAAATTCTGCAACTTTACAAATACGCCTTCCTGGGTCTTGAACTACCTTTCCTGCTAGGTCTAGTCCCTCACCATGAATGATGTCTTCGGCAGCCACAACGTCCTAGCCCTAGTGGTTGGACCGCTTTGATGGGGATCATTCTATAATAGCTCATCTAGGTGTCGCACTGACAGCAAGAGAAAGGGCCACGAGGTGCTCCTTCCCCCCCCCCCCCTCCCAAATCAGTGTTAAATACACCTTGCCTAAATTTTGCGTGTTCGCCCGGTACATTCAACAGAACCGCAAACCGCAAACCACAAAGCAACGTCGCAAGGCTCATTGCTCTAGAGGAAACCGTGGTGTCGCTGGTATGTATAAGGGATTTGTCTAGAGCTTCTTTATCCGTAGATCGGGTGTGAGGTAGGAGTAAGCGCGCTGCGGACAGCGTAGTAGTCCTTCTGACAAATCTAGTACAATCTCTTGTAGGAGCACAACTCCACCAAGAAAGAAAGGAAATTGAAATGCAGATCTTGGGCCATGAAGAAGGAGGTTTGGAATCACATCGCCTTTGGTCCACGCTGATCTCTCGAGGTGCCGACGTGTCCTGATGAAAATGGAAACATTGTCTTTATGCTGCATACATGTATAGTATTATTGAAACCTCCAAGAGCATTATTCATCAGCATTTTCTTGCAAAAAACTTACAACTATCGTTCTCGTCAAAACCACTGTCTTCTCAACATACACAGCTCTGAGCGCCGTACCTATGTAGGTGTTTAATCGTTTCAAAGAACCATTTATTTTCATTGCAAAAGACTTGAAAAAGTGGCTTATGTAGGATATTTTGTAACGGAACCATTTTACAGCGTAAAAAATCGAGACAAGGCAATTTTGATATAAACGTAACACGATGCAACGTATGTAGTTTGATAAATTCGTTGACTTTTCGGCAAGATGCTTTCGCCCACTCTTTGTTTCAACAATATAAAGTTGTGACAGCTGCTGAGCAATCCAGACTCAATACCAAGATTCCCTCTCATTGAATCTTGCTCCAAGCGATCGCTTGTATGTATTAGATGATTTGCTAACGGTCTTAGCTGCCATTTTCGCACTGCGTTAAACTCGTTATTAATTAGTCCCCTTAATTTTTCAGGGTAACTGCATCCGACAATCTGGTTAGATTGCGCGGCTTGAACCGAATTTAAGGCACGTCATCCGATTTCTTGGTGACTCAAAACCTTGTCTCTAAAAACCAAAAGCTCGCGACGTATGTCTTCACCGCCCTTTTGTTCTCCAAACGCTCGTCGTATAAAAAGTTAGTCATCGCTCGAAATAGGTAGTAGTAAAAAGGAATCACTTAAAATCTGGGTCTCAAGCACTAGAAGGAGTCCGAAGCCTTCCAATCGTTCCAGGTTTTTCGGTGTTGTAGTGCGACCAACCCTCTGTGTGCCGATGCCGGGTAATTTTGAAGTAGTTCTGCAACTCTTCATGTGAACTGACCGCACATAGTTCGGCCTTAAGACCTTGCTAACTTGCTTGAGGGACACGTTCGAAGTGTACCGTTCCCCCAAGCTTTTAACGAACATACAACATTCCCTTTCGACTACTGACCCGAATCTTGTCCACGGTTCAACCCGAGATTCTGTGACCAGGCATTGAGAATGAAATCCAGTTCTCACCACAACTCCCTCCTTCGTACGAATCGTTTATCGGTACAATTTTTCACAGCTTCTGACAGCTGTCCAATTGCAGCTGCTCTACCACGGCAGTCTACTCGTATGGCACTACGCAACATCTTTCGTCGTTCTTGTTCAACAACTGGAAGTCTCAAATTGAGACCGATGTTGACAGCAAATCTCATGATGATTGCTGGCGCTCAACTGCAGAGTTGGTCTATAGTGGCTTGCAAAGTTCCTATTCTATTGACGACGAACACTTGCGAAGTGACAACTCTTCGAGACTGTCTCTGCTACTGAAACGCTTAAAATACTCGTTTGTACCTGAGAAGACAACACCCTCTCCTTAAACATCGCCTGTTTCCCTTGGAGAGTCAGAGACCATGGAGTGTTGCTTTCAACGAAGAATAAAGACAGACTGAGGGATGCGCCGCGCTTCCTACTTCTAGGCACATCTCGCGAATGCGGCTGTTTGACATGAACGATTGTTTAACCTGTACAAGTACTTGCTGTGACCAGCCGATGGAGAAGTAGTGCTTTATCCATCCCAGACAAGTATGGCACTAATTCAACTACCCTAGAGGTATGAAAGGCCTGATCGACCTGGGCGGGTAACCCGATCCAAGAATCTGGAATCGGGAGCACATAATAATCGGCACCTCCTCCGACTGCATTACCATGCCATAGTTTTCCATAGTGGTAAGAAAAAACCCGAGTTTCGAAAGGTAATTTGAAGTGGCTCTGGCCCCAACTGAGCGAGAATCATCCTAGACGCGAATTAACCTATTCCGGACCGGCACATTCTTTTCTACCCTTTTTCTGGAATAATAGCCGTATACTAGCAGTGCTCATCGAAATGATGCAACCTGAAAGAGCATTTCAAGCGTTAAATATTGCATACAGCATTTATTGCCTGTTTAGAACTATTGTTCAGTAGTTACCGCGAACACACAGCGTCAACACGAGGTCGAACTTCGGACTCACCGAGATAGTATACTGACTTCGTCTCCATTTTGTGGGGCAGTACGCAAAAAGCGCATGAATCCATAGACGATGAAAACACGAATTGCGAATAAGCCAGTTCCAGGGAAACACAGCAGGTATTGTGCATTGTATTAGGTTGGAAAAAAAGTCTTTTCATTTTTTTCAAAGATTTATTACTTCACAACTACAAAGTCAAATCAATTGAAATAAACTCTATTTTGTTCT
The DNA here is from genome assembly GCA_947396885.1 of Heligmosomoides polygyrus polygyrus. NCBI lineage: Eukaryota > Metazoa > Nematoda > Chromadorea > Rhabditida > Heligmosomidae > Heligmosomoides > Heligmosomoides polygyrus. The sequence goes on along the minus strand of OX377205.1, from coordinate 72,763,150 downwards.
ACTACACTTCTCCAAAGACGTGGTAATTTTTCTAATTCCTCTCGCGTAAAAGACTGCAGTTCTGAAGTCGAATCACCGCTGAATCCAATTTTTGAGGTCCTCGTCCGTTTCAAAATATTTCTCTCCAATTTCTTGCTTGAGAGCGTGGAAGAAATAGCATTCGGGAGGGCCGAGGTCAGGGCTATACGGTGGATGTGGCATTACCTCCCAGCCCAGCTTCTTTATTGTTTCTCTTGTGAGTCTTGCAGCATGTCGCTTTGCGTTGTCATGCAGGATCATCACCTTCGACTTCTCAGGCCTCTTTTCTTGGAAAGCTGCGGCGACTTTGTGGAGTTGGCCACTGTATGTGGCAGCAGTAAGTGTCTCTCCACTTCTGAGAGTTTGCCAATAAATCACTCCTCTGATATCCACCAAACATTCAAGAGAATCTTCCGTTCGTGAACATTGGGCTTGAGATCAGACTTAGGGCTCTCTCCCTTTTGTACCCATTGCCTTTTCCTCGGAAGTTGGCACACAGAACCCAGGACTCTTCGCCTGTCACAATCCGCGGAAGAAACGATTTTCTCCCTTATCTGGACAGAAGAGAAGCAGCGATGGAGAGCCGTCGACCTTTCTGAGTGTCTGACAGGGCATGTGGAATCCAAGCTCCAAATTTCCATGAAAGCCAAGATTCTTCAGATGGATCCCCACTATCCTATGAGACACTTCGAGCTTCTCTGCCAGCTGACGTGTCGTCTGCCAACTATCGGTACGAAGAAGATGGTGTAGTTCACTGTCGTCCAATCCAGTTGGCCTTCCTGACCATGCTTTGCCCTCAGTGAATAATTTCCCTTTAAAGACTTTCCGAACCACTCATAACAGGCGCGATGAGTAGTAGATCCCAAGCCATATATGTGGTTAATTTGGTCTGCTGCCTGACGTGCTGTGGATTCTTTAATGAATTCTTGAAGAATGCCGTGCTGAAAACGGCCATGAGGTAGATCTGGCATTGAGTTCGGAAGATTGGATGGATAACGAATTACAAGAAGAGTCTTAACCTGTGTCTGCGTGCGAACGGTAGACAAGTGTGATAGGATTACGAAATCAGCAATCAACATTGGCTAGTGCGTTTACAAGGGGAAGGGTAAAAAAAATTTCGAAGTGTGAAGAGACTTTTTTTCCAACCTAATAGTTCTACCACAATGCATTACAATGCATTGAGACCTGACATAGAAGTTCAATTCATCTTGGGATGCGGGTCAGATGTGCAGTTCAAGGACCATGTGAGATCATGGCAGAGCTACTAAGCACAATAAATTGAATAGAGAATAGAGGCAGTTCACCCACTGCTCCCCGCCTTCTTGATCCTTAGAACATCTCCAACCTAGGCAAAAGATTCAGCGGGATCCATTCTAGTCGAGAGGTGGGTGGGGACATTATGTAACAAATTAACTTGGGATTCACGGAGCCCCTTCAAAGGGACAAAATAGGGCCTAAGCTGAAATTAAAAAACAACAAAAAAAATTGGATTCGGTTTCACCACCGTTGTGATCAGGCAAAGCTATGCACCCCTCACTATGATAGATCCCAGTTATAACATGTCAGACCGCAGTCGGTGTGTTTAAATGGGCTTTGCCTGCCGAGATGTCTCGCGACTATTTTTTGTTTCTTGTTTTTAGGTCCTATTTTGTGATCTCTAAGGGGCTCAATGAGTCTGATGTTGGTTCGTTGCAGAATGTTAAGTTACTTGCCCCTCCCCCTGGCTAGGATAGGATAGATTCAGCGCTTAAGTCGACTCTATGGCAAAAATCGTTTCGCCACAATACATCTCCGCTTGAATTAGAAAGAAAGACCCCCTGCCTGCGTTGACCACATCTGGTTTCGCACTGGCGGAAGCTCTATAAACGGAGAGATTTGCCGAATAACGGGCGCACATATTGGACTATAGAGCGCATATTGAACGCACCACAAAACACCTCATTCTAACGCAGTGCACAACCCGACCCTACGAGAGTCATCTTCCCATGAAGGGGCTTTACGAGGTAGCCGATCATCTTGGTATAAAATCCAAGCTGAAACTAACCAGACCAATGAGAAGCGGGTGGGTCTCAAAGAACCTCGCTTCCCACGAAATCTGCTGTCTCGCGTAACCACCTCCGACTTCTGTCCATAATACGATAGCCGCTCTTCTACTACAAGTACAGAACTGATCAGTGAACCTTCCAGGTCTTTGAAATCAAGAAGAATGTGTCCAGGCGACACCCAGTCGAATAAAAATTAATAAATACAGACCACATCAAACGTCTATTTATCGCGTAATACAATTCAGTTCCGATCACAATGTGATTATGAAAAGTCTAAGCTGAACACAGTATCGAGTGTATCATCACAGATGAGTTAGGTGACAAGGATGCACAGAAAACCGGACCGGTAAGTCCCTTAGTATGTAAGATATTGCACAGAGGTATGTCTGGTCTCAGTTGTCCAGAACGAGCCAACGATGCTGGGTCGCCGCGATTTTCGTGTCTCCAAGCGGTTCCCGAATGCGAATCTTCAGCGTCAGAAGGCCTCCGACCGCCTTTCGGCCCTCCTTCAACGGTAGTGACTCCTCCAGCAACGCATTTGACTCCAGCTGCTCCAGTTTCCACTCACAAGTGCCAAGAAGTTTATCGCTTCGAAGGAAGCTTCCTTTCTGGTACACCTTAATTCACAATCTGATTAGGAGCTTAATGTTCAAGAAGATGCAGGCAAGGTTCTGTTCCATTAAAAAAGTTTTGAATTGGTAGGACGAAAACGAACGAAGCATTTTCATATTTCGGCATACCTTAGATAGGACTTACGATAGTAGAAAGAATGCAGACAGGCTTCGGTTGTATGATCAAGACAGTCAAGCCATACATTCACCTACTTAAGGTTGATGAACTTCTCCTAACCCTCTTGTTAGGATAAATCACTTCCGGTGTTTTCAAAAAGTCGAGTATAGTCGAAACAATATGCGGCAATGAAAACTCGAGGAATGGAAGGTGTGGCGCATTCCAAAAATGGTCTGAGTAATGCTTATGCAGCTTTCAGCTATAAAGCACGTAGCTGATGAATACCACTGCCACATGAACCACCTGTCACCTCGTCGTCGGACGCCTAGAGCGAGCGCTAGCAACACCTCCATTCGTCCTTGTCATGTGCCAGAGTTACTCAATAATCGCACGATGAGCACGAACGGTATCAGCATCATGTCAGTTTCCTTCAAAAAAGACGAACACGTGGGTCGACGTTCTAGGGCGACAGCAACCTCTCCGTCCTTCCTTGACAGTGTTGCGAGCCAGTCCTCCTTCGTTCTCTTACACCAAGGACGTCACATGTTTGCCGCTCAGAGCTTCCACAAAGAGGTAATGACATTGGTCGGCGTCCGGAGTTTTTTCGACATTTCGCGGAAACCAGTCAGTTAATGCTTTGCGTACATGTCGCGAAGACGTATCCCTTGGGTGAGGCATCGTGCAGCAGTGGCGCGAGAATACGTCGTTGCTCCTACCGTAACCACGTCAGCCAATCAGACACGGGCACAGCAGGACAAGCAAGGCACATGACTGGCTGACGCGGCTACTGTAGAAGCAACGGCGCATTCCGTATCCCTGCGGTGCGTCTTCGCGACATGTGCCATGCGAATACAATGGGCGTCTGCGAGACACATGGCGGTGCCGGCAAGCCTATTATTCACTGACTTAACCTACACTGAGCTCCGGGCATCGTCGTCTGTGCTATGACTATAATCACTATAGAGCATAGTAACAACAACGTTCAACACCCCACAACACTTTTAAGATGCGCCACGCATTTCACCTTATACTATTAGGTTGTAACGAATTAAATGGCACTGGCTCGCGCCATTTTTTGGCGCGTCTTTACGCGTTTGATCAAGAACAAACCGTAACATGTGGCATATCATTTAGAAGCGCAAACTTTGCTCTACCGGTGAGTACCACATTTTCTATGTAAAAGTGGGAAAACTTTAGAGTTTTATTGACTTTTTTGCGGATGGACAAAAGGGTAATCCGAGGCATTTACTTGTATGAATTCAAGCTGGGCACTACAGCTAAGGAGGCGGACGAGAAGATCAACGCCGCATTCGGTCAAGGACGTTTCACAATTCGGACGGCGTATCGTTGGTATCAGAAGTTCAGGAATGGAGATGAGAGCTTGGAAGAACATGAAGGTCGTGGGAGGCATAGTGATGTTGATGAGGACAAGCTGAGAGATGTGGTAGAGGAGGATCCACACAAAGGTACCAGGGAGATAGCGAAGGTTCTTGGCGTCAGTCACAAAACAGCTGCCCGGCATCTGAAGGAGATTGGAAAGACCAAAAAGCTGGAAAGATGGGTGCCTCACGAGCTGTCTGAGGAGCAAAGAAACCGACGATATGAGATCTCGTCCGCACTGCTTCTACGGAACGAAACGGACCCATTCCTTGATCGCATCGTAACCTGTGACGAGAAATGGATAATGTACGACAACAGGCGATGATCGGCACAGTGGGTGGACAGCGATGAGAGCCCCAAGGTTTTTGCGAAGCCGGAATTGCACCAAAAGAAAGTAATGGTGACAGTATGGTGGTGTTCGCTGGGAATTATTCACCACAGCTTCCTCCCTCCCGGTGAATCCATCACGGCAGAGAAGTACTGCATTGAAATTGAAAAAATTATGAAAAAGTTGAAGGATATCCGGCCGGCCTTGGTAAACCGAAGGTGAGTTCTCCTTCTGCACGACAATGCTCGCCCCATGTAGCACGAATGACGTTGCAGAAATTGAATGAGCTGAGCATTGAAACTCTACCACATCCTCCGTTTTCTCCCGACCTCTCCCCAACAGACTACCATTTCTTCAAGCATCTTGGCGACTTCTTGGTAGGGAAAATATTCAAATACCAACAGGATGCCGAAAGTGCCTTCGAAGATTTCGTCAATTCCAGAACTTCTGATTTTTATGCTACTGGGATAAAAAAGCTTGTGTCACGTTGGCAAAGATGTGTAGAATCAGAATGTTTTTATTTCGATTAATAAACTTGCCTACAAGCCGAGATATTAACTGTTTAAATTTACAGTGGTTCAGTGCCATTTATTTCGTTACAACCTAATATATTATTAGGATCTACGAACTGGCCTACACATGAGGTTCGACGAAGAGGCCTACACAAGACTACGGCAAGATGGCCCTGATCTACCAGTTTATCGCGATTCAGCCAAATGTGTTACAAGCAAAAGGATGAGTGAAGTTGCTGGTTGTCTGGCCCGCCATTAGCTTCGCTATCATTCGTACGCTTTATATGCCAACAATGCTGTCGCAAGGGCCAAGTCGTCGAAAATTAGGAGTGCCGCCCACGTAATGCATTTCGCAGATACCCACTGGATGAGAGCCGTCACCAACTGTATTCAGCCTGATGTCAAGAAAACACCAAGACGACCACCAACGCGTTGGTCGGACTTCTTCGTGAAAACCCTGAACGAACGATATGTCGCTCTTCGTGTCCCTCGAGCGAGCAGGATCCAATGGCACGCGAAAGGGACGAATGGAGGTGTTGGCGCCCGTTCCTGAAACTCCATTGCAAGGCAGCGTGACGACAGATGATACAGGAGACAGGTTTATTCACTCTCACAAATGGCGTGAAATTTGGTCCATCCCTGTCATTTCCATACCAATAGGTTTTTTGCTGTATTTTTGGGCCATCGTGTAGACAGTGTTAAACATAAACAAGAAGGGATCTTGTTCGATAAGAACGATCTCCATGTTCTTCCATCTTTTTGATAACCAGCCATCACTACTGTAGCACATTTGCAGCTGCTAGCGACTATTGTTGACGGTATATTGTATTGTGTTGTATTTCTGTTGTAATGTTGGCACACAAACACAGTCGCGTAATAAAAAATAATAAATGATATGAGATATTTGGGCGCGTGTAGCGCAGTCGGAGGAGGCGCGACTGTCGCGTGCACCCGATACTAGGTTCCTGGTTCGGATTTCACGCCCAGGCCAACCAAGCCGTCCATACCTCCAGCGACGGTGAATTGGTACCAGACTTGTCTGGGAAGGATAAAGCGCTGACTTGTTCATCGGCTGGCCACCGCAAGTCATTGTATGGCCAATTACGCATTCATGTCGCCTCCACGACATCCCGCAGAAGTAGAATGCGTGACGCATCCCAGAAGGGATTGAGTAACGCCGTCCTTTATCCTTTATCCTTTATGAGATATTTAGCTGTTCGTTCTTATATATTTCCAATAAATGCCTGATTCGCGAGTGCCGTTTCAGTTCTTTTTGATATTCGCTAACCTTGGAATGAATCGTGAGGCCACTCAACCCCTCCCAGACTCAACGAAAGATTTTCAGAATCAGTTTATTAAACATCGGAACCCTTCCCTGATGGTGTACCCGTGCTGCCTCCTCATCTGTGGATTAGCACCCTGCAAACTGCAAAACTACAAACCTCCAGTTTCAGAGGACTCCTCTTCAGCACTCTCACTAGCTTATGTCCTCGAGCTTTTCGTGCGCCAATCTGCAGCATGTTCACCTCATCGAACTCTGGAAGCAGAGCATGAACGTACACCTAGGAAAACCAATTAATTTTCTCTTCTACTCCTCTAAACATATCTTGTGCTATACAGAAACCGAACTCTCGTTTATGTTTTTTATACATCTGGTGGAGTTGGAGCATTTAGTAGGAATCCACGTTCACCCTAAGAACCTAAAGAATCTATTTCAGGTTTCGGCCCTCAGGGAATAGCAAATCTGTTCAACATCAGACCGACCATCAAAAGACCCTGCTTAAACTAAACACGCGCTCACGAGTAGCTTTACAACACCTAGTTCAACTGGAGTGCTCGCTACATAGCAGAACACGTGGACTAGCGCCTGGCTCTAATGCTTTTCATATGGGTTACAACTTTCTTAAACTGTAGTAATTCCGCTAGAGAATCTGAGAATCAGTAAAGACGTTGAAAAAATCAGTAAAGGGTCTCGGCGAATTCCCAAAAAAACGGTCTTGCAGTAGATCTAAAGGATCGTAGGTAGTGGACAAAGTCTTGTCGATGGCTAGATTCAAGAAGTCCATCATAATCGGGCTGTCTGATGCCCGTCGCTACAGCAGTAGGGCACTCTGCGTAATAGGTGCGCACTACTCGGAGAGCCAGGTATAAACTATGGTTGCGTCTACAGCTTAGGGCCACAGTGGGTTCCAGTCGCGCCCAGTTAGCTCCTTCATTTCACCGGCAAATAAGCCTTAAACAATAATGAAGGAGCACTTAAAGATTTTAACAAACAGTAAAAGTACTTCGAGTAACGGAAGTGAGCTGTAAGATCAGCAAACCGTACCAGGGTTCTGTGTCCCTGCAACATGTTTTGTCTTTCCAGTCTGGTTGGCGTCGGAGGGATAAGGAAATACGAACTTCACAAAGAGATTCGCGTCTGACGGTTCATAGCCCGACGGCAGAGGAACATCCCTGGAGACAGAAAGGCGGTAAAGGCGTTTGCGACAAATCCGGCACCTACGATTAGAGTGGCTTACCGGCAGCGAATAATTGACAGTTCGAGCACGTCCTCGGCGAGATCAGGAAAGAGGTCAGCACTGGGAATATTACGGGATTCATAATGAAATCTGGAAAAAAAGTTGTGTAGGAATACTTCTGTCATCAATAGATTTTTAATAGTGAAGATATAACTTAAGTAGAACAAAACTTCAAATACTCACTTGGGTAATTTTAAGCCCTGCTTGGCGACCTCACGAACGAGTAACAAGTCCTGCTTGGATGCCTTTGCCCACTCCTCAAACATTTTTACCTAGAACGCAACGAAAATCAGCAGAAGGAAAAGTCTGGCAGCCGAATGTGGTCGGAGAACCTGTCAAGATGTCTTAATATGTTCTTCAATTTGAGATTAGCATTTCACCAAGAGTTATGGAATATAAGTCAATTTCGACTACATAAAGGCTTAATCTGTTCGTTTGCCGGTATTCGTACCCGCGTGAAATTAGCGTTAATGTTTGATTAACGTAAAATTAACAAAGTTCCAAAGGATTGTAGATATGCGAGCGATTCGTCAGTCATAAAGCAAACAATCACAGGAATTCGGAGGCCGGCTAAGTCAAAGAACCTACTTTTTAATCATCATCAACACAATTACCCCAAATTTTTGGCTGCTCACTAAGCGCGAGCTCCTCAAAGTTTTAAAGTAATCCTGTTCAATCAAAATTCAAATCCAAGTGAGTGTTTAGCAAAGGTGTAAGCCAAAATCCGCACATTCCTTCCTTGATGCACCCTAGAAACTGATAGTTAGACCACCAATCAAGTAAAAACCGCGTAACGCTTAGCCAGTATGTACACGCCGGCGTCTAACGTCCGAGTTGAAGGCATCTGGGTCGCACGTAGTGCAGAAAGAACGACGTAGTCATATGTGTGGTCACCTCACAGGGAGTAACTGCTTGACCGTGTCAAGTGAGTTTTTCACTCACTCGAGCGAAACATTATTTCTGAAATCATTACTCGAATACCCACCTTTCCGACATCACCTAGTCGAGTGAAGCGCATTCGGCTGTTCTCTGCCAGCTGAACCTGTTCGATGAGCGCCTTTTCCATCATCGATAGAGCCTCTCCTCGACCTATAACCCCAGCCATAAGCAACACCTGATAATAAGGCAGGCAGCCATTCTTAGCAGCAAACCATGCGTTACCTTCAATGCCCGTACTACTCGTCGCAGCGGGAACGATTCGCGGCTGGAGAGTTGCTTGGGAGGTAGACGCTTGAGGCGGAATAGGAGCAGACTTGATGGAAACCAGGAGCCCTGCTTGCGCTGCGGCAATCATTTTGTCGAAGCCCTGAAAGCAGCACAAAACTGCAGGGTATAGGAAGCTACTTCTCAAGTTGGAGCACTCAAGCAGTCACCTTTGATTCCAGCAAGTATTTCTTTGCCAGTTCCATGTTGCCTTTGGCTTTAGCTTGCATTGCAGCGTGCCTGAACTCACTCTGTCGAGCAATGAGGAACTCAAGCTGGGTGGCGTTCCTCGACTTTCCAGGCGGTCCAGACGCGGCCAATGGTCCGACTGCTGGAGGTGGGCGCACTGGAACTTGCGCTGCTATGTGAAGCAAAATAGAAGAAAACAATTGAAAGCTCACTCCCTGGAGCTGGCCCTGCCGGCACCGAGGAAGGCCTTTGCGGAGGAAGTGGCGGCATATCGGGGAGAGAAGGCAGATCGGCAACCGCTACGGGTCGCCCGGCCTTCGCGTCGCGGATCGCTGCGGCATACTGATCGGCCATTCGGGTATTCATCCTATAGGGTCCGTTATGATAGAATGCAGAAAAAACACACAGACATCAAATGCACACCTAGCTTTCCTATCATTTCCATCCTGAGTTGCCTTTCTCGCTAACGCCTGGAACCTCTCCATTCGACTCTTCAGCCCATCGACGAATGTGGCGGGTTTGTCGCCCTTCTCCACCTTTCTGTACGGTGGAGGTGAAGGTGGCACTTCTGACATGTCCAGCTCATCAGCACTGGCCGTATCGAGAGCAGCTAGCGCCTTAACAGAAAAGCTTTCCTAAGGGTTTGGGAGTATATACGAGCAACATAATATTGAGTCGTAAATTCTGCAATAAAATTTGCCTTATAGCAAAAACAACACTATCACAAAAACGATCGACCTAAACGAAATCATCGCCGTAATTCACAATACGTTTTATCCACTTCTCATGCACTGAGTGGATTCCGTCTCTGTAGGATTTGGTCGGTTCCGACCACGGGGGTGTGCGTTAAATTTTTCGGTAATTTTTTTAGCGGCAATTTTTTAACGAAAAAGTTTAGCGTTAAAATCGGTAACTTCAGTAAATTCGTTTAATAAAATCTTCCTTAGCTGCAGCCAGTTTGGTTGTACATGGTGCGTAAAAAGTCTTGCCGCACTAAACGTAAACGTTAGAAATAACACCACACTATAAAATTTAACAAGTTTATGTGCAAAATGTCAACAATGATCTAGCCAACAGAACAGCATCACTTGTATTTTATATGGGTTTCTTTGCTGCGAATGCAGGGGTGAAGACGCCGAGGATAGACATCGACGGTGCGCCGCAAGTAGTCCACGTCGATTTCGTTCCATGCTTTGACCAGATCATACCTCACTGACTTCATACTTTTGTAGGAAGTAGCGAAATCCTTGTTCTCTTGCCTTGTATAGAGTAATTCAGCGGATTCAAATTTGATCTATACAGAGGTCATTCCTGTGCCGAAATGAAGTCCTTCAAGGTGGCGCGGCACGCGTCCTGAACAATCCTCGACTCTGCACAGGAGTCTAATCCTGCTGGAAGGCCCACGGCTTACTCTCGAGGTGGGATTCGAGCCAAGGAACCAGTTGCTTCTTTAGGACATCAATACAGACAGTTCTACCGATTTATCTTCACTCCTGTATCCACGAAAACGAGAGACGCTTGTGATGAATGCATAAACCATGATACTGGTCGAATGCATCTCCCTTGCATCGAGCCCTCCGCCAGAATTAGCACTTTGGAGGTCCTTGAAGAGTATGTAACACTTTTACATGTTGAATTCACAAAAGTATCAATTCACTGAAGGTCAAAGGCGCACCGTCGACGCCTTTACTCGGCGTCTTCGCTCCTGCATTCGCAGGAAAGAAGCCCATATAAAATACAGGTGATGCTGTTCTGTTCGCTAGATCATTGTTGACATTTCGTATATAAACTTGTTAAATTTTATAATGCGTTGTTATTTCTAACGCTACGTTTGGTGCGTCAATACTTTCTACGCACCCTGTATTTTAGTATGTGAAAAGCCAGATCTTTTCCTTTATCCATTTTTTCGACTTCATGGCAACCATATGCATGACTATGTCTTCGTCTTCACAACCAATAACAGCAGTCTATCTATCATCAATAAAATTGCTAAACGAGAAAAGTCGTCAAGATCCTAAAACCAATTCTAAAACCAAACGGCAACAGCAAGAGCTCTAGACTAACAAATTTGTTACTATGCGTAGTTCGTTTAGTTTGCGGAAAGCCGTTAAGTTTCTGTGAAAATCCAAAGTGCTACGTACCGTACATAGCAAGGCTGATCGTTTTTCAATTGTCCTAACATTTTTTTTTACAGAACTTGTGCTCGCTAAGACGACTTTTACAGCCCAAGATTCTTTTACACTTTATTACACATTATTTACTTTTACACATTATTTTGGAAATTACAATTTGAATGAAGAGTTCAGGTCAAGCAGTGGTAATCAATTCTTTGGCACAGTTAGTCGTTGGAAGATATTTACGAAGTTCACAGATCTGTCTGTGAACTCAGAACGGCTCCTTTCGTTAGAAAAAAGCATGGAATCAAAAAGCCACGGATCGTTGGTAGATTTTTAATCGAATCGAATTTTTCCGCATTGGATATTTTTGTCTCTGCCACCCAATTATCGTAGACCAGCGTCCGTCGCCGGCTTCGCCGGCGCCGTACGCTGGACATGCGGGCCACGCCAGGCTTGCCGGCTTCGCCGGCTTCGGATATGGCGGGCTACGCTAGGAACGTAGCCCAAACATAGTTTGGTATGCTTCTTCAGCCACGGTCTCTCGCCGGCTTCGCCGGCGCCGTACGCTGGACGTGCGGGCCACGCCAGGCTTGCCGGCTCCGGGTATGGCGGGCCACGCTAGGAACGTAGTCCAAACGTAGCTAGGGATGATTCCTCAGCCAGCGTCCGTCGCCGGCTTCGGGTGTGGAGGGCCACGCTAGGAACGTAGCCCAAACATGGTTTGGGATGATTCCTCAGCCAGCGTCCGTCGACGGCTTCGCCGGCGCCGTACGCTGGACGTGCGGGCCACGCCAGGTTTGCCGATTTCGGGTATAGCGGGCCACGCTAGGAACGTAGTCCAAACGTAGCTAGGGATGATTCCTCAGCCAGCGTCCGTCGCCGGCTTCGGGTGTGGAGTGCCACGCTAGGAACGTAGCCCAAACAAAGTTTGGTATGCTTCTTCAGCCACGGTCTCTCGCCGGCTTCGCCGGCGCCGTACGCTGGACGTGCGGGCCACGCCAGGTTTGCCGATTTCGGGTATAGCGGGCCACGCTAGGAACGTAGTCCAAACGTAGCTAGGGATGATTCCTCAGCCAGCGTCCGTCGCCGGCTTCGCCGGCGCCGTACGCTGGACGTGCGGGCCACGCCAGGCTTGCCGGCTCCGGGTATGGCGGGCCACGCTAGGAACGTAGTCCAAACGTAGCTAGGGATGATTCCTCAGCCAGCGTCCGTCGCCGGCTTCGCCGGCGCCGTACGCTGGACATGCGGGCCACGCCAGGCTTGCCGGCTTCGGGTGTGGGGGGCCACGCTAGGAACGTAGCCCAAACATAGTTTGAGATGATTCCTCAGCCAGCGTCCGTCGCCGGCTTCGCCGGCCCCGTACGCTGGACATGCGGGCCGCGCCAGGCTTGCCGGCTTCGGGTATGGCGGGCCACGCTAGGAACGTAGTCCAAACGTAGCTAGGGATGATTCCTCAGCCAGCGTCCGTCGCCGGCTTCGGGTGTGGAGTGCCACGCTAGGAACGTAGCCCAAACAAAGTTTGGTATGCTTCTTCAGCCACGGTCTCTCGCCGGCTTCGCCGGCGCCGTACGCTGGACGTGCGGGCCACGCCAGGTTTGCCGATTTCGGGTATAGCGGGCCACGCTAGGAACGTAGTCCAAACGTAGCTAGGGATGATTCCTCAGCCAGCGTCCGTCGACGGCTTCGCCGGCCCCGTACGCTGGACATGCGGGCCGCGCCAGGCTTGCCGGCTTCGCCGGCTTCGGGTGTGGCGGGCCACGCTAGGAACGCAGCCCAAACATAGTTTGGGATGATTCCTCAGCCAGCGCCCGTCGCCGGCTTCGCCGGCCCCGTACGCTGGACATGCGGGCCGCGCCAGGCTTGCCGGCTTCGGGTGTGGCGGGCCACGCTAGGAACGCAGCCCAAACATAGTTTGGGATGATTCCTCAGCCAGCGTCTCTAGCCGGCTTCGCCGGCACCGTACGCAGGACATGCGGGCGACGCCAGGCTTGCCGGCTTCGCCGGCTTTGGGTGTGGCGGGCCACGCAGCGGACGCGGCGAGCGCGGCTGGCTTGAGCGCGGCGGACGTGGCAAGCTTCCGCGCAGCCGACGCAGCGGACGTAGCGGACGCAGCGAACGCAGCGGATGCGGCAGACGCAGCGGACGCAGCGATCGCAGCGGACGCGGCGGGCTTCATCGCAGCGTGCGCGGCTGGCTTCACATAAGAGTGCAAACATGTCGTCGGACAGTGACTCATGCCTCTCTCGATTATATATGGTAATGATTTAAATTGTTGAATCTTTCTTCTCTGTATTCCAACGAAAATCATATTGGACACGCGCACGTGTATAGAGACTGTGCTTTTCTCAAAATTAACTGCGAACAGAGTCCTCGAAGAGGACGAAAGGATAAGTAAAATCGTTGACATTCATAGCATGAAATTCAACGAAAGCGACAGCACTGAGAGTACCAGCAGCCGGGCTCTAACAGTCTATTTGTGTGTCGCTCTTCTTCTTCACATTTTATGTCTTCTCAAGCCCACCTATGAAACAGATATCACAAAAAGCCATAAAAAAACTGACTGATAGGTAAGTATGAAGAACTAATATGTAGCACTCTAACGCCAGAAACTGCCTAAGAACTCAAAAACGCGAAACTTTGGTAGAGGAAAGTAAGTTGACTCACGCAAATAAGTTGATAAAAGAGCAAGAAAATGCAAGGCGATTTTTTAAATATGACGACAATAACGACCGCCTATCTCCAAGTAAGTAGAATGCTTCCTCAGTGCGAAATCTCATCCAAAAATTCGTCCAAAATGCATTTACATCAAGAAGAAGTAACATTTCAAAAAAATCCTAAAATCTCGTTAATGCAATCTAACGGAAATTTTCGTCGTTAAATTTTGTTGAAAACTTTCAACGAAAAATGCTGGTAAGTGCGGTAAATCAGTAAATCGTTAATCGTTGAACGCACACCCCCTGGTTCCGACCCAAGAAGTCTTGCACCACCATGACCTCATCGACATCGATGAAGCGCCTACAGGGGAGGAAGCGACTTCTCAACCGGAACAGTAGATACTTCTCAACCGGTCGCACGTTGCAATGTCTAGGCCGTATGACGGTTGATTGATCTTCGCCCAGCCCAATACCTCGATTTTTGCTGACATCCGAAGTGTGGGGTTGGGCGTTTCCATGGTGGAAGAAACTTCGGCTCGTCTCGACTGCCTTCTTCATTGATTTTTGCTGGATCTATTTAGTCTAGATTTTTGACAGAAGCGGGCGTCAGTGATAGCTTGACTACGTGGATACAGTCCCTGGTACACTGGACCATTGCAAGTCCATCAAATGCACAGCAGGATCTTCTTTTCGTGCAGCACCGGTTTCGGCGTCAGAAGCCCCAGTTCACTGAGTTCTATTGAGATCCGAACTTCGTTTCACCATCTCTACTGCGCTTTTTAATTACCGTAATCCTGTTGATTTACTCTGACTCCTCGTGATTACTGTATGCTATGACTCCCAAAAATATATCGCAGTCTGGCACCTCGTACTTCCATGTGTATCTCACTTGTACTCCTAGACTCGCCTTCTGAAGTGCCAGACGAGGAGCGGTAGTCTACTCTCCTATATTTTGTGCTGTATTTTGAGATAAATCTTCCAAAACCCAAATCTACAGCCTACCATATAAAACCTACAGTTCCAGCTACTGCTTTCCGGCTTCGCAGTTGCAGTTAAGCATCCGCTTTTCATCGCTGCTAAGGATTCGGTTAAGGACCCTTGTTTGGACCGGTTCAGCTCTTGACAGTCGGAAGCACAGCGAGTTGTTTGCGTCACCAGCTACTGCTTTTTTTCGACAATTTTGGCGACCTTCAGCTGACGAACGAGCAGCCAATGCTTTACAGGCGAAAGAAGGTGAAACGGCGACTTTCCATTTTGTGCTCCATCTCGCTATACGGCACTCAAGTAGGTTTCCGCTCGGATCGAATGGAAATGTCGCGGAAGATGAGGCGCAAGGTTGCCGTAGAAACCTTCAACAGGCCTTTCAAAGCAGAAAGTGCTTTGAACTGCGATACGAAAGTGGACAGCTATGGGGACTAATTCTTGTTGCAACACCAATAGCATCTTCGGAAGTTTCAGATAGTCAAATGACCAACAAATTAAGATAGAGTATGCAGTTTTCGAATCGAACTGTTGAATAATTCAAATATATTCCGGTTTTCGCGCCTAACAATGGTATTAATGAAAAAAGTGCGAATCGCCCCAAATCACGAACCGAGGAATCTCCTCACGACAGTGACGATTACACAGAAAATATGCTCCCTGATACGGTCAAGCTAATGACCAGGAGGAAGGCTACGAAGAACAACTGCTAGAAGTGTTGAATGAGAGAACGGCCACAATATTCAGAGCTGCAGCCTCGCCAATCCAAAGAAATGCTGATGAAAAATTGGTCAGCAGAGCAGAAGTAATAATTAGTGAACTTTGGAATGACCTAAACACACTTTAAAGTGTTCTTCAATAGAATTCTCAACTGCCTCTTTGTTACTCCAATTGTTGCTCAAAAACAGCCGTCATCAACACTGTGCACCGAACTCCATTTCCGAACCCGCTCGAGGATGTCTTTAATCTCGAGCTGGGTCGACGTTTTTACGCCTCAAAGCTTCAAAATTGTTGAAGTTACAGTTGGATCCTATTCTAACTCGGTTTCTGAGAGACGCCTTAACGGAAAGGTGCATCCTGGATCTTGCAAATCATTCCTCCCTAATACCGCATTACTATTAGGTGCGACGCAGAGAATTACCCGATGAACTCTCCTATGAAGATACAAATAAAAAAGGCAACAAAATCGCAGTCATAATAGCCAAGAGCGAGCACAATCACATGTAAATAAATCTTTGATAGTCGGCGAATGCAAGACTGAACTTGGACTACTCGAGAAAGCTCAACGTCTTCTTAAGAAAATTGATATAAAGAAATTCCCCATGTCTTAAAAAGAAATGTATACACCTATTGAAAGCGCACAGAATTCCCACCCCTTTGGCCAGATCAATGATTGTTGAGCATTCTGAAGTGAATAGATTATATTAGAGGGGGGGGGGGGGCAAAAGTAATGAGACAAATTGAAAAAAATCTTTATCTCTTTATAACTCAATTACAACTCAACGGTGCTTAGGAATGTATTCGTCATTAAGGGCAATGACCTTGCTGCCATCGCTCAGCCAACTTTCTGATCCCATCCTTCCAGAACTGCTTGGGCCTGGTGTTCATCAACTGCTCGACATGGTTGTCAAGCACTGCTTGGGTTCTTTTGTCCCTTCCGACCAGGAAGTCCTGTAGGCTCAAGAAGTAGTGGTAGTCGCATGAAGAGATGTCTAGCGAATACGGTGGGTGAGACATGTGAACGTAGCCCAGCTGGCCAAGCGTATCCGTGGTTACTTGTTCCCGATGGGGTGCGGCGTTGTCGAAGAGGAAAACCTTTTTGAAGCGCTGCGAATGAATAAGAGCGAGTCGCCGGTCCATCTCTTCTATTTCGTTCACCATGGCCTTGGAGTTCATCGTAGTACTCTTGGGAAACAGCTTCCGGTAAACCGATCCATGGGCGCAGACCCAAAAGCTCCAAAGGTGCTTCTCGCCGTGAACATTTCGCCGAACGAAAGTTGGTAACAGGTTACCAAGCCTCACCCAGACTCGCTGCTTGGCAGGGTTAAGGTAGAAGACGTGCTTCTCATCTTGCGTGACTATTGAGCCCAGGCTGCTCGGGGTTGGGAATTGGGCGAGATTTGCGCGACACAGGTCGACTCGTCAGACGGGATTTCGACATGAGGCAGACTGGGGTTTTGGCATGCTTCTGGAAAGGGCGGAAGTCGTAACTTCTCAGATGGGCTTCAGTAAGTAGCATACAAACATACAAATACAATAAGCACGAAACCAGACTCCAGCCACGAGATATATGGACACGGCATGGGGTGTCTCATTACTTTTGGCACCCCCCCCCCCCCCCTAATCAATAGAGAGCTGCTCAGTTGCGAGGACCTCGTGCCTTGTACTCGCCCAGAACATTGCAATGTTTATTTGATTGATAGTGCAAATGCCGTTCATCCTTGGTGCAGTAGAGAATGGTGAATTCTTCTACCCTGATAGACTTTGCAGTTTCTCGACTCTTACGCATATAAACAGCAATTACACTGTCATTCCAATGAACCATGCAATGCATAAAACGAGTGCGCGGTGCAGTCTCTCTTTGGAACACACCAGCAAATTCACTGCTCTTCAGCGCTTCAGAACCAATTGAAATAAAGTGTGATGGCAAGTTAGAAGCATTTTGTCTTCATTCTGAGGCACTATGTATTTATTTTTTTGTAAAGACACTTCACAAAAGTGAATTTTTAATCGAAAATTTCTTTAAAAAATATAATCTTAACTTCATTAGCCAATATCTATTTAAACGTTAAATATGTCTGACTTGGTTTTCAAAATGTCCATCTTGTTTCTAAAAGTGTACAATGTTTCTAAAAGTGAGCGTCCAGTTTAAATTGAAGAGTGTCCGGTTCGAAGTAAAAAGTGATGTATACCAACTATGAGGAACGGGCTCCTAGCATGGAAACAGGGAGTCTCGGCGGGAAGCATTTGGTCTGTGTATAGAACAACAACATCTGCGCCATTCACGTGGGTGGGAAAAAATATCGAAATCATGGCATCGAGAACTAGAGCTCCACTTTTTAAAACCACCTTCAAGTCACTTGAAGGTAGGATGTATGCGCAATTTTCTGTTTTCGAAGCCGTAAGATCTACCTTAGAATGGCAAACAATTTTTCAGCGGCAACAAGTCGCAAAACATTTAAAACGATGCCCGCAAGAATGTCACATACTTACTGTATTTCCTGTTTTTTTTAATGGCCGATATTATGTCAAACTTAGGCGATACGTTATTCTAACATGGGCCTGGAGGATATCTCGAATGTTTCGTGCGGTCCAACAGTGCCGGTGGTGCAAGGCGTAGCATCGCTGCCCGGAAGCAGAGGTGAGGGATCGAGTCCCTACTGGGGCAAGAGTTTCGATCGCAACAAAACATCCTCTAACAATAATATACGTTGTTCAGTTCGGCTGCTTATTCATTTACAGATGCTCTGTGTCCTTTGAGTAGCTGCCGCTTTGTCCACTTGCTTTCAAATTTATTTATTTATTTATTTATTTGCTTATTTAATTATACACTATAAAGAGTGCGCCTCAAAACAAACAAATACGTCAGAATACTAGTGCGAGTAAAATGACAATGGTGAAAAAAGGAAAAAAACAGTAATGACCAGACTCTGCTGAAAATAACCCATGCCCAAATTCTTACCTTTCTTGAACAACAACACCTAATAATATGTCCCTAGTCTAATCCCACAATTAATTAATACTCAAAGGCACCACTAAATGGTCGATAAGGGAATACTTCCCATAATTCATGAGTACACCGCACCACATACGACCCACCTGATCGAACATCTTCGCCGTCTCCACATAGTGCTTAGCTGCAGTCTTGTCCATTGCAGCCACTGCGGCCTAAACGAATATCTATAAGTCAGTCCATACGATCAGACTAGGGAGTCGCCGGGCAGAAACCTTTCCGTTCGCAACATAGAGATCTCTCCTTCTTTTAAGGACGGCTAAGATCTGGTCCTTCTTCGACTCGGTACTTCTCTCCTGAACATTTCGTAAAGAGAATTTCTTACTCATAAGAAGCCAGTGACTGTGACTGACTAACTGGGCTCTTCGGAGGCAACGACGAGGATGACGTTCGCTGAGGAATGGGCGGAGGCGGCTCTGCGCTTGACCCAGGTCCGAGTCCAGAGGAGCTTCTCCTTTGTGGTATCGGAGGAGGCCTTGGTGCAGCAGCAGTTGGAGCTGGCGACTGAAAATTCCAGCTAACGTTAAGTGAAGAAGAAACAAAAGCACTTCCTGCGAACCGGTGCATCACTAGCCGGTGTAGAGAACGATGGCGGCGCTGGTGGGATCTCGGACTCGTCGATAGTCTCTCCGCGTTCGGCCTTCGAAATCAACTCCTTTAGCCTATCAACAGTTCGCTGGTGCCTGCAAGCACCATGAATAATTTACCGACGGGGAATGTAGGTAGGTCACCGTACCTTCTCTGCTTCACATCGTTTCCCTCCTTTGTGCTCGCGGCAAGCATTTTCTCGTAGACAGACAGTAATCCTCGTAGTCGACCAATCAGCGCAGTGTCGACAGCGGCAGATGGTTGTGATACCCTCGCTGGAGTTGCGGGTGTTTCCACATCACTGCTTCCTATGAGCCCGGACAACTCAGCCTGAGATACGTACTATTATGTGGACTTCAAGACACTCGAACGCCTTCTACTAAGATACGCAGCTAACCAGTAGATCAGGATCGTTCTCAAGCGCGCTCTCGTCCACGTCCACATCGTCTGAAAGAGCTGAGGCCAACAACGCTGGGTCTACACCTGAATAGAACATATAGGCGACAATCTAGGGATCAGGTTCATGGCTCTTGACATAGCCTACGAAGATCGAACTATTGTTTTTTCAATAAAGAAAACAAAGATAAGCCATGGACAAATAATGACTTCCGAGATGCTCAAAAACACGACCACCTTTACTTCAGAATTGCTCAGCAGAATTCACCGTGTGCTCAGTTATTGGAGGATAATATACTGGAAAATCGTTGTGGCATTTGCATGGTCCATCCCATCGAAATGTAATGTTCTAGCCTGCTTTTTCATAAATCGATTCCGCGAAAAAAGGAAGATTGGCTAGCCTTGAGAACTGCAATTGAGTTGCTTCACCTTCGCCATCCGTTACGCTACGGAGTATAGTTGTGATTGAATGACCTATTTGAATAGGTATTTGAATGATTTTCATTCGAATTTGAAAATTCAAAAAATCGCGTTTTTCGAATGCATTCGAAATCGGCTATCCAAATATATTAGAAACTGTACGGTTCAGTGGAATTGTGCGAATGCGTAACGAAACAGAGAGAAGGGAGGAACGTGTTTAATTCTTGGTAGGCAGTAAGTGCGTGCCTTATGGTGGGTTGGGGACAGGCTCCGCCCTGCCGTCGTCGTTGGACAGAAACCACTCGAATACTCGAAAAAATTTCGAGAGCACAACTATACTACGCGGTCACGAACACTGCCATAATGTTCCCTAGTCACCTTTCCTCACGCTCAATCTTGGAAACATTGTATACGCTATACACCAAGTCATTCGCTCATAATCAGCAGCGAAATTTAGAGGCAAAAAACGACATCACGTTTACGATTTATGATGGTAGTGACGTTCTCGACTTGAGCCGGACAACTCTTACAAAGTCTCATACCAAGGTAGTTTCTCCCACGTTTTGAAAAACAAGTAGGATTTTGAGCAATCTGAACTTATCCGAGCAGGAAGCAAAGAAATCGTAAAAGTTTTCTTAAGACTACTAAGAGAAAAGAGAGAAGTATGCTCAGAGCAATAGACTTGATAGCATTGCGAAAACGCAAATGGAATTCCGAGCATTGTCGACTTTCGGTGTATGTCAACGACAAGTGCTCCGACACGCCTAACGGCGTGTCTCGCACTTTCCTGCTTCTCGCGACTTTGCAACATCACTGCCCTATGGAAAATAGTTTTTGTGAAACATAAAATTCGCTAACATCTAGGATCTGCTGGGTACTTTATTGGCATCAAGCCGTTCACCATTTCCGTGCGTTGATCATAGACATTCTCTCCGGACCGCTCGTAACGCTATTGGTTTGTGCTGCGCAGTACCTCTGCCCTCAGGTGGCTCCTCCGCAACTGTTCTCACGCCCAACAGCTTGTGTTTCCGGATATCGATGACACGCCTTCCGAATCCGAACGCATGGTTCCCCTCACTCGTTTCTTCTTACTGGATCTGATTGCTGGTCCGTCATTTACTGGTTCTCCCCCCCCCCCCCTCTTCCGTCCCCCACGTCCCTGGTCCCAATTCTTGGTCCACTTCCTTGTTTCCACTATTGACCCCCTTACTGGTCTTTTCTTGCTGGTTTCCCTGTCCTGGTCCCTCCTCCAGGTTGTTCCTTTCCTTCCTGGTAGCTCTCCTAGTCCACCCTAGAGGTCTCCTTTACTTCCCTTCTCCACCACCCCGTTAGTGGTTCTCCCATGCTCACGGCAGACGTCGGTGACACGCCTTCGGGATCAGGGCGCTCAGAAACGCGCGCAGTTTCCGCTGTGTCAAGCAGGAGGAGGCTGCGCTTCCTCGGCTGCAGCAGCACCCCATGTTGAAATCTGAATGCGGCCGCTCGACGTACGACGACGATGTCACCTTTTCTGACTCCAGACGCTCGTTGCGCGCGTAGGGGACCCTCTTCTGGATCTAGACGCTCAGAAACGCGCGCAGATGCCGCTGTGTCAAGCAGGAGGAGGTTGCGCTTCCTCTGCTGCAGCAACACCCATGTTGAAAGGCACATTTTGTCCCCGCAGGGTCCGTGAGGCGTATCTCACGCAGGTTTTTAACCTGCGTGAGATACGCCTCATCATCCACAGCGCTGGCAACTAACTCAATTATATAGTGGTAGATTGCTGACACCTCCTACACCGGAGTGTAACTGAATGAATTCTGTGAGCTATCGAAATAAAACCAGGACGCCCACTGAAGTGTTTTCTTAACGAATGCGTGCTGCTGGCACGTACCGAGTGAGAGTGGGAACCGAATGATTCCGAGGGGTGTCACAAGAATACCAGGACGCCCACTAACCCGTAGGTTGGACCTCCTTGTAAAAGATACGAACGAGAGAAATATTATGTTCTTACAGGTGAACAGTCTTCAACAGGAGCCGGAATGAGAAGAGCGAACACTATGGCAAGAATTTCTATACCCTACATAGCCAAAAACATGTTTTATTTTTGCCGATTCCTTGAGGCAAACGAATGAGAGGCACATAATCTTTCCTACGGTTCCCCTTCTTCAAGGTTTGTGCTGCTTCATCGCTAGGTACGCTTTTCTGATGTCATAACGCCACCTTTTCCGATTCAGCACAAGATCAGGGAGAACACCAGCTACTTTAAAATCCCTTTGTGACTAATCAGCCTAGCGGTGCTTCGGGCCTCTAGGCCGCTTTCCGGACACTTCAAAATCAAGGCCTATTTTGCGGACGCTGTTTTCTTCTCCACGCAGGACTTGGCCGTACCATCGCAAGAGAGCCACACGCGTCATGTATGCTATCGGAGCGACACCGAAATTCTGCCAAATGGCATTGTTTGGAATGCCGCCCAAGCGCACGACTTCTGCCGTCCAGCTCAGCATCTTCGTCTCCATTACGATGAGGCGGCTTTGTTATAGGCTATCCTTTGTCACAGGACAGTACTCAACACCACACTTCGTCCCCGCCTGGATGACGGTTCTATAGGTCTTTGACTTTAAGCGCTCTCGAATCTTCTTGTTACAGAGCATTCCAGTCAACGAGCGTCCCTTGGACCAAGTTGAACTCAAGGGTGGGTTCACTTAAGCCATCAGACGTCATTCTGTCAACGTTTCCTATGGTTAACAGCAGTTAACCCTTTCACGACACGCGCGATTTTCGGGTTTTCCCGCGCGCTGATTATTTGAATTATTTTATTTGTACTAGTTGTTAAATACGAAAAACAGTAACGAATGAAGTTTCCCAAGGATCATCTTGACCGTAGATATTAATGGCACATTGATTAATATTGTACTATTAAATGCTTGATAATTTTCTATGAACTATTTTTATAATGGTGTCCGACGACATCGTCGGACATTGTCCCACGCGGCAAAAAAGTGTCCGATGGGGCATCGTCGGACAATGTCGTGAAAGGGTTAATAGCCTCGAGCAAGTTTCGAAGTCGTGCCGGAGTTGCCCTTGTTGCGCAGCGGCAGAGCTGCTTATTCATGAACGCAACTTCGAGGGTTCGATTCCCATACCGCGCTACCTCTGCTTATCGCAGTGTAGAATTCCATAGAGAAACGGCATCTGCAAGTCTTTTCGGAGTTTGCTGTGGCATTCTGTGTTCACAAGCTTTTCCCCTATCGACACTTCGTGACACATTACCAATGTTCCAAGGATATACGAATAAATACGACGATATACAGGCAAATAACACCATACTACACCTGACTAAAACTGTTTCTTGCTATGGCAAGGTTTAGGCTGTTGTTAGTATTTACTCGTTAAAAATGGAATCTATAGCGCCTTTAGTACACTTAACATTAAGATTCAAGGAAAAAATAATTGATGAAGAAGAACAGCAACAAAAGCCAATAGTGGCTGCGCTACACCAATGCCATAGACTATGCAGTCCAAGTCTTCATTTTGTGCAGCTGCTACTTCGTGTATGGCGCGTGGCACTGCAGGTGAAGGATGCTTCGAATGTCGCACGCACCCGATTCGTTTCTTGATTCGGGTTTCCCACGCAGGCCAAGCAAGCCTTCTGTCCCTCCGGGGTCTGTGAATTGGTACTACGCTTTGCCCTCAAAGTGTAAACCACTGACTTGTTTATCCGCTGGCCAAACAACTATTTGTATAGACCAAAAACACCTTTAAAAACCACCACGATAGAAGTTGAGTGCGTGGCGTTTAGCACCATCCTTTATGCTTACGATTTCCAATGAGACTCCTGGCATAGGCGTTCTTCCTTACGAACGGAGGAGAACACAAAACGATGCAATGGAAGGGACAGGCGGTGTGGCAGAAAAACCAAGCGCGAAGCAAAATGAGACTTTCCTGCAAAGACCGACGTAAGCGACGAGCAACAGGACACCCTGACTTAACAGGTGAAGCTGTGATACACGCTCTGACGGCATAACTCAATTATATTGCTAGAGTATCATGCCGGTTTACATAAAGTAAATAAAAACATCCCGCCTACCTAGCGGTACTCCTCCCTTAATCTTTGGCGGCGGAGGCGGCGCAGCCCTTGCCGGCATAGGGGGAGCGCTCCTTCTGAAAACTACGAAATAATCTGGTATAAAATGGAAGCAAATGTCTCAACGCTGACCTTTGCTTAGCCTCTTCTTCTTGTTGAAGGGCGAGTAGCTCAGCGAGCAGCTCTTCATCCTCCTCTACATTCCCGCCATAGACCACCTTCTCCATGTCGGAAAAATCCATTCTGACCGAAACAAACTATTTTTAATAATGAGTATCTTTGTTCCACACAAGACCCAACTGCTCATGGTTCTTGAAAGGTCACAGTGACGCTTCCCATTTTCTAGGGCTAACTAGTAACTGTATCACTTCAACAATCGCCACAACACCCCTTGCTTACACTACTGAGCAGCTGGAAAACTCAAAGAAGCACCGATAACTTTGCGATCAACACAACAATTTGATCAAATAAGTGATGATTTCAACACGAACACAACAGTACTCCCTGTATAATAATATGACATTTTATTTCTAAGCTAAACACTCTGAGAACAACACCAAATACCAGTACAACCACAAAATATGCTCAATTTAGGCAATGCTGACAAGCCAAGATTCAGTAGATAAACAGACATGCGATCACAATCAGTTTGACGGAGCTTTTGCTGGACCGATGATCCGAACGGCACCAGTTGATTGATCTATCTCAACGTTTATTCCCAGCTCCTTGAGAAGCCTTTGGCGGTCGATGACACCGGTGGGTTTCTGGAAAGGAATAAATGCAAGGATGTTGTAAACTTCAAAGCACAAAAGCAGCTACTCAGTTGGGTCTGTCGTCCCTAAGAAGTAGGAGAATAAAATCCGATCTTGTGATGATGTTCAAAATAATGACGGCCAGGGTACAAAAAGAAGCCTCAGAACTCTTTTCGGTGTTATCTGAGGCCAGAACAAGATATGATTACGTAAGAGCCACTGATCTAGTTGCGAAGAGCCAAAGCCAAGTCCGGTGAAACCTTTTTTCGAACAGAACCATTTGAGTTTTTCGACCACTGCTCAGAGATAATGTGCTTGAGATGTCCCGCGGTCGATTTAAAAAATGCTTTAACCAGCGATTGAAAGAGTTCTGAATTTAGTCCCTCTCTTTTTATTTAATTGTTTGTCCTATTTTTCTATAGTAAGCGCTGACTTGTTCATGTGAGGGGCGCGTGGAGCGCAGTCGGAGGAGGCGCCGGCTGTCGCCTGCACCCGATACCAGGTTCCTGGTTCGGATTTCCCGCCTAGGCCAACCAAGCCTTCCATCCCTCCGGGGTCGGTGAATTGGTACCAGACTTGTCTGGGAAGGATAAAGCGCTGACTTGTTCATCGGCTGGCCACCGCAAGTCATTGTATGGCCAAATACGCATTCAACTCGCCTTCACGACATCCCGTAGAACTAGAATGCGTGGCGCATCCCCAACGGATTGAATAACGCCGTCCTTTATCCTTTATTTATTTTTCTATAGTAATGTTTCATTGGATATGTTAGTGTTGTCATGCCATTTCTCATTTGTGTTGCACGTGGGTGCGATGTATTGCACCGCGCGATAATTCGCACCACAAAATAAAATAAAATAAAATAAAATAAAATAAAAAGTCGCTGTGGTGACATAGGTGTGACGGGTCAGGTTATTTCGACTCTCCCAAGAACTTTTCTCGCAGGTGGACATTGTGAATTGACTAATTATTCAGCATAAGGCAGACATTAGAAAGCTTATCAAACCAATAGGACCAGAGGCAAAACTTATTGATAGCAAAAAAGTCGGCTCCCAGCTTTACCTGAGACCGAAGAAAAACAGGGATGGATTCAAATCCACTTTACTTTAAAACAAATCAGCATGAAGCCTGCCCTAAATGTAAAATGGTTAGCCTCGTTTTAGGAATGGTATAGGTGATCGGTCGCGAACAGCGCAATCAAGGGGGTTTCAGGGGCGGAGCCGCCAGCGCCGCCTGGTCCCGGGGCGTGGCAGCTCTATAAAAGCCACCGTCCAGCGCCTCCGGGGCTCTTCTTCGGTCATCGCTCCTAGCTCTCAACTTCCTCCTTCTCGCACCACCGGCAGCCGTCGTCACCAGCGCCTTCGGCGCCCTTGGAGCCTCCGGCGCGTCGGTCCCTGAAGTCGATGTCGAGGACGCAGTACCCCCGCAGCAGACGCCCCGGATTCCTGCTCGCACCTCGCCCTACGATTTCTGGTCCTCACGATTGAGGTAGTGTTTGTATTAATGTCTAGACATAACCAAATAAACGTAGTCATTGCCATTCACGCACTCATACACACAGAGTCAGAGACAATTTTAGCTAGAATCACCGAGAGATTCTAGACATGGTCTTTCCAAAGCCCTCCCTCTCCTGTTTCTGAGAGCACAATGCTGCAGAATTTCGAGCTATCCGTTTTACAATCCCAATTAAATTTTTGACAACAACGCAAGAATCTTTCACTATCCGAAGTGGTCTCAGTATACAGTTAAAGGTCTCGGTTTCTGTTGGGCGAATGGGGCCAACAAAATAAACCTACCACTATACCACTATACTATATTGCAGTAATGAGGGCTAAGAGGTGAAACAGGATATCATCCGCACATTACTTGAATAAAACAGCATGCAAGCTTACTTATTACTCAGCCGCGAAAGAAGCTTATTACTTTAAATTCTTGCAATTTGTTCTGAAATAAGTGTACCGTTGTTACTATAAGAACAAAAGAATAGATAGGCATAATAGCTAAAAAGTTTACTAGCGAGCATAAGAGACAAGGATCTACCATTGCTTATCGTCATAGCAGAACAGGAAAATCGAATCCCATACTAAACCACACCAAATATTAAGAACTTAGGGGCCTCTAATCGTTCCATATCAAACATTGGAATAATACTTCCGAAGGGTATCAGCTAGTATTTCACTAGATGATGGGGTTGAACGCCGTCAGCGTTCGCTGTATTCACTATACGAGTATTTTTTTGAGATGATCTAACTATAGGAACTTTCTCGCAATGGATTGTTGGAAAACTCTGCTTTCAAATTGGTCATGAGTCCGAATTATCGCAGTGTAGGTTTTACAAAGCAGAAACAACAAAAAAACATCACTTATACAAATATGAAAACAGGGAAACTAGTTAGAGCTAACCTGATCCATTTCTAGAATAAATTTCTGGTTTTCTGGACATCCAAGGCACAGCTGACGCAGCGTCGCAATAGACCATTGCACCTTAAATAAGAAAAGCTAAGATTTACTACGCTGAATAACTGTAAATAAATCGTTGAAAATTAAGAACAGTTCGGCCTCTCTCCTCTCCACATAGCATACAATTGCACCCATGTTGGAATAATGCCGAAATATGGATCTCCATAAGTGAGACATTTATTTATTGTGGGTATCAGAGCCGACACAGAAAAAGAAACAATCACATACCGAAAGATAAAACAAGCAAGTTTCATAGATCTCGGTCGGATGAAATAACTTAGCCTTAAACAATAAACTTAGTAACATGTTTCTTAAAGGTTACATAACTCAATGACCAATCAGAAGAACGAAGAACACGATTAAAACTGGTACGAGTTCGAAGACTGAAAAACTTTGACCTGACCAACGTTTTAGCTGACTCAGTTGTAAGTTTTTGATCAGCACCCCTTGTGCGAGAAGAAGTGGGGATGAAGAAATCAGAGATACTTAGCTTGGTTAAGCCTTTAAGCATTTTATATGCCATTAAGAGGTCAAATCTTTTTCTTCTCCATTCCAAAGAAGAGAGACCAAGTGATTTGTTTCTGACACAGGAGTTAGGGATTTCAGAATATGAAAGTTTGTGGCAGCGAAGGTACAATTTTCGAGTAAAGGCATTTTGGATCCTTTCTAGAGCAAGAATGTCCTTCTTCTTATAGGGGCTGAAAACCGTGGTGTTGGCTTCAAGAATGGGGCGTATATATAATTTATAGGTCCTAAGAAGGGTGCTTTGATCCCTAGTATGAAGTACTTTGAAAATATTGTAAACTCTGCGAAGACCTTTAGTGACAATTGATTTGTAGTGAGAGTCAAAGTTTAATCTGTTGTTGTAAGTGATTCCCAAGTCCTTTACTTCGTTAACCACTCGAAGAGAAGATCCATTTAAAGTATAATTGGGGTGTCTGGGAAGCCTGCCGACACAAAGCACTTGAGTTTTTTCGCAAGACAGAGGTAGGCCATTGTGAGACGACCATTCACCCACTTTGTTTATGGCTTGTTGGACGTTGAAATCCAAGCCAACTCCTTGAGTAGGTTTAAATATTTTAATGTCGTCAGCATACATACAACATCTTACAAAGCCAAAAAACTCACGATGAATGGTGCATCTTTATCCGTAAGCCTTGCACAGCGAAGCACAGCTAAGACAGCTCCTTTTGAACCTGCGGCAACCCGCAGCGATGGTCTTTCGTAGCAGAGATGACCTGCACAGAAATCAAATTGTTCGCAATGAAGCGACAGGACAAACTCTGCAATGAAACATGAGGACTGTAACCATACCGATTGCTCTGACAGCTTCGCGTTTCAGCGTTGCTCTCACCTCCACCGATGAGCCACGTATAGCAGCTGATAGCGCACTAAGCTGTGGGCTGTCCGACACTCGGAGGCAGCGGACTTCCTTCTCCCTTTGAGGGCGGTCGGGATGCGCTGGGGAAGTCGGTTCGGAGAAGCCATCATTCTCATCCATCCACTGTGCATCGAGAACCTTAAGGGCAATTTCATAGACACCAACCTACATTGGAAAGCAACCCTAAAACTTTACAGCCTCCAGTATGTCCACAATAATCTCTACTGCAGTTGGCCGATCGAGTAACTGCGTCGAGAATTCAGTATCTCGTAACGCGGCCGAAGCTGGAACAAGTTCGTGGCCTTCGCGTGGTGCAGAGACACCGAAGAAATTTTACCTATGATATCTACTGCATAGGACAATTGTTCCACGTAGGGAAGTCTTCTGTCAGAAGAAACGCATTCGCCGAATTCATAGAGAATTCTCTCCATTAGGTTGACACAGAAAGATATGTTGTTTGGATGAACCTAAACAAGGAGTCTGTATGCCTCATAAGTGTATACCATGTGAAGAGTGTGTGCGTGTGTCACTGATATAAGCACAAAGCTTAAACCATCTACGATTAAATGAAGTATAGTGAACAAAAAGAAAGAAAGGGAAGTGAAGAAGAAAGAGAAGTAGAATAGATCACTTCAAGGAGCACAGTGCTTCCAACGCACTGACTAAGGCATGGGAACCTGAATGCGCAGAGCAATTCAAAGTCACCGATTCTAGTTCGTTTGAAACAAGCAGTCAAGAACTCCAAAAATAGTAGAGTAAAGATTTTCACATGAGACGATATTCTTAAGATTAGCCAAGTTGTGCCATATATTGCGCAAATTCTATATTGTACGTTTTGGCTAAAAAATAATTTATTTCTTTCACTTCTTCTCTCTCTTTGTTCAGCAAGAGGAGAGCAAATCCTACAGATACATAGTCTGATGAACCTTCAATTGAAAACAGGGGTTTGAGGTTTAGCTTGCGAAATTGTCGACATTTCTTTATGACTTAATCGCTCCCAGGTTAGCCAAGTTAGTCATGCGGCATTTAAGCGGCCTCTCAGAAACACTGCGTAACCAGCGCCGCATACTTACTCCATTCTTCGTTGAATAGCAGATTTTATCTGAGAGAACCAAGCCTGGCTTGGTATGGCATTGGTACTCCGCGACAACGAAAACACATGTACACCTTCAAAGTGCCTTAACAACAGGCAAGAAGAATGTGCGGCGCAACGACTGAGATGACCAATTCACCTTTTAAGCGTTCAAGCCTGAAACGCTCCACTTTTGACCAGCCTATATACTAAACAAGCGCGGATCCGAATCGATAGCTGGTCAGCGCCATCTAGCTTTTCTAGCCCGAAGCTAGAGAACTCTATCCTTATCACGGAACTTCAAATGCAGACTTCTCTGTTGGCTGCATCCTCCAAATTATCCTTTGCGTGTAGTACATCACCTAGATAATAAGGACCCCAAAGAGTCCTTGCTTGTTTACTGGATAGTTTCAGCGAAATTCTATTAGAGAAAGCAAAAACTTCCGTTTCAGGATGAAAGTCGGCGTTATCAATCCCTTTACGAGATATGCAAATCACCTTACACCTATTACTTAGCGTGCTGGCAACTTCAATTTCATTTTTGCAAACTAATACGGGGAGTACTCGGCAGGCCAAACAGCATTTTATACTTCGCAACCAAGCGAAGAGTTAACCTGCGAGTATATGGAGGAATCCGAGAAACACGCGAGAAAGGGCGCCTCTTGTTAACTGCGCGACACGACCCCTGAATGCCGAAAATAGAGACCCTACTATATTGGAGTGAACATACTGAAGCAAATATTTTAAAAATGTGACAATAATGACGGATTGAATGACTCAGGAACGAGAAAGCTGAAAATGAAAACCAAACCTTCGTAACAGTCTCTCCGTGATATGATTCCATCAATACCCCAGTGATATGAAGTAGAGCTGAGAACTCATCGCACGACAGATCTGCAAAGTGGCTTGCCAGGAAGCCAAAATCCTAAAATCCACCAATAAGCATCCAGTCCTACAGTTCACTAAATTATTCACTGAGCTTCGTGTAAAACTTTCTTTGAATTTGTTCAGAAATGATAACTCGATCCAAAGAGAACATCCGTCCATATGAAACGTACCTCTTCCAAGTGCACGGAAACCAGAGCTGATATCCATGACCTATGAGAATCGTTGAGCTCTTGGGACTCCCATAGCAAAACAAGCTCTCCGAACAAGGTTGTGTAATTGTCCGAAAGTCCACAAGCTTAAGAACACCTGGCGATTTTCTTGAAGAATTGAAACGAGATACACCAGCGACTAACCGATCCGCATCGGTCTTGCAAGTGCAACCAGAGCAGCAAACGTTTCAGTGCGAAGTTCAGGAATCCGAATCAACGTACGAAACAGTGTCAACGTCTCGGTAGAAACGCATTCGGCAAATCTAAGGCGAAAAAAAACTGTGAGAACGAATTGCTACTGAATTGAAACTTATGCACAACCCAAAGCAGAGCTGTTAGCGACACATGATGACAGAATGACTCACTTTTTACTGCGGTTTGCCGCGTTGATGAGCGTACGCAGGGCAAGCCTTGCTCGTCTCACGTCCACCTCTGATGTATCTTCATCTCCACGTCCTTCCAACGACACATTCAGCAGGCCTAGTAACGCTCCTTTGAGATCCTAAGCACAGCGATAAATTGAAATCGTCGACCGTTCCCATCAAAATAAGATTTTCTACAAAAATTGCACTCCCAACTGCTCCTTGTCCAGCAGGCAGATGGAAGTTCGCTCTGATAGTTGATCAGGTGAACACAGCGGACGGGTAGAATTTTTATTCATACTCGTCGGGGGTTTATATAGGGTTCCTGCCGCATCGTCTTCTGCCCTCCTTATATTCCTTATCCTCGTTCCTATTCTCCTTCGTCTTCATTCTTCAACCCCTCCCATTTTCTTACGGCACCCCCCCCCCCTAACACTGATACTACATAATGTTGTGGCAATCAACCCGCTCGCAAGCAATGGAATAAACACAAGTGTCTCTTCATACTTCTTATACTGCCTCAGCGTTTGTCTCTGTTAGCTGCGGGCCCGCTTTCCTGGAATGCTGGCGCTACTTCCTGACCAAATTCCTGACCGGAGTGGAATCCAGTCATCTTCAAGCCCTGATGCACCGTATAAAGCCATCGATGGTTTGGTCGCACTCGTGGCCGCCTTGCGGGACCATCAAAGCTAGGACCAGTCCTTCAGGCGGTATCTTTTTGCGCGAAGGACGTGACATCACAGACGGGCTTCGCACATATTCTCGAATATCTCGGGGTGACCCTACCTCTGCCGTACGATGCCGGTGGCAAAATATAATTGTGAGCGCGGCTACATAATAGAAGTGCTTCAAAAACAAGATTGATCGCGTCTTTTAGCATTTCCCCAACTGTTACTGCATTCTCGACTTGGGTTAACGTAATATCGGGGAGACCCATCAGATGGTGTTTTCCTATGCGATACCTGCCAGCGTCACTCAGTCGAAAAATCACCGTTTTGTGAATGTTTGAGGACGCGGAAAAAAAGAAATCTGCTTCGAATATATATATATATATATATATATATATATATATATATATATATATTCACTCCAGAATCGAACAGTGCGAGCATCAGGAATTCTTGAAACTGCACAGAACTCCTACAAATATAAATATATAGAACAAAGGTCACAGTGGCACTTTGAGATAAAATGAACATCATGGGATGCAGTCCCGAACGGTGATTCTAAATATGCGTTACAGAGTTACGGACCAATTTTACTTTGTCTCATTTGCACTCAGAGCTGGCCATTCACAGGCGCAGAGCTCGAGTAAGCCGCAAAAACCGCTTGAAGACGTGCAGTGGTGGCGCAGTGGACAAAGAGCGGGTGTGGTGGGGCGCAGGGAATTTTTCGTTCGACTACCTAGTGTCCCGGTATTTTCGTACATCGTAAAAAATGATTCAACACACCCAATCGAAGCTTTCCACTCCATCCAGAACGATGTAAAATCGCAACGAAAAACTTCACCGAGAGCGAGACCAGACTCATTGGCATTACTGCACTCTCACGAAAGCAGAAATCAAAAACATTGGTTATTATTTATTTGGGGTTCACCACGAATATGAGGTTTGTTTTTGAGATTTTGTCAAATTTTGGCACATTACGTTAGGTATGGATAAGGGTGCTCATAATCACCGATTTTGCCGAAAGTTCGCCCAGAAGGTTATCTGGGATGCTGCTTTGATCACAATCTCCTTCTCTAGTGCTAGTTTGTGCCGTGAATGAGCAAATACAACAACATATCTTATGTGGGCCTCACATCTACATACGTCGCCGCAATACCAGAAACGTTATCCCTGTTCGTGATCAGCACCACAAATAACCACTCCGACGAAATTTAGATTAAATTGCAGCCAGCAGCAGCCTTACTTATACTTATCCTAACCTACAGTAGTCGACCGAAATTCTAGAAAAAATGATTCAGATTCGCGATCAGCACCACGTATTATCCCACTGGACGAAGTTTAGACTATTTTCGTAACATCTGGAGTCGTGAGAGTCCAACAGTGGCGACGAATGCGGTGTCCTCCTCATAAAGACTTTCGTTTCGATTTTACACGAAGAGCTTCAATTGGTCGCGTCGCTTTTTGCGTGCAAGAACGCTGATCTACAGGGAATCGAACCACGACCACCTTCTTCCCATCATAGCGCATCGCCTCATGTTGCACCCTCTACTTACCCGCTATCACTGTTTATGGCTTACTTGAGTTCAGCCTCCGTTATTGGCTAACTTCGAGCATAGAGATGGTAAACATAAAACGGGTTGCGATTCACTTCCCAACGTCCTTTGCGAATGCGGAACACAAAACTTGACGAATCGTTCGAAGCTGCACTTCATCGCAAACTGTCAATGCGACCTGCTATCATTCCCTTGTGGGGAAGGCTTCTGTCGGCTTACTCAAAATGCTACATTATCCAGGTTTTCAAAGTTTCTAACTCGCACAGCGTCTATACCAGGGGTGTGCGTAATTACGATTTACGATTTACGACATTTTGGGTCGTAAATCGTAAATTTTCGTAAATATGATCTTCGGTCCACGAATGACAAACGTCCACATAACGTGATACGATTCGGATTATGACGATGTACCCACTTTTAAAGACTTTCCTCATAGCCCATTGCTATTTCCTATTTTTTTTATGTTCTGCTGTGGCGCTGTGGCAGAACAACGCAGCTTTGCGAATAGGCCGCTCGAATTAATTCCTGGCAATGCAACTGGGTAGCCTTTTTTCTGGTCACACCCTAGCACAACATCTCACATTCGAGTGGCCTGAGTTCCAGTTTACAGAAAGACATGGAATTTGTCCTTACACTCGAATGAAGACGATCACCTGCTGAATCATATTCTATGCTGCAACCACCGCCTAGCCAATTTGTGACTTTTTCACCACTTGTCTACCACATAGACAACCCTTTCCAATGCACATGAGCAGAACTCATGCAAAGCTGTCAAGGAATGTTGGACTTGATGGGAGGCTGTTTAAAACAGCTAAACTGTCGGAAAGAGTAAAACAATCAAGTTTCAATCTGATTATCACTGCACGTTATGGCGCGGAGTCTATTTACGTATATGGTGCGCCTTAAGCAAAGCGTCTGACATTTTCATGATAAAATTGAAAAAGTTTAACACTTTTGGTCTCGTTTCAGTGGTCTGATTGGGGTTGTTGTGTTCACCCTATGCGATCCGTTCAGAATGCTGAAAACTGAGCAAAAAATACGATAGCGTTTGTTATAAAGGTAGTGGAGAGCAGAGCTGGCGAATGCAAGCAGTCATTAATTAGGAATGCAATATTTTGGAGTTTCCGAAAGTTAACAAGTGCAAGCAAACATGCGAGCGAAGTAAGTGCCGAAAGTAACTGCCTGGTATCGTCGAACGACGATCTTTCATTCCAGAAGTTGTGGTTGCCTTCAAACATGATAAAGGACAAAACATGACCTTAACCAGTCCCTGTTTGAGATGCGCCATCCATTCTTTCTACCTCTATGGTATCGTAGAGGTCATATGGGTGTAGGTTTGCCCCATAGAATGAACTGCGGGTACCGCCGATGTAGAAGTCAGTGCTTTATCTTTCCCAGGCAAATCAGGTACCAATTCACAACTCAACAGGTATGGAAGACTTGCTTGCCCGTGGTAGGATCCTAATCGAGGAGCACGCGATAGACGTCTTCCTCCGACTTCTCTGGGTTTCTTCTAATTGTTTAAAATGCACCTTGTATGAATCAGTTAAACCACTTTCAATTCGATCTGCACCTTGCTTCTTTACTCTACTTTTAAAAAATGACACACAAAAGACCTTCTTTTATAATTTTAAGTCAAAAATCCGACTATGATGAGTGTCCAAAGATGTGATCATATTCTTTCAATCGTCACACAATTCCTTCCCGTCTGCTACAAAAATGCTGTTGGGTAAAATTCAAAATGTGAGAAGGCTTAGAACAAAATGTGAGAAGGCTTAGAACATAGGTGTGTCATACCATAGAAATGTGCCATGCGCTCACTCAGTAGGGATGCTTGTTGAATTATTTGTGCAAATAGTGTTTTCGTCGAGTTGGCCAGCGATCAAATTATTATCATTTTTTGGTTTTTGGATGGAACGGTTTTTGTTGGTTTATTCGGAGTTGTTGCGGTTGTTTCTACAAAGTCATAGTTTTATATGCAAGCCAATGGCTAGTAGAATGATAAAGATTCTTGGTCGTCCAAGCATTGTAAACTTTTTATTTGAAGATAGCGTTTTTGAACAAGCACTTTATTTTGGTTCTCCAAAAACTTGTCCAGCTCGATTTGAAAGGTGCTAGTTGATTTTAATGGCTTCCATCTTAGTTAGGAAAGTGTCCAGTTCGAGTGGAAAACGTCTCAATAAAACATTGTTAGCTTCGATTAGCTTTAACATAATAGAAAAAAGAAGGAAATTAGAAGTATTGTAAGTCAGGCGCCTCTTACGATTTACGGTTTACGATTTACGACGATTTTTTCGTAATTACGATTTACGAAATTTCGGATTTCATTTACGCACACTCCTGGTCTATACCCACAAAAGCTGCAGGCCTGATAATTGTCGGAGCAAGAGAGACATACTGATGGAATAACAAGCGGAGTATCTCTGACCGTTTTAATCGCCAGCATAAGCGTATTCTCGTTCAAAGAACTACGGGAACTCTAAATGTCATTCATTAGGGAGTCCAACCAAACCCTGGAGGTCCCGTCATTTCATCGAGTCTTGTTACCGCCCTTTTGATTTGCCGCTGTGCGACATCAATAGAATAGTTATGCCTTACGTAGGGTGAGCACGAGCACCACTGAATTGAAATACGTAGGCATACAGCACCGCTTTTAACTCCGTTAAAGTGAAGGATGGCCTAGGCATACGCCAATAATTGTTTCTTTATGTTATATTGTGTTTACTCCTCCTAGTTCTCTTTCTGGGAACATTCTTTAGTAGAATGAGCAGTGAGTTAGCACGCTATCCATTCGAAGACAGAGGACGTATCAAACAATTACACGCTAGCGAATACAAGGTGTGTTTCGGCTCAATAGCAATTTAAACCCTGGCTCGCGCTAGCAGCCTGCCCCATGCCCAATGTGAGCTCCTAGTCATTGTGGTGATCTGTACGCTTTTTCCCCGCTCTTGACCGCACTCCCATTTCGGTCCATGAAATTTGTGAATAGTTGTTCTTTTGCTCTCTAATTACTCGTCGCTTATAAACCTTCTTACTCATCTACGTGTATTTTCTTGTGAGTACTGTATATCGGAACCGATATCAG
Source organism: Heligmosomoides polygyrus polygyrus (assembly GCA_947396885.1). NCBI lineage: Eukaryota > Metazoa > Nematoda > Chromadorea > Rhabditida > Heligmosomidae > Heligmosomoides > Heligmosomoides polygyrus. The sequence goes on along the minus strand of OX377205.1, from coordinate 72,726,842 downwards.
TACAGTAATCGGAACGATTACAACGTACGACACTTAGTGTCCGACTTGGGGGCCACGCCGGTAACTTGGATCCAAGCTTCTGTTTCAGTGTCCATTGACATGTCACACCCAAATGCCACAGATGCCATGAACGGAACCGTCATGGATCAGCTTGGCGAGAATACTCCACAACCGTTGGAGGACTGGGATCAACTCGGAGTGAGTTGCCAGTCTGAGGATTTAAATGCTTCTTTCGGGAATATCCTAAAGCGGTTAGATAGCGCGCTAAGCGAACAGATCCGGAACTTAGCTTGCTCTAAACGGGCAAAAATTTTGGATGCTGTTAGAGGTACTATAGAAGGTACGCTCGAAATGGTAGATGCACGCTTAGGAGTAGGGACAGGTGCTTTGGAAGCGACATTTTGCAATGAGATTGGGATGTCGCCTAATGAATTGCGCGAATTTTTGCCACAGGTTAACGCGCATAGCCAAGCACTCTGTGATTTAGCATTGACACTTCTTCTTCTTCTTTCAAGAAGAAGAAGAAGAAGAAGAAGAACGAGGTTCTGAAGTTGCAGAGCAGCATAGACAATTTGAAATCGCAGCTTGAATACGAGTTGTCTGAAAAGGAAAAAATGGTGGAGTGCCATAGAAACCAGTTGAGACTTTTGCGGGAAGAAGCTGCAAGTTTTGGAACTGGGGTAACGCGGTCAGTGGCTGGATCCAGCCGTGAACCGACACCCGCAGGTGAGAACGGCAACAGAGTTAGTGAATGGCGTGCGGTTCGCAGCCACTACACTTCGCTTAAAGGCGATCATGTGCATAACTCTGTTCAGGGACGGATCGCGTCCCTAGCCGTGAACGCTGGACGACGTTGCGAGCCAACGGAAGCGTCTCGCGCCTCATCACGACTGTCCTCGCCGGAGTCTTCCAGAGGATCAGTGAATGGGGAGTCTCCCAGTACTTGCTTGGACCCGAGCATTAGGTATGGGAGAAACCCTGCGGATGCAGTAAGTGACATGTTCACTGTATTTAGGGAAGTTTTTAAGGCTCAAAGCGTAGCCACTGTTCCCAAATACGACGGGAAAAGTTCCTTGACCGAATTTTTACGTGGGTTAGATGTTAAATTCCCAGTAACAGTTTGGCAAGATTCTGATAGGCGGGATATCCTGGTAAATCATTTGTCAGGGACCGCGTTTTCACTTTTTAAGGGTTTACCACAGAATGTTCGAGAGGGAACATATAGTGGGGTAGTGCGTGCTTTAAAAACGGCTCGAAGGGATCCTTGTGAACGCCTAAGAAATGTAAGGGAGTGGGATCAGCTCAGTAAGACGGAAAGTGAGTCCATTGTAGATTTTTGCTACAGGATGGAGGATCTTTCCAGGAGAATCCACCCTAGTACAGAATGGGACTTTATCAGAGGGTCAAAACTGTACTCTTGCCTTCAACATTGGAAGAGTTCTTATTATATATGGGTCGCCTTAGATGCGCCGGAAGGTGACATATACGAGGAGGTTAAGAAAGTAGCTCTACGGTTGGAAAAGCTCCAAGATGAAACTCAAAAGGTATCAGGTAATTACCACAACCACTTCAAGAGACCTATCGATTGTAGCTCAATCGATAATGGTACACCCGATGGCGAGGAATCAACCAGTAATGCGCACCGGCTACGGGGTCAGCAGGCAACCAGGCCCTCATTTAAGTGTTTTACTTGTGGGGAATCTGGGCATATAGCATCAAATTGCCCCAATAAAGATAGTGATGCGCCAGGAGTTAGCAGTAGGGGCAGAATGAATGGCAATGGTCGTAATCGTGCACAAAACCGAACAGCGGGTGGAATTTCACTTGTTTCGGAGCTGGAGGGCTGGTGTAAGAGTGTTCAACGTAAGGAACGCTTTCAAGACAAGCAGCCGCGAGCTGCTTGCAGACCGTGCAGAAGAAGCGAGGATCACCAAGACCGGAAGCGCTCTGGTTATGCGAAAGAACGGAAAACTGGTTTCTCGCCAGTTGCGAATGGTAGTGGTAAGGACCCGGAATTGAATAAAATTAGACGCCGAAAACGCTGGAGGAGGAACAGAATGAATTCCCCTACGGTGAAAAACATCAGTGTGATTTCTTTCTATAATTCTAGTATCACACACGACGACACCTCTTGCGCCTGCTGGACAAGCCCACCTGCAGGAAAGGATGAGGAAACGCGGCGAAGGCAGCAACGACGAAGCCACTAGCAATCTCCTCGAAAGCTGCATAATTTCGCTCCATTATCTCTAAGAATTTACCTTTTTTGCCGTTGTGACTAAAACGCAAGTGCTTGATAAACGCACGAACGTTGCATTGTAATATTGCCATGTTCCCATTTTTCTGAGTTTTCCTTTTTGGCTGGCCTTAGAAGCATCATTACCCTATGTGATCACTTTGGAAGGAGAAGTTATAGGTCGTCGGAAAGATGATTTCAAGCTGGTATGGACCCATACCAACTTATGACCAGTGCAAGTTTGATCTGCGGTTGGTAGATGAACACTGGTGCTTCAAAGACCACTGGGTCTCACTTTATTTTGGAAAGCGTGAGCGGAGCCGCTCGCTAAGAAGCGACGAAAGTCGTCGCTGTAACTGCTCAGAAAGCAATGCAGACGGATTATAGTAGACTCGTGCATTATAGAAGCCAGTCTTTTAAACCTTCCTTTGGAAAGTGCGAGCGGACCCGCTCCTCAAAAGCGACAGAGGTCGTCGCTGTAACTGTGTAGAACGTTCGGGCTGCGGTGGGCAGACGAACTGCAGTGCTGTTGTGCTTTCCCACCAAAGAGTGAGCGGAACCGCTCATTGAGATGCGAGTGACGGAGGTCGTTGCTCATGATTTTTTTTTTAGCGCAGTGGAAGCGCTTGTTTCTCTGAGGGCCCCCATGTGGAATATACCGGGACCGGTGTATTCTGCAAGTGTTCGTTAAGAGCATGCAGTGGCGGAACGTATCCAGGGGAGGTTTACGACCTGCTCCTGCGGATATGCCAGCGACGGCCCCAGAGCCATAAAACCGTACCGGACGGAGAGTCCGAGGAAATCACGGTAGACACGCCTCCAGGAGAGTCCATAAAAAGCCCTCCCCAGTAGATCTGTACGCTTTTTCCCCGCTCTTGACCGCACTCCCATTTCGGTCCATGAAATTTGTGAATAGTTGTTCTTTTGCTCTCTAATTACTCGTCGCTTATAAACCTTCTTACTCATCTACGTGTATTTTCTTGTGAGTACTGTATATCGGAACCGATATCAGTACAGTAATCGGAACGATTACAACGTACGACACTTAGTGTCCGACTTGATAACAACAATAAAAGAATCCCCCACCTGCACTCCCTCGAACGCCTGAACAGATTGCTCGTCGGTGGCACAAAACCGACACGCCTTCGAAAGGTCGGTGGTCGATGCCTCTCTCGGACTGCTGAACACTCGCTCTACAGCGGTATACAACTCGTCAGTATCTAACATACGAGCCACAGCCGCACCCCTTTTCTGAAACTTCATTTGCAGCTTTCTGCACTTTTTACGCTTCAGCAGCGAAGCGGCGCGATAATTCATGTCATATCGATATCGACCACCCAAATCGATATCGGTAACCTGCCTCGTCATGCGGCAGCTTATGCATCAACTTGGTGTTATTAGGTTGTCCCACACGGAATGTCACATTGTGGCCATCTTTTCACAGTTATTCGCATCGGTTGTGAGTTCACTCAGGATTAGTTTTTCGCGGCGTTTTATCTTCTACATTTCCTAGTTTTCTTACATTATTCCCTCATCGGTTTCAGAAATTATAGCCTTCTGACTTCAATGAAATGAGATGATTGTGCGCGCGTAACTGCTCTACAAGTTCAAATTGAAGGAATCCGCTGCGGAATCGCACAGTTTGTTGATAGCTGCATTTGGCAGAGGTGTCGTTTTCAAAAGACAACGCGAGCGGTGGTTTCAACGTTTTGCCGTCGGCGACGAAAGCCTTGAAGACGAAAAGCAGGGAGGATCCTGGATAACGACCTTTCGCGGACTGCCGTTGAAGCTGATCCGATTCGACTCGGGAGCTTGCGGTCGAGCTTTCCTGCTCCAAATTTAAATCCAAATCGAGTTGACACGTCCTCTACCAACTTGCTGCATGCCCATGCGAGGCCTCATACCGCAAAAGTCGTTCAGCACAAAATTAAGGAACTTAGTTGGACCGTTTTGCCTCGTCCACTGTACAGCCCTGACATTGCCCTATCCGACTACCACATATTCCGCTCGATGCAGCACGCCTTGGCTGGGAAAAAGTTCGCCAACTACGACGAAATCCGGACTTGGGTGACCAACTTCCTCGATTCGCGGATAGCTCATTTCTTTAAAGATGGGATCTAATCTTTGCTTGTACGTTGGGGAAAGGTTGTTGATAATTGTGGAAAATATATTACCGAACTAAGTTTGGTTTTAATTCCTTTGTATGAATTTAACTTTTCGGTCTGAAGCAACATTCCGTGTGAGACACCCTAATAGAAAGAGACTACACTGAAGCGGGCGGAGGCACTAGAATCAGTGATACCGATCAAAGCCTAGACCGATATCGTTAGCATTCGTACTAAAGCTGCTCAAGCACAGTTAGCTAGGCCTCCACATATTGAACATCTCAGATAGAAGAGACTAGAACTGCTTCCTCCGCAAGTATTCAAGAAAAACTAGAGTAAATCTATTTATGCAACGTACACTACCGGCATAATATACCGCGCCCAACGGTTTCAACTGCAACATATAGGGAATCATTCCGAGAAACGACCAGTTAGATTTAACAAGTTAATTACACATGCATGACCTAGAATTGCTCTCGAAGACCTGAAATGGATGACTAGCTCTGCCTATGTACGCCAAACAGAACAACAAATCCACAAAATTAGTCATGAACTGTGCTGTAAAACCGCAGAAGAGAATCTGGATCCTTGCTCGGGGCCACTTTTTGGAGGGCATCTGTATAGGCGGCTTTTCCCGTCTTTGATTCCTAAACAACCCACAGCCAGTTTGAAAATCCAGCCTGGAGATCACTTTCAGACTCACCTTTATAAACGTTATCAGATGTTTTTCACTGAGCTCCTCGATCAGAAGCTGAGTAGCAGCGCGACAGTCGTAGGTCATTGCTATTAAAGCTGGTATAAACAGCACCCGTAAGGAAGCCCTTGTCAAGTAGTACACCGGGAGCGACGCTACGACTGACAGCAGTGATCGCTGTCCACCAAGAATGCACGGCATCTGAACAAAACGAAGGTTTGCGCCACATGTTTTGTGCTTCAGCCGCCGCTTGATGCTACAGCATGACGAGGATCGATGTTGGATATCAATCCTCTCGCTGCAAAATCAATAACGTCACGAAGCAGTATGGAATATGGATGGAATAACCTCCTAAGCGCTAGGCAATAAGTTCGATGAATACTACCTGATGATAGGAGTCAAAGGCAGCATATCTTCCCAGTAGCTCCAGTGCTGCAGACGACAGTGATGATCCACCAGCATCCTTTTCTTCGCAGCGCATTACATGGCCAAGCAACAGCAGAATGCGGAAGCTGTTATTGGGATCCTCCAGAAGCCACTGCAAAATCAGAGACGAATTCAAAGCATGAACCAACACTGCTCAAGTACGGACGCACTACAGTTATAGGCAAAATAACCGACTACACAGCCGCCCTCTAACACGTTACATGTACAGGTACAGGGTTACAGGTAGTGCTTAACTCTCCAATAACAGACTCATCCCGTGAAAACTGGTCGGGATAAGGACATATTCACTGGTGGACTACAAATAAAGCCCATAGACATGTAGTACAACTGTGCTACCTTAATTGCTGAGTTAACAATTTTATGAAGAACGTCGTCAGATTCCGCACCAGCTTGCAACCACTTCCACAGAGTGGAAAGTTCAGAGAACCTTTCAAGGAAACTATGCCCTCAAACATTATTTCATCTCACAGGAAAGAGTCAAATTTAGCTGCTGCTTGGAATACGTTAAACAAAAATTCTTTTCATCAATCACCGAACTTCGTACTATCAGATAAACTGGATTTTGTGCATGTAAGTACTAGACTTTTCTTCGTCTTTTTGGAAGTAGGCGAAGAAACAACTCCACTAGAAACAACTTCAGGTCGAGTATGGCAAAGTTGGTCCTGGTTTAAGAGCAAATGCGAGTAAACAGGCGCAACCGTTACATGGTGGTGTGATAAAGAAACAATGGATCTAATAGGAGTCATATTCTAGCAAGAGGACTTCTCAGCGTTATGAATGTTAGGTGGAGCCACGATTCGATGTCCAAAAATGAAGTTACATTCACAAGATCGTTGCAGTTCGCAAACATCGTAATCGTTGAGATGGTCAATTCAACGAAAAGATGTGACGCTGAGAAGCTAAGATGTGCCCTGGGTTCACAGCTGCTTAAGGGTTCACGCAGAAACGACTGGACCATCTCACCTATGACAAAACCGACCGGTCTTGTACCCATTCCCCGAGGAAGTAAGAAAGTCAGAGTAGCCGAGGTGAGAGTCGAACCCAAAATCGATCCACTATGCCCAAGAAATGCATCGACGACATGACTATTCATAAATCTTGGCATCACTGGTTCTGTTTATACGAGGCTGGTTCAAGCTGAACAACTTGAAACAGTTGCGTACATCAACATGTTCCACGTTTCCAGGCAATCACCAGCAGAACATCGATGTTTTGATGCCAACACAAAAAGAATTTTTAAGGCGACTTCACCGCAGAAAATCACTTATTTATCGAAGCTAACCACTAATAACCTAGTTAAAACCATGGCAACCCGAGAAGCGTAATCGGAAATGCTCACCTTCCAGCTGCGAATATCCTTGCTGAGCGAGTAGCACATTCTAACGGCCGCTCCCAAAACCTGCTCAGCATCTGTATACACACCAGTATCTGGCTTTGACAAGCCCGTTTGTACAGGATGAGATCGAACAGCCGCTATGGCAACTTGCAGGAGGAGACCACAGAACGCCGTCGATATCGTGCCACTTAATTACAGCGAAAACGTAAAAACGGATATTATCGTAGGAGAATCAAACGTGCACTCACGTGTCCTCACTGGAGACCGCAGCAAACTCCATATGTAACGAAAAGAGCCGAGTGAAAAGCACCAGCGGCACCGACAGGGTCATCACTGGCTCAAGAGCCTTCGGCAGGCGACAAGCCAGTAGGTAACTGGAAATGGTTTAACGATTTTTCGCAACAAATTTTGGCTTCCAAAACTTCCTAAAGTAACAAGGAACCAATCAAACGACAAGGAAAATCATCAGCACCTTGCAATCATAGTGACGCGGACATCCAGTTCGTGCGCATCCACGCCAAACGCCTTCCACTGATCGGAATTCCGCGCACATTGAACCGTTGCAAGCATAACGTCTATCAGGCATATCAGCTGCGAATCATGCTCAGGTCTCTTCAAATTCAAAACATTAGTAAGCATATTCTTATTTTGTCTCTCAGAACTGAAGCATGGACCCTTATATAGAGCGGGTCCACTCTATTTCTCTTCACATCTTCGACAGAATTTGTCCTACAGCTTTTAAAATAAAGAAGACCAGCATGGGTTCGTTATATAACAGTAGTATCGCGCAATATAAGGACATCCGAGTTTGTTGTTGCTAAGTTAGTGCAGCCAGTTACGGACGAAATACCGATGGAGCCACTCTAGAAAGGCATCTAAATGTTTTACCGAGCAGTACTCGACTGTCGGGCTCCTTACCTGCTGCGCCAAATATCAAGAATGATTTGTGTCGTCAAAAGCCAAAACACACCTTTAGCAATAGAACAATGTTATCCATTAGTTCAACCAGTAGATGAGTGAATAAGACGGTTCGACAGAGTGAAGCGGCCGAGCAAAGCCTACACGCCATCGCGGAGAGTTTTAGCAACAGTCTGAAGTCATGACTCGGAATTTACCGAAGGCAAACTGGCAAGAACGTGCGGCAAACCTGTGTGTCGCTCCTGTGCTCGTCCATCTCATCAACAGAGACAGAAGATCTGGCAGCAGCGATGAGAGGGAGGACGAGTGGCCGAGATTCGTTAAGAACCAGTCCTGCAATGGTGATTACCGGATCTGTTAAAAGAACAATCACCCTCGAACAAAAATGAGAAATGGCAAGCACTCTTCGCTCAAATTATTGAGTGTTATCTACAGGGCGCCTCAAAGAAATGTATACGCTGTTTGAAAGGTGATAACGTTGCTCATAGTGAAGATACTGAAGAGGTTAAGTGTGCATGCGAAAGCTTAGGAAAATAGAAATTTTCTGACTTTAGAGCGGTATGGATTGCGCCATGCACTCGTCTGAATTCCCGAATTTTACACTCGATTGATTGTGTTTCGTTTGAATGCTTGTCATAATTTCTTCAGAAAGTGGTCGTATTGACTGATTTGTGCTTCCTTTGAGGTTAAAGCTTAGAAACACACTACGGCTTGCGAAAAATGCAGGATATCCAAAAAAAGCATGTACTATTTGAAAGGTTCTAACATTACTGTTGGTGAAGCTTCTGAAGATGTATGAAACTCATATGAAAGCACAGGGTAGCAAGATTACTGTAATGTGCGAACATTCAAGATTGCGCCATGCCCCGCCCGAAACCTTGCATTTCAGACTCAATTGATTGTTCATGGGCTGAATGCTTGTTACAATCTCCTTACTACTTTATCAAATTAACCTATACTGTTTCTTTTAATGTTTAGAACTTGACAATCACGGGAAAGACATGTAAGTTTATTGATTGCACAATTTATCGCTCTCGCAATCGCTATAATAACGCTCTCTACATATCTGAGCCCATAACAAGAGTCATGCTGGACTCTAGGCTTTCCTTCGAGAGTAAAAATTTTATCGTGAAGTGCTGCTGGAAGTCTGACCAGTTTAGCGCAAAACTGAATCATGCGTGCGATTCCTCATCAATTAGTAGAGCCTGAAATGCAAGGTTTCAGGCGGGTGTATTGCGCAATCTTGACAATTTGCACGCCACAAAAACCTCGTTAACCTGCGCTTTCATATGAGTCTGAAACATCTTTCTAAGCTTCACGAGCAGCAATGTTAGTGCCTTTCAAATAGTACCTGCATTTTTAGGATACCCTGCATTTTCGTAAGCTATAATGCGTTTTCGAGTTTTAAATCTTAAAGGAAGCACAAATCAATCGATACAGTCAATCGATACAGCCACCTTCTGGAGAAATATTGACAAGTATTCGAGCCAAACACATTTAATCGAGTATAATATTCAGGAATTCAGACAAGTGCCTGGCGCAATATGTACCGCTCATATGTCAAAAAATTTCTATTTTTTAAAGTTCCTATGATCCCCTAACTTCTTCAGTCCCTCTATTGTGAGCAGAGTTATCGCCTTTCAAACAGGGCATACACTTTTTTGAGACACCCTGTATATTGACTATAAGAGCTATTCACTGTTCAAGCAAACCTGTGAAATGACTAATTATTTTAGAATGATGGGAGATCAGAAGTCTAAGTGCGTTTCGCTGCCTAGGTATAATGCCCCACAATTGGATCTAACCTCTGGTGAGGGAATCATTATTGAGCAGTGGCGTATATCCCGTAAGGTCCGACTATCCTCAACTGTATTTGGTTCCCTTGTATAGTCCTCATCAAACGCAGTGTGACGTTGGGAAATGATAACCAATTATGCCACTGATGAGAGAAGAAAAGTTCAGAAGACGGGAAACGGGCCAAGTAAACGAGTGATTGACGTATTTTTACAGGGCATGTGTGGCGCGTTCGAAGGAGATTTCGGTTCTCGCTCGTATCCGGAATACTCTCGGTTCGTACCAAAGCCAGTCAAGTGTTCCCCTCCCGCCTTGTTCTTTAGGTCAACTGGCGCCCGTCTTGTACAAGAAAAGTGGTTATATGTCCTCTTCGTCGGCCAGCCACTGCAAGACACTATTTCTAAACCAGATAGTGCATTCAGGGACCACCAGTAAAAATATAAGGCATGTAGTACTAAAAAACGAGTGATTAACATCTACCATCATCAGCTTATTTCATGCGGCTAATATGGAACAACGAGTACCGGAGCAAATGTGCAAGTAAATTCCATCACTCTTCGATAAGGATAGCGGCTATAAATTAGCGTTAACTAATACCCACTTCGTATGCATCAAGGATTCTATTTCAACGGTGCGCTAAATGAATCCTCGACCAACCGCACAGCCATATACGTTCGAGTTTTCTAGCGACTGCTTCACCCGCGACACATTTCTCAATAACCCCACAAACCTTTTCCATCAAAATCCTGCAGCCATGCTAACTTTTGGCAGAGTTCAACCTAATTATAGTTATTTATATGTTTATTACAACTTCTATAAGATATGCATACCTGTGATTCGCTCTCTCGATAAACCTCGCCCACAGCCCGCTCCAGCAGTTGAAGCGTACAGTCCTCAAGCCGGTTCTGCTTCTGTTGGCACTTACCGACCGCATTCAGCAACTCACGCACACACCTCGCTTGGCGAGCATTTGGTGATGGAGGCTTCTCCGCAACCTCGGCAATCTTCTTGTTTCTGGAATCACAATACACTTACCTATACCGCACTCGAGAAGAATGTCTCGCAAGACTTACCTGGCAGCTAGTCGTTGCTTCACCTTGATCCTCTTCTTCCGCCATGCCAAGTCATCCTCTTGACTCTCTTCACAGACCTGGGGAGCGGTATATTGATTCAGAGCGCAGAACTCTTTCTCCTGAAGGAAATCCCCTTGAATTCTGATTCATCATGCATAGGTTCCACCATATCAACTTACAAGTTCATCAGTGGAAATACTGCGGTGGTCAATGTTGGCCTTGGCGAGATGGTTTTGCGACATGACGTGGGCCAAAGCTTCAAGCTCCGTGGAGGCCTTAAAAGCGATTATATTCCTCCGTTATATCTCCACAACAAACGTGTGCTTGTAGCAGAGCTTACCAGGATACTATCTCAACGGTAGGTCGGAAGGGCCCAAGTGTTGTATATGGACAGAATCACCTCTCTCTGGGACACAACAAAATGCAAATATCTTTTCTCCAATACAACTCTGCGCAGAGTTAGGAACGACGGAAGTTAGGCCGTTGACGGCATAGTCATCGGCCTGCGCGCCTAGGGCGCGCTCAAATTGGCTGGAAACAGCGATCAGGGGGATTAAGCCGTCCTTCTACCGTCTCGCCACCGCCGCTCGCTCGTGTCATCGCTGTTTCCAGCAAACTTTGAGCGCGCCCTACGCGTGCAGGCCGAGGACGAACGCCGTCAACGGCCCAACTTCCGTCGTCCCTAACTCTGCGCAAAATTGTATTGTATCGAGATACCTGCATTTTCTGTTTCCCAGAAAGAGGCTATTCTGCCCATATACAGCACTTGGGCCATTCCGACCTACCGTTGAGATAGTTTCCTGGGTAGAGCATATCAGCAAGGTACCAAGCGGATATTTCGATAACACTTTTTCTTCTTCAGCATTTGCCACCTTCGTCGCGGGGTCCGCTCTTTCAGTGCCCGACGTACGCCACATTTTCCGATCCTACTCTTGATCAGGGCGTGCGGCAGTTACTTTCACGTCCATGTGTAACGAATCAAGCCAGCGGTGCCTCGGGCGCCCACTAGGCCGCTTTCCTGACACTTCCAACTCAAGTCTTATCTCACGGACGCTGTCTTCTTTCCCACAAAGAAGACCCTCACGCATCTTATATCTTCAGTTACTGGCACGACACATAACTTCTGCCAATTTCTCGATGATACTTATTTTTAAAAATTTCATCGATAAAAAGCGGCTTAGAGTGGCGTTGATAGCTACACTATGAATATTAACAATTTCATGTCTAGCAAACAGAAAGGGTCGGAAGCGATAAGTCTAACACTGATTCGAGCATTCATGGTTAGAAAACTAGCCAACCGCCAAAGATACTACAAGTCGCTGTGCAATGCGTGCGAAACAACTGATTCTGAGCAGCTAGTCGTAGAATACGTGATGATACGACGCGCTTGTGGCATGGTTTAAACAGGCCCACACAGCATACGTGGATCAATAACCCATAAAGAAACCATAAAGCTCACCTCACACTCGCAGAGGGTACACTTGAAGGGCGATCCCTGAAGGTCAGAAGGCCAGTGCGTGTAGTCCACAAATGACCATATCCATCTACAGCCAGAAGAAGGACGAGGGGAGGAGAACTCCTGCGCTCGTATGCGTACGTCTTCGAGGGTTTGCTCGTGACGCCGTGACGATGACTCAATCTTAAAAGCTCCTTTTGTAAGAACATTTTTTCTGGCCCCAGGACTGATGCCGACCCTCGTCGTATCCCACCTTCTCTTGAATTCGCTTTCTTAAACACTCATTCTCTTCAGCGTCGGCCATACGAAGCTCTGTGAGCTTCTCCTGCTGCAGCTTCCGTTTTTCGTTTCGCAGCCGTTCCTGCTCCGTTCTCTGCGCGGCAAACTGAGCATGGCGCGCTTCCTTTCGTTCGGCAATTTCTTGTAGTCTAGCGATTCGTTCCTAAAACCCTATCCCATTATGACAAATAAAGGAGAAAATCTGTGAAAATCTTCGACAATATAACTATGGCCATGAACTACACACCGATTCTGCCAGCTTACGCCTTTCTTCAGCTGCATGCTCCTTCGCGGCCTTCTCTTCCATCCTTCTCGCCCTTTCCTCAGCCATAGTTTGCTTCCTTTCCTCTACTCCCGCATCCCTCATCTTTAGATCCATCAACATATTGCCTCCTTGCAGAGAGTTAATGAACTGAACCTCTAGCACCTAAAACTGAGCTCACATGAGAAGCACAAACGAAGAAAACGATCATATTGAGCCTACAGCATTTACGATAGTGCGAAAATCATTTGTTTCCTGACGGTCTGTAAAAGTTGATCCCGTTTTGTAGTCAACCCTTCGCTCTAAAACCTCCACCTGAATGCGGGAACTAATTTACATTTCTTTAACGTGTAAGGCCGAATACGTACATCCATCAGCACAATGTCATGACGGCGCTCAGCTGATTGCAGTCCGTCGCGCGCGGCGGAGTACTTAGCGGCAATTGCGCCACGACCGCCGCAACAATGTTGCTCGGCTCTGGTTCGCTTGCAGAGCAATGAGTGGCCGCGTTTTCGTGTCGCTGAACAAGTATGTACAGCGACAGTAGCATGTATGAGGCCTAAGGTATCGTTAGTTTTGCAGTATGGCGCCTTGCTTCTATTAGCGAGGCGTCGATCACATTCCTCAGCAGGGCAGATCTCGAACGTTTACGAGAGCGTGCAGTCTGCCAGAGTGCCAGTAACTCCCCGACTCAAACACAACTCTGTTGGTTATAGTTGAGGTGCAGTCTAACGGTCTTTCAAGGAAAAGATAACTGCTAGGCAAGAGAATTGAGATGAAAAGTAAGACAGCCGATGCGGCTTTAAACACGCTAGGAGTATATTCCGCATCTCCACCAAAGACTGGCGAAAAGCATTAACTTTTATTTCCGCGGACATCGTGAGGACGATTTTGATGGTAGTTCACCACACATAGATGTGCGGTCGCCAGTCGACTGAAGAGTCAGTGCTTTGTTCTTTCTAGTCGAAACTGGTATAATTCAACGCCTCAGGGGTGATGGAGGACTAGGTTTGGCTGAATGGAGCCCGAGTTTTGAATCAAATTGGGATACATGTGATAGCTAAGGCTTTCACTTCGCTTCACACCTTTCCTAGATAAGACAACGCCTACCTTCTGCTCGTCATCCTTTGCTCTTCGTATGATCTCTGTGATGTTCTTCTCACGATTTTCTTGAGCTCTCTCCATGCGGCTCTCCAATAGCTGCCTTTTCCGTTCTATTACCTTCTGCCGTTTTTCACGCACCTCCTCGACCTGGAAGAGAGCAAAATGAGTAGTAACTATAGAAATCACTAAAAGGAATGAAGGATTAACGCAGAAATAAATCAACGCTTCACCACATATTGTACACTTGGTAATCCTTTTTTGATGCGCCGAGTGTCGCGCGTACCCTTAGTCGAGGCTCTTACAATGAGCTCCTGCTCAGCTCGCATAAGCCTTCTGTTTCTCGATGAAGTTGTACAGAAATATCTGATAAAGAGAAGGATCAAACACTGACTTGCCCTTCAGCTGGTCACCGCAAGTAATTGAATAGGCTAATTACGCACTAAAATAGCCCACAAAATACCACGTTGAAGTAGACTTCGTGGCGCATACCACAAAGGGATTGATCAACACCGACCTTTATCCATCATGTGGCATCGCGGTTCCATTCCAGTGTACGCTTAATGTACACAATGACCCACAGCCAAGTTTTCCTTACCAGAACTGTTTTGAATCGTTGGATCACATCAGAAGTGGACGACTTGTCCTCATAGGTACCAAATCCAAAATTGATTTGTGCATTCGTCAGCGAATAACCTAACGAATGCGTTGGAAGCAGAGTTTTCGCAGTAATAGCTGTATTGACGGCAACGGAAACGGCAGTGCATAAAACAACCGCTGGCAAACGGATGGCAACACTGGAAAAATCGAAACAGCTATCTTTGTTCTCTACATTACTGTGCATATGATATGAGGCCTGTAGTGAAACCCGCAGATGCTATTTTCGCGAGTAGAACAGAGATTTCAGGTCTGAATCGCATTCAAGCCAAACTTCCCGCAACGTGAAAAAGAGGTAATGGTACTACACTTCCTAGGGTCTGCCCTTAGATTGTCAACGGACACAATTTTGGAGACGAAATATACCCAAACACACTTAGGTGTAAAAATGGAGTATGTGAAACATCCCCAGTGGATTGACTAGCGCATACTTTAAGCCTTTTCCAAACACGCAAGTTCCAAGGGCACTTGAAATACCACATAAATCACCCTTACCCTGCGTGCGAGTTCTCGAAGACGAGCAGTCTTCTCCGCCTGTAGCTGAGCCCTCAGCTCCGATGCCCTTCGCAGTTTTTCAGCATGTCTCAAGGAAAAGTCGGCGTCATTCTTGTCACACCTTAACGATAGTTCCATAAGCAACACCACCGGCAATGCTACTAACAATACGCCTCACCTCCGTCGACTCGGGCTGCTCATCTTTTCATGCCGCTCCGCAACCGTTCCTGGTTCTCGGTAGGCAGTTGTACCCACTACCTCGCTCCAGGTTAAAAACGGTCGTCGACGTGTTTCATCTAATGGAAGAAATGCTTTGTATCCGTGGGCATCAACATAAGTGCGAAAGGAGAAAAACTGTTCAATTTCTGAAGGAAAAGAGGCAAACCTCTAGTGCGGTCTACCTGCGACCCAGTGCTGCACATCGGCGGGCCGTTCTCCGATCGTTTTTCCTGACGAAAAAAGAAGATGCAAAAAATGATGCTTGAAAAAGGGATTACAGGAAACAGCGAGCCACTTCCAAGGAAAACCGACGGTAGGGAGAGAACAAAGACAACAGAACTGAAACAGACCTGATTCGCTATGAGTGAAGCCTTCTGCGACAGTTCAAACTTCTCCAGCGCCTCTGCTTCAGCAGCCACCTGCCGTTCAAGCTCTATGTCAATCGAAAATGACTCTTCCTGGAAACAGCAATTTCTAACAGCACCCAAGGGACCTCCTAAACCACATGTGACTAATTTACGCTGTTGCGAAATTGTGATTAATAATAAAAGTTATAATAAAGGGTGGCCTATTTTGCAGTTACTTTGATGGGTAGACAGAGTTCAAAACCAAGCACTAATTCAAACACAAAATTCGAAATGGATCCCACTCTGCGCCTCGAAGGAAAGAAAGAAAACTAAAATCAAATGCTCTCATGAGCATTTTGGGCAGTGTATTGACTTCAAGGATGTGGACGTTTGGTAACTATAACACATAGTTGGTCATACCAGTACTATCACATACCGTTTCTTGCATTTTCGAGTTTACTACCAGTGTGTTGCCTATTTACTGCCAATATGTTATCCTAATGGTGTTTCTTTTGTCGCGTGCTGTCATACATGGACAAATAAATAAATATCAAACTCTCTATAGAGATACGCAGCACATAATACGAGACAGCAGACGAAAAAACTTTTCCTTATTCCTTCTGAAGCAACCATTGCCAATATTAGGTCAAACCGGAAGTATCCGCCGGTTTGTATTTCTAGTTTCAAGTATTCACCTCATTCATTTTCAACCACTTGAGATACGGCCAAAAATTTTACACTTGGCGTTTCACTTCAAAGTGGCCTAAACTCTTCAATTCTTTACATCCATCTTATCTTATATATTTCAAATGTGCTTGAAAGTACATGTCCTCCAGGTAAAGATATCAAAACCTCTTATGAAGATGTGGAGTGCAATGCTTGAAGAATGGCGAGAATACCCAAGGCTCTAAGAGGGTGGACACTTTCGGTCAGACTTAATATTACCGCGCTGAACAGACGAAAGACCATAAAGATGAAGTCATTGAAGTAATGCAGAGAAGAGGTAATAGAAAAAGCTTCGCTTGAAGTAATGAGTCATTCCTGGACATACCTGCGCAGGCCTTTTCTATTAATTGAGTTCTTGCGTTCCTTACCTTTGGTGCCTGATAATAATGGAATTGGTTGTTTTATAAAACGCTCCACTGAAGAATTTTAGTGGGTCGTCGCTCATCTTACACGGAAGATTGCAACATTTTGATTAAGAGTAAGCTAGGATTTTAGGATTTGGTTTAGAGCTGTATTTTACTTTTGAGCGCTGATAACATAGCTGGGGTCGGAACAAATCCGTTCCACAGTGAGAGATAATAGAAATACATACATGTTCAATCTCAAGATTGAGGCTATGTTCCTCCAACGCTAGGGATTCCTCCTCTTCGGTCATTTCTCTCCATTCAACATCATCGTCCAAGCCTAGCAGCGAGGACACCTCACCGAAGGCCGGCTCCGATCTGGAAACCTTGTAATATGGAAAAGACACTTCAAGCTGCAGGCAATCCCTAGACTGACCTCGTTGCTGAAAATCGGACATCGTCACGATTCACATTAGTAGGCGTGGGATCGGCGGGGACGGTCTCCACCTCGTCGCTTTCACCGACTTCATTGATCGACTGCAGAGAGCGATCCACCGAAGGGTTCCTCTCACTTGCCGGCGCGCTGTCACACTGGAGACGCTTCAAGGATATACTCCGTCCTGTTTGGAAACCTTTCAACGAATGTATAGAAGGAAGGATACCTTGCGGAATGTGCTGCCATTCGTCTTCGTTGCAGATCGATCGGCGAAGTGAATTCCGCAGCGGCTTGGCCCAGCACGTCGTCTTTGTCTGTCAACCCTTTCCATTCGCTGCTTTGCGCGTAGTTTTTCGGCTAGTAGAGATTGGTTCCTCTCCCAAAGCAGCTGACGACTATAGGCCATTTTTGCCATAGACGCCTGGAGAAACAGTACCTTAGGCTTCGCAAATTAGAGAACAACCTACTTACCTTCGTCTGCGGAAGGTCCATTGCACTCCTTGGACAGGTCAGCCGGGCAGACTGCAGACCTAACGATGTGCGAATTGTACTGGGCCGAGGAGCTACATTTGTAGCCGATGGCGAGACGATTCGACGTGGAGCGGATAGGCGGTCGTACACATTTGGACGAGGTGGCTGAAGCAGGTAAAATTGGTGTGTCTCCTGGAATCTGCTGTTTCTCGAAAATGAATAAGCTGTTAGAAAAACAGACCTCTCTCATTCAAAGCTGAACTTGAGAGCTAAGCACCACAACAAAGACTGACATTTGGCAGCATTATGCGAGTTAGTTGACACCCATGGCACCTCCATTTCAATGCCCTTGAGCTGCCCGACACCATAATGGTCCGTCCCCAACTCATCAAGACGTCAACAATTGTGCTCATCTTTCCAAGCCGCTAAGAGGAAGAACACTACTGCATAACAGTAACGTTACTGCAGGCGGCCACAGGTTCAAAATCAGATGGAGATAATATCAACTACCTCCAATTCCCGCTGCTGAGGTGGCGTCGCCTCATGGCTTTGGTCATCTCGAGAAGCAGCCACGTCGCCGGATGAACTGGTGCTTCTTCTACGGCGCGGCAGGACCAATTGCCATCCATCCTCTAGCGATACTAGAAAGAAAGGCGATAAATTCTAGCCCAAAACGATATATCAGTAACGCGAAAGGGAAGAAGGAGACACATAGCAGGCGAAGAAAACGGCGCAAATAGGGTCCGGGGGGGGGGGGTGGGGGTCACCACAGCATGGCGCGGCGGGTCGGCGTGGCGAGTAGCTACATACAGTGAATGTAAATGCAGTCTTATCTCTTCGTTTCGATTACAGATCCGCGTCTTATGCGCTTCCTAATTGGACGGGGGAACTCCAGGATTTAGGCGATTCTAACACGGATGCGTCACTTGAGCCACACCCTGAAGTCCCTTCCCCTGCCTAAATCTGTGCTCTCTTCCGCGTCAGCGGAGGAGAGCACAGAACACAGCTACAGCATTATTTGTTTGTTTTCTTTACTATCAGTGTGCCTTGTCTCGTTTTCTTGGTGTTGGTGACACTTTTTATAAGGTGACCCCCCTCGGACCCTATTTGCGCCAAGAAAACTAATAATCAGCTGCAGCTGTGAGCTCCCCTCCACTGACGCCGAGAGAATCCCATCACACAATAGAACAAGGAAAAGGAGTACACTTTGTAGCGCCACTAACACATCTGTGTTAAGATTGACACATCATAGTCCCTTCCCTTGCCCTACATGGAGACAAACGGAAGCAGATGTGTGATAGAAACGAGGAGGTAGGAATGCATTATCATTCGACATGAATAATGGAAAGCAATTATACTTCTTGTAGGCTCTTTAAAATCGTCATCTTCTTCGCAAAGCGAGTTCCTCTCATTCTCTTGCAGCAGAATTCCGTTTCTGTAAGAAAAAAACATTAAAATTGGAGTTCAAGCACAGGGAGCCAGAGGAGAAACTCACGTGGACATGGGGTCAAGTGAGACTTGCACTGGAGAACGAGTAGATTTACGAATTTCCCATGCGACAGCTTGAGGTCTGTAACGAGGCTAGGAGTTTTGCCAGTCAGACCGATAGTAGGATACATATATCAGACTGATAAAGGATTATTTTAACTCCGCCGTCTGAATCACTTGGCTTCTTTCTCTTCTTTCAAAAATAGATTAACTTTGAAGAAAAGAACTGGCTTGGCGATGCCGCAATTCACCCGAGACACTCCATGGTCGCTTCATAACAAAACTTTTCTAACACTACTAAATAAAGTATGATGGATCTGCAATAAACCGGCTGTTAATCTTTCTATTCTGCTCTGTCATGCTAACAAGAACAGCCGTAAGTATGAGTAACGGCTCAGAGTTCACATCAAAAATCGATGGAAATCTATAGAGGTGATTCCAGTACCATCATATCTGTGTTTGATACACGTACAACCGGAAAAGAACCCGTCCGAGTAAAACTCAGGGAAATCGCTGTGGGACAGCACAGTTGCCTATTCCTGTGCTAATCAATCGCCGCGGCTAGTGGTGATATTTGCTTGCGTGGTTAGCCCTACTGGTTCCTACCTTGCTGGCTCCCCCTCACCTGAGCTACCGGGGAAGGGAGACCGGTAAGGAGGGATGGCACGAGGGGTACCAGTAAGGATGAAGCAGCAGGAAGGGAACCAGTGAAGAGCAACCAATATGGGGAACCAAGATCATCATACCGCTTAGAAGGATCAGTAGATGATATAAAACAGCAGCAGGATAAGGAATAAAAGCATACTAAATAATGAACCACAGAGCTTACACATAGCCAATCAGAGAATTGACCGTTATCCGGTTTCCAGCAGTTTCCGTCTATCCGCTTTGGTCGCCAGAAACATTCTAAGCCATTTATCTGGCCTACACAATTGCTTGCAGTAGCTAGCCTATGGAAAATTAGTGTTTAATCCAACCCAGATTGTTCCACGCTCAGCTGTCTTGGATACTATCGAGCAGCATCAACAATAACGGTTTTTATCATGATGTAGAATCAAAATTGTCAGATGGATTTTATTCGGATGGACGTCTTCCGCCTTCATCGTAGCACTGAAAAGTCAAGAGGCATCGAATGAATTGCTATTCCAAAGACCATTCCATTTTTCAACAGCTTTAGTTGAAAAAAGACCGAGGTGGCTGAAAAATAGAAAAATCCGACCGACCCTCTGGACAAGAAGGTCGGGTATGTTGCTATTCGTCTGTCTTCCTTATGATGCGCAGGTAATCCCATAGATCGTCGTTAATGCCCCTCATCCCTGGCTTTAACGTACAGAGCCTGTAGTACGGGTGCTCCATGGCTAGCGAAATCTAGGTTTGAATCGCGCGCCTGTGGGCGTTCCGCACCGGACAACTCGCACGGATTCTTTTCCGGTTGTAAGTGTATCGGCGAGTCACCATATCATACTGCCAGTATAGCAAACAAAATACTCATTGAGATGATTGACTGAATTTGTGCGGTGGCTGGAGATTCCGTACGAACGAGAAGACGAATTCACGGACTAGTTTAATAAGGTTAATAACATGCTGTAGGATTCCTGCAGCAGAGCATAGGTTGTGTTGTTAGACGGTCCCGGACAAAGGCAATGAATAGCCAAAATACTGCCACAACAGCAATAGATCAAATGGATCACCTCGGCATCACATAAGAGGGGCATCATGACCCATTTGTGAGTGGCATGTCACACGTCTAGAACTTACTTGCTAGATTCGCCCCACGTGGTTTCAACCTTGATCGTATTGATCAGCGACTCGAAATCCCGTTTCGAATTCTCGAGGTAGATGATCGCTTCCTGAAGAGCGTTACAATCTGCATGGAATCCACAAACCGAATGAAAATCGCAGCAAACCTTGCAGCCATTTATATTGTGATCGGAGCGGCAAATCTCATAGAGACAATCGACCGTCCTTTTGAAGGACTCGACGTAGAACGCCCATTGTTGTCCTCGTTTTCGCCTCAAAACAAAACGATGCAGTTTTATGCCGGTCTGCCTGTTTACGTTACAAGCTCGGTGCAAGTCTAGAAAAGGGGGTCATCAGTGTAGCTCTTCCAAATTTAGAAACTTTACCCAGGCCAAAGCAAAATTAAAACTCATTCTGCGGCCCCTAATATCTTTAAAAAAATTAAAATTAAAATGAAAGCCCGATGTATACATTTTTTGACAAATCCCTAGAGTTTTTTTTTGAGGGGAATAAGGATTGACCCCCATTTAGACGTGCACCCACAGCTCTCCTTTCAATAATCTTCGCTTACTTCGAGCGTTTTCTTTTCGAGGACGATGAGGACGACGATTTACCGGCTGCGGCTCCGTTGGGCACTGGGGACGTATCTGGTGCTTCTGATGAGTTCAATGTCGTCATCCAATATCTTTACTGCTCCGCTTCCTCCATAGGTACAAGGACAGTGATAAATCACGGAACACGACTGCAAGGAATAGCTCAGAATCAAGTCGGAAACGAAAATGGAATTACGCGGGGACGGATCCGCCTGAAGGGTTCTTCGACAAAAAGGAGCTGCTTGTTCTGATTCGAGAGGACCAACCGAGTGTGAAGCAAGATCGGACGCTGAAGGAAGCAACAGCGATGCTCAAGAGGGGCCGAAAACACTATCAGCTGATACGCGGCCGCGGTCAGAGGGATGTCGCTGACGATGGCACGTAAAAACACCCCCACGTGCAATCGATTGGGTCAGGCCTTCGCGACGGAGCGCGCGCACCAAGCAGTGCAGTGGAGCCGACGACGCGGCATAGTCCACTGGCTTAAGCAGCTTCGATGGAACTGGAAACGATTACAACACTTGGTGCAGTATTTATTAGCACACGGCAGTACTACTGAAGACCGAATAACCCGTGCAACGTGCGAGCAACGGATAACGCGTAGTATCATGTAGTATCTGATGTAATTCACTTTGATAATGTACATGTCCATGTACATTGATACAAGTGATGTAATTTAATTTGATCTTTTTAAAGCATTCGATAGGATCGACCATTCTAGAATTACGCAAAACCCTGAACATCTGAAGTTCCACCCTTAGTGTGTAAATGGATACAGAATTAACTTTCAGAACGTAGTGTTCATGTCAAGATAGGAGCTACTTTTTTAGTCTGTAAGCTAGTGAAGAGCAGATTTCCCCAGGGAGGGGTCCTTTCTTCAGTTCTCTTCGCTATATACGTAGCTGAGCTGACGTTAATTCTTGACGAAAGCGGCGTTCTTGTAAGCAGTTTGCAAACGATATCAAGATCTATAGGAAAATTGAATGCGGGAGAATACATCGTGCATTGGAAAAGTTCTATGAGTGGTCAAATCTGGAAGTTACCTCTTGCCTCCGAGAAAAATGTACACATGAGATTGAGAGGGTCGGAGTGCTCTGCTCGTTAAGCGTTGCAGTTCACGTACCTTATCCTTCGATGTTTTGGAATAGACGATAAACAACGTTTAGTGCACGCATATAAAACATGTGTAAGACCAGTAGTGAAGAGCGGAGACTCTAAACCTAAGGCCAAAATTATGAAGCCAACTCAAACTACCACGTTTCATCCCTGGAAGCCTTCCATTTGATAACCGTGGAACTCCAACCTTTGACATTATCACCAAGGGCATGTAGATTCCTTCAGCTTTCATTAAGATTAATTCTGAGCAGGGGTAACTGTTTAAATCAGGCATTTTGGACCAAACCCATATAATAACGTCGAAATTGGTGCGATTCTTCTAAAAAACGTGGATTTCAAGAGGTCTGTATGAGCAAAACTGAGTGTGTGACGCATACACTCAGTAAGCAACTGCATTTACAACCACGAATCGTAAGAGCAGTTTCAAATTGCATTTGTTTAGCATCTACCGTGTCTCAGTTTCGTAACAGCTCTTGCAAAGTGCTTTTCCTTAGCGTTTACTGTGAAATACGACGGTCGTGAATGTAATTTCGAATTACGTTAAGTCGGCACTGTCTTCCATAATGTAAACTCCTGTCCTCCTCGAAGCTGCTAAGTCAGTGGACTATGCCGCGTGATCGGCTCCACTGCACGGTGCGCGAGCGCGCCCCATCGCGAGAGGCTGACCCAATCGATTGCACGTGGGGGTGTTTTTACGTGCCATCGTCGCTGACACAGACGTGCGCGGTGCCGCGCTCCCGCGTGCGGCGCAGGGTCACCGCGCGGCGGCGTGAGCCAGCGGTGTCCCACATTGTTGCGACCGCACACGCTGTTTCCTGCCCGACAGACGGCGGTGTGTAACAGTCGCCCTTGTTGCAACACTGGGTGGACTATGTTGTGTAGGAATTTGGTCTAGAAGTGAAGAGGTCATCTCTGTTTTGCATTAAGAAGGCTATATCGTCCTGCCGGCCCCTCCCCCTCGCCTGCCCCAACAAGGGTGTGAGGGGGTTTGCCGTGCTAGGGCACTCTTGTATATTGTCTCACAGATAAAGGTCGGTCGTCTTCTCTGTTCTTTCTGCTGTGTCCTTCATTCGAATACCACTGAACCACGTGTTCTCCCCCACGGGTATACCACCCACAGTCTCGAGCACACACATTTTGGTGCAACTGCCTTAGACCCGATTTATACTTGCTGTGAGATGGTTGCCATAGATATCGATTTTTCGCACCGCCCGATCGATATCTATTCCGACTATGGTGCCGCGCCGCGCAGCGGACTCGCGTCTAAAGCGACATGGTAGTGACGAGTTTTCCGGGGCGGGGTTGGACGAGTTCTCGCACCGTATGCAGGCGATCGTTGCGGGACCCAAGTGCTCCAATCAATCACCAGGGATACATCGAACGCTTCTCAACCTTCATTTCGCTGTTGGAGCTATTTAATATCACTTTCGCGCAATTCTTACGAGTAGGCTTCTATACTCAGCAGGAATCTATGGAAGTTGCATTGAAAAAGGAGACGATGCTAGGAATGGGCGGTAACAATACGAGCACGGAGGTGGAAGCAATAGAAAACCTCTAATTCACTAAAAATGTTAGCAAATGTTTGAACTGTTGGGATGGGCATGAGCTTCTCTTTTCCGCTTCCACTAGAGAAGTGTCTATGGCTCACATGTCGTATTTGTTTTGGAGAGCTGTCTGCCATACACCTGTCCACACTGTTCATTGATGGTGGAAATTCCATTTAACCGGAGTTCTGCAGTAGATGCTTGAACGATTTTCTTAGTCTGCTATAACGAACTATGGCAGTTGGGGGGAGGGGGGAGGAGTCACCTTATAAAAAGTGTCACTAACATGAAAAAAGAAACGATGGCACACTTATCATAAAGAAGACAAGCAAACAATGCTATAGCTTTGTTCTGTGCTCTAGATTTGGGCAGGGGAGGGGGTCCCAGGATGTGGCTGGAGTGACGCACCCATGTTAAAATTGCCTACATCCTAGAGTTCTCTCCCTTGCCCAATACGGAAGCAGACAAAATACGATCTGTAATCGAAGATAGGAGATAAGACTGCATTTACATTCGCTGCAGTAGCTGCTCGCAACACCTGCACCCCATGGTATGCTACGGTGACCCCTCCCCTAACTACCATAGAGCCCGAACTACTTTAAAGCAGAAATCTCGATTGCCTGAAGCTGCTCCACAACTTAGTTCCAAGCTTACAAGAGCAGCTGAAAATCCAAATAACAGTGGATTTGGTCTTTTGCGCTCTGAAGCAACGTTTGAAACCTTTTGTGGCTAACGCTTTCCTATTGTGCTGGCATCACCCACGACGTTGTAGCTGCAAGGAGCACAGCAGCAGAATCTTCTTCGATTTCGAATCAAAAAATGCCCTAATCGTTTATTGATGAAGAAGGGCCTTTTCGTTTCCGTTCGCAGGTCCAAAAGCAACAAAGGTACATAAAATATGGATCTATTTAAGAACGTCGGAAAATGGTGCCAGCAGAAGTGTTCTACCGCTTTTAATCCGCACTTAAAACTCTTTCTTTGCCTTGATGGAACCTCAACAAATGTTTCTGTCTAGCCATAATAGTAAGAAGCAAGCACAGCGGAAGTAAAAAGTGAAATCTGTACTTCCTTGGTTTTCAGCTTCAGAAATCATTTCCTGGTACTCCCTGGGGCTATTTCTACTTATAATCCTACTTATCGGGCTCCATATTCTAACACTACTAGAAAGAACGAGCATTCCCACCCTTGATCGAGTCACGGAACAGCTCAGCTCGACGAGGTCCTGTTCTGGTGCGACCGCGTCGCAGCGCCGGCCGGTCCCGCGACGACCGCCTGCACACGGTGCGAGAACTCGTCCAACCCCGCCCCGGAAAACTCGTCACTACCATGTCGCTTTAAGCCCCTTTCATACTCGTCCGAGGGGCGGCGGCGGCGGCGGCCGCCGCTTCAGCGGCAGGTGGAGGGGCGGTGTCCGTTCTCGCCGCCTAGGGGTGGCGGCAGCCGCCGCCAGCGCTAATTGCGTTTGGCGCGCGCGTACGCGCAGCGGTCTCGTCTGTGCCGCCGCTCTCGCTGCCCCTCGTGGCCGCCGCCCGAAATGGCCCCAGCCATCTCGGGCAGCGGCCCCGGCGGCGGCGCCGCCAGGGGCGTGGCGGGGCGTGGCCGCGGCGACGTCGCCGCTGCCAGTATGAAAACCCCTCCACCGCCGTGGCCGCCGCTCGGGCACGTCATCGCCGCCGCCTTCCTATGCTAAACCATTGGGCCGCCGCCGCCGCCGCCGCCCCTGGGACGAGTATGAAAGGGGCTTTAGACGCGAGTGCGCAGCGGCGCAACTGTAAACCAGGGCTAACAAGCCTATTTTTCCCGTGTCAACGCGTCGCAACCTTGAGGTTAGGAATAGAGAGTAGTCAATCAGGAACAAAACTAAGCAGGTTAAAAGTTAAAAAACCTCAGTCAAGCTATAGCTTGATTTTGCTAGCTACTCATAGCGACCAAACCTCCGGTACCTAGTACGGGACGGAACTTCAATTAGTTTTTAGTTAAAAAGGAAAAATTTTCCGGTACTAGTACTTAGTGTACCGCACTAAATCTTGTTCAAAATAGGTCTACTAGAGGTAATCTGCCATGGGAAGAACTTCGTATCATACTCGTTTTTTTTTTGTTGCGGAAATGCCTTATAAGCCCGCTACATTAAGCTCGAATCGCCCAAAACCTTGCAAAATAGCGCTCGCTGGTAAGAGTCGCAGTGTGCGTCTACTACTGATGCACGCTATTTCGCCGTCTCTAGCCTGAAGCAGAGGTTAGCCAGGTCAAAAGCCTTGAAATCTCGAGAAGCCTTGAAAGCTCCGCGTGAACGGAGTTGGGCACAAAATTGGCAGGGGAAAGGACTCCGGGGTGTGGGTACACTAGCACACCCGTATTAAAATAGCCTTCGTCTTAGAGTTCCCTTTCTTGCCCAATTCGGAAGAAAATAAGACCTGAATCTGTAATCGAAACAAGGAGATAAGACAGCATTTACATTCGCAGTCTGTATCTAGTCGCCACGCCTGCACGCCACGGCATACTATGGTAACTATACCTTTGTCCTTTTCGAATTTCGAATAGTCGAATTTCGAATAAATTCGAATTTCGAATATTCGAATATTCGACTATTCGAAAAAGTCCAATATTCGAATTATTCGATTATTCGAATATTTGAGAAAGTCCAATATTCGAATTATTCGATTATTCGAATATTCGAAAAAGTCCAATATTCGAATTATTCGATTATTCGAATATTCGAGAAAGTCCAATATTCGAATTATTCGATTATTCGAATATTCGAGAAAGTCCAATATTCGAATTATTCGATTATTCGAATATTCGAGAAAGTCCAATATTCGAATTATTCGTTTATTCGAATATTCGAAAGTGGCCAATATTCGAATATTCGTTTATTCGAATATTCGAAGGCTTCGAACATCGAATATTCGAATAGTCGAATATTCGAATATTCTTTATCAATCTCTTAACAAATTAGTGGCACTCTTCTTCGAAAACCAGGGGAGTCTGACCTTATGATAAAAAACGATGTTTGAGTTTCGCGCGTCGCTCAAAGTGCGCCGAATTGTGTGTACGTAATCTGACAAGAGAAGTCAATGAACTTCCCGTGGAGATTTCCAAAATGACCATACATATTGCTTGTTGCAATAGTCCAGTAGTTTGTTTAGCGTAGCCAAGATTGGTACAAGGCTTTATTTCGGCTGACGTTTCGGCGTTGTCGCCTTCTTCAGAGCCTGGAAAAGTCGAAGTCATTTGAGAAACTACCCTCCCAAATGCCATTTCATTCTGCAGGAGCCCATTCAAGAGGCTAAGAGACCAAGAGAACGACAACGTAGAAAGTCAGTAAAAGGCTAACCTTTATGAGTGGACAAAGGAGCCATTGGCCGACCGCGTTCGGTGTTACCGTCGACCACAATAGGCGACGAGAAAATGTGCAGAATAACCGGCCGCGTTGTACTATTGTGACTCCAAAAGTGGAGTGGAGGTCGATTTTTTCGCCCAAACATCGCCTGTACTGTTATTTTGGATGCTGAGCACGAATATGGTATCCAATTTCGACAATTTGGCCGCTTACGATATTTCATAGTGTGTGTTCGTGAGTAAGGATGGTGTTGTCATGACCACTGATTTCGTCCTTTCCTCGCCTTAGGAAATTATTTAGGCTGCTGCCATGAATCTGTCATTTCTTTTTCTAAATTATCCATTTTTCGTGCACTACTTTCCATCTCAAAGTCGAAGACTGGAAAGCAAGTCTGATCACATATGTAGGTGAAGAAAGCGATTCTATGTACTCAAACTGATAAACTTGATCACTCATGAAAATGTGGAATCACGCGATCACGCGAAAACGTTTACTAGATTTGCGATCAGCACCTCAATTAGCCCTCTAGACGACGTTTGGGCGAAACCTGCTTTCGATCTCCGGAGTTGTGGGAGTACAAGTCCCTAAACCTTCGATTAGCAGAGAGCGGTGGGGAGGCGATGGGTAGCAGGGGTGTGCGTTAAATTTTTTCGGTAAATTTTTAACGACCACTCCTTAACGAAAAATTTTCGCGTTAAAAAGGTAAATTCGGTAAATTCGTTAAATAAAATGATCCTTAGCTGCATTCAGTTTTAAACCACTGGGGTGCCTCTCGGACAATCCTCCACAGCGCTCAATAAGTCACTTATAAGATTCCCACGAGAGGTTCATTGACCTCCCTTGTGAGTTGACGCGAAGTAAGCGCTGCAGGCGCGGCCCTCCGCTGCGCACCTGCTTCCTTGTAAACGGCCATCGAGCGTGCTGTGGCCATTCACGTGAATCGCAAGTGATTAGGGTTATGCCTGTACACAGATATTTTTACCTTCAGTATACTACGGGAGAATCTTTGTTTTGTATTTCTACCCCAGTTACAACAAGGAAACGATTAGAGCCGAAGGGGCTGCGGTAGGGAGGTAGGACTTTCAGGGGCCTAGAAAGCTCCTGCTTTCTGCCAGTAAAGACGTTGAAGAAGAGAGGAAGAGCAATGGCTATGGAGTACAAGAGCCAGTCATACTCCGTTTCCTATGAAAGTGAGCCATCCCCATTTTCGCTCTAACACTGTCCAAGTTGTAGTGTCTTGTCAGATTAGATTCCAACACGGGTCCGTTTCTCTTCAACGGAGCTAGAACACAAACTGAATGCCATTCATGAGACTCCAGTGCGCCCTTTCTGCGCCAGATCGCCTTTTTGTCATTTCTCCGCTCATGATAATCATTCTTTTACCACCTAGAAGCTTCGCTATAACATAAGGAAAGACAGCAACCTATAGAGAAAGACCTATAACAATCTAGCTCTGCCTACCCAAGGTGTTTCTCTCTTCTCGGTGCACGAATTCTTAGGGAAGCAAAGCGTTCTTCATTGCCATTATACCGCTGTTATTGTCCTTTGGTCTCGTAAAGGAAATGGATGGAGCAGCCATCCATTTCCTTCACAGTGGGTAATAAAAAATAATTAAATGTCAACCACTGGGTGACGACAGTAAATAATAGTGTTCATTTGATTATTCGAATATTCGACTATTCGAAATTCGATTATTCGAAATTCGACTTTTTGAAAATCGAATATTATTCGGTCATTCGAAATTCGAAATTTTGAAAATCGAATATTATTCGATCATTCGAAATTCGAAATTTTGAAAATCGAATATTATTCGATCATTCGAAATTCGAAATTTTTTCCCAAGGACAAAGGTATAATGGTAACCCCCCCCCTGGAGGCGGCCGCGAATGCGTGCTGGCAGGGGGCGGAGACTGTGTCCCCTACCAACCTATTTCGCAAGGCCTTGGGTGATCCGAGCTTAATATAGCGTGCTTATAAGACATTTCCGCAAAAAACTACTATGATATCCGTTCTTCCCATGGTAGATTACCCCTAGTAGACCTATTTTGAACAAGATTTAGTGCGGTACACTAAGTACACTAGTGCCAATAAAACAAAATGGCTCTTCATTTTTACAAGACGCACATTGATCAAAATGCAACAACTCTGAAAAATTTAGTTACTCGTTACAGCGAGTATACACCTCAGGTAGATTTTCCCGTTAGGCCTTGCTTAGTGTGCGCGCGACGCGCGACGCGATGCCATGTGTAGTGGCCGAATTGAATAATCGCGTCGCTCGATCAATTTGGGCCACTGCGCATGTACCGCGTCGCATGTCGCGCACACACTGAACAAGGCCTAACGGGAAAATCTACCTGAGGTGTATACTCGCTGTAACGAGTAACTACCAGAACACGCTAATAGGAACGTCATTTACTAGAATAAACTGCCAATTAAAAAGAATACTGGCTAACCCCCCCCCCCCGTCTATACTCACACTTGCACTCAAAAAATGCGATCACACATTGAACAATGTTTTCAACTTCTTTTCGTTTCAATGAAATATCAATGAAAAATTGAGAAAGGCTTTCTCTCCTCACGAACCAACTGTCTCAGCTGTGCGCCAGAATGGCAGAAGCGAGCAATGCAGGAATCTGGGTTGTCTTAGGTAGTCTCCGAATAATTTTATGCAGCTTTGAGAAAAGGCATATGGGAACACAATCAATAGACCGTCGTATTTGATATTGATCCTGGGTCATAGCAATAACCACGAAAACAAAGCAAAAAAAAAAATAAAGGGGCACGTGGCAAAAGTAACTCGCTATAGTGGCAGTGGATGTAGAGAATATGGAACCCTAAGAAATGACTATTAGGCAGTAGCTTTAGACTTAAAACAAGAAACAATGAGATTATCAATACACTGAAAATGCGAAAGCTCCTCTGCTACTACCACGTACCGACATAAACGCATACATTTAAGACTGCAGAAAAGACCTACCTTAGCTAATTGCCCGTCTGCACAACCAGCTCAGCGAGGACCAGAGCCATTATGACTTGGCTGCTGACGGCCAAAGTCAGTCACGAGGGCGGAATTTCATCACTGAAGTGATGAAATTCCGCTCCTTGGCTGACGGCCAAGGTCACGAAGCTTCCGTTCCGCTTCAAGTCCTCTATTAGGGTGAAAATCTAAAGAGGTTCAACACTCAGTAGAAAGAAAAACGCTTTCGTAGCCTGAAGGGGAGACGTTTGCAAAAAATGCGTTCAACAGGACTCTCTAGGAAAGAAAAAGGGAGCAGAATTTGGGGTATAGCGCCGACAGAAGGCAACTAAGCGAAACAAAACCAAACAACCACGTTTCCGACTGCTTTATGAAGCAGCCTTCATGGAAACCACTGGAACACAGTTCTCTGCACTGCACTCGAGTGCCATTCTAAGGAACGAATTCCCTGAAAAAGCAGTTGAACAACATACAACACACTGTTGCTGTTGCAACAGAATAGCAACCACTGTTTGTGTTTGCAACTACAGTTGCCATTCTGTTGAAGGGGGCGTGGTTGGGCGGAGACTGTTCGGGTAGTCGAACTCGAATGTCCGAGTCGGCGCGAACTCCAATCGAAGCGGCCGTCTCGATTTCCTCCTTGCCTGTCCTGCGTGTCGACGTTTCTTGATGGTCCAGCAGACGATCCTTGGCGAGTGTCATCGTCGTTCCTCAGTTCTCGTTTGCGGTTTCGATACACAGTGACGCGGCTGATCGGTTCGTCCAACATCTGGAGCAGACTTCCATCTCTTACGTGTGGTGCGACGTATTCCTTTATTGCAGCGAAGAAGGACTTGGCCATAGCAGTAGGGTAGACGGAATGCGATGTCGCTCGGATGCTCTCTCCGAGAGAGGCAAACGGCTCGTTTAGTGACGGCACCGCCGTGAACATCGTCACCACGTTGTTTCGCATAGCTGCTGCTTCGCCTCTAATCACCTTGAAGGTGTCGAAGGTGTCCTTCCGATTCTGTTTCCAGGAGTTTCGCGCATAGTCTAGCTGCCGACGTCATAACCATGGCAAATGCTTGCCATTCACCGGAGTCGAACGGAGTCTCTGATGTGGGGCTCGCGAAAACGCACACTTCCAGATCCTTGAAGTTCCGAACTGCTCGTATGGCGTTTCTTAGCTCCTTCTAGCTGAATATGGTGACATTCTGAGCTGGAGCTACCACTTTGGCGAAACCACGCAGACCGTCTGGCACCAGTATGAGAGTTCGTTTATTTGGACGTTCGATGTAACGTCCTCAGCCTTGCTAGGACAGAGCTGCAGGCTGGGTCTGTTCGCAATTCCTCTATCCACAAGGACTGCTCTGCAAGATGGGCCACCACAGCCTCTTTTTCGGGGCTCACAGGTGGTTCGCCCGGAGAGCACCTGTGCAGCGCCTCTAGAAAGAGCATCGGCCACGGCATTTGCCTTGCCAGCCAAGTATTCAACTTCTAGATTGTTTTTTAAGTCAAGATCTGTTAAGTTGTTATCAAATCAAGTTATCAGTACGTGTGATTATCATGACCGGTTATCAAGAAGTGTAGTTCATTTTAATCGACTGCGATGATGGCCTATGTAGAAAATGAAGAGGTAAGTTTATATATGCCCACTCAAGGTCGTCAACGTGTTAGTTTCACTTAGTCGTTGACCAAGTAGATAATGAAATTAAATTACATTTAATGAACACTTTGTCAATATCCAAATACTCTGCCTTAGACTATCTAAGACTATTATGCTGTTGTTGAAGGACAAACAACCAAATATCTAAATTAAAAGTTAACATCAACTTGTTATACGCTAGCATGATGACATATTCACTTAAATAACCAGCATGAAATACATAAAATACATTAACCATTTACCTGGATTTCCATATTATTTCATCTTAGCGTACCGGATTTATGAAGCCCAATGTGGATCAATCAACTTGTTTGACAAAGAATCAGGAAAATGTGAACGAACCCGAATTAAGCTCAGCAACTGTCCAGTTATCATCATGAGCTCGTCCAATATCGATATGCAGCCTCGACAGCTACGACGATCTCTACGACCTCGACAGCTACGACGATCCGTTGGATTCGGCACTGTTGCCTCCCGAGTTGAGACAATCGAAAAGGCCGTCAAGGGGCTGGAGGCTATGGAGAGAGCCATCCAGACGATTTTGGGAGCATACGACTCCAAAGTCGTCATGTCTCTTCTGCTCCTTAGAAGAGATCGAGGTGGCCATTACTCCAGCCGTTGCAGTCGTTTCCCCGACCATGTCTCCCTAACCGCAAAAGCGGCCCAACTGCACCTATGCTTGAGGTGCTTGAAGGGGGAGCATTGGACCCCTGTGAGGTGAAGTGTGGGAATTGTGGCCCGGATCAGAATTCCCTGCCATCACAGTAGAGCTCCACCCCCTAGCGCCCCGCAGCTACCCCCCCCCCCCCCTCAAGACGACTTCGCCCACTAATTCGACGACAACGCCGACGACAACGCCGACGACAACGCCGACGACAACCCGACGACAACGCCGTCGACAACGCCTACAACAACCACTTCAACGACGATAATACATTTGTGCATACCATGTGCTTGTACCGTCTTTAAATTGTTTGAGTTGCGATTTGTCGTGCTGTTTCGGGGGCCAGAGTATCGTCGTGCCGACGATCCGGTTTCCCCTGCTATGGTCTCGTATATTGTCTCAAATATAAAGGTTGGTTGTCTTCTCTGTTCTTTCTGCGGTCTCCTTCATTCGAATTCCACTGAACCACAGATTCTCTCTCACGGGTATACTACCTACAGTCTCGAGCCCACACAGGCTGCCATATTACTCGTCTGGCTTGCCCATCTGCATCGGCTGCACTTGCTAAATCAAGAAGATTGCCTTGTGCTTCTGGCTACGAGCACCCTTCATAGTAAGCAAGGCGATGCAGTGAATGGAATGATACTTGGACAAATGTATACTCGGACAACAGGACAGTGATCTACAAATTTGCAAGTAAGTTGAAGTAAGTTTAGTTAGCGGCGTTTCGGATTTCACGCTACCAAGTGAACACTAAAGGCCTTTGCACACTTTTGCGGCAAACGGCTGGCGACGGGCTTCAAAACTTGTGAAGCGCTCCGCTCACGGACACTTGGTCTCGCTAGCAGCAAGTGGCACGCAGTAGAGGCACTGTACTCTTTTTGTCGGAACCTATTGCTTTTGTCGCTTCCCCTCCTTCTTTCTGTGTTCTAGTCGATTCCCGCTGTGGTCGGACGCACAGAATGCCGCCGCCACCGTTGCCAAACATCTTTCTGCAAAGGGATGCGACTGTGGTATGGTATTTCTCGACATGGTTCGCCGGCGGAGGTAACCTCTGCGTGCCTTTCCTGTGGTTGAGGATAGGACTGCCACTTTGCCGCAAAAGTATGCGGAGGCCTTAAGACTTCGTATATACTTCCTGTCGCCTCGATGGAATCGCGCTGTTGATTTTTTTTTAGAGCGATGCGAAAGGAGAAGGGGTTCTCCTTGCTCGTCCCATCGCTTATCGCCCTGCAAGACGGCGATCCGCCCAGGACCAACGTTAAATACTAATAACATTTATGCTTATCGTTTCGTGCACTGAATGTAAATGCAATAAATGTTAAATGTTAGAAAGTGGCTTTTCGGACTTCGCGCTACTAAGCGAAACTCTAAGGGAGGTAGCGAGTTCGGCAAGGAGCAAAAAGTGTGTCAACGCGCCAAAGTGCCCAAACCTCAGCGCGGATGCGCTGCTGGTCATCATTGGCGCTTTAATTAGTACGGGATTCCAAAGCTGACCCTCCAGAAGGGAGGATAACCGCGAGCAGAAATGAGCAGAAATGCAAGAGCTTATCAAGAGTTACGGAGTTCTTCTCACTGCAGAAGGTCGTCGACGAGCTGCTTGCTAGATCAAACGCACAACTCGCGCCTAAGATAACTCCTTCTGCTGCCGTTCCTGCGAAGACAGGTCCCTGTATATGGAGGTCTACGTTCACCAAGCAAGGTTTGCACAGACGGAACGACTGAACTACGCAGATTCTAGAACATCTTAATCCTATAGTGGATACCGCTCCCGAGATGTTTCAGATAAAGGCTCCGTTTTGAAAGCGCCGCCACGCTACTAACTCAGATAAACGTACTCACGGTCGTGGATAAGGATTCGGCAGTCTGGCAATCTTTTGACCGATAGAGCCAGGCGGGAAACTTTGGGGCAACCAACACATTTTTAGCTGTCTATCTCCGTAAAAGAACGAAGGAAAAAGTGCAGGAGCGGCCGAATTGGAAGCCTTTCGGTCCGGGGGAGGGCAGGGGCAACACGACCCTCGCTGCTCCGGCCAACATCCAGGTCGCTTCCCTGCTCTATTCACTTCAGGATCATCAAGGTGCGTTCCAAAACAAGAGCGGCGACAGGTCAGATCAACCAGACCCATCTGCTGAGAATGCAGTGAGTTTGACCGCTTTTGGAACCAGTGTAAAGCAGCCAAGAACACAAGGTGAGTTTCTGGCAGGCAATATCCGCCGAAAAAATTGAATATTGGATTGATCTACGTTGGTCCGACCTAGATCGTCTAGTTATCTTAAATAGCTCCAATCCTGTTTGTCCATGAATTTCTTCTTCATCCTTTGATAGAAGTAATGGTCACTCTACTACTGGAAATGCCCTTTTGTGGATTCGGAGATTATCAGCCTATTACACAGCGGTGCTGCTCAAGAGGAACGATGGCAATTTTTTGACCAATAGAGCCAGGCGGAAAGAACGGATGGCAACCATTTTTAGCTGTATACCTTCGGAAAATAACGAGGAAAAGAAAGTGCAGAAGGAGGGACCAGCCCTTTCGCTCTACGGGTGAGGACGCTCCCTTTCGGTCTGGGGAGGCGGAGGCAACATGGGCCGTCGCTGCTCCGGCCAACATCCAGGTCGTTTTTCTGCTCCATTCACTTCAAGATCATCAAGGTGCGTTCCAAAACAAGAGCGGCGACAGGGGCAGATCGACCAGAACTGTGCTGCGAATGCGGTTTTTGGCCACTTTCTGGACCTGTGCAAAGCTGCAAAGAACACAAGGTGAGTTTCTGGCAGGGAATATGCGCCGCAAAATTGAATATTGGCTTAATCTACGTTCCATTCCTGTGTACTCGTTTTCGGCGCCATGACGGAGTTGGTATCACACAACGCCTCCTACCTCAAAGGGGATTTGATCACCGAACTAGGACGTCTTTTCCAGATTGACCGCTACTTCACCACTCCTTTGAATTTTCTGACACTCCCCATTCCTCGAACATGGGTGAGCAGCCTTTTGAGATAAACACCAGTGCATTTTCTCCAACCCATCTCTTTTTTCCAGATTCTGCTTTGCTTTACAGCAGTTAGTGATTGGCGATACGCGTGCAGGTCGTAATTCCTCGCCACGGCCTTCTGGGGCCCTCCACCTCCCAGACACCGGATACCTGGGGGTCGTTTCGTCCGGTCTCTCTTCCCGATGCAGTTCAGTAGGCAGCCTAGTACATCCAACCCACTGCCCATTCTGGAACTAACCCGGCTCCCAGACATCATCGCCTTTCGACAACACGCCATGCAGCTCCTCGTCCGACTTCTGGAGTATCGGTCCCCTGACGATACCAATGCCATTCGTGCCATCCCTAGGACGCCGGAAGGACCCGCCTACAAGGGCGCTTCCACCAGAGAGGTACGGGATTAGGCCAGTCTTATATCAAGTCGTGGCTCGGAACTGTGGGCAAGGCGTCCTCCTGGAATCAAAGGATTTTTTCATCCCTGTGTCGGATCACCGCGAGCTCCAGTGCATCCCTCTCGTGCAGGATTCCATCAACGTGCTCACCAACAGCCGTGGATTCGATCGGAACCGCCTGTCAGTGAAGGACTTCGTCTGGGTACTACCCCTGCGACCCATTCCGGCCGTGTTGCGGACCACAGATCGCGCTACAGTTTTACGACGATGTCGGATCCCGCGCTCTACCATCCTCGACACCGGGACCCCTTATTTTTTCTGCGTGCAAGAGTTCCTCCTGGCGCCACCATCGTCAGCAACACGCACTATTCTCGGGATGGTCCTCTCCCTATCTACTCTAATACGAACGGGGAAGTCTGCAGCTTCCGGACAGCATTCGAAGGTTGCCGTGAAGCAATCCAGATTCGACCTTCCATCTGCAGGTTCCGCTTTCGGAAATTCATTGAGAAGAGCTTCTTAAAGCCGAGGCGCGTACCAACATCTCCACCGCCATGCGATTCTCTCACTCACCTGTGTCCACCTGGAGCCTCAATGGATTTCGGTCAATGCGGGTCGCGTCTTCCTACTAGCCCAGCCTGCCGAGCGAATCACGCCGCTCTCCGTTTCCAAACTTACGACCAAGGATGAGGACGGGATTCGCGATAGGGTGACGACATTCTCCAACAATGACTCCCACCCGCATACCGCACGTCGCCGCATCGGGAAGTTATTCAATGTGGCTTGTATCGCTCTATCCGCCATAAACTTCCAGACAGACGACAAGCGGACTCATCGCCTCGTCGCCGCCTTGTCCAATATGGAGGCTTATCCCATCCGACTTTCGATCAGGATCCCGAGGATGTCGGCAGAAAACAGTTGGTCTCGTCAAAGCCTCGCCCAATTCTGGATTGCTGGGTCCCGGACCGTCTCGCGAGTCACAGTAGCACGTTAGGAGTTCGCTTACGAGTCCGGGACTTCGCATGTCGAGCTTCATGCAACACTATTAACGCACCGTGCCCTCATACGAGCCATCGATCAGCACGGCGTCACAGAAGGTTCGAACAGCCGACATCTGCATCACATTGGACAGAACCACTACTGGAACGGACCCCGTGTTCGAACTCCTTGCAGGAGAGCGTCTATTTGACAACCTCGGCTCCTCCCACGCCTGCCATGCAAACACGGTCTTCGAATGGATGTATGGTTCCACACCGCGTTCTCGCCCATCTCCTACACCTTCAGATGAACCTCGTCCGATGCCGCTGCGTCTTGACGGGACTAGAATTCAGCTACGCAACGACCAGTGTCACGCTGTGAACATGGGACTGGAGCCCCATTCTATCCTTCTCGTTCAAGCGGTCTAAGGCTCCGGAAAGCTGGTCATCGAAGCGTATCTTGCCGCCCAACTTGTCGGCCGTCAAAATCTGGTCATCGTCACGGCAACGACGAACGTGGCTTGTGCCCAGTTCACAGACGCCCTCCTTCGCCTCGATGATTTCTATCACCTCCGGATCCTACGCTTTGTTTCCGACTCCGCGTTAATAGATGAAGCTCCAACAACCCTAGTGGACCTACACCCCGTTTTGCAGTCCCTGATCGAGCGATATGGAGACCGTCTGGAGGCAAAGGAGGTGGACTGATGTTAGGTCTACATCTCCAGACTCCTGCCCTCACCTTACAGATGAAGAGCGCGAGGAGTACAGAATTGCCAGGCGAGACAATTCGGACGCTACGGAGGAGGCAGTCAAAGTTATGCTGCGCGTACGTCTTTCGTCAACTGTCTGCATGACGACAGTCTCGCTCCTCAACACTACGACCAGAGGAGGCATCTTCCATGAGCTGCTCTCCGGCGCCACGGTCATCATTAGTGACGAGGCTTCCAGATTCCGGAACCTGCATTCGTCGCCATTGCAGCTCGGTTCCCGCAGGCCCGGCACATTCTCGTTGGCGATATCCACCAGCTGCAACCGCAAATATGCTGCCCACGCTCTTCCCAACCAGCTCTCCTGGCTGCCAGAGGAATAATGGACGTGCTGTCCCTAGTGCGCCCCTCGCAACCACGTTTCGGGTTCATCCCGCACTAAGAGAGCTCCCCAGCACGTTCTTTTAACAGAACGTTGGTAAGCGGGACCTCTGCGGGTATACGTTTCTTGTGACCAGCATTCTTCGACTCCCCAACCCAGCGATACCACTGCTGGTCGTCGACATAAAAGGAGCGTCCCAACCATCGCCTTCAGAGTCGCACTGGAACGAGGACGAGGCACGCTGGTGCAAGGAGACTGTCCCCGAGCTACTGACGTTCCGTCCTCAGCCATCGCAATCATCAGGTTAAGGAGTAGCAGCGGCTGCTCTCGCAGTATGCGGCTTGACGAGGAATCGCGCTGCACACGGTCGACTCACAATCAGTTCAGGGACGAGACATGGACATCGTCATTGTCCTGACATACCGTTCCGATGCCATTTCGGGCGGTGGAGAATTCATTGATGACCCCAGGATGATGAACGTTGCGATCACCCGATGCCGTCACGGGTAGTTCATATCGGAAACGTCGCGGCGTTGCGAACCCTCCGTAAGGCCAATGTTATACTTCGGCGACGCGTCGGCCGACGTCGGCGACGCTGTGCTTTGCGGGCAGCTACGCACTGCGTGGCAGCCCGCCCAACACAGCGTCGACGACGACGTCGCCGAGAGCTCCGCAGGGGGGTGTTATACTTCCGCCGCCGACGTCGGTGGCGACGTCGTCCGTGGGTCGGTCGCCGCGCTGTGCACGGCGACGGGCCGTCGCCGGCCTCATTCAAGGCTGGGAAAAAATGCGCTCAAAGGGAGTATTTTGTTTGTGGGTGGGTTCTTCGTTCCCGCCACTGTCAACATCCTCGGCGGACCTCGAATTACGAAATCGAAAGTGCAAAAACGCCCATCTTGCGGGCACAAATGGTGCCTTTTTTACCCTTCATGTCCATTTAAAGTTAGTCACATGAGGACTTCACAGAATTCTTGTGGTTTTTAATATGTAGCAGTTCTATTCCAACGAAAAATGTTTTCTTTAAGGCTTGCAGAAAAATATGTAAAAAGTTACTTTGGTGTGTTCTTTAACAAACAACGAAATTGAGGCAGATAACAGAGTTTCAACAGAAAAAAGGCATAAAAATATACGTATCTCTACCTGATAGACGGAAGTGAGTGTTTTTTTTTACACTGCCTAATTCTAATAATACTGGGTGTCTCAAGAAATGAATGCACTGTTAGAAAGGTGATAACTTTGGTCACAAAAAGGTACTGAAGAAGTTAAATGCTCATATAAAATCTTAAGCAAATAGGAATTTTTTGACGTATGAACGTATAGATTGCGCCATGCACACGTCTGTTTTTATCTGCTTTTTTGATGTTTAGAACTTGACAACGACGTGAAAGACACGTAGCATGCGAGTTTAGTGATTACAGAATTTAAATGTGGGCAGCAGACCTATTTTCCGAAACGGGTTCTGGGGACTGATGAAGCAACATTAAAGCTGAATGGAGAGGTTAATCAGCATAACTGCAGCTACTGGGCGGCGGAAAAGGCTATTGGCCAATGGCGTATACCCCGCGGCATATCGCGGGCAGTGACTTCAGGGTA
The DNA here is from genome assembly GCA_947396885.1 of Heligmosomoides polygyrus polygyrus. Classification (NCBI taxonomy): domain Eukaryota; kingdom Metazoa; phylum Nematoda; class Chromadorea; order Rhabditida; family Heligmosomidae; genus Heligmosomoides; species Heligmosomoides polygyrus. The sequence continues at coordinate 72,687,303 of OX377205.1, read as the reverse complement.
TCGTGGGTCAGATAGCCTGCTATAGGCAAATTATAGCAGCTATGCCAGGGGGCGTAGCCCTGCTCATGGCGGCCAAATGATGACATTGAAAGCGCGCTCCGATGCTAAAAATGCGCTCCGATGCTCTCCTGTCAACGACGTCTCCGACGCTGCCACAGAATCTGTTGACGACGTCGACCACGCGTCTGTGGCGACGTCGGCGGCGTCTGTGGCGACGTCGGCTGCGTCTGTGGCGACGTCGGCGACGTCGCTGGTGACGTCAGCGTCGGCCGACATCGGTGACGGGCCGTCGCTGACGTGTCGCAGCGTCGGCGACGCGTCGCCGAAGTATAACATAGGCCTAACTGGGGACGCTTGATGCAGTGGGGCGAACGAGCTGGTGTCATCGTCAGCACGTCCGCACCACCCGACGTTTTCGCCTGAACCCCGATTCCATAAAGTAAGCACATCAAACTCTTTTCAATTCCTTTTCTTCTATTTTATGAGTTTTTGGGAAGATTGTTTTCCATGGGTTGTCTCTCTGTTGGTGATAGCTATTGACCGCGACTTTCCTCTTGATTTCCTTTCTCGTCCAAGGACGGACGTACTTGTGGTTAAAGGGAGGTGTAACAGTGATAAAATAGCTAATTTGAGATAGAGTAGGAAAGGGTCGCCATCGATAACTTGATCAAGCAGAGGCATGAAAGCTCCGAGATTAAAATCACTGATTACAGGCGGCGAGAGAACGGCGGCTGGAAGACGCGGCATTCGACATGGGACGGCTTCTGGAGCGCTCGCCTGCAGATCTCGGCCCCGGCTACGCAATGGTTCGAGTTACTGGCTGCTGCTCCCGTACCAACACTCGCTTCCGATACCAGAGACCCCTCGTCCGCTCATATACAAGCGTTGTCCTACAGTTGTCCAATAAACGGTGCTATAGATCGTGTGCCCGTTGGGCAACCTCACATTGTATGTATGTATGTATGTATGTATGTATGTATGTATGTATGTATGTATGTATGTATATATTATAGTAACTTCTTGCCAAATCGTCATGATCAACATGAAGAAGTGGATCTGACACTATAACCTAGATACTATAGCCCAAAGACTCTTCGGCGCTACCTTTGAAAACATCATGCGAGATCTACCTACAATGGAAGGACATCGGAGTGTAGGACAGGGATGTGCATTCATTCATTAATGATTTACTGGATTATCTTTAGTGGAATTTAGCACATAGATTTTCCACCAAGTTTGTACATTACGAAGCTTTACAACAACGACAACAACAGCACACCAGTCCTATAGATCAACAGACAAGACAACAATATGTCGACGACATTCTATGGTCTGACAAAAGAGGAGAATTGGATAGAACAGAAATATAGAAAATGTGGAATATGTCTACTGTCTTCTCTAAACCTTGAGCCATTTCTCCCTTTCCACTTCTAGGATTCCGAAGGCGAGGAAGGGAGCGAGTGACCAGGCCGATAATAATAAGTATTCCACTTATCGTTATAAACCTTGCCGCAAAACAGGACAAAAACATATATATATATCGAGAATGGCGAGGTCTCGAGATGAGAAAACTTAAACTCTAGTGAAGCACAAGAGATTCCTTCACGAGGAATTTCCTCAGCCTGGAGATCTGAAAGAACAATCAACGCGGAAGGAATCTTACCATTTTAAATACAAGAATTTGTAGCTTCACCAGGCCGTAAGGAATATGATATTGAAAAACAGTTAGGCTCATCCGAGACGAGCAGGTGCATGGAGGTCATTAGGGAGTGCGAAGAACAGGTTTACGTGGTTGAGTTTCCCAACAGCATCAAAGATGGCAGGGTACGAATGACGGGAGGAACAGTGCCATAATCTCCAACTTTGTGCGAAAGCATGCCATTTAAAACTGCTCCATTTAGTGGGAACTCAACTGATCTTGCACAAGATGAAGGTCTGCGAGAAACTGAATAGCTCGAGATCTTAGAAAATCGGAAGCACTCCATGATCAAGAAGTCCACTGATGGCCCGAAACTCACCATTTGACAATGATGGAGATATGTCGAAAAAGCGCAAACACTGCAATCTGCCAGTGCTGCTCCTGAGGAAGGCCCACAACAGATTAGTATACGAACTGCAACGGAAAGTCCCTTAAGATGAGTCGAAACCGGAACCTATCAGTAGTGTCATAAGGGGCATATAAGAAGGATCCAAAGAGGCGATAAGAACCACGTAAGCTCGGGTGTAAGTCCGCTCCGCTTCTTGCTGACGCCGAATTTCATAGTAAACCACTCAGAAGAACGTCCTCTCAGAACCATCCTTTACGCAAACGATGTCGAAGTGGTATCCAGCATTTAGAAGCATTCAGCAGGAGCTGGCAAACATCTAGCTAACAACCGCCACCGGTTGTGTTTAAAGTAGACCAAGTACAAGACCCATCGTCGTCGCTGCTATGGAGATGGCAATGAGAATATGAACGAACTCACTATCAGACACTTTTTGCCAGGTAGTGACCCATGCAGGAAAGAAAGGATGAGCCAGACGGTCAGGAAACGGTCAAACGACTCAAATGGAATGAGTCACATAAATTACTGAGAAACTATTGGGTTTTGCACAAAATAAATGCGTCTATCAGTTTTAACCTAGTGTTTTGTGTAATGCTCTTTCAATTTTTACAATGTTATATTTTGTTAAGAAGCTTATTTAATTGTTGTTTGTTTTATAAATTTCGTTTGACTCGAATTTGATTCTTCAGGAATTTCTGAAGGAATGTTCAGACTATCACTAAGGGGCAAATATTACACAATTCTGATTCATTGGTTCGAACATGGTCGGAACGCAATGGAGGCTCATCAAAATATGATAAACGCGTGGGGAGCAGATATCTTCTTAATCCGTAGTACTCAGCTATGGGTAAAAAATTCCGACTTGGAAACAGAAGCTTTCAAGGTGAAACAGGCCGACGTAGGGTACCCGAGCTTGATGATGACTACCTGAAATGGATAGGATCCATGGAAATGTCGGTGAGCAGGCGGAAGATCTTCAAGTGTGATTTTCGGTTGTTGTCAAGAATTTGAGGGAACTTGGAATGGTGCAAAAGATGGAACAGTGGGTGCCCCACAAATCCCACGGACATCATCAGATGTTTAAGAGCTGTGAGACCTTATCGGCGCTGCTCTTGCATTACAAGAACAAACTGTTCCTCGATCGAATCGTAACCTTCTATGAGAAATAATTTTTGTTTAACAACAAGAGACGTTTAGGGAAGTGGCTGGACAAAGATGAACCCCTAAAATTTTTCCGATGCAGAATCAGCATGAAAAGGAGATGGCCACTTTTCTTTCGTGAGTTTTCTATCTTGAGTTTACGAAACCGATGAATCGACCATCTTGTCGATTTGGTAACACCTGCCCACCGCTACCAAATCGACAAGATGCATTAGAATCTGGCGCGTCCACACCCAACAATGATGAACAGAAAAGGACCGATCTCCTCCACGATAACATCACGTGCCTATTAGATTGCCATAAGTCCCCGCCGTTTTTTCATTCATTGCGGATTTCGCTGGCGGTTTCTTGCCTAGCGCTATACAGATTTTTAAAGAGAATGATTTGCTCTATCAGAACTTGTATTGCATTTTTTATCCTCAACACTGTCAATTTTTAGGTCGTTAAACTGAAAAGTGAAAATGTGAAAATGTGGCCATCTGCGCAGTCGCTTCTCTTCGATTAGGTTTGGAATTTTTGCGCAGTTTTTTATAGCATTTGGAAGACAATGTTCTGTGCTACAAGAATACGTGTGGGCGCTATTTGCGCATTTGTCCTTTATTGATTTTTAGGTAATCAAATTGGGACGTCCGACTTTTCCGTCCTAATTTTTACCGATTGCTCCTGCTCTGGGTGGACTTTTTTGCTTTATATGTTGTTCAGAAGAGGATGTCTTCCTCAATAAGAATTTGTGCCGCGTTTGTTGGCTCATGCTGATTTCTGTCGAATATCAACAAAATTCCAAAAAAAAAAGAATCATCTTCACCAACAACTCCTTCTCCTTGTTCAGTTGTTGATTTTTATCAGAAATCAGCATGAGCCAATAAACACGACACAAATTCTTATTGCGCAAGACGTCCTCTTCCAAACGACATAAAACACCAAGCAAAAAAGTCCACCCTAGTGTCCCTGGAGCTGTTAGTAAATGTCTGGTCGGAAAAGTCGGACGTCCAAATTTGATGACCTAAAAATCATTAAAGGACAAATGAGCAAATAGCGCCAACACGTATTTTTGTAGCGCAGAACACTGTCTTCCAAATGCTATAAAAAACTGCGCGAAAATTAAAAAACGTGGAGAGAAGCGGCTGCGCAGATGGCCACTTTTCACTTTTCACTTTAACGACCTAAAAACAAAGTGACAAAGTTCAAAGAAAAAAGAAACGCATTAGACATTCTGATAGAGCAAATCATTCTCTTTCGAAAGCTGTACAGCGCTATGCAAGAGACCGCTGGTGAAATCCGCAATGAATCGTTGAAAAAACAGCGAGACTTATGGGACACCTTAATATAACGCTCCGAAAGTTGAATACATTGGCTATGAAACACTGCCTCATACAGCTTATTCGCCAGACCTGATTTACCGCACTTTCGCGCATTTCGACAGTTTCATCAGAGGCAGGGTGTTCAACAATCGGACATATGCGGAAACTGCATTTAAATATTTCATTACTTCTACAAGAAGCTCCCGCCAGAGCTCATCAACACCCTGGCGCGGCTCTTCACGCGCTACCTGTCGGAGTGCAAGGTTCCATCTCAGTGGAGGATGAGCAGGACCGTCTTGCTGTACAAGAAGGGAGACGTGCACGATATTGGCAACTATCGCCCGATCTGCCTGCTGTCGGAAGTCTACAAGCTGTTCACTCGAGTGATCCTGAATAGGATCAGCAGAACTCTGGACGAAGGGCAGCCATGCGAGCAAGCAGGATTTCGGAGAGGATTCGATCGACCACATACACACCATTACGAAGCTCATGGAAGTGTCGCGAGAGTACAAGCTGCCGCTGTGCCTTACGTTCATCGACCTGAAGAAGGCATTCGACTCTGTCGAGACTGAAGCGGTCCTCGAAGCCCTGCTCACGCAGGGCGTCCTACTCAGTACATTAGAGTCCTTCGAAAGCTGTACAGTGGATTCACGACCAAGATCTCTCCATTCTACAACGACGTCGTCATCGATGTAAAGGGAGGGGTTCGGCAGGGGGATACCATATCCCGTACCATATCCCCGAAGCTCTTCAGCGCCACCCTCGAAAACGTCATGCGCGAATAAAACAGGGAAGACATGGGAGTGAAGGTCGACGGCCGGCAACGGCATCATCTTCGCTTTGCTGACGACATCGTGCTCATAACAACGACCATCAGCCAGGCGGAGCGAATGCTGGCCGACTTCGATCGTGTATGTGGGAACGTTGGACTGCAGCTGAATCTTACGGAGACGATGTTCATGAGAAACGGACCAGTTTCTGATGCCCGATTCTCGCTCAACGGAACGAACATCTCCGAATGCTCGAGCTACGTCTATCTGGGTCGCGAAGTCAATATGGCCAACGACCTAGCACCAGAGCTGAGCAGGAGGAAACGATCGGCTTGGGGAGCTTTCAAGAGCGTCGAAGAAGTCGTGAAGAAGACGAAGAACGTCCGACTCCGTGCCCACCTATTCGACTCCACTGTTCTTCCTGCCCTAACATACGCCTCAGAGGCCTGGGCTATACGAAAGCAGGATGAACAGCAGGATGAACGCGATCAACAGCAGGATGAACGCGATCACCGTCGCGCAGCGTGGAATCGAGAGGATGATGCTCAGAGTGATACGACTCACACAAGTGAGAGAGAATGCTTCCGAAGTTTCGAGCTTCGTTGACGTTCAAAGATCAGAGACGCTGTCGCGTGGGCCAAGTTGTCGAAAATTAGGTGGGCCGGCCACGTAATGCGCTTCGCAGACACCCGCTGGACGAGAGCCGCCACCGACTGGATTCCGCGAGATGTCAAGAGAACACCAGGACGCCCACCAACGCGATGGTCGGACTTCTTCGTGAAAGCATTGAACGACCGCCATGACGCTCTTCGTGTCCGTCTAGAGAGGAGGATCCATTGGGGCACTCTGGCACGCGACAGGGACGAATGGAAACGCTGCTGGCGCCCGCTCGAGCAAGTCGATGCTCAACGGGACAGGTGATACAGGTGATACAAGTCCAGATCTCTTCCTCAAGGACATTTCTGATCTCGCATACTATTGGCAGAAACATGTAGATTCTGATGGCTTTTATTTTTTTCAATAAAGTTTTGTTTAAGTTACGAGCCTTAGAAGTTGAGCATCAAAAAACACGATTTTTTTACACAGCCTTGTAGATGCTCCAGAGTACTCAAGGGTAGACTTCGTAAAACAGCAGGCAGGCTTATCCTGCTTTACCTCCCCTGCACCTACATACTATTGTGGTCCAGAAATAATGGTCCCGGACAGGGTCAAGCGTGGGATTCGGTTTTTTCTGAAAATTTACGACCCCCCTCCGAAGCGGAATTCGAACATTCCCCCTCCCTCCTTCTCCCACTGTTTTATTCCTTATATATCTTTAAGGTTTTATGTGCATTTTGAACCCTTTAATAGGTTCTTATTTTCAATAGCGGCTTCGACACAATAGAACAGTGAAAAGAGGTCACTGAACAATAATACTTTGATGGCATAATAAAGCTGAATACACTTGAAAATGAAGATTTTCTGGTAGCAGTCTTCCAATCATCACTGTTTAATTTGTGCAGGTGTTTTTTTTTTTTCAGGACCTCATGGACACGACGCATTTTTCTACCTTAAGGAGCGACGTCTGCATCTGAAATTATGCTCTGAAATAGTATTATATAAAATTTTGAGTGTTACCTTCTGATGACGAATTAAGTGCTTCTCCTGGATTTTTTTGAAGCGCTCATCGAATCGAATCGAATCGACTACGGAGCGCCAAACGAATGGTGGACGATGGAATTCCCATGGAAATAATATTCTGCCATCCTAAGGAAGCATCATAAAAAATCAAAATGAAGCCTACAAAAAATTCAAGCCCTGTGCGTCGTCCAACAAAAAAACAAGCTTCTGCGCAACGATGACGGAACTGCAATGACGATATGATTAGAATGGATCGTATACAAAATCCTCTTTTTTCATGAAAAAATTATTTTTCTAAATATCGACACACTAAACACATAGAGGATGTTACTTTTAAAACCTGCCTTTTAAAGCATAGAAAACACATCTACTAAAGCTTTATGAATTTTCCAGGAGCCCCGAAAAATCTCCGAGTTACGGCAGTTTATGTGCGGCTACTGCGTTCTCTGACATGATCGATCGCAATTGAAATATGGATGGACTCCTCGCTGAAAATTTTTTTCTGCCTTTTGAAGACAGGACGACAGAGAATGGAAACGTACCATGTAAAATTTCAAGTCTTGCTTAAAATACAGTAAAAACTGAGCTTCTCCGCTGCGATGAATCTTCGCTGAGGATGGATCGCATACAAAATTCTTCGAAGTTTCAAAATCCGGCTAGCTTTTCAGAAACTAGAAGAAGAACTCTTTTTCGCTATATAGAAATCGGTTTCCAAAAATTCAGTCTTCATGCGCGGCGGGAGGGGTTCGATTTCGGGTCCATTTCGCAAAAATACGTACTGAAAATCGAACCCGCTCCGCCGCGCATGAAGACACCATTTTTGGAAATCAGTTTTTATATGTTGAGAAAGCACATTTTCTCTGTTTTTTGATGAGCGAGCGGGATTTTTGATTTTCGGAAAAATAGCCAAGATATGATCAATTTTCGGAAGTCGTGAACTGAATCCTTCACCGGCATCATCGAAATGATTTCACAAAAATCTCGCTCATCAAAAAATAAAGAAAATGTGCTTTCTAATAATAAAGAAACCGGTTTCCAAAAAAGGGATCTTCATGCATTCATGGAGGTTCGATTTCTGGTCGATTTTTGCCGAAATCGAATCCCTCCCGCCGCGCATGAAGACCGAATTTTTGGAAACCAATTTCTATACAGCGAAAAAGTGCTCTTCTTCTAGTTTCTGAAAAGCTAGCGTGATTTTAAAACCTCGAAGAATTGGTCGAATTATGAATATTTTTGTGAAGCCACTTCAATTTTTTTCGCTCAAAAATCGAACCAACCCCCACGCGTGACGACTCCTTTTTTGGGAAACGATTTTTACACGATGAGAAAGGGCGTTTTATCTACTTTATGAAAAGCTAAAAGAAATTCGAAAAACTTACCGAGTTATGAACCTTTTTGTAAACGTTCAATTTTATGCTCCGACGACGTTGGTGCAAAGTCGACCAGAGGTCGATTCAACCTGCTCTATCCGGAAAATCACGATTTTTTCACAGTGAGTTAATCAGGATTTCGAAATTCTTGTGGCTGGATTTTATCCGTATAGGTGATATCCTTCGGCTAAACAATAATATTTCCATGAAAAATGAGAATTTTGTATGCGATCCATCCTCAGCGAAGATTCATCGCAGCGGAGAAGCTCAGTTTTTACTTTATTTTAAGCACGACTTAAAATTTTATATGGTACGGTTCCACTCCTTGTCGTCCTGTCCTTCAGAAGGTAGAAAAAAATTTTCCAGCGAGGAGTCCATCCATATTTCAATTGCGATCAATCATGTCAGAGACGCAGTAGCCGCATCTAAACTGCCGTAACTCGGAGATTTTTCGAGCCTCCTGGAAAATTCACAAAGCAGATTTAGTAGATGTGTTTTCTATGCTTTAAAAGGCAGGTTCTAAAAGCAACATCCTCCATGTGATTAATGTGTCAATATTTTTTCGGTAAATCGAGACGTCTGATCATATAGAATATCGTTTCACTGTGTGTCAAACGAGCTAAAAATTTTATAGGGTACGATTTCACTTTCTGATGCTATTTTCTGCAGGAGAGAAATTACTTTTCGAGCAAGTCCGTCTTTCGGTTGCCATTCCGTCATCGATTCGAAGAGCGCTTCAAAAATCTTGTTCTTCAGTAATTATTTAACACTTGAAATTTTATAGAGTGCAATTCTGGAAGTAGATGTCGCTCATCAGGCAGAAAACTACCGTGTCCATGACGTCCTGGGAAAACCTGAAAAAATGAAAATCTCTCATTGACTCTAAATCTGCAGACAGGAAATCTTTATTTTTCACTGCACAATAATCGGCATTAAATTTTTTTTTGATATTCAATCCTATTTTCTTATCTCCAGGAAACGTAATTGCTTGTATATCTCCGCATTGTCGTAGTCACACCTAGAAAAACCAACCTATTAATAGATGCAAACATTATCTAAAAACCTGAATTTGGAGAGAGTCCTCTGCCAAAACCGAGAGAGTACGACCCCCCCCCCCTCCAGTCGAGGCTACAGTACGACCCCCCCCCTTCGATTCCCGAACCTCAGGCTTGACCGTGGTCCTGGACTAGGAGAGGAAATAACGTGGAACTAATAATGCTAAACAAGGCAATCAGGTAATTTATCAGCGGTGCATCGAGCTGATGAGCGATACAGACCTGACCTCTGTTGATGAAAAAATTGCAAGACGTTGTACTCTCATATTCTAGTTCTGTGTGATGCCTTTGTTCACTGGCCTTGCTTCAATTTAGATGCGGTTGTTAAAAAGGTGAAGTAAAGTATGGCCACTTTGTCCGTTGCAAGTTGCGACTGTCTAAGTGAGGAATCCAACGATTTCTTTCCTTCAAGCTAATTTATTAACATCAACACTTGTGGTGTTTTAAGCATCAATGCGAATAAAACTTGCGAAATGCATTAATTGATAGTAGATCGTAGTCGTAGTTGAGCGTACTCGATTCACATGGTGTATCCAGGATCTTGGTCTGAACTGGAGACTAAAAATTTGCTCGATGTAGAACAAACAAGATGAAAATACCTGGCTGTCCTTCATTCTCAACATTATCTTCTGCTGTCTTCTGGAATGAAATCGTTTGGTAAATATGGTACGATACGAGATTTTAACCGTGGACATTTTCTTTCAATTCGCGTCTTTTCGCGCTATTCTCGTTTATAGGCCTCCTACCTGCACCATTCAACTTACGGAACAACAAGGAAAAGCCATTAATAATCTATCAACTTCATCGCTTCTGGTTGTTGCAGTGGGAGATTTCAGTTTTCCAGTTGTGGACTGGAGGGTCAGTGACACACTACCAGCACCATGTAGTTCTTTCAACACGATAGACTGGATGCCGCGCAATGGTGCGCGACATCCAGTCTGTCTAATGGGACCGTGTCGCGCAATGGTGCGCGATAGTATTATTTCGATCGCAGTGACATTACCTTCGTCCAAACTTCGCCTAAGGAGCTTATTTAAGATGCTGAACCCAGTGGCGATGTCCGTTTGGTAAAATACGTCCGGTTGCCGCCCATATCGATAACTGGTGTTGTCACCACCTGGCCCAACTCCCTGATTGGGGTTATTTGAGGTGATGGTCACGAATCTGATAACCGCTTCTTGAGTTTCGCTCGATTATGATTACTTACGAGTGGCATGGCTACATGGGAATATGTGAGAGGCAACCTATTATGACATCGATCAGCTATCCATTGAACTTCAGAGTTACTTTGAGACTTCACTCAATGAAGCTAACAAACAAGCATGATTGCAAACTACAATTACTTGGATGTTATCAAACGTCACTAAGGAAATCAACTTCTTCACAAATAAAGCCCAGACAGAAAACATTTTTAATCTACAGTCAATAGCTATGTCTATGTTCTAGTTTATGTTCCGCATCAGAAACAATTATTTTCCAATTTTGCCATCAAAATGAAGAAAGGAGAGCTCATTGTGCAAAAGAAATGAACTAAGGATTATTTCAAAGAACACCAAAATTTTGAGAGCGGATATCAGATTCGTGGTGTGCATTTTGAAAATTCAATTTATACTAAAATAAAATATGTGACGAAATATCGTGTCACACGTGCGCAATACGCGCGGTCCCGCAGGCTCGACGCGCGAAAATTGCGCGGTCATCAACGTGTTAACCCATTGACGATCGCGCGGCAAATCGCACGTCTTGGGCATTTGTGTTGGGCACGGACGCTGGAATCTTGTGGAAACACTACTTCGCGATATTCCAAATGAAGCTGCCTCTCCAAAGGTTAGCCACATAATAAAGAAGGCCGTAACAGGTTTGAAGCAAAACGTAGAAGATGTATTTGCTGCTGTAAGAAGGTCTGCAAAGAAAAAGGGCGCACGTTTGCCACGGATCGTGCAAATAAGGTGACCACATGATGCAGCAGGTGTTTGACATATTTTTATCTAGATTCGTTTCAAAATTTTTGCAAGAAATATCACTAGTTATTTTTTTGCATGACTTTTTTACAAGATGTGAATAGCTGTTTGTGAATAGTGCCGATCTTTGTCCAGCTCGAATAGTACATAGTGTTCAGTATTTGTTTTTATCTGTGCTTAGAAGTAAATGACTCCATACTACAGTGCAGTAGGCTCGCTAGGATCAAACATATTTAATGGTTACCCGTAAACTATGAAAAAGCGAAATGAGGCGTAGTGAACAGTTTTATGACCATGGGAAGACATCGGACTCGCGGTCGTCAATAGGTCAAAGAAATGCTTCTTTGCCATGAATTCGTTCAGCTTATTTCTGAGCTGACTAGAGGTGACGACGTTCTTGACTTGGTGTTTTCCAACCATAGAAGCGTAATAAGTGAAATCTCTATCCAGTATCCTTTTGGTAATACTGATCTCGCAAGTATATCCTTTGACATAAATGCGTCTGGTGAAGAGTGGTTTCCTGTTAAGAGGCGACAAGTTACAAAACGCGACTATGAGGCTGTTTGTAGTTACCTAAATAACGTTGATTGGGCCCCGAATCGGTTTCTTTCGTTGATGAATCGGTTTCTTTCGTTGATGACATATATTCAATGTTTTGGGCTATTCTAAATCATGCAATCGATGTTTTTGTGCCATGGGCCTACAGAAATTGGGACAAATCTCAGTTGCCTCCCCATCTCCGCAACATGTTATCACTAAGGAATGCTTGTTTTGTCACACAAAGCTCAGTGGTGGTTGAACAGGTTATCATCGCTTCTCCAAGGTTTTTGCAAAACAACTAGGTAAATTCATCCGTAATGTTGAGAAAAAATTAGTTGAGCCTCGCAACAGGAATAAATTTTTCGAATTCATTAAATCTGGGCTCTCAAATTGAACACATATCTAAAACGTACAGTTGGTGGAGAGCCAACGTTCTTGCTCATGAGTTCTCCGAGGTTTTCTTAAGTGATGATGGAAGATTGCCACTGCTCAGTTTCAATTGTGAACACCTATGAAGGATTTTCTCTATTTTCATCCCATAGTAATCTATCAGCACATTTGCTCTTGGCCACAGTCCTCGGGCTTCACTCCAGATAAGATTACATTCATTTTTATTCGAAATATTGCCCATGTTATTGCGATTCCGCTCTCGTACATTTTTAATCAGTCAGTTATGTATGCTGAGGTTCTTGAACTACGGAAGCACTCCTGTATTACACCTGTGCTTAAAAAAGAACCATAATCAGATCCAGCAAATTTTAGGCCGTCAACATTACATCCATCTTTCGCAGGATTTCCGAAAAGATATTGAAAAAGCATATTATCAAACACTTGAAAAAGAATCGTATTACCCTTTACACTCAGCACGGCTTTGTTGCAGGCAGATCTGTAGAGACAAGTCTTTTGGAATGCATTAACGACTGGACTAAAATACTAGATCAGAAAAGCTGTTGTGACGTTATTTATTTCAAGTTCACAAAGGTTTTTGATAGAGTCATTTGCTCCAAACTGATGAATAAAATCCGTTTCCTCGACATTCATAAAAATATAGTGAGCTGGATTCAAAACTTCCTCAACTGTAGAACTTTCCAACTATGTGTTAATAGTCCTTTTTAGGGAACTAAGCCTGTAGTTAGCGGAGTACCTCAAAGTGGTGGTTTGTCACCTATATTGCTTAACATTTATATGGCAGATATTCAAAACCTGTTTGAAACAACCAATACATCATGTAAACAGTATGCGGATGACTTAAGAATCTGTAGACAAACAGAAAACAGCGAAGATATGGAGCTTATACAGCTGGCAATAGGAAGGCTCGCCCGATGGGCTGACGATTGGTAACTCCCGCTGTCTCACTGAAACGTTTCGACTCAGGGTTGGATGCTCTAAACCCTCCAGTGCATACTCTTTTCAGAACTCCCGTATTGCAACAGTAACGGAAGTAAAGGATCTTGGGTTTCTCTATAATAACAAGTTAGATTTCGCACTTCATTATAAAAATACTTTCAGGAAAGCTATTAGTCGTACCTATCACATATTTAAGGCGTTAACTACTAGAAATAAGGATGTACTATTAACAGCGTACAAAACATATTAGGTTGTCCCATAAGTCCCCGTCGTTTTTTTCAACGATTATTGCTGATTTCGCCGGCAGTCTCTTGCATAGCGCTGCAAAACTTTCGAAAGAAGGAAAAAGGGAATGACTTGCTCTATCAGAACATGTATTGCGTTTCTTTTTTAATCATGAATTTTCTCAATTTTGAGGTCGTTGAAGTGAAAAGTGAAAAAGTGAAAAAGTAGCCACTTGCGCACTTGTTCTTTCCGCTTAGGTTTGTAATTTTTTGCGCAGTTTTTTACAAATTGGGAATTCCGACTTTTCCATCCGAGTTTTTACCAAAACTTCGGTTCTGTGGTTGGACTTTTTTGCTTGGTGTTATATGTCATTTAAAAGAGGATGTCTTGCTCAGTAAGAATCTGTGTCGCGTTTATTGGCTCACGCTGATTTCTGTCGAATATCAACAACTGAAGAAGGAGAAGGAGTTGTTGGTAAAGACGATTTTTTTCTTTTTGGCATTTTGTTGGTATTCAACAGAAATTAATAAACGCGACACACATTCTTATACAGCAAGACATTTTCTTTCAAATGACATGAGCTGTCGGCAAAAATAACGGTATATGTCGCGTAGGTGAGCAGCATTGGTGGGTGGGAACGCCTAAACCAATCAGACCGCATTGAGTTGGCATGCCGTTCAAAGAGGGCGTATTCAGCCGGTACCCTGATGGGCTGGCATGCATTCGGGCTGTGCTCTGTTTGGTTATTATTGGCTGGCGCACTGCCACCTACCAATGCTGCTCACCTACGCGACATGTACCAAAATAACCATCCTCCTTCGGACGTCCCAATTTGATGACCTAGAAATCAATAAAGGACAAATAAGCAAATAGCACTAACACATATTCTTGTAGTATAGAGCATTGTCTTCCAACTGCTATAAAAAACTGCGCAAAAGATTAGAAACCTAAGCGGAGAGAACAAGTGCGCAACTGGCTACTTTTTTACTTTTTCACTTTGCACTTCAACGACCTCAAAATTGATAAAATTCATAATTCAAAAAGAGATGCAATACATGTTCTGATAGAGAAAAGCACTCTCTTTCGAAAATTGTGCAGCGCTATGCAAGAGACCGCCGGCGAAATCAGCAATGAATCGTTGAAAAAAGCGGCGGGGACTTATGGAGCAACTAATATATCAGACCAATTCTGGGGCGCGGCAGCACGATTTTCTCGTCAGGTAAATTAATGTATGTAGCCCTACTTGAAAAGTTCTTCTTCTTCTTCTTCTTCTTCTTCTTCTTCTTCAGCGTTTGTCCCCCTTCGTCGCGGGGTCCGCTCTTCTGGTGTCATAACGCCACCTTTCTCGGTCATGCGCTTGATCAGGGTGGACGCCAGTTACTTTCATGTCCATGTGTAACGTATCCGACCAACGCTGCTTTGGGCGTCCTCTAGGCCGCTTTCCTGACACTTCCAACCCAAGCCCATCTTGCGGACGCTGTCTTCTTTTCTACGCAGAACGTGGCCGTACCATCGTAAGCGAGCTTCGCGCATCTTGGCCGCTATCAGCGCGACACCGAACTTCTGCCGAAAAGCATCATTTCTGATGCGGTCCATGCGGGTGACTCCAGCCGTCCAGCGCAGCATCTTCGTCTCCATGACGTTGAGGCGCGTTTCAACTTCCTTAGTCGCAGGCCAACACTCAGCCCCGTACATCGCTACTGGCCGGATGACTGTTCTGTAGATCTTTGACTTCAGGTGCTCTGGTATCTTCCTATCGCAGAGCACACCAGTCAGCGAACGCCACTTGGACTGCAGCTGCACTCACGCGTTAGTTCACTTCAACCATCAGACCGCCGTCAGACGCTATTGCTGATCCGAGGTATTTAAACACCGAAGTGCGTGCAAGCTCAATACCGTTAATCTTAATGGAGCCGGACTCGTTTACGTCAGTCGTTAGGTACTCGGTCTTCTTGACATCAATTTGAGTCCGAACATGGCCAGGCGGTCGCACCAAGCTTGCACCTGCCGTTCGAGATCATCTTTATCTTCGCAAGCGAGCATCACGTCATCAGCATAGAGCAATGTCCATGGGACAGGCTTCTGAAGATCTCGCGTAATGGCATCCATGACGACAACAAACAGGAGTGGAGAAAGCGCAGAACCTTGGTGTACCCCAACAGAGATGGGAAACTCCATTGAGGTTCCAGCTGCAGCTTGCACTCTACTCTTTGGGCAAGAGTAGAGCATCCGCACCCACTCTATGAGTTTCTCAGGTACGATGTGTTGTCGCAAGGAGTACCATATAACCTCACGCGGTACGCGGTCGAAGGCCTTTTCCAGGTCGAGAAAGGCGATATGCACCGGCTTCTGTTTCTCACGATGTTCTCCACCAGGAGGCGGGCGGCGTGTATAGCATCAATGGTCCCACAACCAGACACAAAACCGCATTGGTTGTCGGAGAGCTTGACGATTTCACGAATTCGTCTGTCGAGGATTCGCTCGAAGATCTTCATGCTGTGCGAAAGCAAGCGAATCGGACGATAATTGGAGCAGTCTGCAGGACTGCCCTTCTTCTTCCAAATCGGAATCGTCGTACTGTTGTGTCAACACTCCGGTACTTTCTTCTCCTTTACTACCTGGTTGAAGAATTCAGCCAACCACTCAGCAGGATACCAGAGCTTCGACTTCCAAACGTCGGCTGCCAGATCATCCGGTCCTGTCGCCTTGCATGGCTTCATCTTCTTTAGAGCCGCTTCCGTTTCCTCCACGGTGATCTTGTGAACGGAACCGTAAACAGAACCCACAGAAGGGATGGCCGGGTGGGGAAATTCCATAGTGGAAATTTCCTCAAAGTAATCACGCCATCGCTTCAGCGCCTTTTTGCGGTCTGTCAGAAGATGGCCGCTCTCATCGTTGATGCTAATGAACTTTTCAATATCCTCGGTTTGGCGATGGCGGGTCTTAGCAAGTCGGTACAAATACCGCTCACCATCGCGTGACTCGAGCTTTTCGTTGACATCACTATAATGAGTGGCTTTCGCAACAGCCACGGCTTTCTTTGCAGTCTTCTTCGCCTTCTGATACTTCTGCCAGTTGTCGGTCGTCTTATCGCTGAGAAACACGTGATAGAGCGACTTCTTCTCTCTAACCTTTGCCTTCAAATCGTCCGTCCACAGCCATGTTTGCTTATCGACCTTGCGTCGCCCGGGCTTCGTTATGCCGAGTTCCAACCTTGCAGCTTGGCGTATCGCGTCGGTTGCTTTCTTCCAAGTTTCGTCGACAGTCGTGACTGTCGGTAACCGTACGCGGGAAATCACAGCTGCTTCCTTCTCTTTCATTCGCCACCACTTAATTCTCGCAGCACCGCATCGCTCAACTTGCTGCATCCTCGGAGGGGTGATCTTAAAGGTGCAGACTAGCGGTCGATGCTGTGGGGCGACCGTCTCATACGGCACGATCTTCGCGTCTGTGACAATGCTTCGGTCGCGATCCTTGACAAGGACAAAGTCTATCTGAAACTTGCAGCTCCCACTATAGTATGAGATGAGGTGGGAGTCGCGTTTTCGGAAAACGGTGTTCATAATGGTGAGATTATGCGATTCTGCATACTCAAGAATGCGCTCACCATCGGCGTTACGAGACCCGTATCCGAAACCACCATGACAGCTGTACCCGTCCTTCGCAGCACCTACGTGCCCATTAAGGTCACCAGCGACTATGATGACATCTTTCGGCGGTACCTCTGCTGTCTTCTCATCAAGCAGGCTCCAAAACTCTTCCTTGGCTTGATCGGAGCAGCCACTCTGCGGAGCATACGCAGAGAAGAAGTGATAGAGTCGCTCCTTCGCGGCGACAACGATCTTCATCAACCGATCGTCATAGCGTTAGACGCTTGCAATCGAGTCACGAAATCGTTCGGAGACGATTATTCCGACACCACTGGTGGTCCTGGGACTTCCACATAGAACGGCCTTGAAGCCACGTCCTATGTCCCTTGACTTGCTGAAGGACCACCTCGTCTCCTGCACCGCACAGAAACCAACTCTTCTACGCTCCAGTGCTTCAACCAACTCGCACGAGCGGCCCGTAAACGTACCGACATTTAGCGTTGCTGCGCGGGTCCTGCCTACGTTACGGGACTTTCGGACTAGCTCAGTTGCCCCCGATGCCGTCCTCGCATCAGGGACCCTCGCATACTTTCCACACTCGCCGGGCTCTGCGAGAGCGCGTCGGTTCCCGCGGACGCCGTAGCACAATCTCGAAAAACATGACTATTCATACACCATGTGATGTGACATGGGTCTTCGTAGGCCGGCTTGTCACAAGGGCCTGTCGCCTGCATTCGAGTGTCCGTGCTTAGCTTAGCTCACAAAGCGAGCAGTTTCCAGTGGCACCACGTGGAGGAACGGACATCGCCACCCCTACTTGAAAAAGTTCAAAACAATTTTAAGAGAAAAATATTAATTACATTACGTGAGTTCCTGAATTCGCGTATATCTCGTGCAAAGATCCGCAAATCGTATCTTTGCCTACCTTCTCTAGAAAGTAGGCGAAGGGTTGCTGATCTGCGCTGGTGTATAAACTGCTTCACAAATTAATTGATTATTTCCGATTTTTTGAACTGCTGCCCTCTCGAACCAGAGGTGGTGGAACTAAACTTTCATTTTCCAGACCTAGAACATCAGTCAGACGAAATTCATTCGCAATCAGGGCGAAGTAGGGTTGACCGACTTAAAACTTACTAGGTAAGACTGCTGCTCCTCCCTGCTCTCTTCTCTCATTCAGAAGGTTACCACTTAACTTAAATATCCTTTTGCTTGAAGGCATTGCGTAATATCTATTTCGTAGTCCTTGCTTAAGATATGTTGTTAGTGCTTCATGTTCGACTTTCCATAACTCTTGGCATGGTGGATATGTCGTCGTCACTTCGAATTTGTCAGCTAGCCGAGATGGTACAGTTTTATTCGGCTGACGTTTCGGCCTTATCGCCTTCGTCGGAGCCCACTATCCTCCGCCAGTGGTGATCAGGCAGATACCGCCCGCAATACAATTCTGTGGAGACAGGGTGATATCTATCATATCTATCATATCATGTGACAGGATACATACAGTGGCGTTAATAAGTTTGTAGTTTGAACGCTGGCACTTTTACCCATTCGCTTCAGATCGACTGTGGAGAAGTGAAATTTGCGTATGTTGTGAATACAGGGTGTCTCAAAAAAGTAAACACTGTTTGAAAGCTGATAACTTTGCTCACAGTAAAGGTAGTAAAGAAGTTAAAAGCTCATATGAAAGATTGAAAAAATAGAAATTTTCTGACATATGAGCGATATGTAATGCGTCACGCACTAATCTGGTTTGTTGCATTTTACACTCGATTACTTGTGTTTCGCTCAAGAACATATTATAATTTCTTCAATATATGGCCGTTTCGATGGATTTGTGCTTCTTTTAGGGTTTAAAACTTAAAAACACTATGGCTTGCAGAAAAAGGGCATGCAGGGCATCCTAAAAAATGCAGGTACTGTTTGAAACATTATCGCATTTCTTCATGCTCTTTGCACATAGATCTTTTAACAAACCTCTCTCAGCGGTTCCTTCTCCACTTGCGCTTCTTTTTCCTAAAAAAACATGCTGAATCCTGCTCTGTCCCCAGATGTAAATATAAGATTTTATACGTTGATCGTAAAGTCTTGATAGGGCATATAATGCAAATCAATCAATAATATAATTACCAATGTTAATTAGCGCAGTGGTCTATTTAATGGGTAGGTCAGCGATGCCCTTTCCCTAAAAATGTGGAGACCGGGAGTCGGAGAAGTCAGCGATCGCCCGACCTAAGTGTTCAAACTTTATGAAGCTTTTCTTAGCCAAGAGAGCTTTTAAAGAGCAAGGTCTGAGGGGCTATGTCAAGAGAATATGATAGATGAGGTACGGTTTCTCAGGCCAGCTGCTCGACTTTTGGTGGGTCACTTTAGCTATCTGGGATCTGGAGTTATCATGAAGAAGGTGCAGTCGGCCGGTTTTCCGGAAAAGCTTTCGTGAGTTTCTGGTTGGCGTAGTACAAGAGGGGTGACGGTGTGAGCTTGGGGAAGCAGCTCGTAGTACAGTATTCTCTTCAACTCCCAAAAGCAGCATAGAAGAAGCTTCTTTAGGTGCACGTTCGACCTTGCTTACATGGGTGGCTCTTCTCTTCGAAGTAGCCAAACGGCACGGAATACGTTGGATTCATAGGGAACTCAACACCTATCTTCGAAAGCCTGGAGCCGGATTCATCAACGACTTACAGCAATTTAACGGGGAAAATGCTGTCGAAATTCCTAATAGCGCGGCTTATCAACCAGCGATATGGTGAAATGATTCACCACATTGCTTGATAAGCCGCGCTATCAAGAATTTTGACCGTATTTTCTCCGTTAAAATGCTACAAGTCGTTGATGAATCCGGGGCCAGGTCTTCCAGAATTCGTTGCGAGACGGGAGAAGAAAAGCCCAGCAGATGGATATGCGGATGAACCGCTTACTATTTATTGGTCAAGGAAATCGGGTAGCATAGGCAGAGGCGTCTGACGGCTGTTGATTAGGTGCACCCGAGCCTCGTCGCAAGGCTTCGGATGGTGGCCTCGGATTCTCCTTGACAGCATCGAGAACGATGGAATCTTCCCTGCTTGGGGCGTCCCGACCGAGGTTATTCTTTAAAGTTCGTGTCTCCTTTTGCAAACTGGACGAACGAGCGGTTGAAGTTGTTGATGGTAGTGGTGTGCGCCCCCAATGCGGTATTGGTGATGCGGACTGCCACCGTCGTTCCAGTGTCGCAGTCGTAGCGAATGATTGTCGGAAGATGTTGTTGTGAAATTGACATCACTCTCAAACCCGCATAAGAGTATGCGCGCTTATACCCTTTGCTACGAGAATGTTCTATGTGCGAGCACCACAAGGCAGATCATCGATATCATTTTTGTCAGAAGTCGTAGACCTTTGAAGAAAGCCCTATCAAGGCTTTCCCATCGAAGTAATAGAATGAATTTGTTGTTAACCTTTGATCCAGCAGCCGGCTCTTCATCTTTTACATCTTCCTGCAATGTTAGGCTTGCATTCAAACGATAACTGGTGCAATAACTAAGACATAGCAGTCACCTTCGACTGAATCTCTTGAGATGGTGCTTCCAATGGACTGGTGACCCTCTCCTAAACCTCTAGATTGTTTATCACGGAATACCCTTGCATATAATATATACAAAAGAGTAGATTTTGTATAAATATAAATAAATATATTTATTTATTTATTTATTTAATGCACTACGCGTACATCCATTTTCTTCTATCCAGTCAGCTATTGGCCAGATCTCCTCGACAACCCACTAATCCTATATTCTAGTCAATCTAGTCAACCGAAATACAGCCAATAATGGAAGCGTGAATACCGAAACTGAGCTTTGGAAGGGACAAATACAGACTGTTTCGCGCCAGGGTGCTCCAGCGCAATTGACAGTGTCATTTCAGCGCGGGTGTATGGTAACACCTCTTTAAGCTAAATAGCACGTTGGGCACTGGCCCTGGGGAAGCTGCTGCATTGGGTGAAAAAGGAGTATTCCATTGCACAAAGTGGTGCTGTACCAAAGGACCGTTGAACGTTAAAAACGTAAAAACTTGAATATAAATATTTAAATTTTGCATTTTATAAAAGCTCTGAAAAAATATAAATGAGTTATTGAACAGCCTCTGGTATTTCAATCTGGTCTTTTCATCTTGAGACGGCTTGAAAGTTCGAAAACCAAAAGTCATTCGGCCATACCTCGACTATGAGTGTTATTTAGGGCGCAGATCACAAACCTAGCATCAGATTTTGACTTACCGTACGCGTTAATCAAAATTTGTCACCGTTCCATTTTAAGGAGCTCGGTAAAGGTATGTCGTAGTTGCACCAGCATCGACGGAGACCAAACCCGCCACCGTCTTCCTGCAAGGTGAGAAATGCGCTCCCGTTGCAACTAGCAACCTTGCTAATGGATGCGCCGACTACACAAATCTCCGCCATCGGCTTCATCGGCGATATTCAGTCGACAGTTCGAGCTTTCACCAGCCAGTACTCGCTTAGGGGATCCACTTAGCAAATTTGGAGGGTGTGTTTGTAATGAGCGTTTCAGGTTCTCTCACATGGCATATTTCTCTTTCCGAAGTTCCATAAGAAGCTCAAAGCATTTCCTGGTAAGGCACTTTTTGGGCTTCTGCTTCTTGTCATGCTTCTTTTCTAGTTTTAGCTAATGAATAGAGAATTAAATAGAGTTAAGATCAACAATATTGTTAAGGACATTGTCTAATCCTTAATGTAACGTGTAAAGTTTAAAACACTACATCAGTGGTATAATACATTTGTTGTTCTATAATCCTTTACAACGGTTTATAATATAATATTTGTTTGTTTGACTTCTTGGCTTGAGCATCCATCCCGGTTGTTTGCTTGGAGTCCTTGGTCGATGCCAACTGCGGCTGTCATGAGCATGAGCATCATCAAAGCGAAAACAGGCGTCGATCGAGATCCAGTCGATCGCAATCCACAAGCGAACGTCGCAAGAGCCGAAGTGCCCCGTCGTGATCGCGCGCATCGCACCGCCCCTCAGCCTTAAGCATCGTGATGGCATCACGACATAAATGCTCGTTAAAAAACATCGAATATTTCCGAATCATTGTAGGAAAGTGCTAATCTGTTCACCCACGCGAAATTTTTTGGCCACACACTCAACAGGCCTTATTGCGACGACCAATTCTAATTTTCTGCTTGGTTTCGCTAAGTGGCTACTTGTTCCGATACAGCATAAACGTTTGCGGCAAAGTAAAGTCGTCATATAAAAAGTGACGCTCACAGTTGCTTTTGTAGTAGAACTGCAAGAAAAATAAAAATAAAGCGATATGTATTGTACAGGAAGAATAGTTAATAACACCATCCTAATGGTGAGATAGACAAAAATAAATTCTGGTAAACTACCCTATCTTCCTCGGTCAGCTTTTGTTTGGGACTGCTTGGCTTGTCCTTCTGAACAAATGCGTTACCATAACATTCATTGTGTAGAAATTGTCGTGCACTGGTGAATTATATACGTGCTCAAGTTAGAATGAAGAATAAAACCTAATGAGATCAAAAGACAATAAATCAAAGGAAATGACTTTTGGAGCAGCAAGTTGTGGAGAGCAAGAAGGATCCAGACTTTAATAAAAACTGTAAATTTCAAACCCTCACTCACGATCAGGTTGGGAAATTCAAACCAGCAAGACACACAACTTATTTAGGAAATGGCCAGCGCCTCATCTCGAACATTTTATCAATGGCATCATACAGCGTAAGAGACGAGCGCCGAAGAAGGCGAGGAACAATGTCATATAGGCTGAAGAAAAGCGATAACCATGCAATGTTTTTGCTCCTTTATAGAAGCCCCTTTTCGGCCACACACTCGACAGGCATCTCACTGCGACGACCAATGCTAATTTTCTGCTCGGAGTCAACCGTTCAAAGGGGGATTCGAGCGAATTCGACTGCAGATGGAGAGCCTTCACAACAAGTTGACAGTGTAGCTTAGCAGACCACTACTCATAGACTTCATCGATCACTATCCAGTGTAGACCGTTTGGAATTAGGATAATGCGAATATGATGCGTTATGAATAAGCTTCATAAAAAATACACATTGTGGACCGGTCAAGAAAGCGTTGGTAGATTTTTAAGACTTTTGCCCACAACTGTACATTGGAGGTAGATCACCTCGCGCGGATACAATTTCCGAGTAACTGATTTAACTACGAGTAAGTCGTGTAGATGAACTTCTAGGGCGAAGCTCTAGCCATAGTCAGACCGGCGGCTAGACCAGCGAAAATACGGCTGGTAGTTTGTACACTGCCTATCTAGCAAAGCGACTATCCGAGTTTTCCAAGGAATTCCTTGTTCTACTGGGTTGGCTTCGGGTAAGTAATAGTTTCAGGGGAGAAGCTTGGTTTCGCTAAGTGGCTACTTGTTCCGATACAGCAGAAACGTTTGCGGCAAAGTAAAGTCGTCATATAAAAAGTGATGCCCACAGTTGATTTTGTAGTAGAACCGCAAGAGAAATTAAGATAGCGTTAAAAATAAAGCGAAATGTTTTGTGTAGGAAGAATAGTTAATGACACTATGCTAATGGTGAGATAGACAAAACTAAAATTCTGGTAAACTACCTTATAGACAAAACTAAAATTCTGGTAAACTACCTTATCTTCCTCGGTCAGTCTCTGTTTGGGACTGCTTTGCTTGTCCTTCTGAACAAATGCGTTACCATAACATTCATTGTGCAGAAATTGTCGGGTAATGGTGAAACATATACGTGCTCAAGTTAGAATGAAGAATGAAACCTAATCAGATCAAAAGTCAATAAATCAAAGAAAGTGACTTTTGGAGCAGCAAGTTGTGGAGAGCAAGAAGGATCCAGACTTTAATAAAAACTGTAAATTTTAAACCCTCACACACGACCAGGTAGGAAATTCGATCCAGCAAGACACACATCTTATTTAGGAAATAGCCAGCGCCTCACCTCGAACTTTTTTTTATCAATGGCATCATACAGCGTAATGGACGAGCGCCGAAAAAAGCAAGGAACAATTTCATAGGGGCTGAAGAAAAGCGCTAACCATGCAGTTTTTTGCTCCTTTATAGAAGCCCCTTTTAGGCAATCACTCTGTATTCTTCTGATAAGCCGCGTGCACACTTTGCAGCGGGCAGCGGCAGTGAAATGGGGGCGGGGCTGGTCTCTGCCTACACTCCACAGTGGCGGCCCCGTGGAACTGCGCAGCGGCCGCTGTCGGCAGCACTACGCGAAGACTTCGAATTTCGAATATTCGAATATTCGAATATTCTTTATCAATCGCTAAACAAGTTAATAGCACTCCTTTTCGAAAACCAGGGAATTGTGACCTTTTGATAAGAACGATGTATTGTTTCGCGCGTCATTCAAAGTGGCCCAATTGTGCGTATGCAATCTGACAAGGGAAGGGTCTGGAGCGTATGTCTGAAAGGGGAGAGCGGGTCATATAGGGAGAATCCTCATCCCTCAGTTGTATAAAAATGTGTTTATTTTTTGCCAAGTTGTTAAACACAAGGAGTAGGGAGTCCGTTACAATAGAATTCGTGGGTCTTGTACGCGCGCGATGCTCCGTCGGCAAGTGGCTCGGAGCGCAGCGGATAGAGACGCTGTTTTACGGGTGGGAGGTTAGGGGTTCGATTCTCCTGCTCTGCTGCATTTTTGCATTTCATGTTTGGTTGAGAGTTGAACGATTCTGACATCTATACCATTTTCAGATGTTTTTTGCCTACTTTTCCAGTTGTACTCCGTGGAAAGTAAATTTCTTGCCACTTGTTTATTACTGACCGGTTTTTTAACCACAAGGCAATGAGAAAGCTACTCAACGATGTATAAACAACCTTTAACACCAGTAATGCACAGGCCCAATGTGTATGAAAGCGCTGGTCACAATTGGACAGCGTATAAAAGCTACAGGCTCCTCACAGGTATACCAGCGACAACACCTTCAATGTCATTATAACAAATCCTTCTCCTTCAGCTACTCGCAGCTACCCGCAGCTTCGACATCTACCTTCAGGATGTTGTCCTTTTTTTACAGGTCAAAAGGAGGGTCGTGCACAATGACGTGGGAGTGAAATCATTCCACCCGAAAACGTTATCATATGTCCACTGCTTGCTTGCCTCTCCACGTCTATCAGTTCATCATGCGGTTCCCAATCTTCTTCTTCCACCACTTCCAGCTGTTCGTCTTCGTCAACTTCAAGTTGACGTGCTTCGAAGTCCTTGAGTATGCTTGCCATCCGTTCGGCCAGCTTGATTTCTTCTCTGGAAGATTCCTTGTCTGAAGTGGGACACATTTCAGTGTGAGCAGGTGGATCACCACTCGGCCGTCGGCGGACATTGTTGTTGTTAGGTTCTAGAAAACCTTCAGAGGAGCCGAGTTAGCCTAGTGGTTAGTAGTGTAGTTTCATGACAAACGGTCACAGGTTCGACTCTTGGCTACGGCACGCCATGCCCTGCAAAAATTGCAAAAATGGCAACGGTTCCAGCGTCAGGCCCAGGTTGACAGGCCGGCTGATGGAGAAACCTCGTCACAAAACCATGATCACAAGTCGCAATAGAATCAGTGTAAAGGCTAGGACGTCACCCGGTAGTGGCGCCCAGGACCCCCGCCCGAGTTCTGTGATCAGTATGCGAGGGCTACCGAGGGCCGAACGACCTCGTCTAAAGAAGCTAGTTCGACTCCTATGTATGCGAGAGACTCTGAATGTGGGAACGCTGACCGGAAGATCTAGGAAAGTGGCTGACCTGATGAAACGCAGAAGGATACAGCGCTGTGTCTGCAGGAAACGCGATGGAAAGGGACGAAAGCCAGGGAGATTGGAGAAGGGTCAAGCTGTACTACAACGGAGAGGACACCAAGAGGAACGGGGTAGGGATAGCTGTCGCGGAGTCCCTCAAGGATTCAGTAGCGGCTGTCCAAAGAATAAACGACCGCATCATGTCACTGCGGCTGGACATGAAGGAGGGTTACTGGATCATCATGTCTGTCTACGCTCCGCAGACCGGATGCACGACAAGGATGACTTCTACCTCTCGCTCGAGGAAGCCATAAGGTCCGTACCAGAAGGCGACTACATCTCCATAGCAGGGGACATGAACGGCATGTGGGGAGTGGCAGAAGAAGAGTGGAAAGGGTTCATGGAGGTAAAGGGATCGGCCTGATAAACCCGGATGGAGAACGAATTCTGGATCTGGCTATCGCCCACGACCTGGCTGTCTGTAGCACCTTCTTCACGAAGAGGGAGAGCCAGAAGGTGACCTATGCTAGCGGAGGAAGAAGGACGGAAGTCAACCACATTCTGGTTCGAAGGGCTGCCCTGAAAACAGTCCTGGATGTGAAGGTCATTTCGGGAGAAGACGTAGCATCACAGCATAGACCCTTGGTAGCCGACCTTAGCATACCTCTACCCACCAGGCCCAAAGTGAGGACGGAACCCAGGATCCGATGGCGGAGACTGCGGAGTTCAGAGTGAAACGAGCTACGAAGGGCAGTGCACGAAGCAGGCCTTCCAGATCCAACTGGTCCCGTGAATGAGACCTGGAGGAGGGTAGCCCAAACAATCCTGAGATATGCCAAGGAAACCCTGGGAGAAACAAAGGGAGGAACCAGAAGGGATAAATCGGCATGGTTCTGGAACGAAGAGGTGCAGACTGCGGTGAAGAGGCTGGCAAAAACAGCTGTAGCGAAGGCAAAGAACGCGGAAATGGATGCCCTGTACGAGAAACTAGACGGACCAGAGGAAGAGAAGTTTGCCATCCGCCTGGCCAAGGCGCGTCATAGAGCTAACCTCGACATTCGAGTAGTGAAGGCTGTGAAGAGTGCTGACGGTAGGGTGTTACGGAAGCCGGTCGAGGTCAGAGAGAGATGGGAGGAGTACTTCAAGGAATTCCTGAACGAAAAGTTCCCTCGTCGGGAGGCAGAGGAAGAACAACCAACGGAAGGATCCATCCCACCCTGGACGCAAGAAGAGGTTCGCAAGGCCATAGGGAAGATGAAACTCGGAAAGGCAGCAGGGCCTGACCGTGTGCCAGTAGAGGCTTGGAAGGTACTCGGGGACCTCGGAATCAACTGGCTGACGCAGTTCCTCAATAGAATCACGAAAGAAGGTAAGATGCCGGATGACTGGAGGAACAGCACCATAGTCCCCATCTTTAAACAGAAGGGAGACGCTTTCGAATGCTCCAACTGCCGAGGGATCAAACTGATCTCACACATGATGAAGATCTACAAACGACTGGTCGACTCAAGGCTGAGGGAGATGATAACCATCTCCCAGGTGCAGTGAGGCTTCATGCCTGAAAGGTCCACCACAGACGCCATCTTCATCGCTCGTCAGGTGATGGAGAAATATCGGGAGAAACAAAAACCCTGCTACCTGGCATTCCTGGACCTGGAGAAGCCTACGACAGGCTAGCTCGGGCCGTTATCCAGGATGCCCTCCGAGGGAGGGGCGTCCCGGAACGTCTGATCACGGTCATAAGGGACATGTACGAGGGCTCGAAAGCGGCGATACGAACTCCACACGGGGTGACAAGGAGAGTAGACATCACAGTGGGGGTACACCAAGGGTCGGCTCTGAGTCCGTTCCTTTTCCTGCTGACACTTGACTCTATAGTGAACCACCTTGAGGAAGGCCCTCTCAGAACAATCCTCTACGCGGACGACATCGCCGTAGTAGCCGACAACCAGGAGGAGCTGGAGGAGAAGGTGCAGCCGTGGCAGAGAGCCCTCGCAGACAACGGCATACGGCTGAACGTAAAGAAGACGATGTTCGTCAGCTCTGAGCGGTGCGCTGGATTGATCCTAGACTGCCAAGGGGAAACGATCGAGAAGGTGGAAGAATTCCGCTACCTCGGAAGTGACCTATACGAGGAAGGAAGTGTGGAACAGGCGGTCAGGGGACGGATAAACGCAGCCTGGCTCAAGTGGAGGGAGTCCACGGGGATCCTTTGCGACCGTAGATGCTCCAGGACGCTCAAAGGCAAGCTCTATAGAACAGTGCCCTCCTCTACGGCAGTGAGTGCTGGGCCCTGGGTAAAGCGCCGGAGCGGCAACTGCACGCGGCGGAGATGAGGATGCTGAGGTGGGCATGTCGATGGACCCGTCGGGACAGGGTGCGAAACGAGGATGTTAGGGCAGTGATGAAGACAGCCCCGATTCAGCTGAAGATGAGAGAACAGCGCCTGAGGTGGTATGGACACGTCCTCAGAAGACCAGAGGATCACCCCACAAGGTTGGCCCTAGATTTCGAAGCACCCGGAAAGAGTCCGAGAGGAGCCCCAAGGAAAAGATGGAAGGGCGTCATCACTTGATAGAATGAGGTGGCGACAGATCCAGAGATCAGCGGACCTTGCGACTGCGCGGTCCTAAACGCTCAGGAGAAGAAGAAGAAGAAAAAGAAGAAGAAGAAGAAGAAGAAGAAGAAGAAGAAGAAGAAGAAGAAGAACGGTTCTAGAAAACCTTCAGCGGACCTCTGATTTCCAGGTGACAGGCAGACATGAGGGAAAGAGTTTATTGATGTCCGTTAACGTCAGTTTGCGGGATCCGTCAGAAAAGATGGAAGGACGTCATCACTTGATAGAATGAGGTGGCGACAGATCCAGAGATCAGCGGACCTTGCGACTGCGCGGTCCTAAACGCTTAGGAGAAAAAGAAGAAGAAGAAGAAGAAGAAGAAGAAGAAGAAGAAGAAGAAGAAGAACGGTTCTAGAAAACCTTCAGCGGACCTCTGATTTCCAGGTGACAGGCAGACATGAGGGAAAGAGTTTATCGATGTCCGTTAACGTCAGTTTGCGGGATCCGTCAGAAAAGATGGAAGGACGTCATCACTTGATAGAATGAGGTGGCGACAGATCCAGAGATCAGCGGACCTTGCGACTGCGCGGTCCTAAACGCTCAGGAGAAGAAGAAGAAGAAGAAGAAGAAGAAGAAGAAGAAGAAGAAGAAGAAGAAGAAGAAGAAGAAGAAGAAGAAGAAGAAGAAGAAGAAGAAGAAGAAGAACGGTTCTAGAAAACCTTCAGCGGACCTCTGATTTCCAGGTGACAGGCAGACATGAGGGAAAGAGTTTATCGATGTCCGTTAACGTCAGTTTGCGGGATCCACAGACCTCGTTTTTCATTTGAACACCGAGCAGTTTGGTTTTTCTCTGGGTCATCGGTCCATCTATGGAAACACTGTGAGGAGCCTGTAGCCTCTATACGCCATCCGTATTGTGACCAGTACTTCTTCTTCATGCACGTTGTGCCTGCGTATCACTGATGTTGAACGTTTATACATCATTATGTTGAATACCACAGCATGCAGCTGAAAAAATTAGTAGAAAACCTCTGAAATGGTATAGACGTCAGAATCCATCGAATCTCAATAATCAGTTGAAATGCAAAAGTGCAGCAGCGCAAGAGAATTGAACCCTCGATCTCCCTCGCATGAAGCAACGTCTCTGTTCACTGTGCTGCGACTCGCTTGCGGCAGAGGCATCGCAGGCATACAACACCGCCGAACTCATGAGGCGCCGATTACATTGTAACTAAAACGACCCCTACTCCTTTGGTTTTTAGTTGGCATAAAATAAACACATTTTTATACTAATTGAGGGGTGGAGATTCTCCCTATATGACTCGCTCCCCCCGTTCAGACATACGTTTCAGACCCTTCCCTTGTGAGTCGACGAGAGGTAAGCGCAGGCAAGCGCGGACCTCCACTGCGTCCCTGCTTCCTTGCGGACGGCCGTTGAGTGCCCTACGGCCAGTCACGTGGATAGCAAGTGAATCTGGTTATGGCTGTTCAATGACGTCTTTGCCTTCGGTACTACGGGAGAATCTCCGTTTTGTATTTCTACCCCAAGTACAACGACGGAACGATTAAAGATTACGATTAGGGAGGTAGCACTTTTTGGAGCCTGGGAACCTCCTGCCCTCGGCCAGCAAAGACGTTAAAGAAGAAGAGAGGAAGAGCAATGGCTATGGAGTAAAAGAGCCAGTCATACTCCGCTTCCTATGAAAGCGAGCCATCCACGTTTTCGCTATAACACTGTCCAAGTCGTAGTGTCATACCAGATTAGAGTCCAACCATGGACTTCGGGTCCGTTTGCTTATAAGTGAAGCGAAGCTCTTCAACAGAGCCAGAACGCAGACTGAATGCCACTCATGAGCCTCCAATGTGCCTCTTCTGCTCAAGATCGCCTTTGTGTTACTTCTTTTTCCATGCTGCCTTTCTTTTTACCATGTAGAAGCTTCGGCATACCCTAAGGAAAGACAGTAACCTATGGAGCAAGATCTATAACAATCTAGCTCTGCCTATCCAGGGTGCTTCTCTCTTCTCAGTGCACACAATTTTAAGGGAAGCAAAGGGTGCTTCATTGCCATTATACCTTTGTCACCGCCCTTTGGTCTCGTGAAGGAAATGGATGGAGCAGCCTTCGCAGCGCTTGAACAACGGCCTCTGAGCCTGAACTCCCACTTCTACAGCCTCGGTTCGGTCCTCAGCTCGCCCTCGCCTCGCTCGTCGCCCTCAGCCTCAGTAGCGCTTCTCACTCGCTGAACTCGCCACACTCCACTCGATTAGCCCCGATTTAACGTAAGAGTAGTGGAGTATGTCGGTCACGGGACAGGAGATCCATTGATAGAAATCGATATATCACAGTTGATAATTACCGATCTTTTTCGCATTACCAACTGGTACAAGAGCAATGACAATCTAAAGCCTTCTATATGCCGCTCTGTCGAACGCAGTTTACAGTGGGTAATAAAAAATAAGTAAATGTTATTCATTGGGTGACCACAATAAGTAAGGTGTTCATTTGATTATTCGAATATTCGACAATTCGAAATTCGATTATTCGAAATTCGAAATTTTGAAAATCGAATGTTATTCGATTATTCGAAATTCGAAGTTTTGAAAATCGAATATTATTTGATCATTCGAAATTCGAAGTTTTGAAAATCGAATATTATTCGACCATTCGAAATTCGAAATTTTTCCCAAGGACAAAGGTATAGTGCACAACCCCCCACTGCGGCCTCCGCTGCCGCAGTGTGATTCAGCCCCTCCGCGCTATGCTTCAACGTGGCTGAAACGATAAAGGTGTTCAAAGCGTTATCAGCTCGCACAAAAGTATTACAGATTTTTGCAATTTTTGACCTACTCAGATGTCGGCAGGAAATTTGGAAACCACTGTGGTGCTTCGAAGACAACACCATGCAATACTGAACAGGTCGCTTTGAAAATGCCCACGGCCACCTCGTTAACCTTCTCCGTTAGTTGCTGACCAATTGCTTTCTCTTGCTCCATTTCTTCTTACCATTCTAGCCTTGTTCGTGAAAAATCTGGATGAATTTAATGGTATCGCATAATATGGTTTAAGAGTTCCTCCCCACTTTATAAGGTCCGTAGGGGATACGTTTCTCGTCGAGTTGGCTCACCAGATCCCATGAAAAAGGAGACTTCGGCCAGCACGCCATTGTTGTCCTACGGTTAGTTTGCTCAAGATGGGAAAATTGTTAAGCAACAGTACAATCATTACTGGTCTAAATCTCCTGTGTCAGGCTGGCATTCTATAAATGGGACTATGTTATTGCTGTTTCATTGTCAATGAGGTTTTCGGCAAAAATAACCTTTTCGAAAGTCTGAAGGGAGTTCGGAACTTCGAAAAGTTTGAAGGCTAACAATATACAGGACCACATTCAACGGCTGATGCGAAGGCGAAGACTTACCATTACCATTAGTTCAACGCCACAAGTGCTCATTTAGTGAGCAGATAACACGTAAGGAATAGTGGAAAGAGAAAAAACGCAGGAAATGAGATCTGTATAAAGAATCGCCCTCGAAGTTTTGTGGATTCTGGAGCGCAGAATAGAAATGAAAGGCCGAAACGAGTGCACTTCAATCGTCGAAGAATTCTTGTCTTTCATTGAACCTTTGAAACAGACTTTTGAAACATTGCATGCGAGGTAATTCAGGTTTTTGGTTGCAGGCGAGCAGAATTTCTAATGGGATCGGCTTGCTCAGTGGAGATTGCATAGCTGAGCTTTAACTCAGGGCTGGTGTGATGTGGATCAGGTATACATAGGATAGACATATACATATGATTTTGTCAAAAGGTGAGTCTGCAACAAGCGCTCCATAGTAACAAACCTGAACTGATGGAATCTGTTCTCGAACCATGATTAGGCTTCACAAACGTTGGGCATGGATGGAGTGCAGTTGTGCTCTCGAAATTTTTACGAATGTTCGATAGGTTTCGAATACGAAAATCTCGAATACCCGAATTAGAAGACGGTGCAATCCTTGTCGGGGGGGGGGGGGGGGGAGGGGGCAGTCCATTTCAAGTTCTAAAGAAATGCAACATGCACCACAACATATAAATATATATGTATAAATATGCTTACATTATCCATTTCTATCCTTCCAATACCAAAATCAGCTTTCAAAATTGCTTTCCTAGTCGGGGAGAGGGAGTAATGAAAACAACACAGCAAATTGAACAGAAACCTGCAACAATTACAATACTATGAAACCACGAAAACACGTTAAAGCAATGTTATTACCTTAATCAATTAGTGCATAGCGGTTTGTGATTTCTTTCCAAAGCAAATAGAGTTTTGGACAACAACCGTGCTGCTGTGCATAGTGCCCTCCCCTCCCTGAACCGTGCATAGTCCCATATTAAAAGTTTTTCAATGTTTCAGCGTAACGCTCGGACATTTTCAAGGGAGGGGATCAGGTAAGTTAAGGCATTCATATATTGTATTGCATGTTGTAAGTACAGATGCGTAGCTATCGTTAACAATTCATACTGGACTGGCTCCCCCCCCCCCCCCCCCCCCCCCGACAGGGATTGCACAATATCCGAATTAGAAGACATTCGAAAAAACGGTTTGTCTGAATATTCGATTTTTCGAAAAACGCAATTTTTGATTATTTGCATTCGGATATTCAAGATCGAATGGATTCGAGCACAACTGCGAAATGGAGGCAATAATCACTGGTTGCGGAGCCATAGTTGGTCCCTCCATCTCCAGACGCGAAATCGCTTCTCACCTCTTCAGGTTTACTTCTCGCTCCCAAACTTTTTTTGGTCTAAAAGCACTTTCATTAGACGAATGAAGAGCCGACTAGTTACCTTGCCCAAAAGGCTTACCTTGGATCTGCTTGACATTTTCGTTGATGAGCCTTTTTCCTTCGCAGAACGCTCCTGCATGAGACATTTGTTAACTTTTTTCGCAGCGCAACAACAGAGATTGTCCAATAACGTATTATGTTTTTGGAATAACAAAACAATTAAGACGTATTTTTATGGCGCGCACCAGCTGCTACATTTTCAAGAACTGCTGCTCACGTACAGAAAGGAGGCACTTCCCTTTGGAGAACACGGCGCAGCGGCTTCCATTTCTGTTCGTTCACACCTCAGCTCGCTTTATTTGTAGATATGCAAAAAAGCGGTCCACATGAACAGGTGTTTTGATGAATCGCAGCTGCGAGATTTCCTATGAGCATTTTTAGTGGTTCGTGGGTCACCAGCTCCGGGTACTTGAGCTGAACACGGATCCTGGAGTGGAGTCGCAGGCTCCGCAACAGTTAATAGTTAAGCACTGCACTCGTCAACCTTGGCACAAATCCCATCTCCCGATTGTCTCGTGGTGCTAGCAGACGCTTCTGAGAATCAGATAATGTAACAGTAGGTCTGGCCTGGGGGAGCACATTTTTCGGTTCATTTTTGATTGATTTTTTTGATTTCCTCCACTAAACTTATTCAGAAGGCATCACTGGTTGACGTAAGGAAGAATTAGTAAACTGGAGTAATCATCCACATCCAGGGGCCGGATTCATCAAAGTTACTGCAGTAACTTTGATGAATCCGGCTCCAGGTTGCCCTTCCTGATTAGGAGAGATTCGTAATACCTTCTACGGTGATCTGTTATGTTGCAGGACTATCGATGCTCTACAAATTCCCAAAAGGAGTTTGGGCATACTGAGGCAAGCAGGAACGCTGGAAATTGTTCCAAATCAGGCCAGCTCCTGGATTTTTTCTTTTCTGCGAGGAATTGGAAACTTAAAGAGGTATTTACAGTAGGCTCGACATTGATGCTTTCAACCAAAAGATCAGGCAACATAGGATGTAATAGACGAGCAGTTTTTTCAGCGCAGCCGGAATTGATACAACTCTTTATTTCGGCTTACGTTTCGGCGTTGTCCCCTTTTTCACAGTCTCTAAAAGTCGAAGCCACTTGAGAAACTGCCCTCCCAAATGCCACTTCGTTCTGCAGAAATCCGTACAAAAGGTTAAGAAACCACGAAAACGACGACTATAACAAGTCGAATACAAAGCTAACCTTATCTTTGATAGCTGTGGAGTCAGACCCAGGAGCCGGCGCAGTATGTCGCCTTCCGTGGGCTTTGGCCTCTGAGTGATAACCCGGTAAGTTTCTACGGAGGGAGGTCCCAAGGGCTCTAAGCTCATTCACCCATCTTTCGCCCTGTTAACATGACGGTGGACCCTTCTGTCCACATTTAACTTGTGAAGGGTTTCGACCTCCCATGGAGACCAGGATCATTAGAAAGAGCTCGGAATGCTGATTACGAATATTGGTGGCAAAATTGCAGAATGAAACTCCTGAGCTAGTTAAGACCTGCCGAAATCGGGGGCGCTCCGTGAGAAGGACGCCCGGCTGCGGCGGTGGAGCAGGGGTAGTGCTCCTGCTCGACGAGTGCGGCGTCGTTGGTTTGCATTCCGTTGCCGCCGTACTTTTGCGAATCATAATTTTTCTTCGAAATGACCTTTTATTATGAATTATGACGCGTGTCTGATTAAATAGCCGGGAAGACTACCATACACGTTTATAAAAATGCTTGATGGCAAAAAACTGCTCTGGTGACATTTTTATTTACTATTTTGCAGAAATAGAGTCCAAATCATATATTGAACAACTGGAGGTGTTTTTAACAACCTTGGCATTCGTGGAACAGAGCAAAAAAATTTGTGAAGCGGACATCTTGCTCTCACTCTGCACATCTTATACATGCAGCCTCTCTACAACCAGCAACAAAACAGTCAATTGTAGTAAGATCAAACAAATATCAACCAGGAGTGAAAAACACACCTGGGTGATCATCAATGTAACCTGCCTTATGCCATGAGTATTTCAAAAGTCTGGAAACTAGGGGCGCAAAACATGCGGGCAATCTGCGATAGAACCTTCAGAAGGTCGCCTCTCTGGGTCATGTTGAACTCCACGCTATTTGCCATGGCAAAGGACCCAATTCTTTTCATAACGCATTCCATCGATCCGAAGAAAAAATCGTCGAGAGGTTAAATCAGCGATGCAGTCCGGGCGCACAGTGATTTGGCAGCCTCCAAAGATGCCCACAACAGTGAATCAGTAAGACTATTCGCACATTTTTTGCTTTGTTCCATCACGCCAAGTTGTTAGAAACACCTTCAGTTGTTCAATATATGACTTGGACTCCATTTCTGCAAAATAGTAAATAAAAATGTCACCATAGCAGTTTTCTGCCATCAAGCATTTTTATAAACGTGTATGGTAGTCTTCCCAGTTAATTAGACACGCGTCATAATTCATAATAAAAGGTCATTTCGAAGATAAATTATGATTTGCAGAAGGACGGGCGGCAACGGCAACCTAACCAATGACGCCGCCCCTGTCGAGCAGGAGCACTACCCCTGCACCACCGCCGTAGCCGGGCGGCGTTCTTACGGAGCTTTGATGACTCACCACTCTCGCGCCAGGTGTGTCGCACCTGTGGTGAGGCCCCCCGATTTCGGCAGGCCTTAACTTGCTCAGGAATTTCACTTAGCAAATTTGCCACCCATATTCGTAATCAGCATTCCGAGCTCTTTCTAATGATCGTGTTCTCAACTTGAGGTTCCATGGATGTCGAAACCCTTCCCAAGTTAGATGTGGACAGAAGGGTCACCGTCACCCTAGCAGTACGAAAGATGGATGAATGAGCTTAGAGCCCTTGGGGCCTCCCTCCGTAGGAACTTACCGGGTCATCACTCAGAGGACAAAGCCCACGGAGGGCGACATACTGCGCCGCCTCCTGGGTCCGACCCCACATCTAACAAAAATAAGGTTAGCTTTTTTATTTTCGACTTGTTATAGCGTCGTTTTCGTGGTTTCATAGCCTTTGGACGGGTTTCGGCAAAAGTGAGTGGCTTCTGGGAGGGCAGTTTCTCAAGTGTTTTCGACTTTTCCAGACTCTGATGAAAGCGACAACGCCGAAGTTTAAGCCAAAATAAGGACTTGGAATATCAGTCTTGGCTACGCTGAAGAAACAACATCTCCACTAAAACGTCAAGTACACCAAAAATTCATTGAGAGTCGGACGTGGAATGTACTGAAAGAGAGAAGGAGGTTTGACACAGATTGCTATTCCTTTATCTCTGTCTGGGCGCCTGGTAGTGCAGTTAGAGGAGGCGCCAGCTGTCGAGTGGACCCAATTCCAGGATCTTGGTTCAGATCTCTCGTCCAGTCTAGCCAAGGCTTCTTTCCAGGCAGGGTCGGTTAATTGGTATCAACCTTCTCTGGGAAGGATAACCACCGACTTGTTCATTGGCTCACCACTGCAATTCATAGTTTAGGCCAAATACGCATTTACATCATCTCCACGATATGCAGCAGATGTAAAATGCGAGGCGCACTCCGAGAAGGGATTGAATAACCCCAACATCAATCCTAGATCTCTTAATCTGGTGTACACATAGGTCACATAGGTCTACATGCTAACCTGAGGGAGGCGGCAACAGTATGTAGTGGTGCTAGACTTGCAGTTAAGCAAGACTAACGAACCTGACCCCACTTGTTGAAGGGGGTTGGTGAGAGTGATGTTCACCCTTCAAGTGGCAAGCGACATAAGTGGTGACGAATAATTTCCTTGCAAAGAATGGTTCATTCGAAGGAAAGTAACAATCCAGACATCCCAGGTTTTTGCGAACAATTCTTCACTTTTATTTTTCGGCTAATCCGTTTAAAAAAGAAACAGGAAAGGAAGACACCTGTCGCTTAACTCACCTTAGTCGTCGAAGGTTTCCGCTTAGTCCCTTTAGACTTAATTAGTTCGGCAGAATACTGAGGCCCACCAAACTAAAAAGCAAAAACAAACTGAAAACTCAGTTTTTTCATGTCGCCCAGGCTGGGTACAGCTGTCGAGGAGTGCACCACGAGAGGGACCGTTCTATATTCAGCATAGATCGCCTTTGCGTATTTTGACCCGGGCACATCTGGATATGTCAAAATTATGAATGCCGGATTTCTATAACCGCCACGTGGTTCGGCCAAATGACTAAGATCCTTTAAAGTTGACAGTTAAAAATTAGACGCGTGTACAACGTTATGTGGCTGCAGTTGTCTTTGCGAATCGTCACAAATGTTGCGACCTGCAGGTGGTGGCTCCTCACAGTCCGCTTCGCGGTATCGTAATACTCTGCACGGCTGCATTTGTTCTGATCTAGGATAAACCTATCCCCAGGAAAAGCTTAGAACAACCAAAAAGCAAGACTTGCAAAGTATTTCGGTTAAGCTACGCTTGATATAACAGTGATGACGACGACCAACTCTTGGCATTGTTCTCCTAATGCCCGTGGCAACGCGTCACACATCAACACCTATGAGAATATATAGAGCCAAATTCTGTTTTCTTTTTGAATTACACCACGATTAGCCGCTCATAATACAAAGTAACACAGTTCTTCTGAAATTGTTCTGTATGGGCACACCCCAACGTTTTCCAGCGCCTCTACAAATGGTCTCCAGGTTGGCCAGCACC
This sequence comes from Heligmosomoides polygyrus polygyrus, assembly GCA_947396885.1. Taxonomy (NCBI): domain Eukaryota; kingdom Metazoa; phylum Nematoda; class Chromadorea; order Rhabditida; family Heligmosomidae; genus Heligmosomoides; species Heligmosomoides polygyrus. The sequence continues at coordinate 72,649,536 of OX377205.1, read as the reverse complement.
ATCTCCTCCCTAAAACGAGTTAATACCTTTCTTTTCTATTTTGCCAAATTTTTTATAGCTGTGCAGGGCAGTGCCAGAGGTTGAAGGGATAGGCTGTTGCGAAAAGCGGTTTTGGTTCAGGTCCACCCAGGCCAAGCAAGGCTTTCATCCTTTCAGGAGTCGATGGGATAGTATAAAATTTGTTTGTGAAGGCAAAACGCTGACTTGTTCACTGGCTGACCACACCGAAGTGTTGCATGGGCCAAATACACATCCAAATTGCTAAACAAGATTTTATGCAAGTAGAATTCACGGCGTATTCCAATGAGGAATGGATTAACGCTATCCCTTATCCTGTATTAAGGATGGTCTATAAGATTCTTTCCGATTGCGTGGACATGCGCCTTGGTCATTTCACCTTTCAGTGCTTGATTTTGCTGTGGCTGGTATTAGGTGCCCCGAAGTTCTGGCGGTTTTGACTGGTCCGTTTTGAACGCTCATAACTTTCTCCATACGCACCGGATTCAGTCGAAATAAGCACCATTCGAGTCACCACACTTTTTGCAACGCGACGCTGACTTTTCCGGAGGCAATTCCATCAGCAAAAAAAAAGGTGGTCGAGATGTGACAGACTGACAGGTTGTTTTTGCGCGGTCCTGATTTGCGAGGGTTCTAACACCGAGGATGTTCTGGAAAGGTGGTGGTCCGTTGGTGCAAGTTCTGGTGAGTATAGCCAGTGAGGCAGCACTTCAACTCCAGGTTCGTTTAATTTCCGCACTGTGATTTGCGAAACGCGTTGACAGACGTTGTCGTGAGGAAGAATGACCTCTTCTGTTGACCAGTGTCGGCTGCTGCTCACACAATTTTCGGAACCTCGTCTACGTCATCACAGTAGGACTCTGCTGTGATGGTTCGGCTTCAGAAAGTAGTGAACCGCGCCAGCCGCCGACCAGCACATTGTTACCATTGTCTTTTTCTGGGAAGTGCCTGGGGGTTCCTCGACATCAACCCAATATCCTGCTGGTCTTCCATTTTCGTATGGAACCCGCTTTCCATCATATGTAACGACTCGATACAAAAGCGGCGGGTCGTTTTGATTCCGGGGTGCAAAGAAGAACGGATTTCGAAACACCACAATTTCTGGCGACAACAGAAATTGTGGGCCACCAAAGTTTTTAATTTTTTCACCTTTCCAAGGCGATTCAAATTATCTGCAACAGCAGCTTTACTGACTCCTAGGCCTCTCGCAAGCTCACGGACAGTTTGCGATGGATTAGCTTCAACGAAGGCCTTCAAGTCGTCGTCCTGAATTGCTGTAGGTCTGCCGCTTTGAGGTACATCTTCAAGGTAAGAAATCTCCAGAACGAAATTACTCGAACCACCGTTGCAAGGTCCTCTTCCTCCACCCACTACTCCGTCCCCACACATGGTTGATTTGCCGGGCTGCCTTGACGGCGGACTGGCCCAGTTTGATACTGATGTAAGAAATAGAAATTTAAACATCGTTCAGAATTGCTTTTCCGACATACTTCAATAAGTCCCCGAAGAAACACAATTATTAAGCATAGGCGAACATAAATTATTCCTTTAGATAGAATGAAGTGTTTCGTATTAGACGATATAGAAAAAAGTGAAGTCGAGTATTGATTCAGTAACAAAGGAACGAAAAACGCCTGCGCAAAAACCGCCAGAACTTTCCGCCCATTCTAATGCATTGCCTAACCTTCGGTGAATAGATTAAAAGCATCGGCTTGTCCGCAGAGTTCTAGTCGCCGGTAGTCTTATCATTGCGGTAGATGAACTCAGATCCATATTCGGAAGATGGTAATGCCCTCCATATTATGTAATAATACATTATGAAAAAATAAATATTCCACTATATTTGTAGATTAGAGCTACATATGCCGAGACAAACGGAAGTGTTTTGAATATTCTAATCTTCCGTTTATACCCTGAAAGCACCAACACCGTTTTCTTGAAGGCTTCTCACATCAGGTCTTTTCATGAACACTTAAATCTACCTTTCCTCCTCTTGCTGCCAATTCATCTCTCCTTAGGTATTTTTTCGCCTCAAGTGCAAGTTCTTCTTCTAGATGCCACTTCACAGTTTGTATGCTTTGTGCGTCCTGAAAGTTCGTTGGTGCGAGCGGAACAGTTGATGTGAGCAATGCTAACCGCCCGACACACCTCGAGGCTAGCGATGGTTTCAGTTTCAACTGTTCTCTTCAGAACAACGTACAAGAGTCCGCAAAGTACAATCACGGCCATAAACATGTCCACTAGAAGTACGCTGGTTAAGAAGGCGAGCCTTCCTCTACTACAGAGCTAATCTCCATTCTTTAACTCCTACCTAATTGCATATGTACATTGTTTACGTTCCACCATTCATTCCAAGCTAGACTTTCGCTGAGAAGTTTCGATTTTTAAGGCCTGTATACACATTGTAGGAACAAGTGGCCTTTTTACCATAGAATCATATTTCGATTTTTGAGAAAGGTGTGTGTTGAGCCCATATTAGGGAGATTCACATGTTCTTGCGATTTTTTAGATTTTTGAGATTTTTATAAATTTTGGGCAAACTACCTTACTCATCGAAATGTCGCCCATCTTCGTCGATGGCTCTCCTCCATGTTCCGGGAGGGAATGAGTGCCGAGGCGATAGAAAGGGGTTTCGATTCGAAGAAGCGAGGAAGGTCAGATTCGAGTGCCGCTCGATCATCTTATCGTTTTCCTTCCAGACAGTGAGTGAGCTAGTGATCGGAACAAATGGTAGTCAGTTAGAGCAGGGTCTGTAGAATAAGGTGGGTGGGGAACCACTCCCCACCCTATTATTTTTGGAGCTTTTGGCGGATCATTTTTGAAGTATGCGGTTTTGCACTGTCATCGCAGAAATAGATCTTGTCGCGTTGTGGGCGTCTAATTTGAACAGCGTGGCTGAGTTCTCGGTTGGTTACAGTACACCTGACTGTTAATGATGGCACCAGAAGGGAGAAGCTTCCAGAGTACACAACACCACGAACATCCCAGAAAACACTCAGCATCTCCTTCCTCGGGGGCAGATCACCTTGGGAGCTGCTGGCGGCTTCTCCTCTGTTGGAATCCCATCATGCTTTGCTGTATGTGACACATACGGTACCCACTTCTCATCACCTGTAATGAGTGAGTCCAACCGGTCAAAACGGCGAGAGCGGGATAAGTTGAAAAGGCATGCATCAGCTCGTGTGGCGTGCTGGTCAGGTGACAACTCAAATTTGAAGATTCCATATCTCTTGAGACCAGCGGCTAGTAGATTGCTAATAAGTTGCATTGGCATGAGCTGACCCGTTAACGCACGGCTTGGTAAATGCCCGCTAAAAGCCGTTGAAACGGTTAGCCGGCTAGAGCGTCGGGTAGACAACGCTAAGTAGTGCCGGTAACGCTCTACTGCTAATGCCTTACCCAGTGGTACCGAGTTGGGTGCACTGCCAAGTGTTCCTGCAGTCATCCGGTAGCACCATAGTCCCCATCTTCAAACAGAAGGGAGACGCTTCCGAATGCTTCAACTACCGAATGATCAATATTACACACGATGAAGATCTACGAACGACTGGTCGACTCGAGGCTGAGAGAGATGGTACTCCCAGGTGCAGTGGGGCTTCATGGCCGAGAGGTCTACCACGGACGCCACCTTTCATCGCTCGTCAGGTGGTGGAGAAATATCGGGAGAAACGAAGGCCATGGTACCTGGCATTTCTGGACCTGAAGAAGGCCTACGGCAGGCTACCCCAAGTCGTACTCTGGAAAGCCCTTCGAGGGATGGATGTCCCGAAACGTCTGATCACGGTCGAAAAGGACATGTACGAAGGCTAGAAAGCGGCGATGCGAACTCCACACGAGGTGGCAAGGAAAGTGGACATCACAGTGGAGGTACACCAAGGGTCGGCTCTGAGTCCGTTCCTCTTCCTGCTAACGCTTGACTCTGTAGTGAACCACCTTGAGGAAGGCCCCCTTAGGACGATCATCCACCGGGGTCGCCCTAGTAGCCGACAACCAGGAGGAGCTGGAGGAGAATCTGCAGCTGTGGCAGAGAGCCCTCGCAGACAACGGTCTACAGCTGGACGTGAAGAAGACGAAGTTCTTCAGCTCTGAGCAGTGCACTGAATCGATATTAAACTGCCAAGGGGAAGCCATCGAGAAGGTGGAGGAATTCCACTACCTCGGAAGCGACCTATCCGAGGAGGGAAGTGTGGACCAGGCGGTCAGGGGGCGGATAAATGCGGCCTAGCTCAAGTGATGGGATCAACCCTTTCACGACATTATCCAACGATGCCGTCGGACACTTTTTTCCGCGTGGGACAGTGTCCGACGACGTCGTCGGACACCATCATAAAAATGGTTCTTGGAATGTTATCAAACATTCAATAGCATAATATTAACCATTGAGTCCACTTATATCTACAGTCAAGATGGTCCATGTGAAACTTTATTGGTTACTTTTTTCATATTTATCTATCTATTCACATTTTTTCTTCATATCTATCTATCATTTTCATACCTTTTTTAATTTAATAATGCAATGTGACACCATTATAAAAATACTTCATAGGCAGTTTTTGACTACTACATAGCATAATATTACAAACACTGTTTACTGGTATCACCTGTATCACCTGTCGTCCCGTTGATCATCGAATTGCTCGAGCGGGTGCCAGCAGCGTCTCCATTCGTCCCTGTCGCGTGCCAGAGTGGTCCAATGGATCCTCCTCGCTCGAGGGACACGAAGAGCGTCATATCGGTCGTTCAGGGCTTTAACGAAGAAGTCCGACCAACGCGTTGGTGGGCGTCCTGGTGTTCTTTTGACATCCCGCGGAATCCAGTCGGTGATGGCTCTCGTCCAGCGGGTGTCTGAGAAGCGCATTACGTGGCCGGCCCACCTAATTTTCGACAACTTGGCCCACGCGACAGCGTCTCTGATCTTCGAACGTCGGCGAAGCTCGGAACTCCGGAGGCCTTCTCTCACTTGCGTGAGTCGTGTCACTCCGAGCATCGTCCTCTCGATTCCACGCTGCGCGACGCTGATCGCGTGTTCATCCTGCTTTCGTATGGCCCAGGTCTCTGAGGCGTATGTTAGGGCAGGGAGAACAGTGGAGTCGAATAGGTGGGCACGGAGTCGGACGTTCTTCGTCTTCTTCGCGACTTCTTCGACGCTCTTGAAAGCTCCCCAAGCCGCTCTTTTCCTCCTGCTCAGCTCTGGTGCTAGGTCGTTGGCCATGTTGACTTCGCGACCCAGATACACATAGCTGGAGCATTCGGAGATGTTCGTTCCGTTGAGCGAGAATGGGGCATCAGAAACCCATCCGTTCCTCATGAACATCGTCTTCGTAAGATTCAGCTGCAGTCCAACGCTTCCACATACACGATCGAAGTCGGCCAGCATTCGCTCCGCCTGGCTGATGCTCGGTGTTATGAGCACGATGTCGTCAGCGAAGCGAAGATGATGTAGTTGCCGGCCGTCGACCTTCACTCCCATGTCTTCCCATTCTAGTTCGCGCATGACGTTTTCGAGGGTGGCGCTGAAGAGCTTCGGGGATATGGTATCCCCTTGCCGAACCCCTCTCTTCACGTCGACGACGACGTCGTTGTAGAATGGTGAGATCTTGGTCGTGAATCCACTGTACAGCTCTCGAAGGACTCTGATGTACTGAGTAGGAACGCCCTGAGTGAGCAGGGCTTCGATGAACGCTTCAGTTTCGACAGAGTCGAATGCCTTCTTCAGGTCGATGAACGTAAGGCACAGCGGCAGCTTGTACTCTCGCGACACTTCGATGAGCTTCGTAATGGTGTGTATGTGGTCGATCGTGCTGAATCCTCTCCGAAATCCTGCTTGTTCGCATGGCTGTCCTTCGTCCAGCGTTCGGCCGATCCTATTCAGGATGACTCGAGTGAACAGCTTGTAGACTACGGACAACAAGCAGATCGGGCGATAGTTGCCAATGTCGTGCACGTCTCCCTTCTTGTACAGCAAGACGGTTCTGCTGGTCTTCCACTGAGATGGAACCTTGCACTCCGACAGGTAACGTGTGAAGAGCCGCGCCAGGGTGTTGATGAGCGTAGGCGGGAGGTTCTTCAGGTGTTCGGGTCTGATCCTGTCGGGACCGGGTGCTGTACGTTTCTTCACCGACGAGATGGCGTGTCGGATCTCGGAAGGGAGAACAGAGGGGACGACGTATCCATCCTGCGGAAGATGGCATGGGGGCAGGTGGACGTGGCTATCGAAGAGATCGGAGTAGAAGTCGTGGATGACCCTCTCCATGGTCCTCCTGGAAGAGGTGACGGTTCCGTCGGGACGTCGGAGAGCTGTCATCTTGGTCTTGAAGTTGGCGAAGTTCCGGCGGGCATTGCGGATGCTCAGCCCTACCTCTGCTGCTTCAGCCAACACTTCCGCCCTTCTCTCCTTAAGATCCTCCTTTATCGCCTCTCTGCATAGCTTCGCAAGCTCGGACGTCAGTTGGTAGTTGCCTGACGCTCGTGCTGCTCCACGCTGGCGTATCAGCTCGAGAGTTTCCGGAGACAGGCGTCTCTTGGTGGTCTTCAAGCTCTCGGCTCCCTTAGCACTATCGTGGAGATGGTGCACGAAGCGGTCGTATTCCTCGTCGACGTTGTCCATGACGGCATCTTCCCAAAGACCGGCAAGAGAGGTGTAGAGGTCCCAGTTGATGGTCGTTCTGGGACTCCTCTTCTTGAACTTCGCGGCCTTCTCTCCTTGACGCGAAAAGCGGAACCTTGCGCGAAGGAGGCGGTGGTCCGATCCCGTGTAGAACTTGGGGACAACGGAGACGTCGGTCAGGCAATATTTGCGGTTGAAGATGATGTGGTCGATCTCGTTGTGGAACTGGCCACCGGGAGATTCCCAGGTCCATCGTAGGGAGGGAGGCTTCTGGAACTGCGAGTTTCCATGGATGGTCTTGGTCGACATGATAAACTCAGACAGCCTTTCACCTTGCTCGTTCCACTCCAAACCGTGGGTTCCGATGTGAAGTTCTTCCGGCGACCTTCGCGGTCCGATTTTGGCGTTGAAGTCGCCGACGATCACCTTGTAGAAGGTGTGATCTTCCTTATAGAACTTCTCCAGCTCCACGTAGAAGGCTTCGACCTCTTCGTCGTCGTAGTCGGATGTTGGGGCATACGCGACGAATACAGTCAAAGCTGGCACGGAACCACATCGCTTCAGTCGCAGACGTCCGATTCGGCTTGTCAGAGACTCGTACGAATCGATGTTCATGGCCAAGTGCGTGTTGACGAGGACACCAACGCCGCCTACTCCTCTGCTGTCGCATGTTCCGAGGAACAGTTCTTCTCCGGAGTCGTAGGCGGCGTGCAGGGGGTGGTGTCTTCTCGTCTCGGTCAGTCCGATGACGTCGTACTTGATCTTCCTGGCTTGCATCATCAGGTCCTCGACGGATGCTTCTGATGCAAGCGTGCGGGCGTTGTAAGTACAGATCGTCATCCTAGTCCTTCTCAATTTGCGCAGCCTGGTTAGGCCCTGAGATTTTAGCAGCCTCTCCGTACTCGTCCTTCCCATCGCTGCAGAAATGGGGGCTCTTTCGGGGTCAGGGGAATGAGGCCCTTTAGTGCTGCTGTTTTTGACTTGAGTACACACGGGTAGCTAGTCGGGCTCTGTCGTGCGGGCGAAGAACTCCGGGCAGCCAGCCAGACTGCCCGAAGGGACGGGGCGAGACTTAAGGCGGCCTCGAATCGCCTTACATGTACTCCCAGTCTACCGAGTGCAAGCTTTTGGCCGAGCCGACACAGTTACAATCCGCACAGTCACGGACACATCCACGCACACTGTGCACGAACATGCCGCTCCCACGCACAAGGAACGCATCGACCCGACACAGCAGGAGCAAGGAGTCCATCCCCTGCATCCCACCTGCGTCTCTGGGCAGTACACGGTCGCATTTGGTTCGCGTTTAATTCCCCTATCCACCACCCGGGGACGCGCCACGTGGCCCTGCGACAAGCGGCCCGAGATCCCTCTTAACAAGAGAGCCCGAAGGCTCTCTATCGAGGGAGATCCGTGGTTTACTGGTATCTACATCTAACATTGCTCTCAAGAATCTCCTTTGGCTGCTAATTATTCACGTCAACAAACAATACAGCACAATGAAAAAACCTATGAAGCAGAACATGATTTGTGGTCCTCCTGGAAACAATCCAAGCAGATGAAGTTTTGGCACACATTGCATTAAGTTCTGGTCTTCCTGGCATGGGTTTTGGCATATTGACATCGTGTTTGTTCGACATCTTACGGTAGCAGCTTCGGCATTGTCTTCGCTGATTGCTGGAGATCTTCTCTTTCCATCAGCTTACGTTTCTTTGCCTGTATCTGGCAGGTTTCCATCTAAGTCCATCAATTTTTGGCGATCTCAATCATGTTGAAGTCGTTAAAACGCATTGTTCTAGAATGACAGTAAAGGATCCAAGAGTTAATTAGTGCAGTCTGCGTCACCAGATGGAAAAACAACCTCCTATACAATTTGGTGGTCTTTCTGACGAATGGAGTATATGCGGCCATTTGATCACTATGATCTACGAATCCTTTCAGTTTATTGTAGTGTTCTACAATCTGAGGATTTCCATTGGGCCAGCGGGATCCGTCGTGTTCCGTCGAGAGCATGAAGATATCCCTCTTGTTTTTCCACTTCAGCAGAAGTATACTTTGGTTATTTTGCTGGAGATACAGTTCGTCCTTTTTCTGCTTCTTGTCCTTCACAGCTGGCGGGATACTTCTACTGTTCCTTCTTACCGTTCCAATAAGGTTGGTACTTCTAGCGAGCAATAATCTAGCCAGGCTTGTGTACCAATTGTCGGCGCAGAGATCTCGACCTTCGTCCAAATAACCGTCCATCAATTCCAAGACCACATTTTCAGCTAAACTGCCTGCTGTTCTGATCTCCCTTCCAGCATAAGCCTTCACTTTCTATGTCTATCCGCCTTTCGAACAGAGCTTAAAAAGTTTGATGCCGTATTTGTATCTCTTAGACTTGTTGAACTGCCGGAACATGACTCGCACGCGGAAAGGCACCATTGATTCATCAATACAGAGCTCCTTACATGGGTTGTACATGCGTTGGAAGGAGGCATTTAGCAGATCCAATAGCGACTGGATTTTGTAGAGGCGATTCGTCTTAACCGAAGTTTCATTATCAGCAAAATGACGAGAAGTTAGCAAGGTCCCGAACCGGGTTCTGACCATAATTTTCCTCACCACAGGAGTGACAAAAACGGGATCAGTCCCGAATAGTTGCGAAGCGTTGGAAGCCGTACAATTCCCATATACAAACAGATGCCCATGAAATGCTTGAGTTCACGAGAGGAGATCTCGGTCCAAATTCTATTCTTCTTCGCCATCTTCTGATATCCATACCTGTTCGTCTCTACCACTATGAGGTCTAGCTACTGGTCATTCAGGAAGAGACGGAAGTAGTCGGTTGGGGTCTTGCAATCTTCGACGTTTGTATGGGAGCCACATTCCTTGTCGAAAGTGAATCGGTCGTAGATGAAGGCATCTTCGGTCCACGTTTCCTTTTCTGCATCATCACTCTCATCACCGTCTTCATCATCGGATGAGCATGAATCCACAGCAAGGATGGGCGGAAATTTTGAAAAATTTCCCAGAAAACAGAAATCAGAAAACAGAAAAGCCAAAAACACCAGAAAATCGGAAATCAGAATACAGAAAATTTTGAAATTATCACACGACCTAATTATTCTGCCCAAAGATCCATTTTTTCAGTAGCAAATGCTTTTGTATGACTAGGAATGCAGTCGTAGACCAGCGTTTTAATTTGCAAGCGCTTATAAAAATTTCTAGTACACTCCAGTGTACTGCAATCAGCAAGTTGTAAATCTTTAATGATAGATCCTAGGAATCTCGACACTTGAAGTATACAACATTACTCATCAGCTCAGTTTCACCGTTAACGCCTCAATTAGATAACGGTCCCACTAGTAAGAAACTGGCCTTTTAGAGTACCGAACACGATGAAAGCTCAGTGATCACTGTTTGCATGTTTAAACACAATTGCTTGAGTTTGCAAACACACTCTCGCAACATACTCTAAAGCTGTGCAGAGATTCGTTGAGTATTACTGGCTCTGCCAGAATCTGTATTCCTAGTTCGTCTCGTTCTTCTGGAATATCTTTCCTTGTAAGTGGCCTAGTTTCCGCGTAGCTGAAAGTTTTCAGGCCAACTTATCGGTGCTCTTTACAGCACCTAGTTACTATTTGCCCGACTAAAGATGTTGTGTACTGGTTTGACATTTCACAGAACAGCACGAGTTTGTGACTGAAGGGGCTGTCAGCACAACAGATCTTGGGTGAAGGTGCTTTCTCGAATGCATAGACACCATATAATGAAGATCAAGCATATGCCCTCTTTATCACATTATTATTATTTCTCCTCATATCGACATATCATATCTCAGTGGAAGACTAGCAGAACCGCCTTGCTGTACAGAGGAGTGCACGACACCAGCAACCATCGCCCGATCTGCTTGACGTACGTAGTCTATAAGCTGTTCACTCGAGTCATCTTGAATAGGATCGGCAGAACGCTGGACGAAGGAGCCATGCGAGCGAGCAGTGTTTCGGAGATTCAGCACGATCGACCACATACACACCATTACGAAGCTCATCGAAGTGTCGCGAGAGTACAAGTTGCCGCTGTGCCTTACGTTCATCGACCTGAAGAAGGCATTCGAGTCCCTCGAAACTGAAGCGGTCATCGACGCCCTGCTCACTCAGGGCGTTCGTACTCTGTACATCAGAGTCCTTCGAGAGCTGTACAGTGGATGCATGACAGAGGTCTCGTTACTCTACAACGACATCGTTGCCAATGTGAACAGAGAGGTCGATAAGAGGATACCATATCCCCGTTTCTCTTCAACAACACACTCGAAAACGTCATTCCCGAACTAGAATGGGAAGACATGGGAGTGAAGGTCGACGGCCGGCAACTGCACCATCTAACAGCGAGCGCTAGCCAGGCGGAGCAGATGCTTGCTGGCTTCGACCGTGCATGTTCGAACGTTGGACTGCAGCTGAATCTTACGAAGACGATGTTCATGAGGAACGGACGAGTTTCTGATGCCTCATCCTCGCTCAACGGGATGAACATCTTCGAGTGCTCCAGATACGTACATCCGGGTCGCGAAAACAACATGACCAACAACTAGCGCCGGAGCTGGGCAGGAGGAAGCGAGCGGCTTGGGGAGCTGTCAAGAGCGTCGAAAGAGTCGTGTAGAAGACAAAGAACGTCCGGTTCCGTAACCACCTTTCCGACTTCACTGTTCTCCCTGCCCTAACATACGCACCAGAGACCTGGGCTTTACGAAAGCAGGATGAACATGCGATCAGTATCGCGCAGCGTGGAATCAAGAGGACAACGCTCGGAGTGACACGACTCACGCAAGTGAGAGAAGGCCTCGAGACTTCCGAGCTTCGCCGACGTTAGAAGATCAGAGACGCTGTCGCATGGGCCAAGTCGTCGAAAATTAGGTGGGCGCGTAATGCGCTTCGCAGACACCGACTGGATTCTGTCAAGAGAACATCAGGATCCACGCGTTGTCGGATTTCTTCGTCAAAGCCCTGAACAAAGAATATGACGCTCCTCGTGTCTCTCGAGCGAGAAGGATCCAGTGGAGCACCCTGGAACGCGGCATCGACGTACGGAGACGCTGCTGGTGCTCACTTGAACAACTCGATGATCAATAGGACGACAGATGATATACGTGATGAATGAGAAATTTTATGCATCAGTACTGTATCACTACAGCAGCGAAATCGAAGGTAACTAAAACTTTTCTGTTTCTTACTAATTTGTGGCTCCAAAAACTGAGCAATCTTCAGAGTTAGAAAAGCAGCTTCGACAAAGGCTCTGCAGAAAGAGATATTGGGGATGACCGGCCAACAATTTTCAATTTTTAAACCGGAGGTGGAAAATAATCCTACACACAGTAACTCTAGGACAAGTGGTTAGTTAATACATAATTTAGCGCCCCTTACAAGGAGAGCCTCCAGAGTGGCCGTGAGCTTTTGTGAAACAATTTTTACCGGATGTAGGGAACGTGTGGGGAGTCCAAAACCATAGTTACTTTTTTCGGAATGCTCTTCTGTAATCGACAAAAAAAACCATCTGGACGCGTGAGCGCGCAGCTCATAACGCCCTGCTGCCACCCGGTCCGATGTGGTCCGTTGGCGTAGTGGTGACAGGGTCACCTCTCGGGTGCAGCGAGCGGGTTTAATGGTTCGGTCCCCGGTGCCGCCAGTGCTTTTGCACACATCAGATCGTTATTATTATGGGCTGGCGTGACCACAGGAGTCAATTTGTACACGAGAAATTGCACAGAATGTGAGCAGGAATTAATTTAATTGCACAGAATGTGAGCAGGGGCCCCATTTTCCAAGACGGATTTTGTGGGCTGATGAAGCAACATTCAAGCTGAATGGAGATGTTAATCGCCATAATTGCAGCTCCTGAGCAACGGAAAACGTTAAAAGAAGCACAACACAGGTTAATCTGGCCAAGTAGTAACAGGAGAAAAACAATGTAACAAGCAACAACCGCATGGAGCAATTCATACCACTTATATGTTAAAAAATTTCCATTTTCTTAAGCTTTCGAATGAACCCTTAACTTTTTCAGTACATTTACTGCGAGCAATATTATCACCTTTCAAATAGTGTATACATTTTTTGAGACACCCTGTATTCTAGAATTCGAGGAAAGCTGAAGAAATTTATTAAACTGCCATAACCAGTAAAGCTGCCATGACAGAAGCGTAGAAGTCGAATGTCGCTATGACCGTGGTTTGTTTAGAGAATTTGCGAAGCAATGGAGATTGCCTTGTGCTTGAGGTCGCACGGACACTTCATGGTTAGCAAGTTAAAGCAGCAATCAGCATAAAATCTCCCAGTTGGAATCCTTTGTTCAAATCTCGGAATATCAACTTCCCCTCATTAAACTTGCAAGGACATCTACGGATCACCGATCCAATACCTGCAAGGAACAACGACAAAGAGACGAAATCTATGGCGGCAGCTTTAAACAACACAGAAGGCAGTATCTGAGACGTCAATGAACTAGAAATTAGAAGCGTGACGAGAGATGTTACCTACTACGATCGGACAGACACATAAATGCAAGAAGTGTTGACTGACCAGGCTCACTTGTTGCCCTAACACAATTTGATGTGCGAACATACATCAAAGCGCCACCCGGATGCCGACTGCCTGAGGTAAGTACTAGCCAGCTCATAGTTTCACTATAAATACTCGAGATAACGGAGCACTTTTATATGCCTTGTTGTATCCTACTATATATAAAAGAGTAGTGTGTGTGTTTCTGTCCTTACGTCCGTCCATCCGTCCGCCACAACTGGAGTGGGGGCACGGCGTATTGGCGATTCTCAGAGATTGATGGCAATCGAAACCGGCCAGAAACTCCATCCCTCGGGTAATCGAGGTCGCTAAACACGAATCTGGAGTTCGTTTTTGAAGTACCGATCGCCATCAATCGATATTGATCAAATTGTAGAATTTAATGATGTTGTTCAAGCGGTCCAAAACTTTAGCCTTGATTCTATGACCACTTCCAACATCCTTTCACATGTTATATTGATTCCCCTGTTAAAAACCTCGTTTGCGACCTTGTCATTAACAAGAGACCGTCGGCTATTTAGCGCGCAATGGAGGGTCCGAAAGGTCAATTAGTGCCTAGCATCGGCACACATTAGTCGATTTCTTCCGGCAATGCAAAAAAAAGGAGTGGCGCAAATAGGGTCCGGGTGGGGGGTCACCCCTTACTCAGTCGTGTACGCCTTGGTAAGAAGGCATATATAGTACAGTTACTTCATAAATGGCCTACCTCAATTCACTGTAGGGGTAGAATCACACTATTGCTGCAAAAAGTTCCGGTTTCAAAAAGCAAATAGGGCTGTAATACATGGTAACACCCCAGACCCTATTTGCGCCAAAAGAGTAAGTGGACTTACCAAAATGGTAAGAATTATATCCTTCCCAGCCATGAGAGCGAAAAAATCCAACATTTCTGAATGCTATAAATATTCAGAGAATCATCATTTCATTATAACGGGGCGAGGGTATTAAAAATCTTGTAGTCTATAAATACAAACATTCATCGACTACCCTCCAGCGACCTCGACTAGCCCCAGGGCTGAAGCTTCTAGCCGCTGTCGATCACCATCAATCGTTAAGTACCGCCAATACACCGTGCCCCCACTGCAGTTGTGACGGATGGAAACACACACTACACTTTTATATATAGTAGGATCAACAAATTGATCAATACCGGTTGACGGCAATCGATACTCCAAAAAAGAACTTCAGATTCGAGTTCAGCGACCTCGACTACCCCCAGGGCTGAATTTCCTAGCCGCTGTCGATCACCATCAATCGTTAAGTACCGCCAATACACCGTGCTCCCACTGCAGTTGTGGCGGACGGATGGAAACACACACTACACTTTTTATATATAGTACTAAACCTACCTTCAACGTCATACAGCACCCCTACACCAACATTTGATCTCGTCGCGTCCGCCGCGCTCGACACGGCCTCTGCAGCAGTGGCGGCCGACCCTCTGACAGCTGCCGCGCCCGCTGCCGCGCTGGCTGACCTCATGCCGCAGACGCGACAATAAATCGTTTGTATAGCTACCCCCCCCCCCCCCCCTGCACTTCCCCTGCTGCAGCAACATCCCACGTTCAACAGCAAATTTTGCTCGCGCTGTAGACGATGAGGCGTATCTCACTTAGGTTAGATCAGTCAAACGTCATCGACCGCTAACCCAATTATATAGTGGTAGATAGTGGCAAAACACTTGCTTCCACGGAGTAAGCCTGCACTATTTTATTGCCTACGCGTATGTACATATATTTTTTGGCCAGCAACATCGAACACATCAGGAGATCGAAGAGCGTTTTTGGAGCTTTCCTCGCTTTCGGCTTAATTCGAACATTTGAAGTTGAAAAGCGAAAAAACAGACTTGGAAGCACGAAATACCACCACGGAAGAATCTCCGGCTCCACAAATTCAAACCACGTTTCAGTTCCGTACTCGTCCATACCTGTTGAGAAGTTCAACCGTTACCGAAAATCACATCCGGGGGCCAGATTCATCAACGACTTACAGAGATTTAACGGAGAAATTACAGCAGAGATTCCTGATAACGCCAACATTTCACCATATCGCCTGTTGATATGTCGCGTTAATTCGCTTTTCTTTCTTCAGAAGATTTGGTAGTGGTTTCTCCATTAAATCTCTGTAAGTCGTTGATGAATCTGGCCCCAGCTGAGAAAGACTTCTTACCCTCAAAACCGCTCATGATTCCTTTGAAGTAGAAAATAAAGCACACCGTATTTTCCCGATGTGATAAATGCCTATCAATTCGAAACCAAGGGTCGGAACCAAGGGTCGGGAACAAGGATTCACAGCGGAAAACTCACATTCAGATAACGCGCTCACCATATTGCTTGATAAGCCACGCGATCAGTGATTTTGGCTGTAATTTTCTCTGGTAAATTGCTGTAAGTCGTGAATCCGGCCCCAATTTCTTCGACAGCACCGGTTTGACCCTTTGGTTGTCTGGTACAGCATCCTACTACGACGCTGTATGCAAGCCTCAAATGGGGATCCACCTTGTGAGTTGTACACGTAGCAAACGCGCTTTAGCTGCAACTGATAAGTGCGGTTCGACTACCAGGGGCCGGATTAATCAACGACTTGAGTAACTTTAACGAAGAATTGTAAGCTTATCAAGCGATATGGTGAGCGATGAGCCGCGTTAGAAGCTCAGATAATGGGCTTATCGTTCACCATATCGCTTGATAAGCTTACAATTCTGCGTTAAAGTTATGTAATTCGTTGATGAATCCGGCCCCAGAACGACATCGATAACTGTCCCCCATCTGCCTGCTGTTCCTAATCCACAAGTTGTTCACCAATGTCCGCCTAAATACGGTCGCCAGAACGCTGAAAGAGGATTTCGGAAGAGGATTCAGCACGCGCGACCACATACACACAATTACGAGGCACATCGAAGTATCTCGAGAGTATGCCACTGTGCCTAGCGTTATTCGATAAGAAGAATGCATTCGCTTCCGTCGAAACGTTCATCGAAGCACTGCTCACTCAGGGCGTTCCTACTATACTTGTGCCTGAATGACCTATTCGAATAGGCATTCGAATGATTTCCATCTGAATTTGAGCATTCGGATTCGAACATTCAAAATGTCGCGTTTCTCGAACGTAATCGAATTCGAATATTCATAAAAGCAACACCTTTCGAATATATTCGAATTCGAGTACGCGAAAATTGCGAGCATTGAAACCATTAGAATATTCGAAAAATTTGAAGAGCACAGCTATAGTTCCTGCTCAGTACATCGGAGTTCTCCAAGAGATGTGCAGTGGATTCACGATCAAGATCTCACCATTCTGTTATAATGACGTTATCGTCAACGTGAAGAGAAGGAAATCGGCGGGATGTCATAACCCTACCCAACCAGCGGTGCGCAATGAGGGGGATCGAGAGGACGATGATTGGAGTGGCACGATTCTGGTAAATTAGGCAAGACAAGTTAGAAGGCCTCTGGAGCTATCAGCTTCGACGTTCTAGAATTGGAGAGGCGGTCGAGAAATCGTCGAAAATTGACACGGCGCTATAGTAGAACGTCTCTCTATAATCGCTAGAAAAAATCGTGACTAACAGAATTCTACGTAACAAGTGCTCTTACACGCCTAACGGCGTGTCACGCACTTACGCCCTTCGCACTACTTTGCAGCATCACAGACTTACGGAAAGTATAGATAGGCATAGACATTCTCTCCGGACCGTCCGGTAGCGCTACTGATTTGTTTGCGCTGCGCAGTACTTCTGCCCACAGGTTGCTCCTCCGCAACCGTTCTCGTGCCCAATAGCTCGTGCTTCCGGATATCGTTGGCACGTCTTCCGAATCAGGACGGCAGGTTCCCCTTCGCTCACTTCTTCTACCTGGATCTAATCGCTGGTCCACCTTTACTGATCTTCCACTTCCCCCCACGTCCCTGGGCGCAACTCCTAGCCCTTCCTTGTTTCCACTATTGATCCTCCTACTGGTCTCTTCTTGCTAGTTTCCCCGTGAGGATCTCACGCAGATTTCTAACCTGCGTGAGATACGCCTCATCATCTGCAGCGCGGGCACCTAACTCAATTATGTAGTGGGAGATCGATATCAATAGAACACTGAGACTGATACCAACACCAAACACTGATAGCGTTTGTTGTACTTTTTTGTTAAAGCCTTGAACGAGCAATTGACTCGCCTACGAATAGGTTCAGGGCGAAACTTCCAAGGATGCGGGAGCGGATTTTTTTTTTGGTGTTGCGCATTTCGCAGAACGCAACTAAAACTCAAGAGTGACTTTCATGAGTTTTGACCAGTGGATACAGATACTTTCACGATGAAATTTCCAACCATGAGTGGTTTCTAATGGTCCTTCTATAGGAACAGTATTAATACGTATATGAGGACGAACGCCAGTTCTTCTTCTTGAATGTCTCTTCGTAATGCCATAGTGTATTCTTGTTGTTTGATCTGATGGGGTGGAGAAGCTCGTACATTCGCCACAGCCATTCACCTCTGCTTGCGTCGGGCCATCAACCGAACCCGTATGGTGGACTGCCATGAAAATTTCAGAACAATTCGAACATTCTGAAGCACTTGTTTCAAAACTCTTCATTTTCGAATTCACACAAGTTACTTATCTGCACTAGAACTATGTTACACTGCAAGCAAATCAATGCAAACGTCGATCATATAGGTTGATTAAGCTACTCTCTAGATTCTGGCCAAGTAACAGAGTATCAGTACCGATAAATAACTGCTCATACTGCAGCCGCTTCACCCCAACTTCGTCACGGAGGTATTGCAGCGACTGGAGAGCACAAGATTGGAATCGCCGATCTCGTGCTGAAACTTGCTTCTAGTAAAACAAGGAACGGCTGGATTACTCCCAGTGGGCATCTCACCCTTCGTGCTTTGACCTTCCTCTCCACCTCAGCTGGTGCGTAGGATGACACCGAGTCACCATGGTCAATCTGAAGTCTCTTGACTCGTCCTTCACTGAGCTTCTTCGGTGACCTCACAGCAGAGAGCACATTGAAAGCTTCTAAAATGTCGTTGAAGAGACTAGAGGAGCAGAGCAGCGTCCGCGAATGTGGAGACGATAAGATAGTGAAGGTATCGAGAGTTGAAGTCCACCGCCGATCTTTTCAATATACAGTACTAGTCAGTGAAGTATGCATTTTTACGTTTTGAGGGTAACATCCTATAAGGTCAAGCTCTTGGACTGACTTTTTTTTACAATGAAAGCTAATCTTCAAATGTGATAAAAATTCAAACTTTCAGTTACCTAGAGATGATTTAATTTTTATTCGGCAAAACTCGATCTTCGTTGTTCAAACTTTATAAAAATTTTCATTCTTAAAACAGTTGTTGCGAACTCGGTAGTACGGACCTCCGGACTGGCATACATGCCCTGGGCCCTGAACCACTCAACGGCACCACCCAACTACAAGAGGGGATCCGACTGTGGGAAAGAGATCCGGCGAGGAAGCCCCAGCCTTAGTCGCCTCCTTTTCGGTCTGAGAGGGCTACGGACGCCCTTAGTGGGACGCCCGTAGGGGTCTAGCACCCGAGTAGCTCAGCTCGTATATAAATGACATCCAGTGCACAACGGATACATAGGACCCAACAACAACACGAACTGCCCCAAAATCCCAGCAGTAACTAAGGTGACTCACCGACTGGTGTGTCCTCCAATGCCGTCCTCTGTTGGATAAACCTTTCTCGCTCATTGTGAGCTCCGAGACCCTCATCTTGACGCCCAAGTCCATCCCACAGACTTTCGAATCAATTGGAGCTGTGAGACTGCGACGTCAACAGCAGCAGTGGATCGTTGTTCTCGTGGAGCCAGTTGGTTAGCAGCTTCTATTTGTCTTTCGAGTCATTATCCTGCTTGAAAACAAAGCCCACGGAGGCCAGCGCTGCGAGCATATGTCAAAATAACGGTCTCTATAATGTTAGGGTGCATTTTGGAGTCCATTTTACCCTCAATCCAATGAAGATGATCAACTCCTTCGTCAGGGAAGCTACCGTGCACTGAACCACCGCCACACTTCACATTTGGCAGCTGGTACCCTTGATGGTATCCGCTACCAAGAGAACATCGTACAAACTCGATTCCGTCCGTCCCGAACAGTAAGAACTTCGACTCGTCACTTAAGATGAGCTTTTTGTCACTGTCCAATAGATACGATTTTGTGAGCATGATTCCAATCGAGGGCTTTACGATTTTTGATCGAAATCAGCGACTCCTTCACTGGGCGACCTCCAAACAGGCGTCCCCTCTCATGCACCGTCGTGCATTTTCTACGGATCGGTTTAGACCCTCGGGCGTGAAAATGTCTCGAGTAATATCGATTGCAGTAAGTCGAGGGTTGTTTCTTGAAAGCCGCAAGCCTTTCCTGTCGAGGGATAAGAAGCTACAATACCGCTCGCGCCGCACGGTCAAAAGTGGGCGAAAAAAACGCCAAGATGGCGTCGCAAAGCGTCGCACGCTCATAACTCCTTCAGTTTTAGGTTTATTGAATAAAGGTTGGTACCATTAGATTCGCCTCTTCGAGATCTACACAAACATGTGTAAAACTTTACCGGAACGCCCGTATTTATGACGTGGGTGGTCCAAAATTCGCTGGACGGGCGATTAGGCCGGGGGCATACTTCCATCGCCGCGATGCCATCGCGGCGCT
The DNA here is from genome assembly GCA_947396885.1 of Heligmosomoides polygyrus polygyrus. Classification (NCBI taxonomy): domain Eukaryota; kingdom Metazoa; phylum Nematoda; class Chromadorea; order Rhabditida; family Heligmosomidae; genus Heligmosomoides; species Heligmosomoides polygyrus. Next base: position 72,629,702 of record OX377205.1, on the reverse strand, counting down.
CAGTTCATGGCCATTCCGCCGCACGCGGCCGAATAGTCAAAGAAAACCTCGCAGCGGCCGCCGCAACAGTGGCGGTCGGCATGCGCGATGGCTTCCCGCGCCCATCGCGGGCATGGCATACTTTTTCGCGCCGCGCGCGGTGTTTAGCGTTGATCCTGGACGGATCGCCGTCGCGCTCCCTTGCAGAGCGATGGGCGATGCGACAAGCACAGAAAAATTCAAATTCTTTCGCGTCGCTCTGCAAAACTCATCGCCGCGATTCAATCGCGGCGACGGGAAGTATGCACGAGGCCCTAGAGCAGCTTATTTCCCAGGATATGCCTGCTTTCGGAGTATCTCAAAGATGGCGTACGTCGCCAGTGCTCTGTCATGCAAGGAATGTCCCGAGAGTGCGCCGTGCACAATGCACACAGAACCTAACCTATCAATCGAGTGGGCAAGCGCATGTTCCCCTGCGCTTCTATTTTCTCTCACTGGGAACTGCGACGTTTTCAAGACTATTAAGAGCCGTGGAGAATGTTATCAGAAATTCCCCGCCACCACACTCAGGATTAGCTCCAATATGTCCCAGCGAAACTTTGATGTGCGCCGTGAACAATGCATACAGAATCGAACCTTTCAATCGAGGGGGGGGGGACAGCTCGTAGACTGAGCGTTTGGGGAGTTTTATCAGATATTTCTTGCCGTCCTACTCAGGAATTGCTTTAAGGCTATCCAGCGAGCCTTTGGAGTGCGGCATGAACAATGCATACAGAATCGAACCTTTCAATCGAGGAGGGGGAGCGACCGCTCGCAAATTGCACGCGCGGGCGTCTTCGGAGCACAATAGCTCTGTCAAGTTGGAACCTTTCAGGTTGCAGCAAGTAGGTTTTGTAGGCAGTCGAGCGATCTATTAGTACGCTAAAGTATAATGGTATAGCTTGGGAGTGGGCAATGTTATATGGGAGCGGAAATGCAGGTGAGGCTTGTGTGAAGCATTTTTTTTCGATTTCCGTGGACCACTGCGGGAAGACGCCACAAGCTAACGGCCTTAAAATGCGTATGCGAACAGAGCGCTTAAGGTAATTTACGACGACGTGCTCATAGCTGCTCAGCTGCCCAAACTGCCTAGCCTCAGCTGCCGTTTTAGAGCGGCGAAACCTAGCGATTAGAGTTTCTTGCGCTCCTACTCGCCCAGACTTGAGTCTTCAAAACTCGCAATGACACCGTTCCGTTCAGCGTGGAAAGCGCTATCGAGCGGTATCAATTTCGATCGATTTTGGAAACATCAATTTTTGACTGTTTCGCATCGAGGACGAGGCCGCGGCGGAAGGACGATGACGTCATCGAAAATCGATGTCTTCGATTTGGGCCACGCTTGATATCATTCGATAGAGCTTTTCATGCTGAATTGAATGGTGTCATTTAGACCGGGAAAGCTGTAATTTGGACGAGCAACAGCGCGGAGAACATCTACCGTTGTTGCGCTAAATTGCACTCACGGGCGTGTTCGGAGCGCAGTAGCTGTCAAGTTGGAACCTTTCAGGCTGCAGCAAGTAGGTTTTGTAGGAAGTCGAGCGGTCTGTTAGTACGCTACAGTATAATGGTATAGCTTGGGAGTGGGCAATGTTATAGGGGTGCGAAAATGCAGGTGAGGCTTGTGTGAAGCATTTTTTCCGATTTCGGTGGAACACTGTGAGAAGACGGGGCGAGATAACGGCACCAGAATCCGTATTTGAACATAGCACTTAAGGTACTTTACGGCGCCGGGATTAGAACTTCTCAGCTGCCTAAACTGCCTTAGTCCCATCTGCCGTTTTAGGGCGGCGGGCTTAGCGGTTGCAGTTTCCTGCCCTCTAATTCGCCCATATTTAGGTTTCCGACACTCCCGGTAACACCGTTTTATTCATAACGAAAAGCTCTATCGAATGGTGTCACTCTCGAGCAATTTCAAAAATCGATTTTTCGACAATATCGAGGACGTGGGTGCTTTAGGCGCCTTTTATACTTGCGCCGCCGCGCGGCGCGGCGTGATGGTAGGCATGGCTATCGATTTTTCGCGCCGCGAGACGGCCCCGCATCGCCTTTATACTCCACCGCCGCAAAACACCACACTTGACGGAATTTTGGGTTACGGTATTCGGCGAATCGCGCCGCTGAGGGGAAAGGCGCGACGCGGCGCGATCAGCCGCGGCAGACTCGGCGTGGGATGGGAGGTTTCACCTCTTCGACCAAACTTCTCCTATTGGGAAGGAGGGGGGGGGGTTAGGGTGCTGGTCACGAATCTGACATCGTTTTTTGAAGTTACGGGCGATTACGGTAGGTTCGGTTGATTAGGGAGTTTAGGCGAAATCGGTGACCATGACCTTAGCCCGTACCTTCTGTAACCTAGGAAGAGAATAGAGATCTGTATACATTCACGAAGCTTCATATATCACGCTAGTGATATGGTTAGTGCACAGTGACCCTAGAATGGCCATATGAGAAAGAATTTTGAGTGATTCCTGGCGATGGGTACGTACCAGCAGTTTTACTTTTGGACTCGCACATGTCGCAAAATAAGGAGTGGTTTAGTGCCGTTTGCATTGCAGGGGATTCAATACCACACTCACCAGTTTCAACCGTAGGTTGAGCGAACGACTTCGACTTCAGGCTTAAGAGAGGATTCGTCGCTCCCCACAGGAATCCCACGACAAACATTGACAAGATGCATTGCGCTGATCAGCCAAAAAATCCTTTCTGTTTTGGTCCCTCGTGGACCGTTTCCGGAGCACGGGCCGTAGTGCGCAGAAGCTCGTGGCCGCGCGTCGCTGACGCTCCCCTTTCAAACTGCAATCGCGCAGCGGCGCGTCCAAATCAGGGCGCGGCCCTACTGGCCGCGCCGCTCTCCAAATTGACGCGCCGCGCCGCGGCGGGAGTATAAGGCCTCGTGCATACTTCCCGTCGCCGCGATGGAATCGCAGCGATGAGTTTTGCACAGCGACGCGAAAGGATTTGAATTTCTCAGTGCTCGTGGTATCGCTCATCGCTCTGCATGAGAACGCGACGACGATCCGCCCAGGACCAACGCTAAACGCCGCGCGCGGCGCGAAAAAGTATGCCATGCCCGCGATGAGCGCGGGAAGCCATCGCGCATACCGACCGCCACTGTTGCGGAAGTCGCGGCGAAGTTTCCTTTGACTATTCGACCGCGCGCGGCGGAATGGCCATGAACTGAGCCCTGCGATGGCATCGCGGCGATTGAAGTATGCCCCCGGCCTAAGGCGCCTTGGGCAGACCCGCGCCGACGATGACGTCATCGAGAACCGGTATTTTCGAAATTGGCCAAATTTCCTCGTGCAAACTTCGCCCAAAATTACCTAGGGGTTATTTGAGGCGCTGATCACGAATTCGACGTTCGTTTTTGAAAATTCCGCGGACTTGAGCAGGTTACTTCCCGTTTGAAGGTGGTCGGGTCAGGATCACCAATCACCCTCAGTTATCGGTATGAGCGGTCCCCTTAACCGTCCAAATGTACTTCGGCATCGTGTTTGGCACCCTGAATAAGTCCCCGACCCTGTACGAATTTTGAGCAAAATCGATGACCCTGACCTGACCGCTATCAGTTATCCAGAAAAAATCCAAAACCTACCGAAGTCGACGAAATTTTCAAAAACGGACGTCGGATTCGTAATCAGCGCCCCAAATAACCCCTACACGATTTTGGACGCAGTTTCCACGAGGAAATTTGACCAATTTCGAAAATATTGGTTTCCGATGACGTCATCACCCGCGCAGCTCGGCCTAGCGCGCCCACGTCCTCGATGGGATATTGTCAAAAAATCGATATTGCCTAAATCGGTCGAAATTGATAGCATTCGATAGAGATGTTCAAGCAGAACAGAAAGGTGTTATTGGGAGTGTCAAAAACCCAAATATGGACGAGTAAGAGGGCAGGAAACTTCAGCCGCTAAGTCCGTTGCCCTAAAACGGCAGCTGGGGCTAAGGCAGTTTAGGCAGGTAAGAAGTTCTGATCCCATCACCGTAAAGTACCTTAAGCGCTCTGTTCGCATACGCATTCTGATGCCGTTAGCTCTCCGCGTCTTCTCGCAGTGGTCCATGGAAATCGAAAAAAATGCGTCACGCAAGCCTCACCTGCATTTTCGCACCCCTATAACATTGCCCCCTCCTATGCTAAACCATTCTGCTTTGGCGTGCTAGCAGACCGTTCGACTGCCTACAAGACCTACAAGCTGCAACCTGAAAGGTTCCAACATGACAGAGCTATTGTGCTCCGAAGACGCCCGCGCGTGCAATTTGCGAGCGGTCGCCCCCCTCCCCTCGATTGAAAGGTTCGATTCTGTATGCATTGTTCACGGCGCACACCAAAGTTTGAGTGGGATGGCGGGGAATTTCTGATAACGTTCTCCAAACGGCTCGAAATAGCCTTGAAAACGTCGCAGTTCCCAGTGAGAGAAGATAGAAGCGCAGGGGACATGCGCTCGCCCACTCGATTGATAGGTTAGGTTCTGTGTGCATTGTGCACGGCGCACTCTCGGGACATTCCTTGCATGACAGAGCACTGGCGACGTACGCCATCTTTGAGATACTCCGAAAGCACGCATATCCTGGGAAATAAGCTGCTCTAATCGCCCGTCCAGCCAATTTTGGACCACCCACGTCGAAAATACGGGCGTTCCGGCAACGTTTTACACACGCTTGTGTAGATCTCGAAGAGGCGAATCGAATGGTATCAACCATTATTCAAGAAACCTTAAATTGAAGGAGTTATGAGCGTGCGACGCTTTGCGACACTATGTTGGCGTTTTTTCGCCCACTTTTGACCGTGCGGCGCGAGCGGTATTGTACTCTTGCTACTCCGGGATGGCTTGTGACGCTTACCGATCTGCTGTGCTTAAATTTTACCCAAAAACTAAGCGCATAGAATTGAATTGACACGCCTTAAATTTCGAAAACCTGTCGTGATGTTAGACCCTGGCCGAGCACAAAGGTTTTGGAGAAAGTGCTGATATTGTAGTCAATATGTTTGCTGTTATACAGGTTGTTATTGTTTTGAAATGAAAAAGCTATATAGTTAAAGTTTCAAGAGCTAACAATAAGATAGTGTTTTCCCGAATTCTTATTTTTTAAAATCGTTCCACATTTAATATAGGTAATTGAAAGTTTGCTTTTTCCTCATTGGATAAGGATATAGCATTCACTGCAAAAAACCAGTACAAAAGCTTGAGTTTATGGCTACCTACCCTCAGAAACCTGAAAATGCATACTTCATTGACCTAAACTACGTAAATGTACATTATATAAAATCCTCGATATTTTTGATCTGTGTGCCTTCGAGCTGAATTTTTGGTTGAGAAGCTTTGAACTAATTGCCTGATACTATGAGAAAGATCGAAGGGGAACCTCTTCGCTCTCGAGTTATACAGGTAGGAATAAATGACTTACTGGCACTACTGTTAATCCATCGAGCAGCAACCATGGAGTAGTATAATGGCACGAACACAACAACGCATTCGAGGAAGATGACGATTCCTGACTAAAACAATATCAACCTGGGGCTAGATTCATCAACGACTTACGCAATCTAAAGGTGGACATACTGCAAAAGTCCCTGATAGCACGGTTTATCAAGCGGTAGGGTGAAACATTTCACCTTGTCGCTTGTTGATTAGCCGCGCTATCAGGAATTTCGGCTGTATTTTCTCCATTCAAATTACTGTAAGCCGTTGATGAATCCTGCCTCTGGAGATAGAAATTATTCTACCATGTGACCACAATTTCTACGCCGTAATCCCTTGCTGTCTACGCCATCCTAGGTTAGAGATCGCGCGTCGGCGTCCGGATTGAAATTCGATTTATGTCTCGTGCGCCGGCGATGGCCGCCAGACAAGTTTGTCGTGGCGCAGTGGATAAGGGGCTGCTTCATGCCAGGGAGGTCGGAGGTTCGGTTCTCCTGCGTTGTGGCATACTTGCGTTTCAGGTGACTGCTCGGGATTTGAGGGTCTTAACGCGTGGGTGATCTTGATTCATTTTCTGCACATTTTCCAGCCGTATGCGCTTCTCCACTCAAAGAGCGCAGAACCCAGCTGCGGACTCCCCTGAGCGCCAAAGGCAGTTTTCGCACGAGCAGCTTGGATGGCACACACCCTGGAGTTCCTTTACTAGCCTGTAGACCTTAGATCCGAATGAATCATTTTCGGATATCCGATTCGGATATCTTTATCCGAATCATCCAATTATCAGGCCCCAGCGAATTTCCGTTATCCTAATCATCCAAAAATCCGTGGTCCTCAAAATCGCCCTTATCCAAATCATCCAGTTATCCGGACCCTGGAAAAATGCGATGATTCGGATAAAATCGGATAACCCGTTCAATTTCTCCGCTCCATCTTGAAATCGCCCATCTTGGATAACAGCGCATTCAAAACGAATTTCGCCGGCGGGTACTCTGCTGAGTCATACGTTTTCGCGCCGCATTGTAAACGGAACGGTAATGACGTTGAATACATTTAACACGCTACTGAGGGTTACATAGATCTTGGCATCTTTTTCTTCAACTATCATGTTGCGCTGCCGGAGAAGAACGAGAACTGATGAAGAAAAGGGATTAAGCACGTACTCTGATCGGCAGTTCGCTATTTCACCTTGTATAGCATTCGGCGCGAATTGGGTCGTAGAAAGGTCACCATGCAGAGCAGCCCCATACCGAACTTTGTGCTCCACGAAATGAAAATTATTGTTCTACACTGGTGTGACGTACCTCTTTGGTGAACTGCGTCAGGCTATTTCTGGTGTAATTTGACATTCATGTACCTTTTCACGAAGGAGGAAAGTCACTGAATACGAGGCGACCCAATTTGCGCCCTTTTATCTTGCCATAGTTCTCTTAAAGCGTTCATGCTGGTAGCTGTGTATCGAGAATATTTACAGCTAAAGGAAACACGGAATTATCCGAATCGTTTTTGGATGATTCGGATATCCCTCGCCACCCCTTCACCCCTGGCCGATATGCTTACAAACAGGAGAAGGTTCGTACTGGTTGCCCACCATAATTTCGAGTTGAAATTCATCGTAATCGTTTCTGGACCTAATATAACAAGTAGTATCTGCTGACCGCCGTCCAGATCAATTTAAGACAAATCGCTGGACCACGAAATATTTATACCTTTTGTAACAAGTTCCCAAAGTCCATTATTTGTGAGCGTGAGAGAGGTACTATAGAAGAAGCGTTGAATAGAGGAAGTGTGATGGGACAAAATGTAAAGCTTAATTCAACCGAATTGACTATCACACTCCACATGCTATGTAGAACACTCGAAAGTAACCCACATTTGTTCAGAAATCGAATAATTAATACTAATAGTAACAGTAAATAATAACAGTAATAATAGGAGTAATGAAACTTGGAAAGTTCGCAAATTTTATCTGTAACGAAATAAAGTGTGAAAGTGTGAAGTCCTGAATATTTCTTTCCTTGACTAGATTCTTTCGGTTCATGCACTGTTGTTGTTAAATAATGGGTTCTTCTTTAAGGAGTGGTAGTAATCTGATAAACTGCATCTTGCGTTCATGAGTCGGATATCCGATTCAGATATCCGAAATCCGGGGTCCGCGAAATTGCCATTATCCGAATCATCCAAAAATCTGGGGTCCGCAAAATCGTTCTTATCCGAATCAACCAATTATCCCAAGATTTTCGATCGGATCCAATGTATATTAGCCTGGTTCCAGAACCCAGCTGCGGACTCCCCTCAGCGGCGAAAGCAGTTTCCGCCCGATCAGCTCGAATGGCACACACCCTGGAGTCGCTCCCACGGGAAGAGCACAAAACAAAGATTCGGCTGAAGAAAGTGGCGAAACGAACCTTTCTCCTATTTTTTCTTTAATCTTCTCCTCCTTCCTCTATTCTCACCTCTTTTTTCTAGTTATTTTACATTTGTTTCCTTCATTTCTTTTCTTGTGTTTTTTATTGCATTACATGTATGTACGCGTCCGTTTGCGTTCAATGTGGGAAATTCCACGTCACCATATCCGACTGCTACACTTAATGCCTATGGTATAGTCCCGCGGAAGTATCCGCGGAACGGGAATAATCTAGTCGGGACCCAACGCGCGCCCAATAGCCGCAGTACGCAACGCCCATTTTCCGCGGACCGTCAGCGGCGGTCGGTGGACGGGCTGATATATTTACAGTCCGCGGGACGACCCCGCCGACCGACAACCTCCCGCAGTGCAACGCACCGCGGGAGGCTGTCGGTCGGCGTTATCAAAAACGTTATCAAAGGTAAACGCGCTCCGATTCGAAAGCGACCGATTCCGTGAACTTGGAACTTTCCTAGTTCACGGAGTGATAGAGCGCTACAACGCGATTATCATTCAGTGTCGGCCGTCGACCGTGCCGGGTCGGCGACCACCTTCCGCGGTGCACTTCCCGTCCGCGGACGTCCCGCGGGCACTCCAGCGGGACTATATCATAGGCCTACGTCGGTCGAAGCCATGAGCTGGCCCACCCGTGGTATCATTGCGCCCACACTACACCAGGTACCTGTTCTGATTGCTACCGCAGCCGGTGGTATCTGGTATTGCGTTCACCCATTTTCAGGCTCCTAGTTTGGTTATCCCACCTAGGTAACCAGGCTTCCTTCCTCAGGGTTAGATTGGTACCATACTTGTCTGGGAAGGATAAACCGCCGATAAGTATTCAAATCGCTTCCATACCATAGAAGTAGATTGCGTGGCAAATCCCATTGTCAGAAGGGATTGAATTATGTCGTCCTTTTTTGTCTATTCTTAACACCGAGAGCCCTTAAAGTTCCCTCTTCAACCAAGAATTTAGGTAGTTGTGCACTCGGGAAAAGCATAGCTGCGACACAACCCAGCTGAGCGTGTTTAAGTGTTGTTTCACAATGTGTTTATTGATAAACAATGTCAAGAGTGGGAGAATATTTGATTACAAATCTGACATTCATTTTTGACTTATTTTACGTGGAAATCATTTTTTTTATCGTACCATCATCATAAGCCGGGAGTGAGTAAATGATAGTTTTGCCAGGCGTTAGTTCAAAAATGTGTTGAAAAATTGATAAAAGGCCTCGATGAGGATAAATCTTAAAATGCAGAAATCCTAACATCAGTGGAGATCAAACCAACTACTGCCAGCCATATTTCGCGAGAGCAGCACATTCTACTACCCGTGCATCTGTCGCAACAGATAATGGCTACACTCACTACGCAATACTGCGTCCAACCCGAATTTTCACCGTTCAGAACTCGCTTAGTAGCATACTTTCAAGGGAACTGTCTGAACGGTACGCCGGAACGGCAAGAGCGAGTACTATAGTGAGAATCCCCGTCCTCCAAGTAGTAACAGAACATGTTTTGTTTTTGCCGAATCCTTCAGGCATACGAGTGCGAGGGTGTAATGGTTAAGAGTCCGCATAGCGAGCTCTTCACGGCAGCGCAAGATCCGAGTGTCGTGGACTGGCTGGCGCAGTCGTAGAGGACACGGCTCATGTTCGTGAGGCCTAGTGTTCGGTTCCCATGCTACGTCGCGTTTTTGCATTTTTACCATAGTATCGGATTTCTATTAGGTTGGAAAAAAAGTCTTTTCATTTTTTTTCAAAGATTTATTACTTCACAACTACAAAGTCAAATCAATTGAGATAAACTCTATTCTGTTCTACTACACTTCTCCAAAGACGTGGTAATTTTTCTAATTCCTCTCGCGTAAAAGACTGCAGTTCTGAAGTCGAATCACCGCTGAATCCAATTTTTGAGGTCCTCGTCCGTTTCAAAATATTTCTCTCCAATTTCTTGCTTGAGAGCGTGGAAGAAATAGCATTCGGGAGGGCCGAGGTCAGGGCTATACGGTGGATGTGGCATTACCTCCCAGCCCAGCTTCTTTATTGTTTCTCTTGTGAGTCTTGCAGCATGTCGCTTTGCGTTGTCATGCAGGATCATCACCTTCGACTTCTCAGGCCTCTTTTCTTGGAAAGCTGCGGCGACTTTGTGGAGTTGGCCACTGTATGTGGCAGCAGTAAGTGTCTCTCCACTTCTGAGAGTTTGCCGATAAATCACTCCTCTGATATCCACCAAACACTCAAGAGAATCTTCCGTTCGTGAACATTGGGCTTGAGATCAGACTTAGGGCTCTATCCCTTTTGTACCCATTGCCTTTTCCTCGGAAGTTGGCACACAGAACCCAGGACTCTTCGCCTGTCACAATCCGCGGAAGAAACGATTTTCTTCCTTATCTGGACAGAAGAGAAGCAGCGATGGAGAGCCGTCGACCTTTCTGAGTGTCTGACAGGGCATGTGGAATCCAAGCTCCAAATTTCCATGAAAGCCAAGATTCTTCAGATGGATCCCCACTATCCTATGAGACACTTCGAGCTTCTCTGCCAGCTGACGTGTCGTCTGCCAACTATCGGTACGAAGAAGATGGTGTAGTTCACTGTCGTCCAATCCAGTTGGCCTTCCTGACCTTGCTTTGCCCTCAGTGAATAATTTCCCTTTAAAGACTTTCCGAACCACTCATAACAGGCGCGATGAGTAGTAGATCCCAAGCCATATATGTGGTTAATTTGGTCTGCTGCCTGACGTGCTGTGGATTCTTTAATGAATTCTTGAAGAATGCCGTGCTGAAAACGGCCATGAGGTAGATCTGGCATTGAGTTCGGAAGATTGGATGGATAACGAATTACAAGAAGAGTCTTAACCTGTGTCTGCGTGCGAACTGTTTTCATTACTTATTATTGATAGGATTACGAAATCAGCAATCAACATTGGCTAGTGCGTTTACAAGGGGAAGGGTAAAAAAAATTTCGAAGTGTGAAGAGACTTTTTTTCCAACCTAATATAGAGATTCCCATATCTGCACTTGTTTTTGGAGTTTGCTACGGTAAGATGTTTTCATTACTTATTATTTGTCGACATCTCGTAATTCACCAGCAATGTCCGAAATATGCCAAATGCGATTTTGTATGGAACTTTTACTCCAATAAATTGTTCTCATTCTCAATGTAAGAAATTCTGACGATGGAACAACATGAAACAGCGGCAGAATGCCAGAAAAATGCTTCACATGCAATTTATTAGTGTCGGTGAGGTGAGTGCCACCAGTGTACCCACAGTGTAGGAGGAGACCACATGCTCTTCAACATGACCTACCACCTCGATCAATTGTCTCGCCTCTGTTATGCTTACAAAGTCGCGCGGTTATAACAAGCTGCTGCCGCCAAAACTGACTCTACAATGTCTGCTAACCTTCGAGTGGTCATTCATCTATTGACACTGAAGTGCGGATCTCCACTGGATGCTGCCCCTTCGAGAGACGAAATGAAGCTGGCGGAAAGAATAGCAAGTATCCTACAGGATTTCGAACTGCGACGGCTGGAAATCGACGAAGTGGAGAAGTTGGAGGTAGTGGAAGAAAAGGACCAAGAGTTTCAACCAGAAGAGGATTGTGCCGGAGTCACGACACCACTAACCAGTGAAAGCACTATCACGTTTTCGGGAGGAGAGATCGTTTCGGAGGAAAAGGTTCGGCTATACTAGAATTGTTATTCTATACAAGTTTGAAAACTGGGGAAAGTGGACTGTATCGCGATTCCAGCCTTGGGCTGCAGCGGAGTACCACTGCGCAGGAACTGTGAAGCCAAACACAAGTTCAGATATGGAAATCTCTATGGGTACCCGATACTATGGTACAAATGCAAAAACGCGATGTAGCATGGGAACCGAACCCTAGACCTCACGACCATGAGGCGTGCACTTTACCACTGCGCCACCCACTCCACGACACCGGAATCTTGCGCTGCCTTGAAGAGCTCGCTCTGCGGACACTTAACCATTACACCCTCGTACTCGTTTGTCTCAAGGATTCGGCAAAAACAAAACATGTTCTGTTACTATTTGGAGGACGGGGATTCTCCCTATTGTACTCGTTCTTGCCATTCCGGTGTACCGTTCAGACAGTTCCCTTATTAGTAGGGAGGGAGCAACACTAAAGTAACCCTAACTTTCATCCGTCGGGTCTCACTTATGACTAGTTCCCTACTCCCGTTCGAATTGCGGGTTGATGTGCAGGTTTGCGGGATACTGTGGCGTGCGGTTGCTTTCGCTGCGTCATGGATCGCGTCGGCGTCCAAATAGACACTCGATCGAAGCGCTGGGCAACGAAAGTGCTTTGAGCACAAGCAGCATGGATGACCCGTTCCTTCCTTAGCCTAGAACCCGCTCCCACTCCTCTTCAGCGACAAGAGCGACGGCAGAGGCGGAAGCGACAGGGCGGAGGACACGAATCGATCCGCCCAGTGGCGAGCCGTTGCCTGGGAAAAATCGATAGGTGTGCTTTGTTTTGTGGGTCCCGTAGCTCTCGTCGCGGAGTATGGAACACGCCCTCAAGCGAGGAGAGCGATTTTATTACGAACAGCTTGGATGGGTCTTATCTTTGCTAGAGGTGTCAAGTAGGATTACGCGTTCTCAACGACAAGAACGAGATCCGATGACAACGACATGGGTGATGTGCCTAAGCCCTTTCACACTACGAGGTCTCTGCGCGAAGTTCCATGTGAAGCTGCAGGCGTTTTCTCGTAAGCCGCAGTTGTCTAGATGAAACGGTACGTCTCGCGTGAGCAAAACGGGTAAACGCTCATGCTACGCGTTGGAACAGCTACGACACGTCGTGAATACTGATGGGCTGGCTTCCCGCAACTCGCATTGCGCCGAATAAGGTGTTTCGTGTTTCTATCTTGGGACTCTGTTCTCTATGTGGATGCAAAGCCGTTCAAAGGCAGCAGCCCTATACGACTTTCTGTGTTGCACGGAATTAAAAATGTTGCACAGCACTGGTGTGTTCCACCCCAGTGTCGAACTCAGCTAAGCCACTTCAGATGTAATTAACATACATGTGTCTTCTTACCACGTCTGATAACCACTGAACACGAAGTGATTCCTCCGAGTCGCTTTGAGTCTCCGTGTTTGATTAATTTTATAGTGGTGCCCCATCCACTAGAATAGATTCCACCTGCCATCGAGGGGTCATACTTAGACCTCATCGGCGGCTGCCGTGTTTGTTGCGTGGCTGACGTGGACGGACACGGCGGCCGCCGGTTGATCTGCAGGTTTGCGGGATACTGTAGCGGGCGGCTGCTGTCGATGCGTCGTGGATCGCGCTGCGACGTCTTGTATGCCAGCGATGGCTGCCTCAGCAAGCGGGCCGTGAAGCAGTGGATGTTGCGCTGCTCCATGGGAGGAAGGTCGGGGGTTCGGTTCTGCAGCGTTGAGTGCTTTTTGCATTTCAATTGAGTGGTCGAGATTTGAGGGATTTTGACGTCATTGAGCGGCGTTTTCTGGCCTGGTTCTGCTGGTGCTGCTGCGGACTCCCCTGAGCGACGAAGGCAGTTTCCACACGAGCAGCTTGGATCGCACCCACCCTGGAGTCCCTTCCCTGACCTGACTCTGCGCTCGAAGAGCGCAGAATCCAGCTGCGGACTCCCCCTGAGCGACGAAAGCAGTTTCCACACGAGCAGCTTGTATGGAACTCAAAATCTATTCCGATCTGGTTTTAGCAGCCATTGTTCCACTCCCTTTCGCAATGCAATTTCGACACATACCTGCTGAATACGAATTCCATACGTATATGAATTGCTCTCTCCAAAGCATTCGCTAAGGGGTGCTGTGAGACCACGCGGCAGCAGACACGTCGCAACGCGTCAGCCTGTGCAGAAACGCGCTCCGATGACGGATGATCTGCAGGTTTTCGGGATACTGTAGCATGATTTGGCACATTGCCACGGCAGCCGCCGATGAGGTCTAATGGCTATCCCATCGAGGCACAGCTTGATGTTTGAGAAATCAGGCAGCGCGACAGGAGGCACACCAGCCCCCTGCTGGGGCGTGGCGTCAGTAGGTACAGTCGCTGTTCTGCTGACCGGAAACTTTTGTTCTCCGTGTCAAAGGTATCGTAAGGCAGCCGTTAGACTCTCGGTGAAGTCTAGGGGATTGGGGTAGGTGAGGAAGGGGGAAGAGAGCAAGATCGCACGCCCCCCCCCCCCCAGCAGGGGGCGGGTGTACCTCCTGGCCGTTGCCCGAGAAATCACCACTGGAGTGGTTTTAACAGAGCAGGTCGAAGAAGGCAACTCAGCGCAATGGGGGAAAGAGGGGGGCAGCCCATCAGTACTCAAACACAAGCACGGGTTGACATGACATTTTCCACGGGTAGGACGAGTTTTTACCTGTTTTGCTCGCGCGAGACATACCGTTTGACCAAGGCCCTTTCCTTGCAACTTGCATTGCAGATACGTACGCGCCAGTTCCTGCACAGTAGAGAATTCCACGTCACCATATCCAACTGCAACGTTGAAGGAGGTCAAAGCTCATGGACTGTCCATCCTCCCCAACCGCCATTGTGCTCGTTATTCTATTAATAGTTTAATACGTCTCCTATTATAGCAGGCAACTTTTAATTTTGCCGCCGCTGTCGATTGGGCAGAGTGAGTGCACTCCCCTCCCCCACGTTGTGCACGCATTGCACCTACTTCATGTATGTAAGTTGGTATCATTTCCTGGAGCTACGGGTGCTTCTATGTGCAACTTGGAGTGGAGCTATGGCCGCTAAAATAAGATCGGAATAGATTTTTTTGGGTCGGGGCGCCACGTTGGCATTCGAGCGCGGTTGTATACAGGGTGGGTGCGATCCATGCTACTCGTGTGGAAGCTGCTTCCGTCGCTCAGGGGGAGTCCGCAGCTGAGGCTAGGGAAGGGACTTCAGGGTGGGTGCGATCCAAGCTGCTCTTGTGGAAACTGCTTTCGTCGCTCAGGGGAGTCCGCAGCTGGATTCTGCTCTCGAAGAGCCCGCAGCTCGAAGAGCTTCAGAGGGAGTCCGCAGCTGGATTCGCAGAATCAGGCTAGGGAAGGGACTCCAGGGTGGGTGCCATCCAAGCTGCTCGTGCGGAAAGTGCTTCCGTCGCTCAGAGGGAGTCCGCAGCTGGATTCTGTGCTCTTCGAGCGCAGAATTAGGCTAGGGAAGAAACTCTGTAGCTGTATGCAGAAGCATACAACTGGAAAAATGGGCAGAAAACGCCTGAAAATTGTGTAGACGTTAAAACCCCTGAACCTCATCCAGTCAGTTGAATGAAATGCAAAAACGTCAGCATGCATAGGATCCGAACCTCCGACCTCTATCGCCTGAAACCGACCTTCTACCCACTGCGTCACGATCCGTCTGGCATTCGACCTTCCGCGCGCACAAGATACCGATGCGCATCGATCGAATGCCAACGTGGGCACTGACGCAGCTCACGTGTGCATTCGCGTCGAACAAGTGTTCCCCTACACCAATTGCGCTCTCATACGCCACGCGTCTATTCCGATCTGATTCTAGAGGTTTTAGCAATTCTCTACAACTTGGAAGCAAACTGAATTGTTTGAACGCGAAGTCACCCGCTTAATAGGACTGCAATTTATGTGCTTAGTGATGGGTGCTCTTAAGCATGATTCAAGCGAACTACTCACATCGAACATTGCTGCCGCTTAGGGCTATGCTAGTCACAGTAAATGAGCTCCAGCACCACTAGACTTTCTGTGTTATCACTATAAATAAGACGTGTTTGATTGAGTGTTCGTCTAAGATCAGCCCGTTTTTATGGGTTAGCGGTCTGGACAGAAATAGCGTCTTCTTCAAGAGAGTTTGCACCTTCCTCACATTCCATCTGCCTTTTCTCGTACAGCCGTCGAAAATTGGAGCTGACGCACACGGCTTACACTGACATAAACACATAAGGGAAAAGGATAAATTATGGCGTTAATCAATCCCAATTATGATGCGCCACGCACTATTCTTCTACGGGATATCATGAGGGCAAATCGCAGTCGGCAACGACTTGCGATGACCAGCTGATGTATAGGCCAGAGTTTTATTCTTTCTAGAGATATCAAATACCTATTAATGAATCCCGGATTAATGGAAAGCTACACACATTGTCTGGGGGCGGGGAGGGGGGGGGTTGGACCGACACCAAGAACTTCAGCCAGTGCCACTTCCGTCTGCGCTGCACGAAAGTAGGTAATCGCAAGAAAGTTGCACAGCCTAGCCACAAGTTGGTTATTTTGTAATCCTGCAGTATTCACATATTGTAGATGATCGTTCTAGTAACGTCGTAGAATCCACATTTGCCACTCATAATTAATTCTGCTTTCCTGCATAATACAATGCTTAGTGATCCGTACATATTTGTTTCAATTTTTAAAACATCGCGCGAAGCGCAAGTGCGAGGCACACCGATAGGTGTGACGGAGCACTTGTTAATTAAATAGACTAGTGAAGGTCTCGAGTTCAGTCCTACCGGCATGTTGCCTGGAAAACAAAGCATCAATTTATTTATTTATTTATTTATTTACGCCGCTAAGGACGTGCCAAGCATAGCCATGAAGCAAAAGGCGAACCACAAATGCTGGATACAAGACAACTGTAGTGGAGAAATGGTAATAAACACAAAAAATGAACTTGAAAGAAAAAAGAACAGAAAGAGATGAAGCAGGGTATTAAAACTCAATAGTCAAAGAGATAGGAAGAAAAGAACATTCACAACAGAACAGACCAAGGATACAAGTTGGTTTCGTGGCAGAGATCCCACTCCCAGCAACAAAACACTTAGCCTGAGGTGGCATTATTTAACGGCCGAGTATATTGTGTATTTAAGAAAAAACGAAAAGACATTAAAGAAAATTTATAACAGTAGAGATCGCATGCAGCGCTGTCGGAGGAGGTGCCGGCTGTCGCATGCACCCGGTACCAGGGTCAAGCTTGAGGTTCGGGAATCGAAGGGGGGGTCGTACTGTGGCCTCGTCTGGAGGGGGGGGGGGTCGTGCTCTTCCGGTTTTGGCAGAGGATTCTCTCTTATTCTTCAGGTTTTTTGGTGTTTTTTCAATTCTTAATAAGTTGTTTTTTCCAGGAATGCTTACGAAGGTGTGGAGTCTCTCCTTCGTCCCGCGAAGTTGTAAAAATTAATATAACAAGTTTCAAATAATGATTGTATTACTCGTTAGAAATAAAGATTTTCCGCCGGCAGATTTGGAGTCAATGAGAACTTTCCATTTTTCAGTTTTTTTTTTCAGGAAGTCATAGACGCGACAGTTTTCTGCCTGAACGAGCGACATCTACGTCCTAAATTGCAGTCTATAAAATTTGAAGTGTCAATTGCTAGGGAAACATAAGTGCTTTTCCTACAAGATTTTTGGAAGCACTCTTCGAAGCGATGACCGAATGGCAACCGAGGATGGACTTGTCACGGAGCTAATTTTCTCTCTTCTGCTGGAAACAGCATCAGAAAGTGAGGTTGTACCCAGTAAAGTTTTAATCCACCGGTTGACACAGGGGAATAAAACGTGTTTTTGTGAGACAATCTTCTGTATAAACAGACGCTCCGATTTGTATCATTTGCCGAAAAAATTCGACACCGTTAATCACATGGAAGCCGCTACTTTTACAAGCTGCTTTTTAAAGCATAGAACCCACACCTCTTACAGTTTTAGAAGTTCTGTGAATTTTTCAGAGATGTCGCACAAACTTCGAAATATGGTAGGTTACGTGGAGCCATTGCGTTCTCCGATATCACCGATCGCCACTGAAGGACGGACTTCTTGCGGCAAAAAAAATCTACCTTCTGGAGGAAGAGCATCAGAGAGTGAAAGCTGTACCAACTTAGAGTTCAAGATGTGATTAATATACAATCATAAACTAAGCTTCTTCGCAGCGATCTCCGATATGATTAGGGCTGACTGCATTTAAATTTTTCGCTTTTCAAGAAAAATTAATTTTTACCTGAAGCAGATCACCCACACAGTTGAAATCTTGCCACAAAAAGTATCAGGTCTTGTTCAATGCATAGTGTAAAAATCATGGTTTCCTGAAACGAATAGACTGGATCCACCACTGGTCGATATCGCACCGACGTCATGGGAGCGACGAAATTCGACGTTCACAAAAATGACTATAACTCGGTAAGTTTTCCACAATTTTAAAAAGCCGATGGCTTTTTAGAAACTACAAGAAAAGTTGTTTCATAAGGCGTGAAAATCGGTTTTCAAAAACTAGGTCTTCATAGGGGGCGGAGGACTTCGATTTTTGCGCGAAAAAAATTGAAGTGATTTTGTATAAACAATAATATCCCGGTAGGTTTTTGGAATTTTGAAAGATTTAATAGCCTTTTAAAAACTAGAGGAAAAGCGCTTTCGAATCATGAGGAAATTAGTTTCGTCAGGGAGGTCCTCATAGAGGGCGGTGGGGATTCGATTTCTGGTCCATTGTTGCAGAAATACGTGCCAAAAATCGAACCCCCCCTCGCCCCGTATGAAGACCCCTTTTTTGAAAACCGTTTTCTATATGGGAAGAAAGCATCTTTTCTCTATTTTTCAAAAAGCAATTGGGATTTTCGAATTTCGAAAAGGGAACCGAGTTATGATCAAATTTTCGAAGAAGTGCTCGTAGACTCTGCACCGTCGACACTGGAGTGATTTCATAAAAATGATCATAACTCCGTTCATTTTTTGAAATTCGAAAATCCCAATTGCTTTTTGAAAAATAGAGATAAGATGCTTTCTTTCCATATAGAAACCGGTTTTCAAAAAAGGGGTCTTCATAAGGGGCGAGGGGGGTTCGATTTTTGGCACGTATTTCTGCAACAATGGACCAGAAATCGAACCCCCACCGCCCCCTATGAAGACCTCCCTGCTGAAAACTAGTTTCTACATGGTTCGAAAACGCTTTTCCTTCAGTTTTCAAAAAGCAATTGGGATTTTTAGATTTCAAAAAATGAACCGAGTTATGATCAATTTTGCGAAGCCGTAACCAGAGGAGTTGGTCGGCCCATCACCGGAGTCATTGGAGTGATTTCACAAAAAATGTCCATAACTCGGTTCGTTTTTTGGAATTCAAAAATCCCAATTGCTTTTCGAAAACTAGAGGAAATGCGCTTTCGAAACATGTAGAAATTTGTTTTCAACAGGGAGGTCTTCATAGGGGGCGGTGGGGGTTCGATTTCTGGTCGATTTTTGCCAAAAATCGACCAGAAATCGAACCCCCCTCGCCACCTATGAAGACCTCCTTTTTGAAAGACGATTTATGCATGTTCAGTTAGCATATTTTCTCTACTTTTCAAAAAGCAATTGGGATTTTTGAATTTCGAAAAACGAACGGAGTTATGATCATTTTTATGAAATCACTCCAGTGTCGACGGTGCAGAGTCTACGAGCAGTTCATCACAAATTTGATCATACTTGGTTCATTTTTTGAAATTCAAAAATCCCAATTGCTTTTTGAAAAATAGAGATAAGATGTTTTCTTTACATATAGAAACCGGTTTTTAAAAAAGGGGTCTTCATACGGGGCGAGGGGGGTTCGATTTTTGGCACGTATTTCTGCAACAATGGACCAGAAATCGAACCCTACCACCCCCTATGAAGACCTCCCTGTTGAAAACCAATTTTTGCACGATCCGAAAGCGCTTTTCCTTCAGTTTTCCAAAAGCAATTGGCTTTTGTAAAACTCGAAAAACTTACCGAGTTACGATTACTTATTCTATATCACTTCAATTTTTTTCGCGCAAAAATCAAAGTCCTCCGCCCCCTATGAAGATCTAGTTTTTGAAAACCGTTTTTTACAACTTGTGAAATAGCTTTTCTTGTAGTTTTAAAAAAGTTATTGGCTTTCTAAATTGTGGAAAGCTTACCGAGTTATACTCATTTTTGCGAATGTCGAATTTCGTCGCTCCCATGACGTCGGTGCCATATCGATCAGAGGTCGATGCAATCTATTCGTTTCAGGAAACCATGATTTTTACACTATGCATTGAACAAGACCTGATACTTTTTGTGGCAAGATTTCAACTGTGTGGGTGATCTGCATCAGGTAAAAATTAATTAATTTTTCTTGAAAAGCGAAAAATTTAAATGCGATCAGCCCTAATCATATCGGAGATCGCTGCGAAGAAGCTCAGATTTTTACTGTGTAATACTCATGACTTAAAAATCCATGAAGCACAATTTCACTCTCGCGTGTTCTTTCCTTGAGAAGATTGAAAAATTTTCCGCGAGAAGACCACCCTCAGTCTCCATCGATGATATCGGCGAACGCAATGGCTCCACGTAACCTACCATATTTCGGAGTTTGTTCAACGTCTCTGAAAAATTTACAGAGTTTTTAAAACAATAAGAAGTGTGGATTCTACGCTTTAAAAAGCAGGATCCATGCTTCCATGTGATTAACGGTGTCGAAAATTTTCGGCAAATGACACAAATCGGAGCGTGGATTCTACGGCGTTTAGAAAAGCAGGATCCGAAGGCTGTGCCATGTGAGTAACGGTGGTCGAAAATTTTCGGCAAATGACACAAATCGGAGCGTCTGTTCATACAAAGGATCGTTTCAGAAAAACAGGTTTACAAGTCCATCCTCCGGTTGCCATTCCGTCATCGCTTCTGAGAGTGTCTAAAAAATGTTGTGGATAAAGCACTTAAGTCAGCTTTAGCAATTAACACTCTGCATTGTATAGAGTACAATTTCGAATGCAGATGTTGCTCCTTCACGTACAAAAATGTTCCGTGTTCACGAGATGCTCAGAAAGCCTGAAAAGTTGAACTCGTTGTGATTAATTCGACACCTGCTCTCAAAAGTGCTTTATTTTCAACTGTAAACAAACAAAATATTATTATCAGAAGATTACATGCACAAAACCTTTATCAGAGTTTTTTCTAACAAATTACTAAATCAAACAGTTGCCCTCTTTCTTGAGCTAATCTGATACAGTCGACGCTGCATCTGGAAAGAAAGACCTATTAAAGGGTACAAAAATTGCATAGAAAATTTTAAAAAATCAATGCGGATAGGAAATAAAACTGTGGTCTACACAAGGGGGAGGGTCGTACCAGATCCGCTCTGGGAGGGGGGGGTCGTAAATTTTCGGCGAAAATCGAACCCCACGCTTGACCCTGCCCGGTACCATGTTCTTGGCTCGGATTTTCCGCCTTGGCCAGCCAAGCCTTCTATCCCCGCGGCGTCGGCCAATTGGTCTCAGAGTATCTGGGAAGGACAAAGCATTGATTTGTTCATCGGCTGACCACCACAAGTCATTGTATG
>OX377205.1:72582324-72608390 GCA_947396885.1 Heligmosomoides polygyrus polygyrus | reverse complement strand
CCCGCGGAAAGGCACCATTGATTCATCAATACAGAGTTCCTTACATGGGTTGTACATGCGTTGGAAGGAGGTATTTAGCAGATCCAACAGCGGCTAGATTTTGTAGAGGCGATTCGCCTTATCCGAAGTTTCATTATCAGCATATTAAGAGAAGTTAGCAAGGTCTCGAACCGGGTTCTGACCATGATTTTCCTCACCACAGGAGTGACAAAAACGGGATCAGAATAGTCCAGAATAGGCCCAAAGCGTTGGAAGCCGTACAATTCCCATATACAGACAGATGCCCATGAAATGCCTGAGTTCACGAGAGGAGGTCTCGGTCCAAATTCTATTCTATCTTCGCCATCTTCTGATATCCATGCCTGTTCGTCTCTATCACTATGAGGTCTAGCAACTGATCATTCAGGAAGAGACGGAAGTAGTCGATAGGGGTCTTGCAATCTTCGACGTCTGTATGGGAGCCACATTTCTTGTCGAAAGTGAATCGGTCGTAGATGAAGGCATCTTCGGTCCACGTTTCCTCTTCTGCATCATCACTCTCATCACCATCTTCATCATCGGATGAGCATGATTCCACAGCAGGGATGGGCGGGAATTTTGAAAATTTTCTCAAAAAACAGAAATCAGAAAACAGAAAAGCAAAAACGCCAGAAAATCAGAAAACAGAAAACAGAAAATTTCGAAATTATCACACGACCTAATTATTCTGCTCAAAGATCCATTTTTTTCAGTAGCAAATGTTTTTGTATGACTAGAAATGTAGTCGTAAACCAGCGTTTTAATTTGCAAGCGGTTATAAAATTTTTTGGTACACTCCAGTGTACTGCAATCAGCAAGTTATAAATCTTGTCTGATAGATCGTAGGAATCTTGACACTTGAAATATACAGCATTACTCATCAGCTCAGTTTCACCGCTAACGCCTCAGTTAGATAATGGTCCCACTAGTAAGAAACTGGCCTTTTAGAGTACCGAACACGATGAAAGCTCAGTGATCATTGTTTGCATGTTTCAACACAATTGCTTGAGTTTGTAGACACACTCTCGCAACATGCTCTAAAGCTGTGCAGAGATTCGTTGAGTATTACTGGCTCTGCCAGAATCTGTATTCCTAGTTCGTCTCATTCTTCTGGAATATCTTTCCTTGTAAGTGGCCTAGTTTCCGCGTAGCTGAAAGTTTTCAGGCCAACTTATCGGTGCTCTTTACAGCACCTAGTTACTATTTACCCGACTAAAGATATTGTGTACTGGCTTGACATTTCACAGAACAGCACGAGTTTGTGACTGAAGGGGCTGTCAGCACAAAAGATCTTGGGTGAAGGTGCTTTCTTGAATGCATAGACACCATATAATGAAGATCAAGCATGTGCCCTCTTTATCACATTATTATTATTTCTCCTCATATCGGCATATCATATTACATCTCAGTGGAAGACTAGCAGAACCGCCTTGCTGTGCAGAGGAGTGCACGACACCAGCAACCACCGCCCGATCTGCCTGACGTACGTAGTCTATAAGCTGTTCACTCGAGTCATCTTGAATAGGATCGGCAGAACGCTGGACGAAGGAGAGCCATGCGAGCGAGCAGTGTTTCGGAGATTCAGCACGATCGACCACATACACACCATTACGAAGCTCATCGAAGTGTCGCGAGAGTACAAGCGGCCGCTGTGCCTTACGTTCATCGACCTGAAGAAGGCATTCGAATCCCTCGAAACTGAAGCGGTCATCGACGCCCTGCTCACTCAGGGCGTTCCTACTCTGTACATCAGAGTCCTTCGAGAGCTGTACAGTGGATGCATGACAGACGTCTCGTTACTCTACAACGACATCGTTGCCAGTGTGAACAGAGAGGTCGATGAGAGGATACCATATCCCCGTTTCTCTTCAGCACCACACTCGAAAACCTCATTCCGAACTAGAATGGGAAGACATGGGAGTGCAAGGCGACGGACGGCAGCTACACCATCTAACAGCGAGCGCTAGCCAGGCGGAGCAGATGCTTGCTGGCTTCGACCGTGTATGGTCGAACGTTGGACTGCAGCTGAATCTTACGAAGGCGATGTTCATGAGGAACGGACGAGTTTCTGATGCCTCATCCTCGCTCAACGGGACGAACATCCTCGAATGCTCCAGATACGTACATCCGGGTCGCGAAAACAACATGACCAACAACTAGCGCCGGAGCTGGGCAGGAGGAAGCGAGCGGCTTGAGGGGCTGTCAAGAGCGTCGAAAGAGTCGTGGAGAAGACAAAGAACGTCCGGCTCCGTAACCACCTTTTCGACTTCACTGTTCTCCCTGCCCTAACATACGCACCAGAGACCTGGACTTTACGAAAGCAGGATGAACATGCGATCAGTATCGCGCAGCGTGGAATCAAGAGGACAAGCTCGGAGTGACACGACTCACGCAAGTGAGAGAAGGGCTCGAGACTTCCGAGCTTCGCCGACGTTAGAAGATCAGAGACGCTGTCGCATGGGCGAAGTCGTCGAAAATTTGGTGGGCGCGTAATGCGCTTCGCAGACACCGACTGGATTCTGCGGGATGTCAAGAGAACACCAGGATGCCCACCAACGCGTTGGTCGAACTTCTTCGTCAAAGACCTGAACAAGGAATATGACGCTCTTCGTGTCTCTCGAGCGAAAAGGATCCAGTGGAGCACCCTGGAACGCGGCATCGACGTATGGAGACGCTGCTAGTGCCCACTTGAACAACTCGATGATCAGTGGGACGACAGATGATATACGTGATGAATGAGAAATTTCATATATCAGTGCTGTATCACTACAGCAGCGAAATCGAAGGTAACTAAACTTTTCTGTTTCTTACTAATTTGTGGCTCCAAAAACTGAGCAACCTTCAGAGTTAAAAAAGCAGCTTCTACAAAGGCTCTGCAGAAAGAGATATTGGGGATGACCGGCCAACAATTTTCAATTTTTAAACCGGAGGTGGAGAATAATCCTACACACAGTAACTCTAGGACAAGTGGTTAGTTAATACATAATTTAGCGCCCCTCGCAAGGAGAGCCTCCAGAGTGGTCGTGAGCTTTTGCTATGCAAATTTTACCGGATGTAGGGTCCCGTGTGGGGAGTCCAAAACCATAGTTACTTTTTTCGGAATGCTCTTGTGTGGTCGACAAAAAAAAACCGTCTGGACGCGTGAACGCGCAACTCACAACGCCCTGTTGCCACCCAATCCGATGTGGTCCGTTGGCGTAGTGGTAACAGGGTCGCCTCTCGGGTGCACTGAGGGGGTTTGATGGTTCGGTCCCCGGTGCCGCCAGTGTTTTGCACACATCAGATCGTTATTATTATAGGCTTGCGTGACCACAAGGGTCAATTTGTGCACGATTAATGCTTTTAGTATTTGAACCTAGCCTTTTTGGGCTTTTGTTTCAGTTACCTCTCTATGAATCGTATTCATACTTATCCATGAAGTTTATGTGTTTGTGTGCATTTACGGTATCGTTGCTGATGTGGTACAGTGCATATACGATCCAATGAGAGATAACTCAAACGAAAGCCCAAAAAGGCTAGGTTCAAATACTAAAAGCAAAATCGTGTACAAATTGACTCCTGTGATCACGCAAGTGCATAATAATAACAATACGATGTGTGCAAAAACATTGGCGGCACCGAGGAGCGAACCATCAAACCCGCTCGGTGCACCCGAGAGGCGACTCTGTTACCACTACACCAACGGACCGAATCCCGTTGGGTGGCAGCAGGGCGTTATGAGCTGCGCGCTCACGCGTCTAGACGGTTTTTTTTTCGACCACAGAAGAGCATTCCGAAAAAAAGTAGCTATGGTTTTGGATTCACCACACGGGACCCTACACCCTTTAAAAATTGCATCGCAAAAGCTCACGGCCACTCAGGAGGCTTACTTTGTCAGAATACTAGTTTTATAGCTTTGATATGAAATTTCTAGTGATCGTAGATGGTCCAAACTACTGTTAACATCGAAAAGAATACGAAGCCAAATTATGGAAGTCGAAAAATGTCCTATGAAGGAACTCCTTGCCAGCAGCACTTACACAATCAATCAATCAAACAAAGCTGCATAGTTCATGAGTATATGGCGCAATTGCTACATGAGCACATCGAAAAATGCCACATGCCTGCCATTTAAGATACTCTAAAACACTATTTTGGAATGAAGCTCACTATTCTATGATACTTTTTGGATTCTTCTCATTGGATTTCTGTGATAAAATTTGGATCGCAACTCTATTTTCTGTATTCTGGCCAGAAAATAGAACAGAAAAGAGAAAAAATTTGCCCAAAATGGCCAGAAAATCAGAAATCAGAAAACAGAAAACAGAAACTCCGCCCATCCCTGTTCCACAGGCGCGATCAAACTATGAACAGCAGTTCCATCCTCGGCGAAGCCGTCCTCTTCACCGCTTTCCAGCAGTACTTCATCGAAACTCCTGTCCAGTTGAGCAAAATCGTCATCCATCGCATCCATGGTAGGTTGGAAAATTGAGCGCACTCCCTGGGACATTGTCCAACGAACAATCAGCACGCGGAAAAAACGCGCGCTGTCCCTCTCGGCACTCGCGTGAAAATCAATCGTGTCGTGAAGGGGTTAACAGGGATCCTCTGCGACCATAGATGCTCCAGTACGCTCAAAGGCAAGCTCTATATAACAGTTGTTAAGCCTGCCCTCCTCTACGGCAGTGAGTGCTGGGCCCTGGGTAAGGCGCAGGAGCGGCAACTGCACGCGGCGGAGATGAGGATGCTGAGGTGGGCATGTGGATGGACCCGTCGGGACAGAGTGCGAAATGAGTATGTTAGGGCAGTGATGAAGGCAGCCCCGATCCAGCTGAAGATAAGAGAGCAGCGCCTGAGGTGGTACGGGCACGTCCTCAGAAGATCAGATGATCACCCCACAAGGTTGGGCCTAGATTTCGAGGCACCCGCAAAGCGTGCGGGAGGAGCCCCAAGGAAAAGATGGAAGGACGTGATCATGAGAGATCTCGCCGAAATCGGCGCCACGGCAGATGATGCCTTTGATAGGATGAGGTGGCGACAGATCACAAGGACAGCGGAGCCTGCGACGGCGGGGACTAAACGCTCAGGAGAAGAAGAGCGAGAAGAAGCAGGTACTGCGTAATGATGAGACGAATGCGGAACCAGCGCGATGTGGGGTGCACTGAATACTGACTACCCATGTTCCTTGTGCTGTTGATAAAATGTGGACTCGACAACCACTCCCAACGAACGCCCTTTGTTTCGCCCAGTCAGCTTCAGAACCCTATCGGTACTGTCTCGAGAGAAGGCTCTAGTAGGCATTCTGAGCACGCGCCAGCTTTCACATGTACATCAGGTCGACTCCTAGTTCGGAGGTCCTCGCCAAGACAAGCCAAGCCTTTCATCCCTTTAATGGATTGATTCCAGACTTGCCTTGAAAGGCTAAATCTCTGTATTGTCCATCGGGTTGCCACAGCAGACGTATGCGCCAGATACGCTTTTTTATAACAGGAAATAGAAGTAAAATGCGTGTTGTTTAGTTAATACCGTACAATGTCCTTTGTGCTTTTTGTCGCAAAAGGGGTATTGTTGGACAGCGATGTGAACGCGAAAGTTAACGCGGTCACTGCGATTCGCCAGCGTCGTAGAGTACCACGAGACAAGGCGAGAGACATTACGTCACGCCGCACGTTTTCCATTTTTACTTCGACACACGACAGCAGCACGTGGTCTCTATGATAAGATAGCTGGCTGCTCTTCGAGATTCAGATTTCTTGCATTCTTGCATAGGTGCAATCCTAGTTGGTGGTGGCCGCTCTTAAACGACTTTTCGACGACCCACAATAAATGGCCAGCAACATGTGGAAACAAGTAAACTACACCCGCCTGGCTGCCCAGATAGACTCAGATTCCGGTTCCTGGTCTGGAGAGGGAGCCTAAACAGAGGAACAGCAAAAGAGGCTCGTTGGCAAAACGCCGAGATTTATTGGACTCGCCTATTTGTAGTCCAGCTCTTCTAAAGGAACTTTCGCACACGTATCACTTTCCTGCTTCTAACATCACGTGAACATGCTGTCTCTTACATGGCATACGGCAATCAGTCATCCAACTCCGAATCTAGTGGGCTAGACGTCCGAATAGCACTGTTTCATTAATTTGCGAGGGTAGAGCCACGAAACGAGTAACACAGAATCGCATCTTCGTGTGCCTCTTTACAACATGCTAGTCACAGGCTCTACCAAATTTAGAAGAAAGTGGCAAAACACTTGCTTCCGCCGACTAAGCCTGCACTATTTTATTGCCTACGCATATGTACATATCCTTTTTGGCCAGCAACAACAAACACATCAGGAGATCGAATAGCGTTTTTGGAGCTTTCCTCGCTTTCGGCTTAATTCGAACATTTGAAGTTGAAAAGCGAAAAAACAGACTTGGAAGCACGAAATACCACCACGGAAGAATCTCCGGCTCCACAAATTCAAACCACGTTTCAGTTCCGTACTCGTCCATACCTGTTGAGAAGTTCAACCGTTGCCGAAAATCACATCCGGGGGGCAGATTCATCAACGACTTACAGAGATTTAACGGAGAAATTACAGCAGAGATTCCTGATAAAGCCAACATTTCACCATATCGCCTGTTGATATGTCGCGTTAATTCGCGTTTTTTCTTCAGAAGATTTGGTAGTGGTCTCTCCATTAAATCTCTGTAAGTCGTTGATGAATCTGGCCCCAACTGAGAAAGATTTCTCACCCTCAAAACCGCTCATGATTCTTTTGAAGTAGAAAATAAAGCACACCGTATTTTCCCGATGCGATAAATGCCTATCAATTCGAAACCATGGGTCGGATTCCAAGGGTCGGAGAACAGAGAATTCACAGCGGAAAACTCACATTCAGATAACGCGGCTTATCGCTCACCATATTGCTTGATAAGCCACGCTATCAGGGATTTTGGCTGTAATTTTCTCTGTTAAATTGCTGTAAGTCGTGAATCCGGCCCCAATTTCTTCTACAGCACCGGTTTGACCCTACGGTTGTCTGGTACAGCATCCTACTACGACGCTGTATGCAAGCCTCAAATGGGGATCCGCCTTGTGAGTTGTACACGTAACAAACGCGCTTTAGCTGCAACTGATAAATGCCGTTCGGCTACCAGGGGCCGGATTAATCAACGACTTAAGTAACTTTAACGAAGAATTGTAAGCTTATCAAGCGATATGGTGAGCGATGAGCCGCGTTAGAAGCTCAGATAATGGGCTTATCGTTCACCATATCGCTTGATAAGCTTACAATTCTGCGTTAAAGTTATGTAATTCGTTGATGAATCCGGCCCCAGAACGACATCGATAACTGTCCCCCATCTGCCTGCTGTTCCTAATCCACAAGTTGTTCACCCATGTCTGCCTAAATACGGTCGCCAGAACGCTGAAGGAGGATTTCGGAAGAGGATTCAGCACGCACGACCACATATTCAAAATTATGTACGAGGCACATCGAAGTATCTCGAGAGTATGCCACTGTGCCTCGCGTTATTCGATAAGAAGAATGCATTCGTTTCCGTCGAAACGTTCATCGAAGCACTGCTCACTCAGGGCGTTCCTACTATACTTGTGCCTGAATGACCGATTCGAATAGGCATTCGAATGATTTCCATCCGAATTTGAGTATTCGGATTCGAACATTCAAAATGTCGCGTTTCTCGAACGTAATCGAATTCGAATATTCATAAAAACAACACCTTTCGAATATATTCGAATTCGAGTACGCGAAAATTGCGGGCATTGAAACCATTAGAATATTCGAAAAATTTGAAGAGCACAGCTATAGTTCCTGCTCAGTACATCGGAGTTCTCCAAGGGATGTGCAGTGGATTCACGATCAAGATCTCACCATTCTATTATAATGACGTTATCGTCAACGTGAAGAGAAGGAAATCGGCGGGATGTCATAACCCTACCCAATCAGCGGTGCGCAATGAGGGGGATCGAGAGGACGATGATTGGAGTGGCACGATTCTGGTAAGTTAGGCAAGACAAGTTAGAAGGCCTCTGGAGCTATCAGCTTCGACGTTCTAGAATTGGAGAGGCGGTCGAGAAGTCGTCGAAAATTAGATAGGCCGCTATAGTAAAACGTTTCTCTATAATCGCTAGAAAAAATGGTGACCAACAGAATTCTACGGAACAAGTGCTCCGACACACCTAACGGCGTGTCTCGCACTTGCGTGCTTCGCGCTACTTTGCAGCATCACTGACACACGGAAAGTAGTTTTTGTAAAACTTGAAATTCACTGACATACAGGATCTGCCGTGTACTTTATTGGCATCAAGTCGTTCGCCACTTTCTTGCGTTCGTCATAGACATTCTCTCCGGACAGTCCGGTAGCGCCACTGGTTTGTTTGCGCTGCGCAGTACTTCTGCCTACAGGTTGCTCCTCTGCAACCGTTCTCGTGCCCAATAGCTCGTGTTTCCGGAGATCGTTGACACGTCATCCGAATCCGGACGGCAGGTTTCCCTTCGCTCGCTTCTTCTACCTGGATCTAATCGCTGCTCCGCCTTTACTATCTTCCACCTCCCCCCACGTCCCTGGTCGCAATCCTAGCTAACTTCCTTGTTTCCACTATTGATCCCCTTACTGGTCTCTTCTTGCTGGTTTCCCTGTCCTGGTCACCAGGATGTTCCTTTCCCTTCCTGGTAGCTCTCCTGGTCCACCCTAGAGTTCCCCCTTACTTCCCTTCTCCACCACTCCCTTAATGGTCCTCCCACGCTCACGGCAGAGATCGGTGACATGTATTGGGAATCAGGACGCTTAGAAGCCGATGCTGCTGTGTCAAGCAGGAGGAGGCTACGCTTCCTCGGCCACCCCATGTTCAATTCTGAATGCGGCAGGTTTCTAACCTGCGTGAGATGCGCCTCATCATCTGCAGCGCGGGCACCTAACTCAATTATGTAGTGGTAGATCGATGTCAATAGAACACTGGGGCGCCCACCATAGCGCTTGGTGCACTTTTTTGTTAAAGCCCTGAACGAGCAATTGACTCTCCTACGATTAGCTCAAGGGCATTCGTGCGTGGGGTTTTATTGGTGTTGCGTATTTCACAGAACGCAGAACTCGAGAGTGACTTCCATGAGTTTTGACTAGTGGAGACAGATACTTTCACGATGAAATTTCCAATCATGAGTGGTTTCTAATGGTCCTTCTATAGGAACAATATTAATACGAATATGAGGACGAACGCCAGTTCTTCTTCTTGAGTGTCTCTTCGTAATGCCATTGTGTATTCTCGTTGTTTGATTTGATGGGGTGGAGCAGCTCGTACACTCTCTGTTCGAAACAGCCATTCACCTCTGCTTGCGTACCGAACCCGTATGGTGGACTGTCATGAAAATTTCAGAACAATTCGAACATTCAGAAGCACCTGTTTCAAAACTCTTCATTTTCGAATTCACACAAGTTACTTATCTGCACTAGAACTATGTTACACTGCAAACAAATCAATGCAAACGTCGATCATATAGGTTGATTAAGCTACTCTCAAGATTCTGGCCAAGTAACAGAGTATCAGTACCGATAAATAACTGCTCATGCTGCAGCCTCTTCACCCCAACTTCGTCACGGAGGTATTGCAGCGACTGGAGAGCACAAGATTGGAATCGCCGATCTCGTGCTGAAACTTGCTTCTAGTACAACAAGGAACGGCTGGATTACTCCCAGTGGGCATCTCACCCTTCGTGCTTTGACCCTCTTCTCCACCTCAGCTGGTGCGTAGGACGACACCGAGTCACCATGGTCAATCTGAAGTCTCTTGACTCGTCCCTCACTGAGCTTCTTCGGTGACCTTACAGCAGAGAGCACATTGAAAGCTTCTAAAATGTCGTTGAAGAGCCTAGAGGAGCAGAACAGCGTCCGCGAATGTTGAGACGATAAGAGAGTGAAGGTATCGAGGGTTGAAGTCCACCGCCGATCTTTTCAATATACAGTACTGGTCAGTGAAGTATGCATTTTTACGTTTTGAGGGTAACATCCTATAAACTCAAGCTCTTGGACTGGCTTTTTTTTACAATGAGAGCTAATCTTCAAATGTGATAAAAATTCAAATTTTCAGCTACTTAGAGATGATTTAATTTTTATTCGGCAAAACTCGATCTTCGCTGTTCAAACTTTATATAAATTTTCATTCTTAAACCAGTTGTTGCGAACTCGGTAGTCCCGACCTCCGGACTGGCATACATGCCCTGGGCCCTGAACCACTCAACGGCACCACGCAACTACAAGAGGGGATCCGACTGTGGGAAAGGGATCCGGCGAGGAAGCCCAGCCTTAGGCGCCTTTTAGGCCCCTGTTATACTCCCGCGGGAGCTTCCGCGGATGGGCGGAAATCGCGTCGGGACCCCGCGCCGGGCCACTCGTCGCGGTCCGCCACTCCCGCCATCCGCGGATCGCCGCCGACAGACGACGAGAGGGGTGTTATACTTCCCGCCCGCGGGAGGGCAGCCGTCCGCGGTGCACTGCACCGCGGAAGGCTGTCGTCCCGTGGAGTTGGGCGCGGGAAACGCTCTCCGATGCGACGCTAGCCGCCCCGGGACGACGATGACCGTCCGCGGTGCACCGTCCGTCCGCGAACGTCCCGCGGAAGCTCCCGCGGGAGTATAACAGGGGCCTTATACTTGCGCCGCCTCGCGGCGCGGCGTGATGGTCGGCATGGCTATCGATTTTTCGCGCCGCGAGGCGGCGCCGCATCGCTTGTATACTCCGCCGCCGCAAAACACCACACTTGACGGAATTTTGGGTTACGGTATTCTGCGAATCGCGCCGCCGAGGGGAAGGGCGCGGCGCGGCGCGATCAGCCGCGGCAGACTCGGTGTAGGGTGGGAGATTTCACCTTTTCGACCAAACTTCTTCTATCGGGAAGGAGGAGGGGGTATTTAGGGTGCTGGTCACGAATCTGACATCGTTTTTTGAAGTTACAGGCGATTACCAGGTTTGGATGATTAGGGAGTTTGGGCGAAATCGGTGACCATGACCTTAGCCCGTACCTTCTGTAACCTAGGAAGAAAATGGAGATCTGTAGACATTCACGAAGCTTCATATACCACGCTAAAGATATGTTTAGTGCACAGTGACCCTAGAATGGTCAAACAAGAAAGAATTTTGAGTGATTCTTGACGATGAGTACCTTCCAGCAGTTTTACATTTGGACCCGCACGTATCGCAAAATAAGGAGAGGTTTAGTGCCGTTTGTATTGCAGGGGATTCGATTCAATACCACACTCACCAGTTTCAACCGTAGGTTGAGGGGACGACTTCGACTCCAAGCTTAAGAGAGGATTCGTCGCTCACCGAAGAAATCCCACGACAAACATTGACAAGATGCAATGCTCTGATCAACCAGACGAATCCTTTCTGTTTTGCTCCTTCAACGACTCATGGACCGCTTCTGGAGCACGGGCCGTAGTGCGCAGAAACTCGTGGCCGCGCGTCGCTGACGCTTCCCTTTCTAACTGCAATCGCGCAGCGGCGCGTCAAATTCGGGGCGCGGCACGGCCAGTCGCGCCGCGCGCAGAATTGACGCGTCGCTCCGCGGCGGGAGTATAAAAGGCGCCTTAGTCGCCTCCCTCTCGGTCTGAGAGGGCTACGGACGCCCTTAGTGGGACGCCCGTAGGGGTCTAGCACCCGAGTAGCTCAACTTGTATATAAAGCAGTGCACAACGGATACATAGGACCCAACAACAACACGAACTGCCCCAAAACCCCAGCAGTAACTAAGGTGACTCACCGACTGGTGTGTCCTCCAATGCCGTCCTCTGTTGGATAAACCTTTCTCGCTCATTGTGAGCTCCGAGGCTCTCATCTTGACGCCCAAGTCCATCCCATAGACCTTCGAATGAATTGAAGTTGTGAGACTGCGACGCCAACGGCAGCAGTGGATCGTTGTTCTCGTGTTCCAGTTGGTTAGTAGTTTCTACTTGTCTTTCGAGTCATTATCCTGCTTGAGAACAAAACCCACGGAGGTCTGCGCTGCGAACATATGTCAAAATAACGGTCTCTATAACGTTAGGGTGCATTTTGAAGTCCATTTTACCCTCAATCCAATGAAGATGATCAACTCTTTCGTCAGGGAAGCTACCGTGCACTGAGCCACCGCTACGCTTCACAATCGGCAGCTGGTACCCTTGATGGTATCCGCTACCACAGAACATCGCACAAACTCGATTCCATCGTCACTTAAGATGAGCTTTTTGTCACTGTCCAATAGATACGATTTTGTGAGCATGATTCCAACCGAGGGATTTACGATGTTTGATGGAAATCAGCGACTCCTTCACTGGGCGACGTCCAAACAGGCGTCCCCTCTCATGCACCGTCGTGCATTTTCTACGGACGGGTTTAGACCCTAGGGCGTCAAAACGTCTCGAGGAATATCGTTTGCAGTAAGTCGAGGGTCGTTTCTTGAAAGCCGTACGCTTTTCCTGTCGACGGGATAAGAAGTTATTCTTGCTGCTCCGGGATGGCTTGTGACGTTTACCGATCTGCTGTGCTTAAATTTTACCCAAAAACTAAACGCATAGTATTGAATTGACACGCCTTAAATTTCGAAAACTTTTCGTGATGTTAGACCCTAGCCGAGCACAAAGGTTTTGGAGAAAGTGCTGATGTTGCAGTCAATATGTTATACAGGTTGTTATTGTTGTGAAAAGGAAAAGCTATGTAGTTAAAGTTTCAAGAGCTAACAATAAGATCGTGTTTTCCCGAATTCTTATTTTTTTAAATCGTTCCACATTTAATATAGGTAATTGAAAGTTCGCTTTTTCCTCATTGGATAATAAGCATTCACTGCAAAAACCAGAGCAAAAGCTTGAGTTTATGGCGACCTACCCTTAGAAATCTGAAAATGCATACTTCATTGACCTAAACTACGTAAATGTACATTATATAAAATCCTCGACATTTTTGATCTGTATGCTTTCGAGCTGAATTTTTGGTTGAGAAGCTTTGAACTAATTGTCTAATACTTTGAGAAAGATCGAAGGGAAACCTCCTCGCTCTCGAGTTATACAGGTAGGAATAAATGACTTACTGGCACTACTGTTAATCCATCGAGCAGCAACCATGGAGTAGTATAATGGCACGAACACAACAACGCATTCGAGGAAGATGACGATTCCTGACTGAAACAATACCAACCTGGGGGTGAAACATTTCACCTTGCCGCTTGTTGATTAGCCGCGCTATCAGGAATTTTGGCTGTTTTTCTTCATTTAAATTGCGGTAAGCCGTTGATGAATCCGGCCTCTGGAGACACAGATGTTTCTACCATACGACCACAATTTCTACACCGTAACCCCTTGCTGTCTACGCCCTCCTAGCTTAGAGATCGCGCGTCGGCGTCCGGGTTGAAATTCGATTTATGTCTTGTGCGCCAGCGAGGGCCACCCAGACAAGTTGGTCGTGGTGCAGTGAATAAGGGGCTGCTTCATGCCAGGGAGGTCGGAGGTTCGGTTCTCCTGCGATGTGGCATACTTGCATTTCAGGTGACTGCTCGGGATTTGACGGTCCTAACGCGTGGGTGATCTTGATTCATTTTCTGCACATTTTCCAGCCGTATGCGCTTCTCCACTCAACGAGCGCAGAACCTAGCCGCGGACTCCGCCAAAGGCAGTTTTCGCACGAGCAGCTTGGATGGCACACACCCTGGAGTTCCTTCACTAGCCTGTAGACTTTAGATCCGAATGAATCATTTTCGGATATCCGATTCGGATATCTCTATCCGAAGCATCCAATTATCAGGCCCCAGCGAATTTCCGTTATCCTAATCATCCAAAAATCCGGGGTCCTCAAAATCGCCCTTATCCAAATCATACTGTAATCAGGGCCAAGAAAATCGCCCTTATCCGAATCATCCAGTTATCCGGACCCTGGAAAAATGCGATGATTTGGATAAAATCGGATAACCCGTTCAATTTCTCCGCTCCATCTTGAAATCGCCCACCTTGGATAACAGCGCATTCAAAACGAATTTCGTCGGCGGGTACTCTGCTAAGTCATACGTTTTCGCGCCGCATTGTGAACGGAACGGTAATGACGTTGAATGCATTTAACACGCTACTGAGGGTTACATAGATCTTGGCATCTTTTTCTTCAACTATCATGTTGCGCTGCCGGAGAAGAACGAGAACTGATGAAGAAAAGGGATTAAGCACGTACTCTGATCGGCAGTTCTCTGTTTCACCTTGTATAGCATTCGGCGCAAATTGGGTCGTGGAAAGGTCACCATGTAGAGCAGCCCCATACCGAACTTTGTGCTGCACGAAATGAAAATTATTGTTCTGCACTGGTGTGTCCTACCTCATTGGTGAACTGCGTTAGGCTATTTCTGGTGTAATTTGACATTCATGTACTTTTTCACGAAAGAGGAAAGTTACTGAATACAATTTTACGAAGGAGGAAAGCCACTGAATACGAGGCGACCCTTTCGACCCAATTTGCGCCCTTTTATCTTGCCATAATTCTCTTAAAGCGTTCCTGCTGGTAGCTGTGTATCGAAAATACTTACAGCTAAAGGAAACGCGGAATTACCCGAATGGTTTTTGGGTGATTCGGATATCCCTCGCCACCCCTTCACCCCTCGCCGATATGCTTACAAACAGGAGAAGGTTCGTACTGGTTGCCCACCATAATTTCGAGTTGAAATTCATCGTAATCGTTTCTGGACCTAATATAACAGGTAGTATCTGCTGACCGCCGTTCAGATCAATTTAAGATAAATCGCTGGACCACGAAATAATTATACCTTTTGTAACAAGTCCCCGAAGTCCATTATCTGTGAGCGTGAGAGAGATACTATAGAAGAAGCGTTGAATAGAGGAAGTGTGATCGGACAAAATGTAAAGCTTAATTCAACCTCCACATGCTACCACACTCCACATGCTATGTAGAACACACGAAAGTAAGGCACATTTGTTCAGAAAATCGAATAAGTAATACTAATAGTAACAGTAAATAGTAACAGTAATAATAGGAGGAATGAAACTTGGAAGTTCGCAAATTTTATCTGTGACGAAAAGGTGTGAAGTCCTGAATGTCTCCTTCCTTGACGAGAAGTGCGAGTCTTTCGATACATGCACTGTTGTTGTTAGAGAATGGGTTCTTCTTTAAGGAGTGGTAGTAATCTGATGAACTGCATCCTGCGTTGATGAGTCGGATATCCGATCCAGACATCCGAAATCCAGGGTCCGCGAAATTGTCATTATCCGAATCATCCAATAATCCGGGGTCCGCAAAATCGCTCTTATCCGAATCAACCAATTATCCAAGGTTTTCGATCGGATCCAATGTATACTAGCCTGGTTCCAGAATCCAGTCGCGGACTCCCCTCAGCGCCGAAAGCAGTTTCCGCCCAAGCAGCTCGGATGGCACACACCCTGGAGTCCCTCCCACGGGAGGAGCACAAAACAAAGATTCGGCCGAAGAAAGTGGCGAAACGAACCTTTCTCCTATTTTTTTAAAAACCTTCTCCTCCTTCCTCTATTCTCATCTCTTTTTCTAGTTATTTTACATTTGTTTCCTTCATTTCTTTTCTTGTGTTTTCTATCGTATTACATGTATGTACGCGTTCGTTTGCGTTCAATGTGGGAAATTCCACGTCACCATATCCGACTGCTACGCTTAAGTCGGTTGAAGCCATGAGCTGGCCCACCCGTGGTGTCATTGCGCCTACGCAACATCAGGTACCTGTTCCGATTGCTACCGCAGCCGGTGGTATCTGGTATTGCGTTCACCTATTTTCAGGCTCCTAGTTCGGTTATCCCACCTAGGTAACCAAGCTTCCTTCCTCAGGGTTAGATTGGTACCATACTTGTCTGGGAAGGATAAACCGCCGATAAGTATTCAAATCGTTTCCATGCCATAGAAGTAGATTGCATGAGAAATCTTATTGTCAGAAGGGATTGAATTACCTCGTCCTTTTTGTCTATTCTTAACACTGAGAGCCCTTAAAGTTCGCTCTTCAACCGAGAATTTGGATGGCTGTGCACTCAGGAAAGGCGTAGCTGCGACATAACCCTGCTGAGCGTGTTTAAATGTTGCTTCACAATGTGTTTATTGGTAAACGATGTCAAGAGTGGGAGAATATTTGAGCACCAATTTCGCCCATACCTTGTGCACAGGAGTTACTTGAAGCGCTGATCACGAATCTGACATTCATTTTTGACTTATTTTACGTGGAAATCATTTTTTTTATCTTACCATCATCCAAAGCCGGGAGTGAGTAAGTGGTAGTTGTTGCCAGGCGTTAGTTCAAAAATGTGTTGAAAATTTGATAAAAGGTCTCGAAGAGAATAAATCTTGAAATGCAGAAATCCTAACATCAGTGGAGATCAAACCAACCACTACCAGCCATATTTCGCGAGAGCAGCACCATTCTACTACCCCTGCATCTGTCGCAACAGGTAATGGCTACACTCACTACGCAATACTGTATCCAACTCGAATCTTCACCGTTCAGAACTCGCTTAGTAGCAAACTTATCGTTGGTATATGCGGGCAGCATATTTGGGCGCTAACGGCTTGGGGGAGGGTCAACATTAAATTCAGCCCCAATAGTCCATTCTGTCTTGCACAAAAATTTTACACAGCACAGATGTGTTCTACCCCAGTGGTGGGTAAAATTGTGAATAAAGTGAGGTAGGCCATTTCTGATGTAATTTGGCATTCGCGGGTGTTCCTACCAAGGCACTTAACCACTCAGAACAGGGTGACCCTCCCCCCCCCCCCCGAGCCGCTTTACGCCCACATTTGTAATCAGCGTTTCAAGCTCTTTCACACAGCGCAGGTCTCTGCACGAAGTTCCATGGGAAGCTGCAGGCGTTTTCTCGTGAGCCGCAGTTGCAGCGAGAGGGGCCTAGGTCAAACGGTACGTCTCGCGTGAACATAACGAGTAAAGGCTCGTGCTCGTTGGAACAGCTACGACACGTCGTACGTTTCTGAATACTGATGGGCTGGCTTCCCGCAACTCGCATTGCGCCAAATAAGGTGTTTGTTTCTATCTCGGGACTCTGTTCTCTAGTGGATGCAAAGCCGCTCAAAGGCAGTAGCCCTATACGACGTCCTGTGTTGCACGGAATTAAAAATTTTACACAGCACTGGTGTGTTTCACCCCAGTGTCGAACTCAGCTAAGCCTCTGATGTAATTAACATACATGTGTCCTCCTACCACGTTTGATAACCATTGAACACGAAGTGATTCTTCCGAGTCTCTTTGAGCCTCCGTGTTCGATTAGTTTTTATAGTGGTGCCCCTTCCATTAGACTAGATTCGCACCTGTCGTAGAGGCGCAGCTTGATGTGTGAGGAATCATCACAGGAGTGGTTATGTAAAAATAATCGTCATGAAAGCCGGACCCCGTCGCAAGGTTTCACCGATTTGGGGCTCCAAAATCGCTCTTCCAAGCTTCCTTATCTTCATCTTCTGCTTCGGATTCTATTATTTCACTTTCTGAGCCATCATCGTCGTCAGTTGGTAGTATAAGGATGTCGTTCTCAACACCATCGTTGTCTTGGACCACCTCGTCATCCTCATCATCGCTTTCCACCAAGAGACGAATTTTGCGGTCGCGTAGGACAGTACGACATGATGTCATCCCACGCCATCGGCGTCGCAAAAAAATCGGTTGGTCCCACGCGCCAGACACGCGAAGAAGGCGCGCGGTCGTCAACGTGTTAACAGAGCAGGTCGAAGAAGGCAACTCAGCGCAATGACGGAAAGAGGGGGCAGCCTATCAGTACTCAAACACAGGCACGAGGTGACATGGCATTTTTTACGGGTAAAACGAGTTTTTACCTGTTTTGTTCTCGCGAGGCATACGGTTTGACCTAGGCCCGCTCTTTGCAACTTGCATTGCAGATAAGTACGCGTCAGTTCCTGCACAGTAGAAAATTCCACGTCACCATATCCAACTGCTGTGTTGAAGGAGGTCGAAGGCCATGGACTGTCCCACCTCCCCATTGTGCTCGTTATTCTATTTATAGCTTAATAAGTCTCCTATTATAACAGACAACTTTTAATTTTGCCGCCGCTGTCGATTGGGCAGAGTAAGTGCACTCCCCTCCCCCACCCTGTGCACACGTTGCACCTACTTCATGTATGTAAGTTGGTATCATGTTCTAGAGCTACGGGTGTTTCTATGTACAACTTGGACGCAAACTGAATTGTTTGAACACGGAGTCATCCGCTTAATAGGACAGCAATATATGTGCTTAGTGATAGGTGCTCTTAAGCATGATTCAAGCGAACTACTCACATCGAACATTGCTGCCGCTTAGAGCTATGCTAGTCACAGTAAATGAGCTCCAGCACCACTGGTCGTTCTGCGTTATCACTCATAAATAAGACGTGTTTGAGTGTTCGTCTAACCTCAGCCCGTTTTTATGGGTTAGCGGTCTAGACAGAAATAGCTCTTCTTTAAGAGAGTTTGCACCTTCCTCACATTTCATCTTCCTTTTCTCGTACAGCCGTCGAAAGTTGAAGCTGATGCACACGGCTTACTTTGATATAAGCACATAAGGGAAAAGCATAAAGTATGGCGTTAATCAATCCCAATTATGATGCCCCACGCACTATTCTTCTACGGGATATCATATATATTTATTTATTTATTCTGCTGTCTGCTCTAAAGATTAAGGATTTCAATTGAAAAGTCATATGCTTAAGGCTAAAGTCAATTATTGCTATTGCAGATATGTCGAAGCGGTTTCAGTGGCTCTATTTGTTAATTAAATGGCAATTCCATGGACAACCATTAGCAGTTACGCACTTGCTCTTTTGGCGGCCTTATAAATCTGCTTGCCCCTATTGCTTGGGATCTTAGGGAAAATTGTGCTCAGAAATGTCGCTGTGTTATGCCGTTATACTGTTGTGATATGCCTAGCAGCAAGGCAACTCTAACCCTAGTTTGTTCTGTTTGTTTGTTTGTTCTTCTTCCTAACCCTAGTTAGTTTCTATTTATTTTACGTTTCCCTGTTTTACCTAGTTTATCTGCATTGTTGGTCTTTAGATATTGTGATATAGGCGCATTGTACTACGCACAATTGAATTGTGTTGAACTGAACTGAATCATTGGGACATCCGCAAATTTTCCGGGGATTCAAGCGTTCCAGGCCGTTTTTATTAATGTAATCTAGTGTTGCTATGCTCAGAATGTTAAGTTTATTCTTAGGGGTGTTTAGTGCTGAAGGCTTGTTATCTAATATATTAGTTTTTTTATTGAGTTATATTATCCTATTCCTATTTCGTTACGTTTCCTATGGCAGCTGTCTACCTGGCGTTGATGAATCTCTTGGCTTATGAATTATTTTGAACCCACGTGCTAGGTAAAATACAAACGGCGCTCCATGGGGCCACAGGTGTCATGTTCCAATATATTCTATAGTCCGCTGGGAATCGTTCACATACCATTAGAAGCCTCTTCTATAGGACTGTCTAGGGGACATGCTCTCCTTTGGTCTCGCCGACATGTACGCTGCCCGTGTAGGCGGTTTGCCTAATCTATTTAAACCAGCAGTCTACAAATTTTTAACGGTGGCCTTGAATCCACCGTCAGGTCTTTCAAAAATTAGGTTTTTTTTAAGCTCCTACATATCCATTCTCCCGCATTAGGCACCTCGTACTCACCCCTTTTTTTCCTCGTCTTTTGGAGTTTTGTTGTCAGTGTTTACAATACTGATATGTGGACGACGCTTGCTTGCATGGAAAATCTGCCTAGATTGCTTGAAAATGTCCTTCGGCTTTTTTTATATGGCGCGTCTTATGACGTATTCAATAAATAAATAAATAAATAAATATGTATATATGTTGTATACACGTATAAATAAATAAATAAATGTATATATATGATATCAATGAGCGCAATGTGAGGCATCAGGGTTGGGTTTGTTAACCACCTATTGGTTTTCATATTTCACTACGTTTTCAGGCACCTTACCGTGGTTCTAATACTATAGGGGTCTGGAGCACCATCACTTTGAAATGGTTTATTTACTGCCAGATCTTCATGTGCCTCAGGATCACTATCATAATAATACTGCCAGTTTTTGACAGCTTGTTACAGGGAA
The DNA here is from genome assembly GCA_947396885.1 of Heligmosomoides polygyrus polygyrus. Classification (NCBI taxonomy): domain Eukaryota; kingdom Metazoa; phylum Nematoda; class Chromadorea; order Rhabditida; family Heligmosomidae; genus Heligmosomoides; species Heligmosomoides polygyrus. The sequence continues at coordinate 72,588,306 of OX377205.1, read as the reverse complement.
CAGGCAAAGTGCTGTCTCTCATACACATACTTCTGGCCTATGGATAGTCATCTTCATAGGCACTAATAGCACTTATTACGTAATTGTTTTTCCTTCTTGAGGTGCATAATGACACCATAGTTTACCATAGGCAAGCTCGTCTGATTTTCTGCAGTGATCATGTTACTTGTGGGTTGGTTGTCCTACCCTTCTCTGGTTATTTTCTCCTTTATAGATGCGCAGGTTCATAGATGGTGGGCCTTTCCCAAATGTTATCGATAGCTTTTTAGTGCTTTCGCTGTTTGCAAGTTTTGAGTTTTTTCCTATTCGTGTTCTTTCCGGGCAATTTTATCGCGGCCTGTTCTCGATCATTGTTGGCACATTCCTATGGATGTATTAATAATAAATAAATAAATAAATATCATGACGGCAATTCGCAGTCGGCAACGACTTGCGATGACCAGCTGATGTATAGGCCAGAGCTTTATTCTTTCTAGAGATACAAGATACGGGTCCCGGATGGATGGAAAGCTACACATATTGTCTGGGGGCGTGGGGGGGGGGGTTGGACCGATCGTACCAAGAACGTCAGCCAGTGCCCCTTCCGTCTGCGCTACACGAAAGTGGGTAATCGCAAGAAAGTTGCACAGCCTAGTCACAAGTTGGTTGTTTTGTGTAACCCCTGCAGTATTCACGTATTGTAGGTGATCGTTCTGGTAACGTCGTGGAATCCACATTTGCCACTCATAATTAATTCTGCCTTCTTGCATAATACAATGTTCAGTGATCCGTTTTCCTTTTTTAGAACATCGCGCGAAGCGCGCAAGCGCGAGGCACATCGATAGGTGTGACGGAGCACTTGTTAATTAAATAGACTAGTGAAGGTCTCGAGTTCAGTCCTACCTGCATGTTGCCTGGAAAACAAAGCGTCAGTTTATAACTGTAGAGATCGCATGTAGCGCTGTCGGAGGAGGTGCCGGCTGTCGCATGCACCCGATACCATGTTCTTGGCTCGGATCTTCCGCTCTGGCTAGCCAAGGCTTCTATCCCCGCGGGATCGGCAAATTGGTCTCACACCATCTGGGAAGGACAAAGCACTGACTTGTTCATCGGCTGGCCACCACAAGTCATTCTATGGCCAAATACGCATTCAGATCTCCTCTACGGCCACACAGAAGTGGAACGCGTGGCGCACCCAAAAGGGATTGAGTAACGCCTCCTTTATCATATTATTCACGGCTGTAGAAGGGCATCTAAGCAGGCGCCTATCTCAACAGCGGAATAAGTGTGTAACATTTCAACAAGGATTAAAACTTTTCAAATCAAACTAGGCACTTTTCAAGTCAATCCGGACACCTTTGAAGACGAATCGAAAACTCTAACCGAGTTGGAGGCTTTCTAAGCCAAACGGAATGCCTTTCATACCAAATTGGGCAGTTTTTAAACCGTGCTGAACACTTTTGCAAACCGAATTCGACACTTTTCATACCCAATCGATCATTTTCCAAACCAAACTAGGCATTTTTGAAGTCAAATTGAACGCTTTTTAAAGCCATCTGGAGACTTTTCAAATTAAACTGGACACTTTATGAACCAGATTAAATACCTTTAAAATAAAACTGGGCACTTTCCAAACCAAATGTCAGACATTTTTCAAGCCAAACTGCAAACTTTTCAAACCAAGTTGAAGCTTTTCAAAGAAAGCTGGACATCTTTCAAACTAAATTGGGCAATTTTTATGTCAGGTTGAACATTTTCAAGGCAACGTCAAACTGAGCATCTTCCAAATCAAAGTGAGTGTCCTCCAGATCAAATCGGACACTTTCTAGGGTTGCCCAATTAACAATGTAATATTTTAGTGTTTATTTGATTTTCTTTGAAATTGTCTACTTCACCTGCCACAAAGAGTTGACCAACTCTTTAAAGTTTCAAGATTTTTGTTTTTTCATTGAAAATATTGGTTCAAAGCTTATTTAAGGTTTAATAAAACAGCAAACAGACTTTTCGTGGTAAAAGAAGCGATTGTGTCATGGATTCGTCCAGCAATTTTCATTTGACCTATAGCAAAACTTTGTTGTAGAGTTACACACCTGTCAACGAAGGAAAAATCAAAAACACAGATACGTTCACTTTGCTGTTTCAAGAAAACAGCATTTACATCATCAATCAAATAAAAATCGGGGCGGGCTAGAAGATACATGGCGCGATCTCTTGTTGTACGAAACTAAAAATTGCTGTTTTCTTGCACTTTAAAATGAGCTTAAAGTCATTAATTTTAATGAAAAAAATTGCATAAAATTCCATAGCCCATGTTTTGTTTCTGAGGCAGGTGAATTAATTATTTGTTTTAAAAGTAACCGATGGTCCTCTGTTTTCATCACCCTTCTAAATCCTTGCCAATCCTTTGCTGTTCTCCATTTGTATCGAATCTGCGCCACATAATGCGGTTATAAGGATTGACGAGGTTCGTTTATTTTATCCTACGACAGAAATGGTCTCAGGAACTGGTATGGGTTCTTTCCTGTCGGCGAGGCTAGAAGGTGACTTCACTGGAACAAGCAATCACTTTACTGGCCATTTAAGTTTGGTTTTAAGAACGAAATCTTCTAGGCATGAGGTAGCGGACCAACCCGCTCAACGAATTCGTTTGTTGCTGATAATCGTCAACAAGGTACGTTCATGAGGTGGAGCTTCTTCTGAACGTGAAAGAACACAAATATTCTCGAAGGCTTGACTGATGAGTTTGGACAGTTCCAAGTAAGAACTGTTTGTTACGGGGTTTTAGGAGGAAGTACTGCCTTTTTTGTTTATTTTGCATCTTTCCAAATCAAACACCAAAGTAAAATCTCTAGTTCACAACTGGGTGCGTGGTAGCGCAGTCGGAGGAGGCGCCAGCTGTCGAGTGACCCAATTCCAGGTTTTTGTTTCGTGTTCTGCCCAGGCCAACCAAGCCTTTCATCCATTTGGGTTCAGTGAAATGGCACGAGACGTCTCCAGGAAGGATGAAACACTAATCTTTCCATCAGCATCGGATGAACAGCTATTAGTACTTCTATTACCAAAAACATACCACTACCACACTTTCTCCAGTGCCTTTGGATGTTTTATGTGCACTAACAAGATATTATACAAGAGATGTGCCCAAAATTCGCCCATTTAGTAATGGAAGCAAGATTTTCGACCACGCCAGGATTCGAACCTGGAATCTTCTGCTCCGTAGGCAGATGTGTTATCCACCCGGCCATGACGCACTCTCGGCTGTTCTCATTTTTCCACGCAACCCACGTGCGCTTGGTGTATGAACTCGTTACCCGTACTAGAAGGTGGCTGATTTGAAAACAAAAATTGGATCAAAGCTCATAGAGGTTATGAGGGAGATGGTAGGTGAAATGGCATGAGACGCCTCCAGGAAGGATGAAACAACTTTTCCATCGGCTGGCTAACACAGGTTCAATGGAACAGGCCAAATACGCATCCAAGTTGCCTCCACGACATCCCGTAGAAGTAGAACGCGTGTCACATTCCAAAAAGGATTGAATAGCGCCATCCTTTATCCTTTTCTTTAGCTCACCACTCGACTCACTGCGCTTCCTAGGTGGCCATACGCTCGTCCTTTCCATTCGAAAATTTCTTTAAATATTTTTCAGGGTAATAGAGTTGTCGAACTATTTTCTGAAACAAGGAAACTGTAGTTCTTCCCACTGTCTCACTTCCTAAGTTATTATTTGGTCGTAACTCACCTGCGATTTTCTTAAACTGAAAAGTGTAACGGGCAAAGCTCTTTTTTGTAATCGAGTAGACAGCTGACTCCGTGAGCACGGATACTGGCTACACAACCACACCGGTTGTTAAAAAACACTTCACTACTAAACTGGTGGAAATCGCGCGAGAAACGAAATGACAAGATCAATAGAAGAAATCACTGTAGAGTCGACGGGGTGAAGGGCGAGCTAAGAGGTGGCCTGGTCGGGGTCGTTTCCATGCGTCTACGTCTTGGCTCCTCGTGGTCTTTATTTTTAATGCTAAAAAGATTGCATCATGCACCCGTCCAAAACACTGCAGTTTTTCTTTGAACGACAGTTAAACTTTCATGGCTTGAGTTACACACCTTTCACCGGCATAAAAACAAATACATAGAAAGCACCAATATATTCCCGTTTTAATGCGTCAAGAATTGCTGACTTTCTGCACTTTTAAGTAAACTTTGTGCCGTTTCCACCTAAGGACAAAAAATTTAATGATATTTTAAGCAATGTATTTAACTTGTTCGGGCAGGTGGCCTAAAAATTTCAAAGAAAGGCGTACTAAATCTTACTTCAACAAATAATTATTGCAACCTTCTCGGGAATCCTCTAGTTTAACCTGGGTAACGATCGCTAAGCTTTGGAGGATAATCGAATTGATTTCAAAGGCGTCGAGTAGAAAAGTGTCCAAATTTAGTTGAAATGTGTCCAATTTGACGTGGAGAAAATTTTAAATCAAGCATTTGAAGGAATTGATGGCGAGAATTTCATAAAACACGTTCATCCCTCGGAAGCAAGACCCTCACTTTGTCTTCAAAGGGTGTATAAGCCGTTGGCGCTGTCTTGCATGATTCTGCGGTCGCCTTCGTAATTGCGATGACCCGCTGAGAGAACAGGACGGCGAAAAACACGCGCGCCGATATTGCCATCGAACCTGCAGCCGCTTGCTTCGTTCGTCAAGAGTTCCACGTCGCTGATGTCCCGTGGCCGCGTGGCGCAATGGATAACGCGTCTGCCTACGGAGCAGAAGATTCCAGGTTCGAATCCTGGCGTGGTCGAAACTTTTGCGACCGGTGAATGATGGAATGAAACTCCTGAATTTTTTAAGGATCTTCTGCGAGCGCTCATACTATATGTGAATGGGTTGTTTAGAAGCGCTTTGCACTTTTCTGGTCTAAGATATTGGTTTCTCATCGAAAATAAAGTATAAAGATAATGGACGTTGTCTGTAAATTCCTTCATGGGATGCGCCATGCTCTCGACTTCTATGGGACATCGTGGAAGCAAGTATAATGCGTATCTGGCCTTCACAACGGCGTCCATGAACAAGGCAGTGTTTTATTCTTCACCGACCCCTGAACGATGGAAGGCTTGGCTGGCCTGTGCGGCAGATCCTAACCAGGAACCTGGTATCGGGGTGCACATGCCAACCAAAACCTCCTTCGACTGTGTCGCCACGCTGCCACGTCGGAAATGAGGAAGGAAGAATGAACAAAAAAGGAAATGAAGAGAAAAAACAAATAAAGAATCGAATAGAACGAATAGAAAAATAGAATTTGATCCATAATGGTTTTAAGATAGCAGAAGAAATGAATAAAAAGTCTCCCTCCATCTACGCCAGAAATGGGTAAAGAATTTCGTTACTGAATCCCTTTGGGATGCGCCACGCATTCTACTTCTACGGCATATCGCGGAGGCGATTTGAATGCGTATTTGGCCATAAATGATTTGCGGTGACCAGCTGATGAACAAGTCAGCGCTCTATCCTTACCAAACAAGTCTCGTACCATGGAAGAAATGGTTGGGCTGGGCGGGAAATCCGAATCAAGAACCTCGTATCAGGTGCACTCGGCAACCAGCACCTTCTCTGACTGTGCTACACGCTTCCACTATATTTTTGGGGTACATGATAGCGCAGTCGGAAAAGGAGCCGGCTGTCGCTTACGCTCGAGACGAGGTTCTTGGAACGAGTTTTAATTCTAACCAGGGAATGCCGTCAGCTTCCCATGGAACTTCGGGATGAGACCTATATCACGTGAAAGCGCTCGAGACGCTGATCACAGATATGTAGACCAAATTTGCTAAATGGATCTCCTAAGCGAGTTATGGCCGGCGGAAGCCGCCGTGTCTTCCATGTGTTAGGCGCGCTCAATGGGCGCAGTATTGCGCGGTAATCAGCGGTTCGGCTATTCGCGTCGCCAGCAGCGGCGGCGGCGCAGTGGTAGGGTGCTCGCTTCACAGGATTGGGGTCATTGGTTCG
>OX377205.1:72403988-72582124 GCA_947396885.1 Heligmosomoides polygyrus polygyrus | reverse complement strand
ATGTGGAGTGCCGCGGGAGGTCGCAAGGGCAGTGAGCGGCCCGCCGCCGTGTCCACTCTCGGGCCGAAGCGCAGCCCCAAACTTGTTTCGCCGGCCGAAGAGGTGAAAATGGTTTTCAGTTTGAATGCGGACAATATTATATCCTTGGAAAACTCGCAACGAGCTGATAAATGCTGTCCAGTTGATTTTTCGAATAAACTCATCCATAAAGAGGTAAGCGATTGAAACAAAATTTTTTGTTGTTTTCGTCAAACTTTGGCCGCATAGAAATCTACTTTGAACGGCCAAAATCTCTTCGTTCTTTTTAGATTCGAATGTGCTTATGGTCTACTTTAGACCACAAAAAACACGGCTTTCGTACTTATCCTGTACAGCAGCAACCGAAGTTAAAAGGTTGGAGAAATACTACGCCGCATATTGAGATTGGATCAATCCCTTGTTGGAAAAAAGAAAATCTAGTCATTTCTGTTCATTTCTCAAAGCCATTTTGCACGTTTTATAAAGACCATCGTTCCCACAATGGAATAGTAGAATACTGTCTTCTGTAGCAGGCTACTAGTTGGGTAATTCTTAACTAAATCTTAGGTTTCCGCGCATTTGTGCTTATCTGAAATCGGGCCTATGATATTCAAATTTAGCACTATTTAGTACCACAATGACCCATGATGCATAACAAATACAGATCTGCTGAAACAATAGAGGATTTCTGAGTTTCGATGAACCTCATCAACGGAAAGCCTTAGGGACATGCCACTGGGGATCTCGGAGGGGTCCTAAATCAATTAACGGAGCCGAGGAAGGAAAAGCTTCATAACTAGGTCACTGTACAATCGATTTAGACGATGTTTAGATCGCTGGATAGAAAATGAGACGGGGCTTCTAATGGTGTTAATTGGATTTTAAACAAGTAACTTTGAAAAGAGTTACGGCAATGCGACGCTTTGTGGCGGATTAATCCGTCGCAAAGCGTCTTATTTGCAAAGAATTTGAGCGGTATTGTAGAAGTCGACGCGTGGCGCACCCAAAAGGGATTGAGTAGCGCCTCCTTTATCATATTATTTAAAGCTGTAGAAGGGCATCTGACCAGGCGCCTATCTCAACAGCGGCAGAAGTGTATAACATTTCAAGTTGGATTAAAACTTTTCAAACCAAACTATGCACTTTTCAAGTCAACCCGGACGCTTTTCAAGACGAATCGAAAACTCACACCGAGTGAGAGGCTTTCCAAGCCAAACGGAATGCCTTTCGTACCGAATTGGGCACTTTTTAAACCCTGCTGAACACTTTTGCAGACCGAAGTCGACACTTTTCAAACCATGTTGGGCATTTTCAAACCAAACTACGCACTTTTCAAGTCAAATTGAACGCTTTTTAGAGCCATCCGGAAACTTTTTAAATTAAATTGGACAGTTTTTAAACCAGATTAAATACTTTTTAAATAAATTTGGGCACTTTCCAAACGAAATATCAGACATTTTTCAAGCCAAACTGCAAACTTTTCAAACCAAGTTGAAGCTTTTCAAAGAAAGCTGGACATCTTTCAAACTAAATTGGGCAATTTTTATGTCAGGTTGAACACTTCATAGCAACGTCAAACTGAGCATCTTCCAAATCAAAGTGAGCGTCCTCCAGATCAAATCGGACACTTTCTAGGGTTGCCCAATCAACAATGTAATATTTTAGTGTTTATTTGATTTTCTTTGAAATTGTTTACTTCACCTGCTACAAGGAGGTGACCAACTCTTTAAAGTTTCAAGATTTTCATTTTTTTCATTGAAAATATTGTTTCAAAGCTTATTTAAGGTCTAATAGAACAGCAAACAGACTTTTCGTGGTAAAAGAAGCGATCGTGTCATGGATTCGTCCAGCAATTTTCATTTGACCCATAGCAAAACTTTGTTGTAGAGTTATACACCTGTCAACGACAGAAAAATCAAAAACACAGATACGTTCACTTTGCTGTTTCAAGAAAACAGCATTTACATCATCAATCAAATAAAAATCGGGGCGGGCTAGAAGATACATGGCGCGATCTCTTGTTGTACGAAACTAAAAATTGCTGTTTTCTTGCACTTTAAAATGAGCTTAAAGTCTTTAATTTTAATGAAAAAATTAAAAATTGCACAAAATTCCATAGCCCATGTTTTGTTTCTGGGGCAGGTGAATTAATTATTTGTTTTAAAAGTAATCGATGGTCCTCTGTCTTCATCACCCTTCTAATCCTTGCCATTCCTTTGCTGTTCTCCATTTGGATCGAATCTGTGCCTCATCACGCGGTTATAAGGATGGATGAGGTTCGTTTATTTTATCCTACGACAAAAATGGTCTCAGGAACTGGTGTGGGTTCTTTCCTGTCGGCGAGGCTAGAAGATGACTTCATTGGGACAAGCATCACTTTACTGGCCATTCAAGTTTGGTTTTAAGAACGAAAAATGCAAAAAGCTTCTACGCATGTGATAGCGGACCAACCCGCTCAACGAATTCGTCTGTTGTTGATAATCATCAAGAAAGCTCTGGCTGTGGGTTCAGAGGTTGAGCTTCCTCTGAACATGATAGAACACAAATATTCTCGAAGATTTGACTGATGAGTTCGAACAGTTCCAAGTAAGAACTGTTTGGTACGGGGTTTTAGGAGGAAGTACTGCTTTTTTTGTTTATTTTGCATCTTTCCAAAACAAACACCAAATTAAAATGTCTAGTTCACAACTGGGTGCGTGGTAGCGCAGTCGGAGGAGGCGCCAGCTGTCGAGTGCACCCAATTCCAGGCTTTGTTTCGTGCTCTACCCAGGCCAACCAAGTCTTTCATCCATTTGGGTTCAGTGAAATGGCACGAGACGTCTCCAGGAAGGATGGAACACTAACCTTTCCATCAGCATCGGATGAACAGCTATTAGTACTTCTATTACCAAAAACATACCACTACCACACTTTCTCCAGTGCCTTTGGAGGTTTTATGTGCACTAACAAATATTATACAAGAGATGTACCCAAAATTCGCCCATTCGACCACGCCAGGATTCGAACCTGGAAACTTCTGCTCCGTAGGCAGATGTGTTATCCATTATGCCACCCGGCCATGACGCACTCTCGGCTGTTCTCATTTTTCCACGCAACCCACGTGCGCTTGATGTATGAACTCGTTACCCGTACTAGGAGGTGGCTGATTTGCGAAAAACAAAAATTGGATCAAAGCTCATAGAGGTTATGAGCAGGGGTGCACATTTAACGGTTAACGATCTAACGAATTTAACGAATTAACGGCATTTCTCGTTAAAATCTGGCTTAACGACTTAACGGAAATTTTTAGAAATTTAACGGAATTTTAACGGACTTTCTACTCAGTGATTTTATCACATTTACCCTTAATCTTCACAATTGTTGCAGGTCTCGCCATCCCGATTAGAATTGTTCCTGAAAAACCATTGAAATTGGCAAGGACATTTTGATGTTTTCACGAATTTGTTTTGCATTGTTGGAAATAACGCATTTTGGGGAGTGGGTAGCGCAGTCGGAGAAGATGCCGGCTGTCACCCGATACCAGGTTCCTGGTTCGGATTTTTCGCCCCAGCCAACCAAGCCTTCCATCCAGACTTCTCTGGGAGGATAAAGCGCTGACTTGTTCATCAGCTCGCCACCACAAGTAGATATAGGCCAAACACGCATTCAAATCGCCTCCACATCTCATAGAAGTAGAATGCGTGGCGCATCCCAAAAGGGATTGAGTAACGCCGTCCTTTATCCTTATCCTTTAATGCCTTTTGAAGCTAGAAATTTCTTCGCCGAGCCCCCAAGTACGTCAACGAATCGATAGAATTATACTGGTCCAACCTCCTCGTAAGATATGCCTACCCTCACCTGGCGCTGCTTATCCCAGAATACTTTTGCCCGCCACCTGGAACAGCCGAGACGGTGAGAATATTTTTTAGGCCGCTGGACGTAATTTAAACAATTTGAGAAAAGCGCTCATAACAACAATTTGAGAAGTTACTTTTCCTGAACGTTAATACATTAGTGATGTGTCACATCTATTCGAGAGTGTGAGACATGTGACACGATGCCGTGTCATGGTCACGACGTTAAAAAATGGATAGTCCCACGCACCGGGCACTCGAAAATCGTGCGTCCGATAACGTGGAAACATTCCACTGACTGGCTTTTAATTGTATCATTATTTGATCTTTTTGTATTTAGTGGCATGTGCCCGCATCGAAATTGTATATGATCGTAGAACAGTCGAACAAAACGGTTTCGCAAAGAACTAGGGAAGGAGGGCACTCCGGATTCTGCCTGATCGCACATTTTAAGATGTCTTGTCGGTGATCATCTTCCATGATAATTCCATAGCTGTTTTTATTCCACACCCTATAGATAATTTGTCACTGAAGGTTTGTTTGTTTTTCTACGTTTGTTGATCTTGAATTGTTTGTGTTATATTGCAGTGTTGCACTCCATTCCTTGCACTTTAGCTGTTGAACTCTTGAAGTGGAAACCTATACGATTTCCTTAATTTTTTCACTTGAAATAAGGGTTTGCATCTAATTTGTATTTTTATCGAAATTTAGCAATTTACCGGAAATTTAACGAAAATTTTCCGTTAAAAAGTTTCGTTAAAAAATTTAACGCACAGAATTTTGTGTGCACCCTGGTTATGAGGGAGATGGTAGGTGAAATGGCATGAGACGTCTCCAGGAAGGATGAAACAATAACTTTTCCATCGGCTGGCCACCACAGGTTCAATGGAACAGGCCAAATACGCATCCAAGTTGCCTCCACGACATCCCCTAGAAGTAGAACGCGTGGCACATCCCAAAAAGGATTGAAGAGCGCCATCCTTTATCCTTTTCTTTAGCTCACCACTCGACTCACTGCGCTTCCTAGGTGGCCATACGCTCGTCCTTTCCATTCGAAAATTTCTTTAAATGTTTTTCAGGGTAATAGAGTTGTCGAACTATTTTCTGAAACAAGGAAACTGTAGTTCTTCCCACTGTCTCACTTCCTATGTTATGATTTGGTCGTAACTCACCTGCGATTTTCTTAAACTGAAAAGTGTAATGGGCAAAGCCCTTTTTTGTAATCGAGTAGACAGCTGACTCCGTGAGCCCGGATACTGGCTACGCAACCACACCAGTTGGTGGAAATCGCGAGAGAAACGAAATGACAAGGTCAATAGAAGAAATCACTGTAGAGTCGACGGGGTGAAGGGGGCGAGCTAAGAGGTGGCCTGGTCGGGGTCGTGTCCAAGCGTCTACGTCTTGGGTCCTCGTGGTCTTTATGTTTAATGCTAAAAAAGATTGCATCATGCACCCGAAATTTAATAATATTTCAAGCAATGTATTTATCTTGTTCGGGCAGGAGGCCTAAAAATTTCAAAGAAAGGCGTACTAAATTTTACTTCAACAAATAATTATTGCAACCTTCTCGGGAATCCTCTAGTTTAACCTGGGTAACGATCGCTAGGCTTTGGAGGATATTCGAATTGATTTCAAAGGCGTCGACCTCGAGTAGAAAAGTTTCCAAATTTAGTGGAAATGTGTCCAATGTGAAGTGGAGAAATTTTTAAATCAAGCATTTGAAGGAATTGATGGTGAGAATTTCATAAAACACGTTCATCCCTCGGAAGCAAGACCCTCACTTTGTCTTCAAAGGGCGTACAAGCCGTTAGCGCTGTCTTGCATGATTCTGCGGTCGCCTTGTAATTGCGATGACCCGCTGAGAGAACAGGACGGCGAAAAAACACTTGCGCCGAGATTGCCATCGAACCTGCAGCCGCTTGCTTCGTTCGTCAAGAGTTCCACGTCGCTGATGTCCCGTGGCCGCGTGGCGCAATGGATAACGCGTCTGCCTACGGAGCAGAAGATTCCAGGTTCGAATCCTGGCGTGGTCGAAAGTTTTGCGACCGGTGAATGATGGAATAAAACTCCTGAATTTTTTTAGGATCTTCTGCGAGCGCTCATACTATATGTGAATGGGTTGTTTAGAAGCGCTTTGCACTTTTCTGGTCTAAGATATTGGTTTCTCATCAAAAATAAAGTATAAAGATAATGGACGTTGTCTGTAAATTCCTTCATGGGATGCGCCACGCTCTCGACTTCTATGGGACATCGTGGAAGCAAGTATAATGCGTATCTGGCCTTCACAACGGCGTCCGATGAACAAGGCAGTGTTTTATTCTTCACCGACCCCTGAACGATGGAAGGCTTGGCTGGCCTGTGTGGCAGATCCTAACCAGGAACCTGGTATCGGGGTGCACATGCCAACCAAAACCTCCTTCGACTGTGTCGCCACGCTGCCACGTCGGAAATGAGAAAGGAAGAGTGAACAAAAAAGGAAATGAAGAGAAAAAACAAATAAAGAATCGAATAGAACGAATAGAAAAATAGAATTTGATCCATAATGGTTTTAAGATAGCAGAAGAAATGAATAAAAAGTCTCCCTCCATCTACGCCAGAAATGGGTAAGGAATTTCGTTACTGAATCCCTTTGGGATGCGCCACGCATTCTACTTCTACGGCATATCGCGGAGGCGATTTGAATGCGTATTTGGCCATAAATGATTTGCGGTGGCCAGCTGATGAACAAGTCAGCGCTCTATCCTTACCAAACAAGTCTCGTACCATGGAAGAAATGCTTGGCCTGGGCGGGAAATCCGAATCAAGAACCTCGTATCAGGTGCACTCGGCAACCAGCACCTTCTCTGACTGTGCTACACGCTTCCACTATATTTTTGGGGTACATGATAGCGCAGTCGGAAAAGGAGCCGGCTGTCGCTTACGCTCGAGACGAGGTTCTTGGAACGAGTTTTAATTCTAAGCCAACTACATAACTCTTGCATCCCTCACCAAGTTGAAATGAAATTGCCCTTTAGCTGTGTAATTTACGAGTTCTAGTCCTGTGTCTTACTATACGATAAGTCGTATGCGTCTTTGTTATACGGTAGCATACAGTATGAGGGAAAATGGACGAGTGGGAAAGCAGACATCTCAAAGTCCGCTGGCGAGGCCCGATGACCTTCATCGACTGGCCTCCGCATGCCATTGTATGCCAAATGTGCATTTGAATTGCTTCCATGACATCCAGTAGAAGTAGAATGCATGGCACATCCCATAGCGATGAAGTAAGCAAATCCTTTATCCATTCATTAGTCGAAATCCCCATAAGCAGCTTTAGAAATGTGTGATAAGCGTAGATGAAAGAAAACGTTCTATCCATTTCTTTGCTATCTTAACACGATTTTGGATCAAGTTCTTATTATTCTTATTTTTCTATTTGTTTTATTCTATTCTTTATTTTTCTTTTGTCTTTTTATTTTCTTTTCTTTATCACTCTTCCTTTCTCATTTCCGATGTGCCAGCATGATGGCTCCTCCTCCATCTTTTATCCTTTATCCTTTAAATTTAGCCTCTAACTGCTTAGAAAACGCGAAGAACTACGGTTTTTTCTGAAATTTAGGAAAGCGAATGCGGAGTAATTCTATTTTCAACTCTTGTTCAATGCTGAGACAATTTAATTATATTTTTAAATATCGCAAATTTAAGCTTTGACTTCGTTTCGCAAATGTTGCTCAAGGCTCGCTTCCATTTCAAGTAAAAAAGACAGCGTAAATGAACAGATTGCTTTGCTTTCCTCTAACTGGACTACGGGCCAGCAGATTCCTTGAAGGATTCTCTGTTTCTCTCCTTGTTCATTCATCTTCATCGTCATAACCTCTAAGAGTCCTACTCTTTTTTTCGCACATCAGCCACGTCCTAATGTGTACGGGTAACGAGTTCACACCCACACGCAAAGCGCAGGCGGGTTGCGCGGAAAGCAGAGAACAGCTGGTCACCAAAAATGGCAGCGTGGCGCAATGGATAACGAGTCTGCCTACGGAGCAGAAGACTCCATATTCGAATCCTGGCGTAGTCGAAAGTTTTGCCTCCATTACTAAATAGGCAAATTTTGTGGTCCTTTCCTGCACATGGGCGCGTGTAGCGCAGTCGGAGGAGGCGCGACTGTCGCGTGCACCCGATACCAGGTTCCTGGTTCGGATTTCCCGCCCAGGCCAACCAAGCCTTCCATCCCTCCGGGGTCGGTGCGCGACGCTGATCGCGTGTTCATCCTGCTTTCGTATAGCCCAGGTCTCTGAGGCGTATGTTAGGGCAGGAAGAACAGTGGAGTCGAATAGGTGGGCACGGAGTCGGACGTTCTTCGTCTTCTTCGCGACTTCTTCGACGCTCTTGAAAGCTCCCCAAGCCGCTCTTTTCCTCCTGCTCAGCTCTGGTGCTAGGTCGTTGGCCATGTTGACTTCGCGACCCAGATACACATAGCTGGAGCATTCGGAGATGTTCGTTCCGTTGAGCGAGAATGGGGCATCAGAAACCCATCCGTTCCTCATGAACATCGTCTTCGTAAGATTCAGCTGCAGTCCAACGTTCCCACATACACGATCGAAGTCGGCCAGCATTCGCTCCGCCTGGCTGATGCTCGGTGTTATGAGCACGATGTCGTCAGCGAAGCGAAGATGATGTAGTTGCCGGCCGTCGACCTTCACTCCCATGTCTTCCCATTCTAGTTCGCGCATGACGTTTTCGAGAGTGGCGCTGAAGAGCTTCGGGGATATGGTATCCCCTTGCCGAACCCCTCTCTTCACGTCGACGACGACGTCGTTGTAGAATGGTGAGATCTTGGTCGTGAATCCACTGTACAGCTCTCGAAGGACTCTGATGTACTGAGTAGGAACGCCCTGAGTGAGCAGGGCTTCGATGACCGCTTCAGTTTCGACAGAGTCGAATGCCTTCTTCAGGTCGATGAACGTAAGGCACAGCGGCAGCTTGTACTCTCGCGACACTTCGATGAGCTTCGTAATGGTGTGTATGTGGTCGATCGTGCTGAATCCTCTCCGAAATCCTGCTTGCTCGCATGGCTGTCCTTCGTCCAGCGTTCTGCTAATCCTATTCAGGATAACTCGAGTGAACAGCTTGTAGACTACGGACAGCAGGCAGATCGGGCGATAGTTGCCAATGTCGTGCACGTCTCCCTTCTTGTACAGCAAGACGGTTCTGCTGGTCTTCCACTGAGATGGAACCTTGCACTCCGACAGGTAACGTGTGAAGAGCCGCGCCAGGGTGTTGATAAGCGTAGGCGGGAGGTTCTTCAGGTGTTCGGGTCTGATCCTGTCGGGACCGGGTGCTGTACGTTTCTTCACCGACGAGATGGCGTGTCGGATCTCGGAAGGGAGAACAGAGGGGACGACGTATCCATCCTGCGGAAGATGGCATGGGGGCAGGTGGACGTGGCTATCGAAGAGATCGGAGTAGAAGTCGTGGATGACCCTCTCCATGGTCCTTCTGGAAGAGGTGACGGTTCCGTCGGGACGTCGGAGAGCTGTCATCTTGGTCTTGAAGTTGGCGAAGTTCCGGCGGGCATTGCGGATGCTCAACCCTGCCTCTGCAGCTTCAGCCAACACTTCCGCCCTTCTCTCCTTAAGATCCTCCTTTATCGCCTCTCTGCATAGCTTCGCAAGCTCGGACGTCAGTTGGTGGTTGCCTGACGCTCGTGCTTCTCCACGCTGGCGTATGAGCTCGAGAGTTTCCGGAGACAGACGTCTCTTGTTGGTCTTCAAGCTCTCGGCTCCCTTAGAACTATCGTGGAGATGGTGCACGAAGCGGTCGTATTCCTCGCCGACGTTGTCCATGACGGCATCTTCCCAAAGACCGGCAAGAGAGGTGTAGAGGTCCCAGTTGATGGTCGTTCTGGGACTCCTCTTCTTGAACTTCGCGGCCTTCTCTCCTTGACGCGAAAAGCGGAACCTTGCGCGAAGGAGGCGGTGGTCCGATCCCGTGTAGAACTTGGGGACAACGGAGACGTCGGTCAGGCAATATTTGCGGTTGAAGATGATGTGGTCGATCTCGTTGTGGAACTGGCCACCGGGAGATTCCCAGGTCCATCGTAGGGAGGGAGGCTTCTGGAACTGCGAGTTTCCATGGATGGTCTTGGTCGACATGATAAACTCAGACAGCCTTTCACCTTGCTCGTTCCACTCCAAACCGTGGGTTCCGATGTGAAGTTCTTCCGGCGACCTTCGCGGTCCGATTTTGGCGTTGAAGTCGCCGACGATCACCTTGTAGAAGGTGTGATCTTCCTTATAGAAGTTCTCCAGCTCCACGTAGAAGGCTTCGACCTCTTCGTCGTCGTAGTCGGATGTTGGGGCATACGCGACGAATACAGTCAAAGCTGGCACGGAACCACATCGCTTCAGTCGCAGACGTCCGATTCGGGTTGTCAGAGACTCGTACGAATCGATGTTCATGGCCAAGTGCGTGTTGACGAGGACACCAACGCCGCCTACTCCTCTGCTGTCGCATGTTCCGAGGAACAGTTCTTCTCCGGAGTCGTAGGCGGCGTGTAGGGGGTGGTGTCTTCTCGTCTCGGTCAGTCCGATGACGTCGTACTTGATCTTCCTGGCTTGCATCATCAGGTCCTTGACGGATGCTTCCGACGCAAGCGTGCGGGCGTTGTAAGTACAAATCGTCATCCTAGTCCTTCTCAGTTTGCGCAGCCTGGTTAGGCCCTGAGATTTTAGCAGCCTCTCCGTACTCGTCCTTCCCATCGCTGCAGAAATGGGGGCTCTTTCGGGGTCAGGGGAATGAGGCCCTTTAGTGCTGCTGTTTTTGACTTGAGTACACACGGGTAGCTAGTCGGGCTCTGTCGTGCGGGCGGGGTACTCCGGGCAGCCAGCCAGACTGCCCGAAGGGACGGGGCGAGACTTAAGGCGGCCTCGAATCGCCTTACGATGTACTCCCAGTCTACCGAGTGCAAGCTTTTGGCCGAGCCGACACAGTTACAATCCGCACAGTCACGGACACATCCACGCACACTGTGCACGAACATGCCGCTCCCACGCACAAGGAACGCGTCGACCCGACACAGCAGGAGCAAGGAGTCCATCCCCTGCATCCCACCTGCGTCTCTGGGCAGTACACGGTCGCATTTGGTTCGCGTTTAATTCCCCTATCCACCACCCGGGGACGCGCCACGTGGCCCTGCGACAAGCGGCCCGAGATCCCTCTTAACAAGAGAGCCCGAAGGCTCTCTATCGAGGGAGATCCGTGGATATACATATATACATATATATATATACATATATACATATATACATATATATACATATATATACATATATATATACATATATACATATATACATATATATACATATATATACATGTATATACATATATATATACATATATATACATATATATATACATATATATACATATATATACATATATATACATATATATATACATATATATATACATATATATACATATATATATACATATATATATACATGTATATACATATATATATACATATATATACATATATATACATATATATACATATATATATTAGGTTGGAAAAAAAGTCTCTTCACACTTCGAAATTTTTTTTACCCTTCCCCTTGTAAACGCACTAGCCAATGTTGATTGCTGATTTCGTAATCCTATCACACTTGTCTACCGTTCGCACGCAGACACAGGTTAAGACTCTTCTTGTAATTCGTTATCCATCCAATCTTCCGAACTCAATGCCAGATCTACCTCATGGCCGTTTTCAGCACGGCATTCTTCAAGAGTTCATTAAAGAATCCACAGCACGTCAGGCAGCAGACCAAATTAACCACATATATGGCTTGGGATCTACTACTCATCGCGCCTGTTATGAGTGGTTCGGAAAGTCTTTAAAGGGAAATTATTCACTGAGGGCAAAGCATGGTCAGGAAGGCCAACTGGATTGGACGACAGTGAACTACACCATCTTCTTCGTACGGATAGTTGGCAGACGACACGTCAGCTGGCAGAGAAGCTCGAAGTGTCTCATAGGATAGTGGGGATCCATCTGAAGAATCTTGGCTTTCATGGAAATTTGGAGCTTGGATTCCACATGCCCTGTCAGACACTCAGAAAGGTCGACGGCTCTCCATCGCTGCTTCTCTTCTGTCCAGATAAGGAAGAAAATCGTTTCTTCCGCGGATTGTGACAGGCGAAGAGTCCTGGGTTCTGTGTGCCAACTTCCGAGGAAAAGCCAATGGGTACAAAAGGGAGAGAGCCCTAAGTCTGATCTCAAGCCCAATGTTCACGAACGGAAGATTCTCTTGAGTGTTTGGTGGATATCAGAGGAGTGATTTATCGGCAAACTCTCAGAAGTGGAGAGACACTTACTGCTGTCACATACTGCGGCCAACTCCACAAAGTCGTCGCAACTCTCCAAGAAAACAGGCCGGAGAAGTCGAAGGTGATGATCCTGCATGACGATGCAAAACCACGTGTTGCAAGACTCACAAGACAATAAAGGGGATGGGCTGGGAGGTAATGCCACATCCACCGTATAGCCCTGATCTCGCCCCTACCGACTACCATCTCTTCCGTGCTCTCAAGCAAGAAATTGGAGAGAGATATTTTGGAACGGATGAAGACCTCAAAAATTGGATTTATCAATGGTTCGACTCCAGAACTGCAGTCTTTTAAGCGAGAGGAATTGGAAAATCACCCAGTCTTTGGAGAAGTGTAGTAGAACAAAATAGAGTTTATCTCAATTGATTTGACTTTGTAGTTGTGAAGTAATAAATCTTTGAAAAAAATGAAAAGACTTTTTTTTCCAATGGAAGATCGAAAATGTTCAAAGAAAGTTTACTAAGGACATATTCGCAAGAAATGGTCAATTCAATTCCAGTTATCGGGAGCGCTTGAACCAGTTATGTTGTAGTTCTTTGCAGCTAAGACGATTGACATACGACCAGAGCTTTCTATTTAAGCTCCTCATGTGCTATGTCGACTTAGGCTGTGATCTGCCTCTCACGATTTCTCAGTCTGTTGGTCGCACCAGAGGCCATCACCTTCGTGTTGTTCCAGGTAGGGTCAGTACACAGCTATATAAGCGCTCCTTTTGGTGTCGAGTACAGTACCGCGCATGTCTTTTGGTCAATTCCCGAAAAAGCCGCTTTGGAACGCTCCAAAGCGGCTTTTTAAAATAACTTTCTTCAAAACCAAGCGCTTGTGAAAAAAAAAAACATATATTTGAGCTCAGCAGGCCGAGCTCTATCTTTTGACGTATAAAACAATAGAGCTGAACAATGAATGCATATAGGCCGGACATAATCAATCGAGTGGGCGGAGAGCCTGTAGAGTGACAGTTTGGGAAATTTTATTGAAATTCCCAGCCGCCCTACTCATAAATTGCCTTAAGACTGTCCAGCTTGCCTTTAGAGTGCGCCGTGAACAATGCATACAGAATCGATCCTATCAATCGAGTGGGTGCGGGAGCCTGTAGAGTGACCGTTTCGGGAGTTTTATCGAAAATTCCCAGCCGTTCTTCTCAGAAATTGCCTTAGGACTGTCCAGCTTGCCTTTGGAGTGCGCCGTAAACAATGCATACAGAATCGATCCTATCAATCGAGTGGGTGCGAGAGCCTGTAGAGTGACCGTTTCGGGAGTTTTATCGAAAATTCCCAGCCGTTCTTCTCAGAAATTGCCTTAGGACTGTCCAGCTTGCCTTTGGAGTGCGCCGTAAACAATGCATATAGAATCGAACCTATCAACCGAGTGGGGGCGACCACTCGCAGAGTGAGGTCGAGTGGGCGCGAGAACCTTAGAGTGACCGTTTGGGAAGTTTTATCGAAATTCCCAGTCGTCCTACTTAGCAAATGCTTTAAGCCTGTCCAGCTTGCCTTTGAAGTGCGTCGTAAACAATGCACATAGAATCGAACCTATCAATCGAGTGGGTGCGAGAGCCTGTAGAGTGACCGTTTCGGGAGTTTTATCGAAAATTCCCAGCCGTTCTTCTCAGAAATTGCCTTAGGACTGTCCAGCTTGCCTTTGGAGTGCGCCGTAAACAATGCATACAGAATCGATCCTATCAATCGATTGGGCGCGAGAGCCTTTAGAGTGACCGTTTCGGGAGTTTTATCGGAAATTCCCAGCTGTTCTTCTCAGAGATTGCCTTAGGACTGTCCAGCTTGCTGTTGGAGTGCGCCGTGAACAATGCATATAGAACCGAACCTATCAATCGATTGGGCGCGAGAGCCTTTAGAGTGACCGTTTCGGGAGTTTTATCGGAAATTCCCAGCTGTTCTTCTCAGAGATTGCCTTAGGACTGTCCAGCTTGCCTTTGGAGTGCGCCGTAAACAATGCATATAGAATCGAACCTATCAATCGAGTGGGTGCGAGAGCCTGTAGAGTGACCGTTTCGGGAGTTTTATCGGAAATTCCCAGCTGTTCTTCTCAGAGATTGCCTTAGGACTGTCCAGCTTGCCTTTGGAGTGCGCCGTAAACAATGCATATAGAATCGAACCTATCAATCGAGTGGGTGCGAGAGCCTGTAGAGTGACCGTTTCGGGAATTTTATCGGAAATTCCCAGCCGCCCTACTAATAAATTGCTCTTAAACTGTCCAGCTTGCCTTTGGAGTGCGCCGTGAACAATGCATATAGAACCGAACCTATCAATCGATTGGGCGCGAGAGCCTTTAGAGTGACCGTTTCGGGAGTTTTATCGGAAATTCCCAGCTGTTCTTCTCAGAGATTGCCTTAGGACTGTCCAGCTTGCTGTTGGAGTGCGCCGTGAACAATGCATATAGAACCGAACCTATCAATCGATTGGGCGCGAGAGCCTTTAGAGTGACCGTTTCGGGAGTTTTATCGGAAATTCCCAGCTGTTCTTCTCAGAGATTGCCTTAGGACTGTCCAGCTTGCCTTTGCAGTGCGCCGTAAACAATGCATACAGAATCAAACCTATCAATCGAGTGGGCGCGACCACTCCCAGAGTGAGGACAGTCGACCCCTGCAGGAAGACGCGGCGTGCTAGCGGCATGCAAACGCGTCTGCTAGAAGGACATTGAAGGCACTTTAGGATGACGTGCTCACAACTCCTCAGCTTCCTGAACTGCCTTGGCCTCATTTGCCAGTTTAGAGCGGCCTAGATAGAGGTTAGAGTTTCTTGCGCTCTTACTCACCCAGATTTAAGCTTTCAACTCTCGCAAGGGTACCGTTTTCTTCAGATCGAAGAGCTCTATCGAACGGTGTCACTCTTGACCAATTACAGAAAAATGGATTTTTCGATGATTTCCCATCGAGGACATGGACGCCCAGGCCGAGCCAGCGCGGACGATGACGTCATAGAAAACCGGTATCTTACAATTGGGCAATGCTAGATACCATTCGGGCCAGCTTTTCATGCTGAATTGAATGGTGTTATTGGGAGTAGGGAAAACTGTAATCTGGGCGAGTAAGAGCGAGGAGAACATGGGCCGTTGTTGTATTGCATTCCACGTTCTGAGCGCGATAACTCTGTCATGTGTAAACCTTTCCGGTTGCAGCTTGTGAGTTTTGTAGGCAGTAAAATGTTCTAATAGTGCGCTGAAACAGAGCCATGTATCTTATGATCGGACTAAGATACGGCGCTGCGAAAATGCAGGTTAGCCTTGTGTGACACGATTTCTTCCAATTTCAGTCGACCCCCTGCGGGCAGACGTGGAGAGATACCGGCCTACAAATGCATTGACGAGCAGAACGCTTAAGGTACTTTACGACGACATGCTCATAGGTCCTTAGCTGCCTAAACCGCCTTAGCCCCAGCTGCCATTTTAGGGCGGTGGACTTAGCGTTGAAGTTTCCTGCGCCCTTACTCGCCCATATTTGAGTTCTCGACACTCGCAATAACACCGTTAGCTTCAGCACGAAAAGCTCTATCGAATGGTGTCACTCTCGACCAATTACAGAAAAATGGATTTTTCGACGATTTCCCATCGAGGACGCGGGCGATGACGTCGATATTAAACAAAATCGATATTTTCGAAATTGGCGAAATTTTCTCGACCAAAATCATCTGGGGGTTATGTTGTGCGCTGATTACGAATCCGACGTCCGTTTTTGAAAATTTCGCCGATTTCGGTAGGTTACCTGCCGTTTGAGGGTGGTCGGGTCAGGATCACCGATCAGTCTCAGTCATCAGTATGGGTGTCTTCTCCCATAATCAGCCAAATGGACTTCTTCATCGTGTTAGACACCCCGAATAACCCTTGCCCTTAGATGAAGTTTGAGCAAAATCGGTGACCCTGACACGACCACCCTCAGTTATCCAGAAGAAAATCCAAAACTTACCGAAATCGGCGAAATTTTCAAAAACGGAAGTCGGATTCGTAATCAGCGCACAACATAACCCCCAGATGATTTTGGTCGAGAAAATTTCGCCAATTTCGAAAATACCGATTTTCTATGACGTCATCGCCCGCGCAGGCTCGGCCTGGGAGCCCGCGTCCTCGATGGGAAATCGTCGAAAGATCCATTTTTCTGTAATTGTTCAAGAGTGACACCATTCGATAGAGCTTTTCATGCTGAAGCTAACGGTTTTATTGCGAGTGTCGAAAACTCAAATCTGGGTGAGTAAGAGCGCAAGAAACTCTAACCTCTATCTTACGCCGCTCTAAACTGGCAAATGAGGCCAAGGCAGTTCAGGAAGGTGAGGAGTTGTGAGCACGTTATCGTAAAGTGCCTTCAATGTTCTTCTAGCATACGCGTTTGCATGCCGCTAGCACGCCGCGTCTTCCTGCAGGGGTCGACTGAAGTCGGAAAAATCGGAAAAAATCGTGTCACACACGGCTAACCTGCATTTTCGCGCCGCTATAATTTCGCTTGTTTATAAGCTATAACGCTGCACTTTCACGGACTAATAAAGCTTTGTACTGCCTACAAAGTCCACGAGCCGCAGCCGGAACGATTCGATCTCGACAGTGTTATTGCTCCGAACATACTCGCGCGTGCAATTTGCGAGTGGTTGCACCTACTCGATTGATAGGTTCGATTCTGTATGCATTGTTTACGGCGCACTCAAAAGGCAAGCTGGACAGGCTAGGAGCATTTCCTAAGTAGAACGACTGGGAATTTCGATAAATCTTCCGAAACTGTCACTCTACAGGCTCTTGCGCCCACTCGATTGATAGGTTCGATTCTATATGCTATGTTCACGGCGCACTCTAAAGGCCAGCTGGACAGTCTTAAAGCAATTTCTGAGTAGGGCGGCTAGAAATTTCAATAAAATTCCCCAAACTGTCACTCTACAGGCTTCGCGCCCACTCGACTGATTATGTCCGGCCTATATGCATTGTTCAACTCCATTGATTTATACGTCAAAAGATAGAGCTTGGCCTGCTGAGCTCAAATATATGTTTCTTTTCACAAGCGCTTGATTTTGAAGAAAGTTATTTTGAAAAGCCGCTTTGGAATGCTCCAAAGCGGCTTTTTCGGGAATTGACCAAAAGACATGCGCGGTAGTGTAGCAAACACGTTGAATCAGGTCCCGCGCTCCTTACTCATGTCACCGTCTCCGGAAAACTTCGCCCGACGACTTGAAGACTTCTTGAAACACAGGTGTCTATTTTGACTTCAGCATTTACTCTTTAGTCTTATCATTTTTGGCATTTCAGGAAATACTGTTGGTGAAATGAGCTCTCCATGTCCATATTAACTTGAAACGAATGTTACCTCATAGTATCATGTAAACTTTGCTCTTTTTGACTCTAAGACTTGTAGGGTAGCACTAACGAAGACTAGTGCCGTACGCGTGCTGGCTGTGGTGTTGTTGGCGGGCCTACTAAGTTGGTACCAGGGATGGGCGGAAATTTTGAAAATTTTCCCAGAAAACAGAAAACAGAAAATCGCTTTCGTCAGAAAACAGAAATCAGAAAACAGAAAGGCCAAAAACGCCAGAAAATCAGAAAACAGAAATCAGAAAACAGAAAATTTCGAAATTATCAGACGACCTAATTATTATACCCAAAGATCTATATTTCCAGTAGCAAATGCTTTTGTATGACTAGAAATGTAGTCGTAAACCAGCGTTTTAATTTGCAAGCGTTTATAAAAATTTCTATTACACCCCAGTGCACTGCAATCAGCAAGTTGTAAATGTGGACTGATAGATACTAGGAATCTCGACCCTTGAAGTATACAACATTACGCATCAGCTCCGTTTCACCGCTAACGCCTCAATTAGATAATGGTCCCCTAGTAAGAAACTGGCCTTTTAGAGTACCGAACACGATGAAGGCTCAATGATCACTGTTTGCATCAACTCAATTGCTAGAGTTTGTAGACACACTCTCGCAACATACTCTAAAGCTGTGCAGAGATCCGTTGGTATTACTGGCTCCGCCACAATCTGTATTCCTAGTTCGTTTCGTTCCTCGGGAATACCTTTCCTTGTAAGTGGCCTAGCTGAAAATTTTCAGGCCAGCATCAATGCTCTTTACACCTTACTACTTAGCCGACTAAAGATGTGAATTTCACAGAACAACACGAGATTGTGTCTGAGGGGGCTGTCAGCACAACAGGTCTTGGGCGGAGGTGCTTTCTTGAATGCGTAGACACCATATAATGAAGACCGAGCATAGCGTATACCCTCTCCATTACATTATTATTATTATTATTATTATTTCTCCTTATATCTACATATCATATTACATCTCAGTGGAAGACCAGAAGAACTGCCTTGGTGTACAGAGGAGTGCACGGCATTAGCAACAATCGCGCGATCTGCCTGATGCTCGTAGTCTACAAACTGTTCACTCGAGTCATCCTGAATGGGGACAGCAATGCGAACAGGCAGAATTTCAGAGAGGATTCATCACGATCCTCCACACACACCATTACGAAGCTCATCGAAGTGTCGCGAGAGTACAAGCTGCCGCTGTGCCTTACGTTCGTCGATCTGAAGAAGGCATTTGACTCTGTCGAGACTGAAGCGGTCATCGAAGCCCTGCTCACTCAGGGCGTTACTACTCTGTACGTCAGAATCCTTCGAGAGCTGTACAATGGATTCACGACAAAGGTTTCGCCATTCTACAACAAGTCGATGCCAACGTGAACAGAGAGGTTCAACGAGGTTCGATGAGAGAGTATCCCGGTTCTCTTCAGCGCCACCCTCAAAAACGTCATTCGCGAACTCGAATGGGAAGACATGGGAGTGAAGTCGACGGCCAGCAGCTGCACCATCTTCGTTTCGCTGACGACATCGTGCTCATAACACCGAGCATCAGCCAGGCGAATGCTGGCCGACTTCGATCGTGTATGTGGGAACGTTGGACTGCAGCTGAATCTTACGAAGACGATGTTCATGAAGAACGGACAAGTTTCTGATGCCCCATTCTCGCTCAACGGAACGAACATCTCCGAATGCTCCAGCTACGTGTATCTGGGTCGCGAAGTGAACATGACCAACTAACTAGCGCCGGAGCTGAGCAGGAGGAAACGAGCGGCTTGAGGAGCTGTCAAGAGTGTCGAAAGAGAAGTGGGGAAGACGAAGAACGTCGGGGCTCCGTACCTACCTTTTCGACTTCACTGTTCTTCCTGCCCATACGTATCAGAGACCTGGGCTCTACAAAGGCAGGATGAACAAGCGATCAGTATCGCGGAATCGAGAGGGCAACGCTCGGAGTGACACGACTCACACAAGTGAGAGAAGGCCTCGAGACTTCCGAGCTTCGCCGACGTTCGAAGATCTGAGATGTTGTCGCATGTCCAAGTTGTCGAAAATTAGATGGGCCACGTAATGCGCTTCGCAGACACCGACTAGATTCCGCGGGATGTCAAGAGAACACCAGGATGCCCAACAACGCGTTGGTCGGACTTCTTCGCCAAAGCCCTGAACAAACAATATGACGCTCTTCGTGTCCCTCGAGCGAAAAGAATTCATGGAGCACCCTGGAGCACCCAGGCACGCGGCATGGACGTATGGAGACGATGCTGGTGCCCACCCTACCCACAGTAACTCTGGACAAGTGGTTAGTTAATACATAATTAAATGCCCCTCAGAGTACTAGTTTTATAGTTTAAAAATAAAATTTTTAGTGATCGTAGACGGTCCAAACTACTGTTAAAATTGAAAGAATACGAAGCCAAATTATGAAAGTCGAAAAATGCTCTACGATATACTCCTATACTCCTTGCCAGCAGCACCTCCACAATCAATCAAGCAAGCAAAGCGGCATAGTTCATGAGCATATGGCGCAATTACTACATGAGCACATCCAAAAAACGCCACATGCTTACCATGTAAGATACTCTAGAAACACTATTTTGGAATAAAGCTCACTATTCTACGATACCTTTTGGATCCTTTTTATTGGATTTCTGTGGTAAAATTTTGTTCGCAACTCCATTTTCTGTTTTCTGGCCAATTTTTGGCCATTCTCCCAGAAAACAGAAAACAGAAAAAATTTGCCCAAAATGGCCAGAAAATCAGAAAACAGAAAACAGAAAACAGAAATTCCGCCCATCCCTGATCATGACCCCGCCGTGCGACGTGTATCAGGTCACGTCAGGTCACCAGAGCCGTTTCACACGGTTACCTAACTTATGATTGGATCCTTATCCATTCCATGGTTACTGAGATTGACATCCGGCGGAGATTCCGTAATAGCAGTTGAATGCGTTTGATGTGACTGACAGGCGTACTCTGATCCTTAGCCGTCGGAACTTCATATGCTGTCCGGAGGAAGAGACGAAAGCCGGTGGATAGGCGCCTACGAACGACGACCAACAAATACGCAGAGTCGAAGGCCGAACCGGCGTGCCCCGGTTTGGCCCGAGTTCACATTGATCAATATCCCACCATATCCCACTATCCCACTATATATAAAGGAGGAAGGCATTAGTCACTGTCTGAAGCGCTTCGCTACTGTCTGAATCGGTTCGCCTTGAACCCATATCTGAACGTTCGTCGCATCGCCACCGTCCACCATAAGCACCACAACATGGCAGTGTGGCAGGCAGCGGTTTCGAACCGGTGTTGACTACGACGACGCTTGCACTTGCGAACGACCGGCCGTGTTGACTACGACGACGCTTGCACTACCGGACGACCGTCGGTGTTGATCACAAACGACCAACCCCAATGATGATCTTTCAACACTACGGCGGCTACGGTGTTGATCACCAACAAACACACCATGATGAGGTTTCCACACTATCTACGGCGGTTATGAGGTCTTGGACAATTGCCAAATGTCTCCAAATTTTGGAGATTAAGCCGGCTAGCCAGTATAGGACGCCCGAGCCTGCTCTATCGCTACTGCCTCGACGTTGAGTTAGGCAGCAGTATCCCGCTCCTTCTCACCTTTCCACCTCCCATTCCCGTTCAACTGTACACCTCTTCCTTGCAACCATTTTCCGGGCTTCCTTTCGCGCCCAAACGTTATCGAATTTCTCAGCGGTGATATCGCTTCTCTCACAATTAATGGACCTCGAGGGAGCTGCGTGAATATGCGACGAAAGGGCTTCAAATAAGGCGAGGTGTTTCTATCAGGCAGTCAACTCTTGGACAATTGCCATTCCCTCAAAATTAGTGGCTAATGAAGTCACCTTCTCTGGAATTCGCCACACCTAGCGGCTCGAAGCACGACGACTGGACAGAAATGTGAGACATTTCTTTAGGCTTGACGAGCTGCAATAGGCTGTGAACACAACGCTAGACGAAGAAGGAGTGCTGAGGACATTCTTCTGTGCGCTATACTGAGATGTGAGTGGGAGCAAGCTAGGAATCAATCTGGAGTAGGCGCAAGTTTCAACGTGCTCGACGCTATGGATGCTTCCTCACCCAGCGTTGGCTGCCGGCGAAGCCGGCGACCGACGCTGGGTGAGGAAGCATCCGTAGCTAGGTTTGGGCTACATCCCTAGCGTGGCCCGCATCCAACGTTGGCGGAGCCGGCTAGCCCGGCGTGACCCGCAGATGCGATGCCGGCGAAGCCGGCTAGCCTAGCGTGGCCCACATTCCAGCGTCGGCGCCGGCGAAGCCGGCGACCGACGCTGGTTGTCCAATAGATCGGCGCGCTTATTCAATGGTCAAACGTATTCGAAGGCAGAATGACAGCCTCGGCGGAGGCCTAATCGTGGAGATTCACGACGTCTTACGTTTTATTATTTGTCGTAGTTCTGATTTTTACAAAAAATGGAATGCCTAAGCAATTGTCGCTTCGGAAAAGGTGAATTAATAATAATGGTGCTTATTTCGATTAACAAAATTGCTTCCAAGCAAAGTTGATCTGTGAAGATTTCAGCCAAAATCGGCCATTTCATATGCAAGGTCCTAATACCAGCAAAAGCAACAAACTAGAGATGTATGGTGAAATTGGGAAGACAGCGGGAAGAGTGACGCTGTGGTGACCTATTCATTTCTTCGGAACAGTATCCCTCAGAGTTTTTATTGTCACACATTAAGTTAGACTGTCATCAACGTACAGCAGCTGCATGAGCAAGTTAGTGACTCGGTAAGTAATCCGTGTTTCAGCTGGACGTCAGGTCACTGACATTAACATAATTGCTGCTT
The DNA here is from genome assembly GCA_947396885.1 of Heligmosomoides polygyrus polygyrus. Classification (NCBI taxonomy): domain Eukaryota; kingdom Metazoa; phylum Nematoda; class Chromadorea; order Rhabditida; family Heligmosomidae; genus Heligmosomoides; species Heligmosomoides polygyrus. The sequence continues at coordinate 72,559,761 of OX377205.1, read as the reverse complement.
CCTGTTGGCTGTTTTCTGTCCATTTTGATGAGTCGAAGCAATACAAACCTCTCTGGATGGGAATTTTGGTGTGCTCGAATGACCTATTCGAATACCTTTTCAAATGATTCTCATTCGTGTTTGGATACCAGAACTCGAGTAATCAAAAAGGCGGTTTTTCGAATGAATTCGAATTCGAGTGTCCAAATAGTCGCGTTTTTCGAATGTATTCAAATGCGAATATTCAGGAAAAATGCAGTTTTCAAATATATTGAAAATCGAATATTCCGAATTTGTGAATGTCCGAAATCATTCAAACAACCGAAAAGAAGTGGAAAGCGTATATAGATTCTATGGCGGCTCTTATATCGGCTATCGAAATTTGGGCTGAAACTGTGAGACCTAAATCTCGCACCTCTTTCTCTGCGTTCAAAGGTAAACCTCTTAACTTGTAATGCGAATACAATTTCTTCTGGACCCATCGATCAGGTAGCTTGTTTTTTCAACTGAAATTATTATCCAGACGGTTGACAAATTCTTAGTAAAAGCGAAATTAGAGGAGAATTTCGGTAGCATTAAACCTTACATGAATGCGAGTAATGGATCTGTGAACTTGACATAAAGGATTCCTACTTTGAGACTAACTGCCAGTGGCAAGAGAATCGTTGTAAACACAGTGCTAGTGATAAATACAGTTTTCTTCAAAGATTACACATTCCTCGGAATAGAACATCTTTTAGTATTCAACATTTCTGTACAATGAGGATACAAACAGCTCAGGCCGTCGTGGCGACAGGCGGAAGCATCTTCCGGGAGTCTGTCGAAATGTCGATGATTCGTTGATCTTCGATGAGACGCACATCGCCAGCTGCCTCACGCAGTGTGTCTTCGTTGACAGCGAAACTGGTGTAAATCCTTCCGGCAACCACATCCAGATTCCCACTGGAGATACTCTGCAATTCAGCTAATTCAGACCACTCGATTGAACCTTAAATCACTTCTAGCGAGAATCTACCTTGATGAAGGAACGCAGTCCATCGCAGGTAATATAGTTGGGAGACCCAATATGGAACACCGACGAGGTGAGTTGTCCAAGAATTGCGTCATCCATCGAGAGAGGAACGTCTTTTGCATGGTCGTCTACGAGCTCGGACACACTGAAGTAGCGCCTGGAGGAGAGAAAACGGCACATCTGCGGGCCGAAGTGCTCGGGTGTGCAACCGCGAATCATTCGGAAGACGACGTCTGATGGTGAAACCTCGCTCAGGAATCGCAGGAGCGCCGAAGGCGATACTTTCGTCAGCGATGTCAACTCGAACGACAGAAGGCGGACTCGGCACTCGACGCTAAGGAGGCTCGACGACAGCGATGACAGGGCACTGTCGGAGAGCTTCATCTGAAATCGCGAGGACCGTGAGACGTTCAGCACAAAAGAAGTCCATGGATAGAGCCGCTCAACAAAGTACGAAAAGCAGAGAGCGGGCCATAATTAGAGTTAAGAATGTTCGAGTCAATCGCAGTCATCTTATATTAGAGTACCTTGCCGATCACTCTTTCGTCGAACTCTTCCGTCGACTTCACAGATCAGCAGAATGCACTCTGCGGTCATCGATTATCGATTCAATTAATCTCCACAATGGATTTCCTGTTCGATAGAGTCTCGAGATTCATGTAGTTAGTTGAGAATTCCACGAGAAATTCTTAGCAAAAATAGTAAGAAAACAGGAGTACTTCTCGAACGTCCAAGACTTTCGTCTTCGAAAAGCACATCACATGACGGGAACAGCCACAGATGTTTTTCTCGGCTTATTGTTCATGTATTACGACTTTTGAGAAGCCCCCAAGAATGGCGATGCAAATCTCCATCTTTGAATTGTTCGTTTATTCTTGAAGAACAACCAATCGATATAGGGACTCCCATTTGCAGTCTAATTTGGTCATTCTGCCTTCTAAACCTCTTGCGCATATGGTTACGCACTTCCAGCTTGAATGAGGGCCGACATCAAGTGCTCTTTTTGGGCAGGCAAAACGCCATTTAACGCCATAACATTGGGTTTCTACGCTAATGCAAGCAAAACCTCTACGGGCTCTACGAAAGCAGGGTGAACATGCGATGAACGTGGTTTAATTACTCAATGTTTGAGATCTGCGATTACTTGGACTTCCTCGTCTTCCTCGCCAGTGAGCGGCGTCGTTCGTGATAGCGGATTTCTGGCTAAGTTTATCACCAATTAATTTTGCTTTACCTACACGTTCCTTAAGTTTTTAAAACTTGTTTGTAAGAAACTTATAGTTAGGGTTCTTTTTGTGCTCTGGTGCGTTACTTAGTGCAACTGTCACTCTTAAAAGAACTGGTTCCGGTCTTATATTGATTGTGCCGTTTGCATTGAACCTTGGTCATGTCTCAGCGGACTAACATCACAAAAAGAGCGTCTGATGTGTTGGCCAATCTCGCCGATAAGGGTCAAGGTGTCGCCAATACTAGTAAGAACTGTTCCGCTCAGACTGCCTATTCTAGCCCATCGGTAAGTGAGCTCATCAATGCTGTTTTAGAATGAAATAAGGATCCCGTTATTGAGCGTATGATGTTTGCCCTCATCTCCAAGCTACCGCAGGAGATGGTGGATAGAATTGAAGATGAAAGAAAGAGAGAAGAATTGTAATTGAATGGTTGCCTAAGCCAACCACCGACCTCTCTCCTTCAGCAAAGCAGAGGGATCTCGAAGAAAAGGTTAGTGAAATCTTTGACGTCCTTAACCTTGAGTGTCGCTCTCTGGAATTGCACAGCATGGGCAGACAGGAACGCGGACGCGTTCGCAAAGTAAAGGTGGTGCTGCCCTCGAAGTCGCAGCGGGCAACTGCCCTTTCAAACTCATGGCGGCTAGAGGGTCCGTTGCATTTACAAAGGTTCGTGTTCGCCGCAGTATGACCCAGGAAGAGCGGAAACGTGCGTTCAGATTGAGGAGGGTCTAGGGGACGAACGAATCAGTTAAATGACCGATTGTGGGTGGTGTATCGCGGAGAGCTAAGACGGTTCGAAGATCTTCCGAAACCTAGAGCTTCGAGAAACGTCTAGCTGGACACGGCACACCACACACATCCACCAGATCCGCAGCCATCAAGTGTTTTTTGATCAACTCGCGTAGCCTTGTAAACAAAATACATCATCTCCACCTATTCTTGTCTGTTTTCAAGCCAGATTTACTCTTTATAAGCGAAGCGTAGTTTACAAACAAGATACCAGAACTGAGATCCTTGCCTTCCGTACAGTTTTCGGAGCAGATCCTGGAAATCGAAGGGGTGCTGGTGTATGCTGCCTTGCCAAAATTTCGATTGGCCTAACAGTTGTTAGCGTTCTTGCCTGCCTCAGTTCGGACCTTCTCTGCTTAGATGTCTTCGATATAACATGCTCCTTAGCGTTTGGGGTTGTCCTAGTATATCGTCCACCCAATTCGAGCGCCCATGAAGACTATGTCATTGATGCAACACTGGAACCGTGCCTTGCGAACAGGCTTTTGATCGTGCTTGGTGACTGTAATCTTAGCGGTCTACGGGCATCTCGCCCCCGCGACCGCAGTCTTGGCTAACAAGCCCTGTTTTGTTTCGCGTCTGGGACTCGCCACACTCCGGAGTCCCATCCCTAGCCCAGTGTGTGCTGTCCTCCGCGACAACGGAGAAGAGCACAGAAAAGGCCGGACTTTTCCGCCTGGAATCTAACCTATCACGTTCTGAACCGCGCTCGCGGGGGCGAGTGGCCCCGCAACGGGGGGCAGTCGTTCGGTACATCGTTCTGCCCGCCGCCCACTTTCCGCCCTGCCGGCGCCGCCCTATTTGGACAAGTTTGCTGCGCTCGAAACCGTCGTTAATTGACGTGACATCGTCCAAAAACCTAACAACTGATAGGGGACGATTGGGAAGCGCATCTCGGGAAACTCTGAAGTCATTTTCCAGTCGGTTCGGTTATGGAGGCAGTTGAGGAAAGGAAAGCGTCGCTCTTCTCTCTAGATTCTTTCAATTTTCACCAAAATTCTTTAAATTTTTGCCTCAGCTAGATACTATGGGTGATTCCGGTCAGTTCTACATTGGCGGGACCTGAAGAAAGCCTTGGCGCTGCACCTGAAAGCTCTTTTGTTCAAAAAATATGTTGATCAAGGTTCTGGCTCTCAAGAACGAAATCAGTTCAGGATAGAGATTCAGGGCCAAAGGAAGTAATTAGAAATGCGACGCCTCCATGTGAAGGCAGGGACCCGGACATCTTGTCCTCGGCGCGCTCCTCGCGCCGCCCCTTTCTGAGGGCGGTGTATCTAACGACTCTCCGCCGCCCCGCAACCAATCCTAACATTGATTGGATTACCAAGTGTGGAAATAAGAACGGGTACTTACCAGGAAAGGGTCTCAGACGTAAGTCTGAACGGGAAAATGGATAGTACTACGAGAATCGCCACCCTCCATATAGCATAAAAACAATGACAAACAATAAAAACAAACATGTTTTGTTTTTGCTGAGTCCTTGAACCAAAAGAACTACGGGCCCTGGAAGGCGCGGGTACAGTAGCAACCGTCAGCATGTGCCCACGTGCATGCGTGCGCGCGCTCTTGTATGGGACGCGGCGAAAGGTTCTGTCTGTGGCAAGCGAGTCGTTGGCTCAGCGGGGTTCGCCCAAACCTCCCCCAGGGGTTTTTTGGGTGCTGATCACGAATCTGACATTCGTTTTTAAATTTTCGGCCAATTACGGTAGGTTACAGCAGGTACGGGTGTAGCACTGTCGAGGTCATGGGGTGTTAAGCACGAATCTGGGGTGGCTGATCACGAATCTAACCCCTTTGACGATTTGGAGTGAAATAAATGTGTAGGAGATGTGTAGGAAGCAAATTGGTGAAGGAGGCAGCGGTTATGGAAAAAATGCAAAAACAGTGCATAGCACGGGAGTCGAACATAGTGGTGGAGCACCTTTGCAGAAGCCCCGCACCCTGCTGAGCAAACGACTCGTTCCCCACAGAGCCTTTCGCAGCGTCCCATACAACAGCGCGCGCATGCACGTCGTGCACGTGAGCACGTGCTGACGGTGCGTTACTGTACCCCGCCTTCGAAGCCCCGTAGCTCATTTGTTTCAAGGACTCAGCAAAAACGAAACATGTTTTTCTACTATATGAAGGATGGAGATTCTCGCAGCACTATCCATTTTCCCTGTTCAGACCTACGCCTGAGACCCTTCCCAGGTCAGGAAAATTTATAGAACTTTTGATTGAATTGACACAACAAGGATGAAACCGACCCGAGGTGATGCAATTCTTGATATAAGTTTAACCTCGTCGCCTATCGTTAACAATATTTCCATCCTTTTTCCGTTTTCATCTGCCGGTCACAAGATAATTAGCTTTGTCCTTGTTGTTCATATGGCATATCCCTTTGATAAAACAGCGTGAATTTCCCCTTCCAAATTTTAGGAAAGCTGATTATCTAAGCTTGATGTCGTACTTCAGCTCCACAAATTGGTGAAAGTTTTTGATGGGTATCAAAACAGAGATGATTTGCCCAGAAGATTTTGCAAGGTGGTGTATTATGGGTGATCCCTTCATGTTCCCTTTGACTCCGCAAAAGCACCGGCTCTACACTAGCCAAAACACATCTCAAATTTGAGGCGCAGAAATCACGCCTTTTTCAATCATTATTAAATCCACTCCTCTTCATGTAATACTTCATCGCGGTGAAGGGGCGAACATCACTTTAGTGATGCCAACGGCACAAATGACCACGCAGTACGCCGTTCTATGTCGAGTATGTGCGGCTCTCATGTATCGCTGGCCAGGAACATGTGAGTAACCAGACCATCGCCATGGCTCAAACAACTGAACCCGCGCCGGCGCGCGCCTGAAGTGGTCTTCTACGACGTCGGTTGAATCCACCACCGGCGAGGGGCCATCTAATCTCGGAGTTAAACTATCAGGAGGTCATTGGAATCGGACTACCGGAAACCGCCTCCGACCATGACACGGAAACTGCCTATCATCTGCACTTATAACTGATCGCATCTGAGCAGAATCTTGGGGCAATGCTTTACAGAAACCGTAACATCAAATATGACGTTATCGCACTGCAGGAAACGAAACACAAAACGGAAACCATAAGAAGAACCGACCACAGCGAGCTTCTCATTATCGAGCAAAGGGGTACAGAAAGAACATTGGCGGAGTTGGATTCTCGTCAACTCGACAGTGTACCTAGTAGACTCTTACAAAATCATCAGTCCGGGAATAGCTGTTCTGTGTTTGGAAACCAAAGATCAAGGAACCATTTCCATCAGAAATGGATATGCTCCAACATCTGCGGCCACAGACAAAGAAAAGGAAGAATTCTACAAGACATTCGAAAGGACTGTTAACGACGACAAGAGTTACTATAAAGTTGTCGTTGGAAACTTTAACGCTACCGTCGGTACGAATGATCACGATGAATGGAGGCTAGGACCACATGGAACTTCCTCAAGAAGCGAAAACGGAAGCGACTAATAGACTTCCTATCCGCATGCTGTCTCTTCCATGAAAACTCTATGTTCAAGAAACCTTCAAACCGGCGATGGACCTGGGAAAGCCCAAATGGACTAATGCGTTCGGAGATTAACCATGTTCTTAAAACGCTGGAGTCTGTTGGACGTCTCCGTGCTGCCTCCATTTGACACCGGTTCGGATCACCGTCTTGTCCGTGCGAAGCTGACTCTCAAAAAGAAGATGTTCAAACGTGACCGTCATAAACCGGCACCGGTAAGGATCCCCAAATTCCGGTGGAGTTGGAATATGCAATAAAGTCGTATGATTGGAATCTTCTTGAAGATCCATCGGAAGACTACGACCTTCTCTCCAAAGGACTGTGGAGATGTGCTAGCAGCTCTTGTGAAGCCACATCACCGTCTGCCTCAAGACTTGACGCACATGCGATTAAACTCTTGGAGCAAAGAAGAGCTGTCAAACTGGATGCTAATGATATTTGGTATCGATTTTTCCTATTCGCAAAAAAAGTGTCCAAGTAATAAAACCTCACTGATAACATAGAAAATCGCTGCATAACAACTTGATTTTTTTAATGCTCAAAGCCTTAAAGCTTTTCCTTCGGACATGAGAAAATATTTTCGTGACAGTTACAGTACCGGACATGTTCCTCCGTTCATTCTCCGGAAATCCCGGAAAGGTCAACATAGACCGCTTTGGAACGGTCCAAAGCGGCCTTTTTAAATAACTTTTTTAAAGATCAAGTACTTATAAAAAGAAACATATATTTGGGCTCAGCAGCTCAAGCTCTATCTTATGACCTATAAATCTCAGTAGAGTTGAACAATGCATATAGGCCCAACAGAATCAATCGAGTGGGCCCGACAACCTGTAGAGCGATCGAGCGACAGCTTGAAGAGTGAGCGTTTGGGGAGTTTTATCACAAATTTGCAGCCGCCCAACTCAGAAATTATTCTAAAACTGTCCAGCGATCCTTTGGAGTGCGCCGTGCACAGTGCATATAGGATCGAACCTATCAATCGAGGGGGAGACAGTTTGTAGAGTGAGCATCTGAGGAGTTTTATCATAAATTTGCAGCCGCCCTACTCAGGAATTGCTCTAAGACTGTCCAGCAAGCCTTTGGAGTGCGCCATGCACAATGAATATAGGATCGAACCTATCAATGGAGTGGGAGCGACCGCTTGCAAATTGCGCGCGCGGCCGTGTTCCGAGCTCAATAACTCTGTCAAGTCCGAATCATTTCGGCAGCAACTCGTGGGTCTTCTAGGTAGTGAAAGGATGTAGTAGTACGCTGAAGTGGAACGTTGTAGCTTATGATTAGGTAAAGTTATAGGGGCGCGAATATGCAGGTTAGCCTTGTATGACACGATTTTTTCGGATTTCAGTCGACCTCTCCAGGAAGACGCGGAGACCTAACGGCCTACAAACGCGTTGGCGAGCAGGACAATTAATGTACTTTACGATGACATGCTCACAACTGGCTAGCTTCCTGAAATGCCTTAGCACCATCTGCCAATTTAGAGTGGCGGAAGATAGCGACTAGAGTTCCTTGAGTTCTTGAACGCCCAGATTTGAATTTTCGACGCTCGCAATGGTACTGCTCTGTTCAGCGTGAAAAGCTCCATCGAACGGTATCAGCCAGTGAAACGTTCTAGTGATGAGCTAAAGAACAGCGATATAACATATGAATAGACGAAGTAACAGCGGCGCGAACATGCAGGTGAGGCTTGCGTGACGCATTTTTTTCGATTTCGGTGGACCACTACGAAAAGACGCGGCGAGCTAACGGCCTCAAAATGCATATGCTAACGGAGCGCTTAAGGAACTTTACGGTGACGGGCTCAGAACTTCTCATCTGCCTGAACTGCCTTAGCACTGTCTGCCGTTTTAGGGCGGCGGAATTAGCGGTTGAAGGTTCCTCACTCTTGCCCGCCCTTATTTGACCTTTCGACACTTGCAATGACACCGTATTGTTCACAACGAAAAGCTTTATCGAATGGTGTTACTCTCGACGAATTTCAAAAAGATCGATTTTTTGACAATATCCCATCGAGAAGTGGGCGCCCTAGGCCGAGCTGCTCATACGATGACGTCATCGAAAACAGGTATTTTCGAAATTGGCCAAATTTCCTCGTGCAAACTTCGTCCAAAATCGTCTAGGGGTTAATTGGGGCGCTGCTTACGAATCCGGCGTTCGTTTTTGAAAACACCGTCGACTTCGGTAGGTGTTGGATTTTCTCTTGGATAATTGAGGGTGGTCGGGTCAGGATCATCGATTTTGCTCAAAATCCGTGTAGGGTCGGAAATTTATTCGGAATGCCGAACACGATGCCGAAGTACAAGTAGGACGATTACGGCAGGAGGCCGCTCATACCGATAACTGAGGGTGATCGGTGATCCTGAACCCACCACCCTCAAACGGGAAGTAACCTGCTGAAGTCGGCGGAATTTTCAAAAACGAACGCCGGATTCGTAATCAGCGCCCCAATTAACCCCTAGACGATTTTGGACAAAGTTTGTACGAGGAAATGTGGCCAATTTCGAAAATATCGGTTTTCTATGACGTCATCACCCGCGCAGCTCAGCCTAGGGCGCCAACGTCCTCGATGGGATATTGTCAAAAACTCGTTGTTTCCAAAATCGGCCGAAATTGGCACCGTTCGATAGCGCTTTTCAAGCAGAACAGAACGGTGTTATTGTGAATGTCGAAAACCCAAATATGGGCGAGTAAGAGGGCAGGAAACTAAAGCCGCTAAGTTTGCCGCCCTAAAACGGCAGATGGTGCTAAGGCAGTTCAAGCAGATGAGACGTTCTGAGCCCGTCACCGTAAAGTTCTTAAGCGCTCTGTTAGCTTATGCATTTTGAGACCGTTAGCTCGCCGCGTCTTCTCGTAGTGGTCCACCGAAATCGGAAAAAAATGCGTCACGCAAGCCTCTGTTACTCGCATATTCGCGCCGCTGTTACTTCGTCCATTTATATGTTATATCGCTGTTCTTTAGCTCACCACTAGAACGTTTCACTGGCTACGAAATCGACAAGTTGCAGCCAGACCGATTCGATCTCGACAGAGTTACTGCGCTCCAAACATGCCCTTGCGTCCTATTTGGCACAACAACCGTCAATGTTCTCCGCGCTCTTATTCGCCCAGATCACAGTTCTCGATACTCATAGTAAGACCATTGAAATCAGCAGGAAAAGTTCTATCGAACGGTATCAAGCTTGACCAATTACGAAAACATCGTTTTTCGATGACGTCATCGTCCATCTGCGACGGCCTTGAGCGGTCTCGTCCTCGATGCAAAATTGTCAAAAAATCGATGCTTCCAAAATCGGCCGAAATTGACACCATTCGATAGCGCTTTTTACGCTGAACAGAGCGGTACCATTGCGAGTGTCGAAAATTCAAATCTGGGCGTTCAAGTACTCAAGAAACTCTGGCCGCTATCTTCCGCCACTCTAAATTGGCAGATGGGGCTAAGGCACTTCCGGAAGCTAGGCAGTTGTGAGCATGTCATTGTAAAGTACATTAACTGTTCTGCTCACCAACGCGTTTGTAGGCCGTTAGGTCTCCGCGTCTTCCTGCAGAGGTCGACTGAATTCCGAAAAAAATGTGTCACACAAGGCTAACCTGCATATTCGCGCCCCTATAACTTTACTAATCATAAACTATACCGTTCCACTTCAGCGTCTACTACACCGCTTCACTACCTAGAAGACCCACGAGTTGCTGCCGAAACGATTCGGACTTGACAGAGTTATTGCGCTCCGAACACGGCTGCGCGTGCAATTTGCAAGCGGTCGCTCCCACTCGATTGATAGGTTCGATCCTATATGCATTGTGCACGGCGCACTCCAAAGGATCGCTGGACATGTTTAGAATAATTCCTGAGTTGGGCGGCTGCAAATTTGTGATAAAACTCCCCAAACGCTCACTCTTCAAGCTGTCGCTCGATCGCTCTACAGGTTGTCGCGCCCTCTCGATTGATTCTGTCGGGCCTATATGCATTGTTCAGCTATACTGAGAGCTATAGGTCATAAGATAGAGCTTGAGCTGCTGAGTCCAAATATATGTTTCTTTTTACAAGTACTTGGTTTTTAAAAAGTTATTTAAAAAGGCCGCTTTGGACCGTTCTAAAGAGGCCTATGTTGACCTTTCCGGGATTTCCGGCGAATGAACGGAGGATCATGTCCGGTACTGCAATCCTCTGAGTAGGACCATCGAAGCCAGAGATCGCGGTTGTCTGCACTAAAACTGTCATATATCGGAGAGCTTTTGAAAACTCTGAAAAATAGTAGCGTATTGGAAACTAGTGGTTAGAAATAAAATAAAAAGTCGACTCTACGACCTGAAAAACTTCTGAAAGTGAAATATTCAATATGAATAATACGATAAATTTTTGGCCAAAAATCGACAAAAAGTCGAAACCTCTAATCATGCTGAAGATCGTATAGGAGAAGTGGTGATCGTGTTGGAATATTTTTTTATTGTACGATACTTAGGGCTTACACTTTGGGGGGTACAATTTCGTTCCCTGGTGTTATTTCCTACAGAAGGAACCAATTATTTCCGTGGCAAGTCAATCTTTTGGTTTCGACTCGGTCACTAGATTCAAAGAGCGGTTCAAAAAGATTGTAACCTCGTTAGTAATTAACACTCGATATTTTGTAGGGTACAAATGGTTAAGGTGAGTAGTGAGAATAGAGGCAGTGACTGTATTCCCAAAGGACATGCTTGGTAGGGCAGGTCAGGTCAACGCAATTACATCAACAGTCTGGACTCCAGTATCGGACTCGTCTCAAATAATAAATTAGATTGAGGTCGAGTGAAATTTTTCCCAAAGGTATTGCAAATATGGGCGTTGGTAAATGGTAGGGACTATTCTGCGAGGTCTGGACAGATGTAGGTTTCGAGACTCATGGTCGAACTAGAAGAAAGCTGCCATTTTGAGGGAGTGAAACTGCGAGACGTGAGCTGCCAGCTCCATCTTTTTTGTGGGACAGCATCTCTACATGATGTCTGACCACATACCCAGGTTCCATAGCGATCCGGCTTATGAAGGCACAGATCTACACGCGTAGAATAGCCTTTGCAGAACGTGTCTGGTTGGAACCCTAATGCACTGCCTATTTGGTGTCTGATTACTTTTTACTTTTGATCAAAATAAACCTAACCTATAATTGTAATCTACACCTCATAGTAAGCAACTTGAGGAAAAATCAGCCCTAAAGCAAAAGTGATTCGGTCGTAAGTAATTAGCGAAAATGGAAAAAAATCGACAGTCGAGAATGCATGAAATGATGAATATGGGGCGAAACTTGTCAAATTTGATATGAAATAGATCGCCATGATGAGGCAAAACCTAAAAATGGCATAAAATACATTCTTAACACCGTCTAAATTTCTAAAATTTCTATTGTACAGATCCATTTCAGGCAGGGAGCATAATTCGGCGACACACAGAAGCGAATGTGAATCAGGTCAAGATAAATACCGGGCTGGCTTAATTAGGTAACCTCTGACTCAAAAATTCGAAAATCCTGCAAAGATTTTTATGCGATTGGGTGGATGTTGTTCTGAATCCGACAATGTGCATTTCATTGGATATAGTCGACTTTGAAGGGAGTTATGGCAAAGCGGCGGAGGCGGCGGATTAATCCGCTGCCGGCCGCATCTTGGCGGATGTTCATCGACGAGACTGTGCCACCCAGCCTGTTAGAAGCACCAAACGCGTATATTTTTAGGAAGGGGTTAAAGGGAATAGACTTGCTTTCAACACTGCATGTTCCTGATATCGCCTAAGTGAGAAAGATTCTGCTATTTTTGCTTTCCCTAACATCAGGATGTCCTTTGTTTTGAAATTTGTTTTTCACTTCACAGCTTTCGTTTTTTGTTTTTTCTGCTCCTTTCTTTTTTGTACGTTTGGTCGCTTTTGTTTGTTTCTAACTTTCCTTGAATTTTAGAACTTCTCTGCTTTGTTTCTGATTAGCCAGTGCTAGCGTCTTACGTTCCCCACGCAGCTGTATTTGATGGATTCCGATGGAGTTGAAGGGCCTTGTTGGTATCCGGAGCCGATATCTCCCACGACTTGCAGTGTTGGCGGGCCACTGCCCTTCTTCATCAGTTACCCATCATCCTTTATCCCATCATTCTTATCCCACTTCCTTACTCTAATTCTACCAGAACTTATTCTTGTAAGTGACTTCTATTTTCCGTTTAAGAAAAGTAACAATGATGGATAGTTTTGATTTGATGAATTTTTTAACACCACGTATTTTCTAATGTGCTCCGTTCTTGTCAAATTTACTATTTTTGTGCGCACGACATATTGCAAATAAATAAATAACTAAAACAAATAAATAAACGTGTCGGAAGGAGGAATCAAGAGGACAAGGCACAGAATGACACAATTCAAGCTGGTGAAAGAAGGCACCAGTGTGCTGACCTTCGTTAACGATCGAAAATTGGACCAATCGTCGAAAATTAGGTGGGCCGGCCACGTAATGCTTTGGACAGACATCCGTTAGACGAGAGCCGTCAGCGATCGTATTCCGCGGGATGTCATGAGAACACCAGAACGCAAACCAATGTTGGTCGGACTTTTTCGTGAATGCCATGAACGAGCGATTTGACGCCCTTCGTGTCCCTCGAGCGAGGAGGATCCATTGGAACATTCTGACGCGTGATATTGACGAATAAAAAGTCGGCGATCGAAGGGATAGGTGGTGAATGAGTAAAGGATTAAGGTCAGAGTTCGTCGGTTTCTTTGCAGGTTGCCCCTCGAATTCTACTTCCAAAGGATATCGTGAAGGAAATTTGAACGCGCGTTTGGCTTGTGCAATGACTTGCAGTGGCTAAGCGATGGGAAACCCGGTGTTCTATTTATCCTAATCAGGTGCGCAATAGATGCTCAGAACCATGAGAGGTAGGAAGCTTGGTTGATCTTGGTAGGTCCTCGATCTAGAATGAATTGGGTGTATGCTAGAGCGAGTGCCTGCTCCGACTTGTCCCACCCTTTCTTGTGTCGGGTACGCCCGTTTTCCGGTTCTGGCAACTTGACGGCAGCGGAGGCACAGCTGAATTGACGTGGCTCGTGCCAAAAAAGATGGGGCTGTTGTGCTTGCACCCGTTTGATAGGAGGTGTAGAGCTGGATCTCGTGAACGAAACAGCAGCGCAGTGCAGAAGTCTGATCCACGCATAATACGACCGTAGTCCATTTCAGGCTCCCCCCCCCCCTCTAGGAGCGAAATGTCTCCACCTACCTCGTTAATCCGCAGGCGATCGATATCGCTGCCTCTGGTTACATCGACGAGTCGATCAATAGTCGCCGGGGGGATCTGCGTTGAAGTACTGGGTTCGGAAGCCGATGACGCGTGGCCGACGGACACGGTTGCGCCGATGAGCAGCGTCGTGGCCGGGAGCAGCCCCTCGGCGAACGCCTTCTGGAAGTGGCAAGATGCAGTGGAGTACGGAAGAGTGAGGCAGGAACAAAGACAGGTGTTGAGCAGGCTACAGCATCTCGACGTGAACCCTACAAAGACTCTTTGTAGCCAAGGGGCAGTTTCCGTGCTTCCATCGGAAGCCCTCTGGAATCTGATTCTAAACGTTCCCTAGGAATGACTTCTGCATGTCCAGAACCAAGCAAAAGTATTTGAGGGTCGCTTCGACCAACTCGCAACAAAAAGCAACCGTACGAAGTAAGATCGATAAATGGGATTGATGCTAACGAACATTTTACTGTGAATAACAGCAGACGCTCATTTTAGCCCAGGTGGCTTGAAGGGCTGCAGAATTCGGTGCCGTTTATACAGACGCTGTGTTTCTGCTACGAGGTTCAATTTTGCGTGGTTACAATTTTTAGCAGTACGACGATAAACCGGGATCAGCATTTGACGATGCTTTTGCTCAGGAATCAGAATTTGTTAGCCCTGAGTCGAATAGTTGTGTACAAATCAGCCTTTTTGGATGCGCCACCCAACAATCTGGATTGCCTCCTCAAAGTTGCATGTACTACTGCTTGAGTGATAAAAAATCTGCAGCTCCAGTAGAAGAAACCTCCTTAAACTTGTTTTGAAGTGCGAAGTAGCAAAATCCCTTCGTCCTGTATATGGAGAGGTCGATCCATGTGCGTATATTGCAATGCATACAGCATTGTATATTGGGTACATGTCGCGTAGGTGAGCAGCATGGGTAGGTGAGAGCGCGCCAGCCAATAGTAACCAAACAGAGCACAGGCCGAACACAAGCCAGCGCATCAGGATCCCAATGGTACATGCTCTCTCTGAACGGCATGCCCATTCCATGCGGTCTGATTGGTTTAGGCGCTACTACCTAACAATGCTGCTCATCTACGCGACATATACCGTATATTGCAATGTATTTGATTGACGGCGCAGATGCAATCAGCATGTAGTTGTGGGATTCAGCTCCGCAGTGATGCGCTATTGGAATCACTGTGTTTCACAATGCGCCACAGAGAACAAGAGACGCTGTCGCATGGGTGGAATCCTCGAAAATTAGGTGGGCCGGCCAGTAATGGGTTTTTGACAAAAATTGGACGAGATGTATTGTTGTTCTTGTAGGATGCCAAACTAACGGGCGCGTTGCAGCGCAGTCAGAGGAGGCGAGAGCCGTTGCGTGCTCCCGATTCCGGGTTCTGGGTTCGAGTTTCCAGCTCAAGTCGACCAAGCCTTCCATCCCTCCGCAATTGATAAATTGGCATCACACGTATCTGGGAACGATAAAACACGCCTTGTCCATCGGGAACGTTACTCGACACCACCCAAGCATCACACTAATCGACAATCAACGGATGGAAGCTGGTTCAGATTAATACTATTTAATCCCTTAGTTGTCTCCTAAGATAACCTCAAATTTTGGTGCCGTCAGAGAGTAGTGAACTACACAATGATTTACCGATCACCTGCCGTCTGATGCAAAACACCGTGGAAAACACATGTTCTCCATAAATCAAGAAAAGGTCGTGGTATATTGGAGGGTGCATATCGACCTCTAGAACCTTTCCCACCTAAAGAAGCAGGAGGTTATGAGCGAACTACACCTTCAAGTGAACTATACACCACAATAGGAACGCGTAACTCATGCGGTAGGGATCAGTCGACAATTCGGCGTATTGCCTTACTCGAACAAAACTGGTGCCGCTTAGGACCGGGAGAAATACTTTGATGGTTGCTCCACAGAGTGGTGCCCCTTCGGCGGTGTCGACACACGCTACGCTCCGCATTAGGAACGCGAGTGGTCAGAAACTCTAGCTCTCGAAAAGGATTTCTTGGAATATCGACTTCGTCAGGACTGCCGAGAGAACAATGCAAAGCAGGAAAACCAGGAGCTGGAGCCACGCAGTGAGTGAATGGACCGTCGGATCTATTGCGCGCCGAAGCCAGACAGGCTAACCGCATGCCACTCCAGCCTTGTTGCTGAGGAAGACAACATGGACGTACCTTCATGTGCGTGGCAACGTCAGCGCCGTGACGTCTTTTTCTTCTCTGGTAGGCGACCCACTTCCTGCTCTTGCCCTCCTCGTCGCATTTCATTGACAGCTGAACTCTGCCATTGCCGATCTGGAAGAAGTGATGTGCCCATCAAACGGATTGCCTCGAAGCTCTGCTATTCAGGGCATACCGCCGGTAGGTGGCTGTTAACAAACCCTCTCAATCCGAACAAGGTCCAGTTGTCGTCTCCTCATGGAACCCTCGCTAGCACTGATCATCTCCAGCATTTCGTGGTTCACCAGCCGACACTGAGCGAGGTCGCGCCTTCTCAGATACGTCAGCACCTCGACTCGCAGTTCCGGCGGCAGACGGCTCCACGGGAATGGCTCCTGCAACGGAGGACAGCCGCTTCGCGGAAAGCCGAAGCCGAGCCCGTCGTGCGGAAGCGACCCGAGCGTTGCGCAATCGAAGCTCAACGGCGACACCAGTTTCGGTCGTCGAACGAACCTGCCGCAATCTGGCCGATCAGCCCGCTCGACGTTCCGACGCGGATCGGATCCGTGAGTGAACGGAGCGCTTACCGTCAATGGCGACGCCTGGCAGCCATCGTCGGAGCTGCTCCAGACCAGGGTAGGCATTGAGATCCTCGTGTCCTGAAAGAGATCAGGCCATTGGGAAGTAAGCCTCAGTAGACATCGAGAGGAGGAGTGTCGCTCCGCACTGACAGAAAGCGCCAATTAAGCCTACGGAGTGAAGCAGGGCAAGAGGCGTGCGGAACCTGTTCTGTCGCCATGCTTGTTGATTGACTACGCGAAACTTCGTCACCCTTGGACCAACGACCCCTTCGCTTTTCCAACGCTTTTCTTTTGCGAACTGCTATCTGTCTCCACGACTTCATGCATGCTTGCCACTTCCACGTCAAATTGGACACTCATCTGAACAAGTTTAACGCTTTTGAAATCAAGCTGAGCACGTCATGGAGGGTTTGCACTACGTCGTCACTTCGTCGAGAGTGATAACGTCGAGGCGGGAGGCGTTCGGTTGTGAGGAGCTTCTGCAGCCTACAAAAGTTGAACTCGGCTCGAGCAGCACACCTCCGCCCACACTTTTGTTTCGCAATGTGAATCACATTTTAAAGTTATTCCTCTCCTTAAATTCAGATTCGGAATGCCTGAAGTGATCGCAGAGGATCTGCCATCATTTTAGTTCACAGCTTTCTTCAAGAAGCGATAGACGAAGGAAAGTAGGCTGTGCGATAGCTATGTCTGACAGACACATTTTGTGCCGGAGACCTGCATTGCAACGTCTAAGAGCCTCTAATCATAGCCGAGGTGAGCTCAAATGTATGCTTGCAAACATCCGCTCCTTGGTTAGGAACCGTGACTTCTTTGTTTCTGCCATGATGTGCATGAGCTACGAGATGGTACTTGTCACTGAGTCCTGGTTAAATAACAAACACGCTACAGAGCCATTATTGGGCATTATAAATTCTCAATACTCTATCATTCGTTGTGATCGCTTGCATAAAATTGGTGGAGGGGTGTTTATTTTGCTTAGGAACACTATTTATTACAAAGAAATTTTCAAGGAATCTGTTAAGGATGGCTACGAGGTATTAGTTTGTGACATCTTTCCGGAAGATAAGGTAGTTAAGATCATCCTTGTCTACAGAGCCCCTAATTGCACTTCCCGTAATTCCATTATGCTTTGTAAAGTTATTAGTGATTTCTCAGTGGTGGACTGCCCTACTATTGTGGCAGGGGACTTCAATCTCCCTGATATTAACTGGAATTGTTGCAGTGCCTACTACCCTACATCCAAAGACTTTCTGAGTTTGTTCTCCTCACATAATTTTATTCAATACGTTCCTAAGCCCACTCGCGGCTCGTCGTATCTTGATCTTATTCTTAGTAACGACAACCAAATCATCCATAATGTGTCCGTAGCACCTCCGATCGGCTGCAGTGATCATTCCAGCGTTACTTTCTTCATTCGCCACCGCACGATTGACGACGTTATGACTTGGACCAGGGATTTTAAGTCCGCTGATTACAGTGCTATCCTTGACTATTTGGCCGATATTGACTGGTTTGGCTCGTTCGGGAATGGTAATACGGTAGATGAGAAGTATGAGATCTTTCTTGGTATCCTTCATCATGTCATAGATTTATTTGTCCCTTTGCGCCGCGGCAAAAGTGGTGTAAACTTGCCTAGATATCTTGTTTCTATGTTCAATCTCAGAAACCGCTTATGGGATCGCGCTGTGAAATCTGATAATAGTGGAAACTGGGATAGTTACAAGTCTCTTAATTCACGTCTTCAGAAATCTCTTTCCAAATATTTTACGTACATTGAACGTAAGCTTGTCGAATCCGGTGACCAAGCTAAATTACATTTTTACATTCGCAAGCGTCTCAAAGCAAACTACAGCATACCTGCGATTGTTACTGACGGAGAATTGTTAGCTATTTCTGACCGTGACAAAGCTAAACTTTTTGCCGAGCAATTTCAAAAAGTGTACCTTACCGCCAATTGTAGGCCTTGTCCCGATCTCACTCCTTGTGCTCCTCTCATGGAGCCTAACATCTGGTTTTATCGGGATGATATCGCCGAAGTTCTGCTCAAGTGGCCAACCTCTTTCTCAGTAACCCCTGATTTCGTTCCGCTTCACTTTATCAAGCGCATTGTAGACCACATTGTGACGCCGCTGGAATTTCTATTCAACTTGTCGTACATGCGCGCCGAAGTACCTAGGAGATGGAAGCAATCGTTCATAGTTCCGGTGCCTAAAAAACCTCCTTATAATTCTCTTGGCAACTATCGCCCTATTAGTATTACTTCCATCTTCGCTAGGGCCTTTGAAAAACTTGTTAAGCGCAGATTGGTCCAGCACCTAGACAGAAACAGCATCATACCGGCTTGCCAACATGGCTTTTGTAAGGGAAAATCTACTGAGACTGCGTTGCTCTCTTCACTAAATCGCTGGACTATGGCGGTTGATGCTGGAAAGAGTGTGGACGTTGTGTACTTTGACTTTTCAAAAGCGTTCGATAGAGTACCTATCACTTTGTTACTGGGTAAACTGGCCAGGGTGGGGTTGCACCCCAGGCTGGTGGACTGGATTGGTAATTTTCTGCGTGACCGCTCCTGCCGAGTCCGTGTGGGTTGTGAGTTCTCTGAGGCGTATAATGTTCCTAGTGGCATCCCACAAGGCAGTGTTCTTTCACCCTTATTGTTTTTGATTTACACTGCCGATTTGCCCCCGACGCTTACTGATATTGGGGTCAGCTGCGTCATGTACGCAGACGACATCAAATTATACAGGATTATTGAGAGCCAGCGTGATAATTTTGTTTTGCAAGATGCTATTTCAGCGGTTGATGACTGGTCCTCAAGGTGGGGATTGCCAATCGCAGCGGAAAAAACCAAGGTCCTGCATATTGGAAACAAGGAATCTGTTTACAATTACAATATCGGAGAATCTATATTGGAAAATGTAAATGAGATCACAGACCTAGGATTCAGATTTACAAACAAGCTCTCCTTCGAGCCGCACCTCAAAGTTATTTTTTGCAGGGCTATTCATAGAACATACAACTTGTTTAAAGCAGTTAGAAGTAAAAATTCCGTTACTCTTTTAAAGGCCTACAAGTCCTATGTAAGGCCCTTGGTAGAGTCGGGAACAACTGTTTTCTCCCCATACCAAAAAAAGTTTATTGCATTGTTGGAGAGTATTCAAAATAATTTTACCCGCAAACTTGCTATGCGGTGCACTGGTCTGCCTTATCGTTTTCTGCCAAATGGGGAGCAGCGCCGTCGAATTTACGGGCTTCCGAGTTTGTGTAGCAGACGAAGGAAGAACGATCTTCTGATGGCTATCAAAATAATCACTAATAAAACGCGACTGGATCCTGCAGAATTCTTTACTTGGTACAGGTCCAGAACGAGAGGCTCCACTTATAAAATTAGAAAGCCATTTGCTCGTAGTCAATTACGGAACAACTTCTTCAGCATTAGGGTTATACCTATTTTAAATAAGAATTGGAGCGAGGACTTGGCAAGCATGAGTGTAAGGGCCCTTCGCGCTGTTGTTGGAAGGCTGACGATGTAGACTCGAGGATTCCTCGTATATATATTTTTTTTCTTTTTGCTCCCGCCTCACAGTTTTCTTACCATCATGTCTCTTGTTGTGTTGTCGTGGTCTCCTTTATATTACCTTGTTTTTTTTTTCAGGTTCTATCTTATACTAGTTGTACACGAGTAGGTTATGTTTAGCTGTTTGTTCGCGTTGAATTTGATGTTTTGTTTGTTTTACGTGTGCGAAAGCACACGTCAATAAATCAATCAATCAATCAATGTGAATCACATTTTAAAGTTATTCCTCTCCTTAAATTCAGATTCGGAATGCCTGAAGTGATCGCAGAGGATCTGCCATCATTTTAGTTCACAGCTTTCTTCAAGAAGCGATAGACGAAGGAAAGTAGGCTGTGCGATAGCTATGTCTGACAGACACATTTTGTGCCGGAGACCTGCATTGACGGGTACGAGGACAACTAGTTATGCACTAATGGTAAATCTAGACAAAACGGCTCATAAGCTTCGAACTCAAATCAGCGCCTTCGGGGCGCCGGATGCCAAGTTAGGGGAGGCACCAACTCAAGCGTGCAGTAAGACCCAATCTCCTGAGGATCTGTGAATTGGAAAGAAGGTGAAGCCGACATATTCGTCGGATGCACATGCAGCGACTTACGGATGGCCGTTAGTCGCGTATATGTAAAGAAGGTGCTTTCAATTTGCCTTCACGAGTTCAGAAGAGTGCGCGGCGCCGCCGAAACATGGGATAGTTAGCACCGTGCTTTATCTTTATTATCTCTCGTGTTTCCGTTCTTTCTGGTATGAGTGTGCTTTGACTGCGCTTTTGAGCGGTAACGAGAGAGACATAGTGAGTAGGTAAAGCCTTGGTTCTTCGGACAAATGACCGAACGAATGACCTCCTAACTTGTAGAAGAGGCATAGCAAATCTCTTCTGTACGCTCCTTGCGATATAGCGCTCTCAGTCAGAAGAGAAGGGGACGAACATTCTTACGCGCTTAAACGCATCTTAGGAATTTCACATGGTCCTCCTTACGTCAACGTTTCTGAGAGACAGACAACTAAAACATAGTGCAGAACTTTTCTAGCCTTCAAATTCATTATAGTAAGATAAAAGGGTTAAAACTGCGACAATCAATCGCTTTCGGGATGCACCACGCATTTCACTTCTACGGAATGTCGTGGAGGCGATTTGAATGCGTATTTGGCCTATACAACCATTTGCGTTGGCCAGCCGATGGAGAAGTCTGTGCTTTATCCATCCAAGACAAGCCTGGTACTGATCCGCCGACTCCGGAGGGATTGAGGGGCCTGGGCGGAAAAGCCGAACGAGCAACCTGGAGTCGGATGCACGCGATACGTCGCCTCTTCTGACTGCGTCATCACGTGCCGCCGGCGAATATTGTAAGAAAGCGAGATGATAGCATAGGACGCGAATGAAGCAGTTGGCGGGGGTGTGGTCTAGCGTAGGAACACGTACTTAGTTGTGAGTTCGTTTGGTGTCCATCCAGCAGGGAATTTCATTCCTCCGCGGTCAATGACTTGGACCCCGACGCTGAAGGTGGTAAAACACTGGCCCGCCATTGGGTGGTCACTGCAAGTACAAGCCAGACACGCGTTCAAACTGCCTCCCAGAGTAGAACGACTGCCGCACTCCAAACAGAGATTAGCTGACCGACCGACATTCGCCCTATTCTAGAGAGACCCCAGTTATTTGAAGGCGCCACGAATTCGCGGCTTTAACAAAGGTAGGATTTCTTTAAGTAGAAGTAAGAAAATGTTGGATTCCTAGAACGTGTTTTAGGGTAGTACATACATACGATTGAGAGCCATGCCCAAGCAGTGCAACTATCGTTCTACAGTTTTCATATCGAAATCAACTCTTACACGAGCAACTTCAGACAAGTAAAGATGAATCAAGTAAAAATGGCTCATGCTCGAATTTGAAAGGAGCAACAGCAAAAATCCAATGGTGGCGATGCCCCTTCCTCCACGTGGTGCCACTGGAAACCCGCCCAGAGAGCTAAGCCAAACACGGACACTCGATTGCAGGCGACAGGCCCTCGCAACAGGCCGGCCTACGAAGACCCATGTCACATCACATGGTGTATGACAGTTCAAGTTTCTCGAGATAGTGCTACGGCGTCCGCGGGAGCCGACGTGCACTCGCAGAGCCCGGCGAGTGTGAGAAGTATGCGAGGGTCCCTGATGCGAGGACGGCATAGGGGGGCAACTGAGCTAGTCCGAAAGTCCCGTAACGTAAGTGGACCCGCGTGGCTACGCTGAATGTGGGTACGTTGACGGGCCGCTCGTGCGAGTTGGTTGAAGCACTGGAGCGTAGAAGAGTTGATTTCTGTGCGGTGCAGGAGACGAGGTGGTCCTGCCGCAAGTCAAGGGACATAGGACGTGGTTTCAAGGCCGTTCTATGTGGAAGTCCCAGGACCACCAGTGGTGTTGGTATAATCGTCTCCGAGCGTTTCCGAGACTCAATTGTAAGCGTCGAGCGCTTTGACGATCGATTGATGAAGATCGTTGTCGCCGCTAAGGAGCGACTCTACCACTTCTTCTCTGCGTATGCTCCTCAGACTGGCTGCTCCGATCAAGCCAAGGATGAGTTTTGGAACCTGCTGGATGAGAAGACAGCAGAGGTACCGTCGAAAGATGTCATCATAGTCGCTGGTGACCTTAATGGGCACGTAGGTGCTGCGAAGGACGGGTACAGCTGTCATGGTGGTTTCGGATACGGGTCTCGTAACCCCGATGGTGAGCGTATTCTTGAGTATGCGGAATCGCATAGCCTCACCATTATGAACACCGCCTTCCGAAAACGCGACTCCCACCTCATCTCATATTATAGTGGGAGCTCCAAGTCTCAGATAGACTTTGTGCATGTGAAAGATCGCGACCGGAGCCTTGTCACAGACGCGAAGATCGTGCCGTATGAGACGGTCGCCCCACAGCATCGACCGCTGATCTGTACTTTGAAGATCGCCTCTCCGAGGATGAAGCAGGTCGAGCGATGCGGTGCTGCAAGAATCAAGTGGTGGCGAATGAAAGAGAAGGAAGCAGCTGTGATTTCTCGCGTGCCGTTACCGACAGTTACGACTTTCGATGAAACTTGGAAGAAAGCAACCGACGCGATACGCCAAGCTGCAAGGTCGGAACTCGGCACTACGAAGCCTGGACGACGCAAAGTCGACAAGCAGGCATGGCTGTGGACAGACGAAGTGAAAGCGAAGGTTCGAGAGTAGAAGTCGCTGTATCATGTGTTTCTCGGCGACAGAACAGCCGACAACTGGCAGGAGTATCAGAAGGCGAAGAAGGCTGCGAAGAAAACCGTGGCTGTTGCGAAAGCCACTCATTATGGTGATGTCTATCGAAAGCTCGAGTCGCGCGATGGTGAGCGGTATTTATACCGACTTGCTAAGACCCGCCATCGCCAAACCGAGGATATTGAAAAGTTCGTTGGCATCAATGATGAGAGCGGCCATCTTCTGACAGACCGCAAAAAGGCGCTGAAGCGATGGCGTGATTATTTTGAGGAAATTTCCACTATGGAATTCCCTCATCCGGCCATCCCTTCTGTGGCTTCTGTTCACGGTCCCGTTTACAAGATCACCGTGGAGGAAACAGAAGCGGCTCTGAAGAAGATGAAGCCCGGTAAGGCGACAGGGCCGGATGATCTGGCAGCCGATGTTTGGAAGTCGAAGCTCTGGTATCCTGCTGAGTGGTTGGCTGAGTTCTTCAACCAGGTAGTAAAGGAGAAGAAAGTACCGGAGTGTTGGCACAACAGTACGACGATTCCGATTTGGAAGAAGAAGGGCAGTCCTGCAGATTGCTCCAAGTATCGTCCGATTCGCTTGATTTCGCACAGCATGAAGATCTTTGAGCGAATTGTCGACGGACGAATTCGTGACATCGTCTAGCTTTCCAGCAATCAGTGCGGCTTTGTGTCTGGTTGTGGGACCATTGATGCTATACACGCCGCCCGCCTACTGGTGGAGAAGCACCGCGAGAGACAGAAGCCGGTGCATATAGCCTTTCTCGACTTGGAGAAGGCTTTCGACCGCGTACCGCGTGAGGTTATATGGTACGCCTTGCGACAACACAACGTACCTGAGGAACTCATAGAGTGGGTGCGAATTCTCTACTCTTGTCCAAAGAGTCGAGTTCAAGCTGCAGCTGGAACCTCGATAGAGTTTCCCATCTCTGTCGGACTACACCAGGGTTCTGCGCTTTCCCCACTCCTCTTTGTTGTCGTCATGGATGCCATTACGCGAGATCTTCAGCAACCTGTTCCATGGACGCTGCTTTATGCTGATGACGTGATGCTCGCTTGCGAAGAGAAAGACGATCTCGAGCGGCAGGTGCAAGCTTGGTGCGACCGTCTGGCGAGGTTTGGACTCAAATTGAACGTCAAGAAGACCGAGTACCTAACGACTGACGTGAACGAGTCCGGCTCCATTAAGATTAACGGTACTGAACTTGCACGCACTTCAGTGTTTAAATATCTGGGGTCAGCAATAGCGTCTGACGGCGGTCTGATGGTTGAAGTGAACTCACGCGTGAGTGCAGCTTGGTCCAAGTGGCGCTCGTTGACTGGCGTGCTCTGCGATAGGAAGATACCAGAGCACCTGAAGCCGAAGATCTACAGAGCAGTCATCCGTCCAGTAGCAATGTACGGCGCTGAGTGTTGGCCTGCGACTAAGGAAGCTGAAACGCACCTCAGCGTCGTGTAGACGAAGATGCTGCGCTGGACGGCAGGAGTCACGCGCATGGACCGCATCCGAAACGATGTCATTCGGCAGAAGTTCGGTGTCGCGCCGATAGCGGACAAGATGCGCGAAGCTCGCTTGCAATGGTACGGCCACGTTCTGCGTGGAAAGGAAGACAGCGTCCGCAAGATAGGACTTAACTTCGAGGTAATAGGAAAGCGGCCTAGAGTGCGCCAGAAGCTGGTCTGGTCGCTACATATGGAGTTAAAGGTGACTGGTGTCCCCCCTGATCTAGCGCTGGGTCGGGAACGGTGGCGTCGTGACCAGGGATGGGCGGAAATTTTGAAAATTTTCCCAGAAAACAGAAAACAGAAAATCGCTTTCGTCAGAAAACAGAAATCAGAAAACAGAAAGGCCAAAAACGCCAGAAAATCAGAAAACAGAAATCAGAAAACAGAAAATTTCGAAATTATCAGACGACCTAATTATTATACCCAAAGATCTATATTTCCAGTAGCAAATGCTTTTGTATGACTAGAAATGTAGTCGTAAACCAGCGTTTTAATTTGCAAGCGTTTATAAAAATTTCTATTACACCCCAGTGCACTGCAATCAGCAAGTTGTAAATGTGGACTGATAGATACTAGGAATCTCGACCCTTGAAGTATACAACATTACGCATCAGCTCCGTTTCACCGCTAACGCCTCAATTAGATAATGGTCCCCTAGTAAGAAACTGGCCTTTTAGAGTACCGAACACGATGAAGGCTCAATGATCACTGTTTGCATCAACTCAATTGCTAGAGTTTGTAGACACACTCTCGCAACATACTCGAAAGCTGTGCAGAGATCCGTTGGTATTACTGGCTCCGCCACAATCTGTATTCCTAGTTCGTTTCGTTCCTCGGGAATACCTTTCCTTGTAAGTGGCCTAGCTGAAAATTTTCAGGCCAGCATCAATGCTCTTTACACCTTACTACTTAGCCGACTAAAGATGTGAATTTCACAGAACAACACGAGATTGTGTCTGAGGGGGCTGTCAGCACAACAGGTCTTGGGCGGAGGTGCTTTCTTGAATGCGTAGACACCATATAATGAAGACCGAGCATAGCGTATACCCTCTCCATTACATTATTATTATTATTATTTCTCCTTATATCTACATATCATATTACATCTCAGTGGAAGACCAGAAGAACTGCCTTGGTGTACAGAGGAGTGCACGGCATTAGCAACAATCGCGCGATCTGCCTGATGCTCGTAGTCTACAAACTGTTCACTCGAGTCATCCTGAATGGGGACAGCAATGCGAACAGGCAGAATTTCAGAGAGGATTCATCACGATCCTCCACACACACCATTACGAAGCTCATCGAAGTGTCGCGAGAGTACAAGCTGCCGCTGTGCCTTACGTTCGTCGATCTGAAGAAGGCATTTGACTCTGTCGAGACTGAAGCGGTCATCGAAGCCCTGCTCACTCAGGGCGTTACTACTCTGTACGTCAGAATCCTTCGAGAGCTGTACAATGGATTCACGACAAAGGTTTCGCCATTCTACAACAAGTCGATGCCAACGTGAACAGAGAGGTTCAACGAGGTTCGATGAGAGAGTATCCCGGTTCTCTTCAGCGCCACCCTCAAAAACGTCATTCGCGAACTCGAATGGGAAGACATGGGAGTGAAGTCGACGGCCAGCAGCTGCACCATCTTCGTTTCGCTGACGACATCGTGCTCATAACACCGAGCATCAGCCAGGCGAATGCTGGCCGACTTCGATCGTGTATGTGGGAACGTTGGACTGCAGCTGAATCTTACGAAGACGATGTTCATGAAGAACGGACAAGTTTCTGATGCCCCATTCTCGCTCAACGGAACGAACATCTCCGAATGCTCCAGCTACGTGTATCTGGGTCGCGAAGTGAACATGACCAACTAACTAGCGCCGGAGCTGAGCAGGAGGAAACGAGCGGCTTGAGGAGCTGTCAAGAGTGTCGAAAGAGAAGTGGGGAAGACGAAGAACGTCGGGGCTCCGTACCTACCTTTTCGACTTCACTGTTCTTCCTGCCCATACGTATCAGAGACCTGGGCTCTACAAAGGCAGGATGAACAAGCGATCAGTATCGCGGAATCGAGAGGGCAACGCTCGGAGTGACACGACTCACACAAGTGAGAGAAGGCCTCGAGACTTCCGAGCTTCGCCGACGTTCGAAGATCTGAGATGTTGTCGCATGTCCAAGTTGTCGAAAATTAGATGGGCCACGTAATGCGCTTCGCAGACACCGACTAGATTCCGCGGGATGTCAAGAGAACACCAGGATGCCCAACAACGCGTTGGTCGGACTTCTTCGCCAAAGCCCTGAACAAACAATATGACGCTCTTCGTGTCCCTCGAGCGAAAAGAATTCATGGAGCACCCTGGAGCACCCAGGCACGCGGCATGGACGTATGGAGACGATGCTGGTGCCCACCCTACCCACAGTAACTCTGGACAAGTGGTTAGTTAATACATAATTAAATGCCCCTCAGAGTACTAGTTTTATAGTTTAAAAATAAAATTTTTAGTGATCGTAGACGGTCCAAACTACTGTTAAAATTGAAAGAATACGAAGCCAAATTATGAAAGTCGAAAAATGCTCTACGATATACTCCTATACTCCTTGCCAGCAGCACCTCCACAATCAATCAAGCAAGCAAAGCGGCATAGTTCATGAGCATATGGCGCAATTACTACATGAGCACATCCAAAAAACGCCACATGCTTACCATGTAAGATACTCTAGAAACACTATTTTGGAATAAAGCTCACTATTCTACGATACCTTTTGGATCCTTTTTATTGGATTTCTGTGGTAAAATTTTGTTCGCAACTCCATTTTCTGTTTTCTGGCCAATTTTTGGCCATTCTCCCAGAAAACAGAAAACAGAAAAAATTTGCCCAAAATGGCCAGAAAATCAGAAAACAGAAAACAGAAAACAGAAATTCCGCCCATCCCTGGTTGGTACCCGGAGTCTCTTCAACTGAACGGAGGACTTGTAGTGCTGGCCGCCCACTGCCCTTCATCACCCGCCCGCGTGTACTGAGCGAAGCTTAATCTATGGTGCTCCTCTGAAAAATGTTCTGTTTACTAGTATCTGAGGTTCACCTGTTGTCTCTTTTTTTGCCTATTTGTTTTTATGGAAAGCTGTTCTTGTGTTATTCTTCTACTAAGTTATCAGCCATTTGTCTTCAACTTCATACTGTTTCTGCTTTTATTCCAGTCGCTGATAATAAACTTATTATTATTATCACTATTATTACTCGCTCATATCTACCGTAACTTGCCGCAATCGACAAAAAATTTAAAAATAGGTATCATATCCGATGTGAGGGCGAAAATTCTCCCTCATGCTTTGCGCGACCTCTGGAGTCATGAAGGCCAGCAGTGCCGATTATTCTGCGTACACCCCTTTATTTACACATACCGATCGTAACCTTCTGCCATCCATCGTTTCACCTAAAGTGGTTGCCAGATTGGTGATCTGCATCCCAAATAACCTTAGAGATGAATTTCGGACGAGTTTTTTTTTCGACCTCTAGAGTCGAGGGAGTGAATGCAGATGCTCCTATCTGCAATGCCTGCGGCCCATCTCGCGTAAGTGTATAGAAGAGTGGTGAGGTGGAAATACACAACAACGCGTCCAATCACACGAGTTGGATAAAATATGCTGTACTTGGTAAGAGGTAGCTAAAATAGTGAAACTTGTGAGAAGAATAAAAAGCAGTCTGTAAAGAAATCCGAAGAACGATTAGCGTGTCTTCATGATTAGTCAAATCATTACTTGTCGACCGTGGTCGCAAATGAGGTGAGAGCGAGAAACGCTTCCAAAACTAATTGATAACATTCGAAAGAGGTCATATGGTCTAACGAGAGCTTCCTCAGCAAGACAAGCGTTTTTTAGTGGACGCTCCACATTACCCCAGACGACAAAACTAGTTTCTTCCACATCTGATAACAGGTTGAAAACGGGGTTAGGAAGCGAAGAAGGTACCCTACCGAAGCCAAAATGTACTCTTTATTTGCAGAAACTCCACAGAAGTACTCCACAGAGCAAACCGCGCGGACGCCCCCGGAGTCAAACCCTCGACCCCTCTCCTAATCCACTCGGGCATCCAGTTGCTGCCGACACAGTTGCGAATAAACTACTTGAATGTACGCTGCAGCTTCGTTTAGGAAGCGTGGGAAATTATCATATTACTGTAATCTAACTTTAATTTGAGGTCCAAACCTTTTGAAGGTTATGTTCTGAGCACGACAGGGCCAATGCAGGTGTCACTTTTGCCTTATCAGCCCGCCCTGTTACTATACAATTTTTTGCCATTTTTGAACCATCCAGGGGCATCTAGCAAAAACGAAGCATAGTTCTGTGATCTTTTTCCGATGACCTACAAGACCATATAGGTCTTGTTCAGAATCTCCGGATCGAGTTCAGTGACCTCCCTCGTTAGAGGCAAAAGGCCCCTATGACCGATGTTCCAAAAGCTGGTGCACACTCTCCATGACCGTTTCTTCTGTGAGCTCCTAATTCAGTCCAAAGTGCTGGAGGCTAGCTGGCATGAAAGTCCATGAAGAATTTTTAGTCAAGCGTTCCTGTGATGTCCAAGCAACTACAAACTCTAATAAGGAATGAACAGAAAGCAGGAGGCTTTTCCTTTCTCAGATGCCTTGTGTACCTTCGAGCAGTCATGCTCAAAGCTCCTCTTTCGCTGGTGTGTTTTAGTCAAAAACGGCGTGCACTATTCTTCTACTAATGGCTGAACTGAATGGCAGTAAATCGTCACTCCTGCTTCCCTGGCTCTCAAAAAGTACATCTAGCACCGCTTTTGTTCTTTGCCGATGGAAAATTTGTTACAGTGACCAGTCCTCAATGAAAAGGCCCATACGATGATGATTTCCAGTAAATGAATCACTTTCGGTGAACTGAACAGTGGTGACTACATGCACATCGTCGTGTTTACTTAGCGTCTTATAGTTAGAAGGCAAAATTCATGTGCGCCAGGGAACGCTCAGAGGACGATTTTTTGCTACGCATTTTTATAACATATTTTTTCTCTGCATACTTAAATTCCTAAGAGCCTATTCTTTCATCTGAATTGGCTAGCTCATCACTGTCGCGTGTAGAAAGAAAAATCGGAATTTATCTAACACAAAGGAAACCGAACATTTATTGCAACAGTTTAGCAGGCACCTATCTCCTTGCACATCTTCTCCACAGGTTCATTCTTCTGGAATAGTCGTCGTTGAATTTGATGAATTTCAAACACTTTTTAACTGCAATATAGAATTTGTTGGTGGGACTCTTAATCTTGGTGCTCTAAAGGCCATCGTGCTGCCTTTCTTGACAAACAACTTCAACCTGATTTCAGGACCATGGATGGCTCTGAGGAATACCGATGATGCTCCGCTTAGGGACCGCCACGCCAAACAAAGGAAACCATGGCGCGTGGCTAAAGTTGTATTCGCCACACCCAGAAGGAAGCCATGGAGAAGTTCCTCCAGCGGAGAGTGCGTCATGCGCTTCACTTTCACTGCAGTTCGACGTGGGCTGCATTCATTAGCGCGTAACAACATAAGTGTACCTCAGGGTGCGCCTTCCATGGCGTGATATAAGGTATTCGAATGAATTGGCATTCATCCGCGCTTTCAGAGGATTGGTATGGCCTACAAAACCAACCCCTGGCCTTAAGGCTACGCCAAACAATGAGTTTGGTGTACTTTCAGAAACGAATTAGTCACACGAGCCAGCTCAGAGGTCGATCAGTAGTCAGCTTGTGGTGGTTGTTCTTTTCATGGTCTCATGTACTTTTGCGTTTTTTTTTTTGCAACATCGCAATATACGCAAGCAAAGAAGAACTATAATTTTCTATTGAAGTACACCTCATCACTCAATGCACTATTCAGCCTTTTCTGCTTTACCTTTCTTTGTTTATTTGTTACATCCTACTATCTTACTATATATAAAAGAGTTAGCGGCTGTCTGCCTGTCTGTCCGTCCGTCCGTCTCTTCGTCTGTCTAAGGCCTTTAATAGACGTCTTGAAACAAGCGCTCGGGTTCGGAACACACTGACGATGAATCGTGCGGAGGGAGGGGGGGGGGGGGGTTCAGAACGGGGATCCAGTAAGAAGGGACGGTTAAGGGGGAGCGGGTTCAGTATGGGGAACGAGGGAAGGGACCAAAAGGTGGAACTAGGAAAAGAGGACCAGCAACGGGAACTAGTAAGAGGAGTACACTAATCACTAGGGAAACCAGGCGTCCGGCCCAGAATCAGAAGACGTGTCAAAGACGTCGCGCCATGGGCATGGGAGTACCACTAAGAGCGTGGGAGCCTGTAAGGAGGACCTGGAGAGGGACCAGGACGGGGAACCTGTAAAAGATGACCAGTAGGGGGAGTCAATACGGGAAGCAAGGAAAGGGACCAGGAAAAGGAAACCAGCAAGGGGAACCAGTAAGATGGGTTCAAAATGAGGGGGGGGGAACAGGCCTATGGATCGGGCTGTGGAGCGAAGTCTGTTATCAGCACTTTATTCAGTGGACGTTTCGACTCACTCGAACCGCCTCCATCTGAGGGTGACTCTCCAGCCTCTCGGCTTCTTCCATACGGCTCTGACGAAGGCGGTTACGCCGAAAGTGGAACAAAGTGTTGATAACAATCTTGGCTCCATAGCTCGAACAGTCCTACTGATGTCAACGTCATGCCAAGATTTAGTGGGAGAATCAATATGTTAGGAAATCCGTAGGTGGGATGAGCTGTGAAGCGGCACACGTAAGGAAGAAACCAGTAAGGTGGAGAGGCCAGTATGGTAGGTGAGGAGGGGGGGGGGAGGAAAAGTACGTGGGAGGAGGGGTAAGTGGAGGAACCAGGACGGGTAAGGGAGCGACCAGTAAGATTCGCCAGTAAGAGGTGTAGTTGGTTGGACCAGTAGGATAGGCCAGTAAGGTACGTCGTCCAACGGGCGTTCATGTTCACAATACGGCCACCGGCCCTCCGACCCTAGATGAGGTCAACACAATTTGAACACTAGAAGACTACATAGGCATTCTATTTTCGAGCTTTGGGTACTATGTGTTTGTCGGCCGCTAGGCCACGGAACGTCTGCTTGATATAGAATTCTCAGATGTGATGAGACGGCGTCCAAAATTTGTTCGCCGTCCATCTAAGAACAGAAACAAAGAAAGCCGATGAAATGCCGAACGTTTCCGGAAAGGGTTACAGAGTACCCTTAGAAATAGAGAGCGAAAACCTGGGTAAACGAGTGTGACTAACGTCTCCGCCGTCTATCCTTACCCATCACTTTACCTACGAATAAGTGGGTTACACAATAAACGCTGCACCGTGGATAAGTTCCCACCTTTAACACGTTGACGACCGCGCGGCAAATCGCCGGACGCTGGAATCTCGTATAAACACTACTTCACGATATTCCAAATAAAGCTCCCTCTCCAAGGGTTAGCCACATATTAGAGCAGGCCGGAAGAGGTTCGAAGCAAAACGTAAAACATGTATTTGCTGCTGTAAGAAGGTCTGCAAAGAAAAAGGGTTCACGTTAATCCACGAACGCTGCAAATAAGGTGACCCATGATGCAGCAGGTGACTGACATATTTTAGTATAGATTATGTTCAAAAATTTTACAAGAAATGTGACTAAATATTTTTCTGGATAGATGTAAGTACTTGTTTGTGAATAGTGCCGATCTTTGTGAAGCTTGAATAGTGTGTAGTGTTGATTATTGGTTTTTTCAGCGCTTAGAAGTGACCAGCCGGACCATAGTGCAGTAGCATTGCTAGGATCCAATATATCTAATGATTACTAGTAAATTATGAAAAAGCGACAAATGGGCCGTAGCGAACACTTTTATAACCGCGGGCCGAAATCGACCGCGCGGTCGTCAATGGGTTAAGGACGTTTACCTAGTGTAAGCACGTACACGTCCCCTGAAAGAACGCGGCACTAGCACGTGGACGGACCATGGATGAGCAGCTTAACCGTTATCCGTAATCCGGTTTCCGGGGTTTTTGGCCTATCCGTTTTGTTGTTCCGTATCCGGTGGTTTTGGGGCGGATAATGAACAAAAAATTAGGTTTGGACGTGGTGCTGGGTAGACTATGTAAAGGATCTTTCAGGAGTATAAGAGCGGTCGTCAGAAACAGCAGAAGTTATTCAAATCCAGAAGGTTACTCCATGCATTTCCTAACATGGGAACTGGTTACGCAGTTTTGAAGATACTTCACTTATCCTTTCAAGTGTAGCGCCGTCAGAGGAGGTGCTGCCGTCTGTCGCGAGCACCCGATACCAGGTTCCTGGTTTGGATTTCCCACCCAGGCCAAGCAAATGTTCCATTCATCTGGGGTGGATGAATTGGTATCAGACTTGTTTGGGAGGGAGAAAGCACTGATTTGTCCATCGGTTGGCCACCACAAATCATTGTGGGACCAAATACGCATTCAACTCACCTCTACGACATCCCGTAAAAGTACGATACGTGGAGCATCCCAAAAGGGAGTGAGTAACATCGTCATTTATCCTTTATCCTTTACTCTACCAGAATAGGTAAACCTGCACTATGCATTGATGAGGCCTAGTAAGAATAGCCTTGTTCATTCATCTAAAGTCATGTGCTAACCAAGAAGGGATACAAAGTGCTAATAGCAACCCATCAGAAGTAGAGAGCCTGACGCAACCTACGATGAATTTTTACCGCCGATCTTTGGGTCGCACCATTTGCGGTTCATCGACTGCAGTGTGTTCGCACGCAGTAATGGTATCCTTTTAGCTATATGCGATTGTGAATCATCAAACAAATACAGCACTATAGCAATGAAAAGGGAAATAGGTTTAATTTGTGTGCGTAGAGAGAGAGCGATTTCTCCACTAAAAATTTTAGCGGTGCAATAAACTACAGTGCCGCGCTAGACATTCAACCAATTGACGTTTGCGACGCAAAAACGCGTTTTTTGCGTCGCATCATGATAACTTCTTTCAAAATAAAAATCTCCTAGCGAAAATTTACAGCAGTTACTGCCATAGTACGTTCTATCACATGGCATGTGATCTCCATTTAGAAATGGGTGCAAGACTGAAAAGCAAAAGCGAAATTAGGGGCCACTTAATTGGATTGACCTGACCGACATGCGTCGCTGCGTTTCAGTTAATTGGGCCCACAGGCAAAACGGGTCTCCTTCAGTCAATTTTTAAAATTTTTGATTGTTTTTAAATTTTGTTTTCTCAATGTTTTTAGGATTCGTCTCCCTACGACACTTCATTCGATACCTAATTCGATAGAAAGATATCCATTTTGAACCTGGTGATGTTTCAGAACGCCATTTTCATTAATTTCAGCAAAGAAATTACCAACCTTTTAGTGACCATTGAAGTCTGTCATTCATTCTCTTCGCAGGCAGAGAAGAGCACATAACACATACGCACTTACAGTTCATTTTATCCGCTTTCCGGCCGGCTGCCAACTGTCGAATTCGCGAGCAGTCAGGCCTTCCGTGAGCAGTACGCTCTGCTAGCAATTTCAGACCTGGATATCTGTGCTTCAACATAGCGATATAGGGCAAAAGCTCGCCAACTCATAGTGGCCAAAGCGGAGACACTGGTTAGTAGGCACCAAACTGCCAGGCGATCAGGTGGCCGAATTTCGACATTTCAAAGTGGCACCTTCCTCTAGGAATGTGAACAACGTTCCACAGCGTTTGTCCCTGTGACTTCGCGGAATAAACCCTGGCATGCTGAACACTGAAATGCCGTGATTTTTCGCTTAAAATCTTCAACCAGTCGCGACCCTGTCCATTTGTTGCAGCAGTTCGAGAGCCGCAGTGGCCGTACTGTGCCGTAATTGCGCTGACCTGACATGCCCTCCAGAAACACTGCGACCGCCTGGCTGTCCAGCGATTCTCTCCTTGCTCTTTTTTACACTTATGCACCCATTCGATTGTATTCAGTCTATGATCCTTGCAATCAACTTTGATAAGGTTTTATTTCTGTCGTCCTTATAAGCCCTTACGCAGCAAAGTTTATTTTTGTGAGTTGCGGACCGCCTAAATCGCCCAGGTTTCATAAACCTTGAAATATTTCGAGACGCAGCAGTGAAGTATCTCCTTGCAATGAGCTCTAAATTTCTTTGTAACCTTCCCTGTTATGGACTGTTTCTTGACATCTCAGATTGCTTTTTTACTGCTTTGTGTTCTGACGAAAATGAGTAAAGGGTCTTCAACGGTTAAACTGATGTTAGACTGTACATGCGTTTCATCCAAATATGCCATATTTTTCATAATCAAGCACTATCTTCACGTACTGCTTTTGCTTGCTGCTGAAGTAGGCTCAATTTAATTCAATAATAGCCGTTGAAACTACTTTCCAACGCAGATTAAAGGACAGAAAATAAAAAACGTTGTGAATGAATCGTGTCTGGAATTCGTCACACAGTTTGCCTTTACGATTCTTCTTCTACCATGGAGGCAGTTTCAAAGCCATTTGTTTTGCACAAAAATTTTTGGAAGCCAGCCTTTGGAAAAATCAATATTTTATCCTTGTCGGGTAAGCCTGATGTCAATTCATCGGGCTCGGAAGAATGGAATGACAGTTGGCCCAGGCGGATCTGAACCAAAAAACTCGATTCGGAATGAGCTCGGCAGCCGATAACTTCTCTGAATACGGTGCTACGCACCTAGGATACCATATGCTTTGTTGATATAAGGCTACGATTAGTTTTTCGCATTATAAATTGAAAAATTTCAATTAAAGCACTCTGTCCACTTCATTTCTAAAATCAATATTAGACATCTACCTAAGCGCTTAGTGCAGCAAGGTATCAATAAGTACAACATGATTTGTCGAGGTTATCGCAAAACGGAAACAGAGTCCGTCCAATTCCATCTTAAAAATTGAATAGCGAAATCCGTTGTGATGCACATACCATGATACACATTTCTTACTTGATACAGTGGCAATACTCAACAAGCCTATTAGTCTTTCAGCTCCTTGCTATGGATGCAGAACGACTAAGCTTTCTTGCCAACATCAGGTCATTTTTAAATCACCTATCGAACTTGATGATGACACCCATAGACACGGGTTAGGTAGAAATCGAGGTAGATGGCTTAAACAATTCAATTGTGCTTGCATTTTCGAGGTAAGAGACGCAACAGCCACGGAAATAAAACCATATCAAAGTTGACTGCAAGGATCATAGATTGAATACAATCGAATGGGTGCATAACTGTAAAAAAGAGCAAGAAGAGAATCGCTGGACAGCCAAGCGGTCGCAGTGTTTCTAGAGGGCATGTCAGGTCAGCGGAATCGGGTCGCGACTGGTTGAAGATTTTAAGCGAAAAATCACGGCATTTCAGTGTTCAGCATACCAGAGTTTATTCCGCGAAGTCACAGCGACAAACGCTGTCGAACTTTGCTCACATTCTTAGAGGAAGGTGTCACTTTGAAATGTCGAAATTCGGCCACCTCGTCACCTGGCACTTTGGTGCCTCCTACCCAGTGTCTCCGCTTTGTGCACTACAAGCTGGCGTGCTTTTGCCTTATATCACTATGTTGAAGCATAGATATTCGGGTCTGAAATTGCTAGCTGAGTATACTGCTCACGGAAGGCTTAACTGTTTGCGAACTCGACAGTTGGCAGCCGGCCGGAAAGCGGATAAAATGAACTGTAAGTGCGTATGTGATAGGTGCTCTTATCTGCCTGCGAAAAGAATGAATGACAACCCAATTAAGTTGCCCCTAATTAAACTTCAATCGCGACTAAAAGATTGATAATTTCTTCGCTGAAATAAAAGAAAATGACGGTTGTGGAACATCACCAGGTTCAAAATTAATATATTTCTATCGAATTAGGTATCAAATGAGTTGTCGACAAATCCTAAAAACATTGAGAAAACAAAATTTAAGAACAATCAAAAATTTTAAAAATTGACTGAAGGAGACCCGTTTTTGCCTGTGGGCCCAATTAACTGAGACGCAACGACGCATGGCGGTCAGGTCAACCCAATTAAGTTGCCCCTAATTTCGCTTTTGCCTTTCAGGCTTGCACCCAATCCTAAATGTAGATCACATGCCATATGATAGAACGTACTATGACAAAAACGCTGTAAATTTTTGCTAGGAAATTTTTATTTTGAAAGAAGTTATCATGACGCGACGCAAAAAACGCGTTTTTGCGTCGCAAACGTCAATTGGTTGAATGTTTGCCGGCGGTACTGTATACTGAAAAACCTTATCGCGGGTGCTGCAAATACAAAATACAATTCGTTATATTTGTGAGTTTTCTAGTGGAACGCCTCTCTTACATAGGGAATCACACCCCTTCGGATATTCTCGTTCAGCCTTTTGAATGTCACAGCTCTTTGAGTATGTGTATGGCCTGCATAACTGCTTGCAGTAGCTAGCCAATTGAAATTAGTTTTTCATCCATCTCACCGTTAGATAATTCCACGTTCAGCTACCTTGGATCTTGGGATGCTATAACGCAGCAGTAACAACAATAACAGCCCTTATCATGGTGTAGGATCAAGATTGTTATGTGAACTTCGGCTGGACGTCTCCCGCCTTCTTCATTGCATGGAAAAGTAAAGAGACGTCAAGAGAATTGCTCTTCTAAGGCCCATTGTATTTTTCACCAGCTTCAATTGAAAAAAGAATCAGCCGGCTTATAATTAAAACAATCAACGGACCCCCTGGAAACAGGCGAAAGGCGGGTATGCTGCTGTTCGTTTACCTTCCCACTGATGATTAGAGAATCGCATAGAGCATCGTCAATATGACGACTACACTATGTTTAAAAAACACAACCAAAATGTCTAGGATTGGCTTATATATGAACAATATTTCAACTTCTGATCTGGTGTTGAAATTTAAAGCGAGTTTTATTTGTTGTTGTTTGTTCGTTATCCGTTTTTCCATTATCCGGCCACTTTTGGGCAAAATTATTCGTTATCCGAGTTTCAAAATTTCATTATCCGCTCATTCCTGACGTGGACCACTGTGTATGGGAAGCGCGTCTTTAATGTTTTTTCTACTGCGCGTCGTTGAACTACAGCACATTGCACACTCTGAAAATAATAGTCAATGTGGACTTTTTCTGCGTCATTTCGCTAGTATACAGCGAAGAAGGGGGAGGGGGTCCAGACATTTTTGGGCGAATGTGTAAGTAAATACCTCAAACTCCTCTATGATCCGCTCTGAGCTCTTACACACGTTTGCGACGTACGGATTTGTGGCGTGTATATCACACTGATACTCCACCATCTGAAAGGATTCTTCTTGGAGTATTTCAAGGTATTTTTAGTTACCTTTTATCCTCCGTAACACATACCTCTTCGAGTTCCTCGCGATTCAGATCCATTTCACGAAGAAAGTTCCCTATATCTTTGCAACTCTTGCAGGGTCCGGGTGTTAAAGCTTCCACTAAAGCCTCCAAATCAATGAAAGCGCTCACAGAAAGCACGGCACAGAACGCGATGAGAAGAACAGGAACAGAATGCATATCTGCAATCCTTCTGGATCAAATAAATCGCGAGGAGGTCATGAAGCGCACCCTCGACAAGGGAGCCAGAGCTTCATAGAAACAAACTGGTTTGGGAACAAGCTCATGAACTGCCGCAACACATTTCTGACACCCTTTTCCATGAACTTTCACCTTTGAAGGGATTCTAATAATTATAAAAACGCCCCGTAAGCGGCCTGAGTGAACTTTAGGCAGAATACGGGCTTGGTGCTTAATCCTTTTCGACACCCAATGCAATGGGGATAATTTACGACACGTTTGTCCCGTATCTTAACACATGTTTACACGCAAACGTCATGGGACCAGAGGTGCTGCACTGGTGTAATCCGCACCCTCCAAATGTCTTCACTTACCGTCAGGGGCCGCATGCTCGTCTACCTCGAGTCTCCCCCGATGGGGTTGCAGCCCTGATAAGATATGCTGATATTGATATGGATTTGCTCCAATGGAGGAAAACGAGCATATGGCCTCACGACGGCAGTGGCGAGGTATCGGTACGTCCAATGAACGCCGTTCCGGGAATAAACTAATGAGATCTACCCTAGTGGAGGGAGGAGAGACCTTTCGCAGCCATTTTGACGGCGACGGTAAAATTGGAAGTGAACTATTCAGCAGAGACTACGCACCGACTGAGTTAGCCCACTACAAGTGGGCCTTTCTTTGCCTTTAACTTAAACTACTGACTTTCCTCTCAGTTGGCCACCGAAAGTCATTGTATTAGCCATACTCGCATTAAATTTCCTTCACGATAACCCAAAGTAGAAGCCGTGGCGTATGCCAAAAGTGATTGATTAACACCGTTCTTTACCCTTTATGCCTATGTCATACCATCGCTCACCCCGAGCGAAGCCTGATGATAGGCTTCGGCGGAGTGGCGCTCCACCTCCCGCCCTTTAAACAGAGGCATGGCAAATGTCTGCCTCTCCACTATCTCGTAAGGCAGCCACTGGACTCTCGAGCAAGACCAGGGGGCTGGGGGGTGGGATAGAACGCTCGACCCCCATAGGCTCCCATATCGACTCATTGCTTCGCGCGATCGATATGGTAGCTTATCATTAGGCTTCTCTCAGGGTGAGCAATGGTATGACATAGGCCTTAGCCTTAACCTCGCCTGCTAACTTGAGCTTTGTGCCACATAGTCTAAAAGGCTGCACTTTGATTTTGTCCCAAAATTTTGCTGGTTTTTCCCCAACAAGCAGTACAGGAAGTCATTTTCACTGCGATCTCACTTCGGATCTTTCTCAAGAAGCTTAATTTAAAAATAGATCAAGCATCGGCTTCTGTTTATTTGCCGAAATCCCTTTCCGTGAATCCCGCAGTTGCGGATGTGGATGTTGACAGCTGATCAAAACGTAGAAATACCAGGTCAAATTCGCTCTAGTTCCGTACTGTGCTTCGGAATGGTGGTCCCAGTATTTCTTCCTTATTACCTCTCCAGTTTTCAAACTGATTCTGCGACAGATCATAAGCAGTACGTAGCTCGCACGACCGCGACAGAGACAGTAGCCCATAAAGATCGTGTTATTCATTTCTGGGATTGGAATTTGCGGGAAGACACGTGTATGTAGAGTATGAGATTTTACCAGCGCAACGTCACTGGCCTAATGATGACGGGTGCAACATGTGAAACAAGCGTGCGAAGAAATTCCCAAATTGCACCTGATGTCCAAACGGATTTCGCACGGGTTGGGGAGGGGGCGAATCTCGCTAAGGCTTGCATATTTTTTTATACAGCCTAAGAACCCAAAATAGGATAAAATATTTGAATATTACGCTTTCGTATTAGGTTTTCCGTAAAGTTTTTAGACTATTGTCGGAGAACATTGCATAGTTAATAACTTCATTAACAATTACTACTTCAACGAAACATTCACCGGTTCACCATTATGATCCATCACATATTGCCGCCTTTCCGGTAGAGAGCGAATACCACGAGCGAAGAAATCCGGAGGGTTCAATCCCAATGAGGGGGGCCACGGCGGCCTCGGGCCAGAATGTATGTGTGCGCGACGACAGGTTCACCGTGGCGATACGTACAGGAATATCTGCGGGTTCCACGTATCGACCCACGCCTGCGGGCTCCACGTATCGACCCACGGCCGCTGCACGGCTATCCCTGTACGAATCGCCACGGCGAACCTGTCGACGCGCCTTTTTCTCGTCTTTTCTTCCGGCGTTTTTTCGTCTAAATTTCCTCTTTGTTTCAGGAGGAAGACTGCAGTAGCCGCAGTAGGGGTTCAGGTAGGCATGTTATGTTACAAGTATTCATCTCTATGTAGTGTTTCAACGTGAGTATGGAGTGCCCCCCCCCCCTCATTGGGATTGAACCCTCCGGAGACTTGCACAGCAAGAAATTGTTGACACCATTTTTGAGTTCCTTCCGATTTACGATTTTTTCCACCTAAGAAGGACTGCAGCAACCGGAAAACGTGGGATTTACTGGGTTCAAGATCAGGTGACTACGGCGGATGGGGCACCAGTTCAATCCCGAGTTCCTCCAAATTCATCTGCGTATTCTTTGCTGTGTGTGGACTGGCGTTATCCATGCGAAGAAGAATTTTTGGCGCTATGGTAGTTGGGGGGGGGGTCACCATGGCACTGCCGCGTCGGGCAGCCGCGGCGCGTAGCTACATATAGCGAATGTGAATGCAGTCTTATCTCCGCTTTTCGATTACAGATCCATGTTTTACGTGCTTCCGAATTTGGCAAGGGAGGGAACTCCAGGATGAGGCAATTCTAGCACGGGTGCGCCACTCGAGCCACACCCTGGAGTCCCTTCCCCTGCCTAAATCTGTGCTCTCCTCTGCTGACGCGGAGGAGAGCACAGAACAGAGCTATAGCATTGTTTGGTTGTTTCCTTTACTATCAGTGTGTTACCGTTTCTTTTTTCGTGTCTGTGACACTTTTTGCAAGGTGACCCCCCCCCAACTACCATAGCGCCGAATTTTTCTTATTCTGGGATTGCGACTACGTCGGATTTCGCTCATTTTCTTCAGCTGAGCGCAGAACATGTTCGAGCCTAGCTCTCGAAGAGCGCAGAGCCCGACTGCGCCCTTCCCGGCTAAGCAGCTTTAGTGGGCACAGAGTTATTAAATGGAGATATACGTGCCTCAGTGTTAAGCGCTGGCGAGAGGGAGGCCATGCTCTAATCCAAGTTTCACGCTCAAAATCTATTCCGATCTGATTTTAGTGGCCATAGATCCACTCCCGGCTGGAATTCGCCGCCCTGTTGAAGGCATTAATTGGTTATGTCCCCCTCCCTCCGTAAAGGACGCGTGAACCACGGATTAGCTGGATTATGTATGGTAACCTAATAAGAAAAGCAGTAGGAGAAGGATCAAAGTCAAAATAGTGCACCGACCTTACCTATCACGCACTACGCCGGCTTCTGACACGGAAGCGTTATATCACAGTTGAATGGAAATTTAGGACTCACGGTGGGAATGATTAGTCGAAGGCTTCACAGTGAACTGCTGGGCGCAATGCGTGCGTGGGTGCAGTGATGCGACGACGACTCCTCTTGCTCCTTTTTTTCACTATAGCTTCATGTTCCAGCGGAACTCCGCGGGTGGGGTGAACCAATCCATAGAAACTATAGCATGCTGTCCTACCGTTAGCTGTACACTGAGAACGTCCTAGCCAATGAGAGAGTGCCCTCTCTTCCTCCCACTGACGATATGAGACGCTTCGAACGAAGGATACAGCATCGTAGAACGAACAGGACCGTGCACGAAATATATGATCGTTCAGAGAAGATCTGACTGTATGCTACACGGCATGCCATTTGTGGGAGCGCTACTAGTTAACCCCCGTCCTTACCCCGCCAGGTCCACCTGGCGTCCGATGTTCTAGTTTCGTGAGCTCGTTAATGA
Source organism: Heligmosomoides polygyrus polygyrus (assembly GCA_947396885.1). NCBI lineage: Eukaryota > Metazoa > Nematoda > Chromadorea > Rhabditida > Heligmosomidae > Heligmosomoides > Heligmosomoides polygyrus. Next base: position 72,517,589 of record OX377205.1, on the reverse strand, counting down.
GGTATGTTTGTAGTGTAGAGTTGTGAGTAAGTGAGTACAGTGGCACCTTCTTCGAAAACAGTCTTCAGAGACATCCAGAACTCCTGTTGTCTCCACATGCACGACGTTAAACTGACTCCATCAGTGATGCTCTTCTAGATGGAACCTACCCCGAGTCAACCACGTAGAAACAACTGCTTCCTCGACCAACACTCGTCACTGGCAGAAGCCGAAATGAGAACTACCAGCAGGAAAGAAGACGGGGTTTTCACATACAACACGTAGAAAAATGTTGATGACTGACACGTCTATCACCGACGTAAGAGCTAAATACCATTCGATATCTGTTATCAAGTTGGCTCAAATTGGCTCGGGGAGGCACCTTGTATTATGCCGTGGTGCAAGTCTAAAGGTCCCCCGCACACTTCTGCGGCAACGCCGCGGCCCTATCCTTAATCATAGGGCAGGAACGCAGACCTCGCTGCCGCCGGCGTCCCTGCCCTATCCTTAACCATAGCGGCGAGCGGCGTTGTCGCGGAAGTGTGTGGGGGCCTTAACCATTGTATAGAATCATCAACGAATGAGTCGGTAAATCGCTACCATGTATATCTAGCCTGCTCTTAGCCGAAAACTTACCGCCACTTGTGATTCGCGAAGATTGCGGTGAAGAAAGCCGCTTCGGTACAGCCCCAAACCAGACGTTCAGCGGCCTAGCGCCCGTCAAATTTCTGGTTAAGGGCTTCGCTCCAAACTCCGAAAATGAACACAGCCCGAGCGTCTCCTTTTCTTCTTTAGAACTTCTTACTCTTGTTGCAGTAAAAAACTGGTTTTACAGAGGGTAGAATCTTCAAAACTGCTCCTATGGAGCCTATCCACCCTTTATCGCACTTATGCGATTCATTCCCATGATACACGTTCTCTATCTGACAAAGAGCAGATCGTGAGAATCCTGTGAAAGCTCTACAACGCTAAACGATCGGCGGCAATAATAATTCTTCGATTACTGTAGCCATTCTCCCTCCCCTCCCCGACAATACCTCCTTATCCATAAGCAGGCAAAGAAACGTAGTGAGAGTCAGTCATTAGTACGAGTGAGAAGCAGAGTTCATCTGAAAATCCAACCTGCTTACCTGTGGCACGTCTTCTCGGTCTGTACGCACGTTTCGTAACGTCTGTGACACATTTGCTGAGTCCTGACGCACGCGCCGTGACGTTGCCGCGACGTCTATGACACACCTTCTGCGCCCCCACACACGTGACACGATGTCTGCCTTTTGTAGACCCATACACATTGGACGATACTGAGAAAAAATACTGGTCCGCCCTTACTGGTCCCTTTCACTGATCCCCCTTCACTGGTTCCGTTTTTCTGGTCCTTTCTTCACTTGTCCCCTCTCCAATTGCCAAGTGCGTATCGTTCGTATCGACTGGTCGTGCGCCCCGCGGCCGCTGCGCTCAGGTGGCCATACCTGCGGCGTGAGGCTCCAGGACGTAACTAAACGCGACGCCGCGCGCTAGCCGCATGCGACGTTGCGGCGCTGAAACGCGGACGTGCGCACGGTGACGCGTGGTTAGCCGCGGAGCACAAGAACTTGCCAGTGTTTTTTTTTGCAATCGTCCTTTATTGATCGGACAAAAAGGCGCACAACTATGAACCGTTTTCTCCCGCCATACCTTATGTTATCACATAACCATTATTGTAGCGGAAAATAATTCCGCAAATCTTCACGAACGATTCCGGGTTGTGTTTCTGGATTGCATCCTGCACTTCCTGGAACCGCATCATGTAGCTCGCCATCTGAACCATCCACATCTTGCTGAATTTTTGCGCACGGTGATCAGGATTGTTCACTAGAGCGTCTCCATTATTAGATCGGTGAGCAGCTGGCGTCAATACGTCACGTGGTCTTGGAGACTCCTGACTGCGAGGTGCTGCCACAGGTGGGTTAGCCTGCGGAGGTGCTTCGTCTTCGCCAGAACACACACCGTTCTCTTCAGCGCCAGTTGAATCTTCATCAGTTTCGTAAAACACACCGTCTAACTTATTCGACTGTGGTCGGCAGTTGTTCCGCTGCCTAGAATTCCGGTGATGGGCACCTCCTCCACGGGTCATCGGAGTCCTTACAGAAAACCCCACAATCAGCCACGCCTTCACTCAAACTTGGGTAATTAAACCAAGTTTGAGCTCCACGACTAGTTTTTTTTTTACCACAGTGAGCCCCAAATGAAATGGAAGAGGAACTCTCTTGGTGGAGGCGCTTGGAAGAAAAAAGCAGTAAAATACCTCTGCCTCTGCTTGTAGATTGGAGAAATAAGGAGATCCCTTTCGTATGCTATGGGGTGCTTGCCATCATCATTGCACGTGAACTATGGCAAGTGAGTTGGTGACGTTCAAGTGTAGCGTAAAGTTAGAATTAAAGAAAAGCTGTGGATCAGTGTGCTCATCCCCCCAATACTTACAAATACTTGCTTCCGAAACTAGTTAGTAATCCCGTCCCAGTTTTTGTTCCGATTTTCCTTCACCAGATCCATGACCATATCCCTTCTCATTCGGATTCCTCCCGAACTCTGTTAACGGTCACTTCCCTACCATTACACATCAAACTTGCCTCATCTCATCTCCTGTCTCCTTCCTCGTTCGACCTCGACGGCGCGCACTCTAGCTCGAGTCATTAGCCGTCTCTGTCGGAGGCGGTCGGACCGCGACAACTGATCCAATTCCGTCACGCAGCGTGCGCTTCGCCAGTGGAGTTCGCGCGGCGTTGGAGTTATGCCTGCCCCTGGCGGCGTGAATCCCTTTTTCATCGTCTCCGTTCGCGTTGGGACACCCGTCGCGTGCGCGGCGGAAGAACGGCTTGCAGAGGCCGTCGTCGGCGGCCCGACGGACGAGCGGAGCACACATATCGATCAGATTTGATGCGACCGCAATCACTGACGTATTCAGAGGGTGTATAAAACCAGTGTAAAGATCTATTTTGCTGTGAAACAAACATTCTATATCCTATCCTATCCCATCCTACTATATATAAGCGAGAACGGTCGTTTGTCTGTGGGTGAGTGAGGGCGTGTGTGTTTACTTGCACAGAAGGGCTGAAGGTGTGTGTTGGGAGATATGGGGAAGGGGGTGGCGGGGTTGTAGTTGTCACCAGATGTCAACTGTTGTAGTTGTCGACAGGCGTCCATGTTCAAACATGTCACCAATGTCGCACAAAGGACGTTCAGGTTGAGAAGAGGTGTCACCAATGTCGCGCAAGGGGTGTTCGGATTCAGACGACGTGTCACTAATATCGCGCAAAGCAGGTCCAGCTTGAGAAGAGTCACCGACGTCGTTCAACAGGTGCCTGGATTCAGAAGAGGTGTCACCAATGTCGCGCAAAGGACGTTCAGGTTGAGAAGAGATGTCGCGCAAAGCAGGTCCAGCTTGAGAAGAGTCACCGACGTCGTTCAACAGGTGCCTGGATTCAGAAGAGGTGTCACCAATGTCGCGCAAAGGACGTTCAGGTTGAGAAGAGGTGTCACCGATGTCGCGCAAGGAGTGTTCGGATTCAGACGACGTGTCACTGATATCGCGCAGCGCACGTCCGACTTGAGAAGACATGTCACCGACGTTGCTCATCAGGTGCCTGGATTCAGAAGAGTTGTCACCAATGTCGCGAAAGGCCTTCCAGATTCGACGTGTCACCGATGTCGCGCCAGGGATTCCGGATTCACATGAGTGTCAACGATGTCGCGCAAAGCACGTTCGGGTTGAGAAACATGTCACCGACGTTGTTCAACAGACGTCCGGGTTCGGAAGAGGTGTCGCCGATGTCGCGCGAGGATTCCGGATTCAGACGACGTGTTACCAGTGAAGGTGGGATCAGTAATGGGGGACCGGTGAAGGATGGGATTCCAATAAGGGGGACCGGTAAAGGGTTGACCAATAAAGGAGGGACCAGTGAAGGTGGGACCAGCAATGGGGACCGGTGAGGAGGGGGGGGGGATCCAGTGAAAGGGGGAACCGGTGAACTAGGGGAGAGGGGTCCAGTGAAGGGGGACCGCTGAAGGAGGGGGGTCCAGTGAAGATGGGACCGGTGAGGAAGGGACCAGTAATGAGGACCGGTGAAGGGGGTGGGGGGAGTGGTCCAGTGAAGGGTGGACCGGTGAAGGAGGGGAGGGGTCCAGTGAAGGGGGGGGGGGAAGACCGGTAGAATGTTGACCAGCGAAGAGGGGACCAGGTGAAGGGGGACCGGTGAGGAAGGGACCAATAATGGGGACCGGTGGGGTGGGGGGTGGGTCCAGTGAAGAGGGGACCGATAGAAGGTTGACCTGTGAAGGAGGAAACCAGGTGAAGAGGGAGGGGTCCAGTTAATTCGAACCGGTGAATGGGGGAAGAGATCCAGTGAAGGGGGACCGGAAAAGGGTTGATGAATAAAAGGGGACCAGTGAGGGTGGGACCAGTAATGGGGATCGGTGAAGGATAGGATGACCAGCGAAGAGGGGACCAGTAAAGGGGGGTTCAGTGAAGGTGGGAGCAGTAGCAGAGACCGACGAAGGGGGAGGGGGACCAGTGAAGGGTGAGCCGGAAAAGGACTGACAATAAAGGGAAACCAGTGATAAGGGACCAGTTAAGGGGGATCCAGTGAAGGTGATGGACCTGATTTGCTTTATTCGCTATATCACCACCTATATATAAAAGAGTTTGTCCGTGAGTGATCTAATCTAAGTGAGGTACGCCGCATCACCCACAGCGAGAGCGGTCGAATGATCTAACCTAAGTGAGGTACGCCGCATCACCCACAGCGAGAGCGGTCGAATGATCTAACCTAAGTGAGGTACGCCGCATCCTCCACAGCGAGAGCGGTCGAATGATCTAATCTAATCGTAAGTGAGGTACGCTGTATCATCCACAGCGCGGTAAAAATTTCCCATTGAATGTGGGAATTGTTGCAGCATGGGAAGCGTATCCTTTTACTGCTTGACACAACAGCACCTACGCGCGTTCCTGAGCGTCCAGATTCAGAAGCCGTGCCGCTGACTTCGTGCCATTAGCATAAGAAGACCATTAAAGCCCTCCGCACACTTTTGCGGCAACGCGGCAGCCCTATCTTTAAGCATGGGGCAGAGACGCAGAGTCGCCACGCGAGGCAAAATTAGCCTCGCACGGCCTGCCGCTGATGTACGCGGCAGATGCGGCAGATGCGGTGGCAGCGGCAGTAATCCTTCAAGGCATTGTTGCCGCATTGCCGCGTTGGTGATTGAGCGAGCGGGAGGAGTGCCGCGTGAACTCTAGCACGTGGCAGTGGAAGCCGCGTACGCGGCTGTTCTGGCCCTTGCCGGAACGCGGCTGCCGCAAGAGTGTGCGGAGGATTTAAAGGGGTAAGAGTATAAGGGAGACTTCGAGGGTGGAGAACTGACAGCGACCAGGAGATAGCGACTTGGAGGAAGCATCGGGATGGGGGGGGGGGGCGACAGGAGGATCAATGAAGCAGGCCAGGAGGTGACACCAAGAAGAGTTTAGGCATTAAGGAGGGACCAGTAGGGAGTTTACAATCAGGGGGGGGGGGGAGCAGTTAAGAGGGTCAGTAAGGGGATCCATTACCAGTAAGAGAGTACGGATTTAGAAGATGATCGATGACACGCAATGAGTGTTCGCTCGCCGTCGTCGTGTGTGAGCGTGGGAGAGCTACTTAATTGGGGAGAGAGTAAGGAGGATTCCGAGGTGAAAGGGTTCTATGCCTGGAAGAAGGGGCCTGGAGTCGGGACCAGGACTAGGAACCAACGAGAAGGGAGCCGAAAGGGAATTCATACGGGAACAAGGAATCTGCCATATGCATAGCCATCAGGCTCGACATAGCGGCGGCTTCTGAGCTTCTTAATTCGGAAGGCGGGTCTTCTGAGCTTCCGGATCCAGAACATGGGCCCTCTACGTCGCACAACAAACGTACTGATTCTGAATATGTGTCACCGACGTCTGCCGTTAGCATGGGAGGCCTACTAAGGATGTGGTGGAGAAGGTCAGTAGGGGAACCTCTAGGGTTTACCAGGAGAGCGAGCAGGAAGGAAAGGTACAACCAAGAGAAGGGGCCAGGATGGGAAAACCAGCAAGAAGGGATCAGTAGGGGTTAAAAGTGGAAACAAAAAAGTGGGCCAGGAGTTGGGACCAGGAGGGTGAAGGAACTAAAGAGGGAAGGGAAGACCAGTAAAGGCGGACCAGCAATTAGATCCAGTAAAAAAACGAGTGAGGGAAACCTGGCTTCGGAAGAGTTGTCAACGATACCCGGAAACGCTAGGTGTTGAGCATGAGAACGGTTGCGGAAGAGCAACCTCAGGGACAGAAGTACTGCGCCTGCGCAGAGCAAACCAATGGACGGTCCGGAGAGAATGTCTATGATGAAGGTACCGAAATGGCGAACGGCTTGATGCCGATAAAGCACGCAGCAGGTCCTAGATGTTAGCGAATTTTAAGTTTTACAAAAACTACTTGCCATAGGTCAATGATGCTGCAAAGTCGCGCGAAGCGCGCAAGTGCGAAACACGCCTTTAGGCGTGTCGGAACACTTGTCGTTCTATATAGCAGAACCAGTTTTTTTACTGTAATGGATGAGCCACGGATCTGCCTCGATTGGATGCCTTCGGGCTCTCTTGTTAAGAGGGATCTTAAGCCGCTTGTCGCAGGGCCACGTGGCGCGTCCCCGAGTGGTGAATAGGGGAATTAAACGCGAACCAAATGCGACCGTGTACTGCCCAGAGACGCAGGTGGGATGCAAGAGATGGACTCCTTGCTCCTGCTGTGTCGGGTCGACGCATTCCCTGTGTGTGGGAGCGGCATGTTCATGCACATTGTGCGTGGATGTGTCCGTGACTGTGCGGATTGTAACTGTGTCGGCCCGGCCAAAAGCTTGCACTCGGTAGACTGGGAGTGTTGTGGAAAGAATGATCACATGTTACAGTGCCAATGATAGTTGATATAGAGTGCCATTGTTGTTGATTTGTGACTATCAACTAATCAATCAGGCGGCCCTGTGGGCCCTATATAAGGCTGTCGTTCTCACACCGGTAGTTCAGTGTTCGTCTGTCTAATAAACCTGTATACACGCCGTCGGATCTTCTACAGTGGCGATCAGGACCTGCAGTCGACTCCGCGATGCCGTCAACACCAACAGGTTGGTCGTCAACACCGTCAACAGCCACCCCTCCACCTTCCACATCGTCAGAAGCCGCCCCTCCGCCATGGTTGGCAGCAATACTGTCAGTACTCCAACAGCAGAACCAGCAGATGGTTTCTATGATGGAGAAGCTGCTGGAAAACAAAGCTGCTCCAACCACACCGCCTGCCATACCCCTCCCCGCACCCGACCCATACGGCGACCTCGTCAGAGACCTACCCACCTTCTGTTACGACGACGATGACGATACCACTTTCAAGGACTGGTTCAGGCGATATGGACCAGTCATCAATGATCGAGGGTTCGTCGCTACCTGACGAACGCAAACGCAACCTGTTGCTGGACAAGCTCGACAGACACGCATATAAAACCTATTCCGACTACGTTCTACCACAAGAGCCACGACATATCGACCTGGCTGCTACTGTGGACAAGTTGACCAAGTTATTCGGACCGAAGCAGACGTTGATTCGACGACGTTTCGAGTTCCTGCAGTCAACATGCGAGCCGTTGACTACGTCACACGTCCCCTATCGAGACTTCAGCAACAAAATAAAGAAGAAGTTCGAATATGCTTCAATGAAAGACGTCGATGACGATTCTCTAAAGTACCTAGTATTCTTATCAGGACTAACCGACCCGTCCCACTCTGACGTCCGGCTCCGACTGCTGAATCGTCTCAACTGCTTGAAGGAAGACGATGCATCACCCTCCTTAGACGACTTCGTAAACGACTGCGAAACCTTCGTTGCCCTCAGATCCGACAATCGCACGATGGAATCCAAAGAGGTGAATGCTGCACATTACACCAAGCCAAGCGAAATGCATAGACGGCGTCCATCTCGGAACGTGATGTTCCGCCACCGATCGAAATCACGAGAGCCACGTCAGGAACCAACCTCGACTTCTACCACCAAAAGGACACGTTTTTCTTCAAAGAAGTCGAGATTCCGACAACGAAATATTCGTTGCAACAACGCGTCATCAGCGACACAAAATGCACGCACCTACCTGAAAGTGGAAATAAACGGATTTTCCACTAGGCTCCAGCTGGACACTGGGTCCGACGCAAACATGATTTCGCGTCGAACATGGAGCGAGATGGGATCCCCAACCATCAGTCGTGCTGCTCTAACGGTCAAGACAGCCGACGGTTCACCAATGCACATCATTGGACTATTCAAGGCAAACTTCACCATATTTGACCGTCACCAGAGAGTCACAACGGGACAAAGAAACTGCTACGTCACCGAGGCAACTGACCTACTCGGACTAGAATGGTGCGTCGAAATGGAACAGTATCGCCAGCTTAAGGAACAATTCCACTGTCGACTAGCCACAGCCGCACTCAATGACATCCGGAACGAAACGGTTGCCTTCATAAAACGTAGTTTTGCTGAAGTATTCCTGCCTGGCCTTGGACATTGCACAAAGGCAAAAGCAAAGCTATTTCTTAGACCCGACGCCCAGCCTGTCTATCGTCAGAGGCGTCCTGTACCCTTTGCTTCCCAGTCCAGCGTCGATATGGAAATCGACAAACTTCTCGCTGAAAATGTTCTGTCGCCAGTTGACCACTCCAACTGGGCAGCTCCTGTAGTGGTCGTGAAGAAGAGCAATGAATCAATTCGTCTCTGTGCAGACTTCTCCACTGGACTCAACAACGCTTTGATGCTTCATCTGCACCCGTTGCCTACGACCGAAGAAATATTCACGAAACTCAACGGTGGTGAGCTTTTTTCTCAAATCGATCTAGCGGATGCCTATCTTCAGATCGAAGTGGAAGACGAATCGAAGGAGCTACTCACCATAAACACACATCGCGGTCTGTTCCGCTACAACCACTTGCCGTTCGGGGTGAAGTCAGCTCCCGGAATCTTCCAACAGATTATCGACTCAATGATATCCGGACTTCATGGAGTGGCAGCTTACTTGGACGACATCATCGTAACCGGAAGGACAACGGAAGAGCATCGTAAAAACTTGGAAGCACTATTCAAACGAATCCACCATTACGGATTTCGTTTTCGACTGCAGAACTGTCATTTTATGATGCCAGAAATCAATTATCTCGGCGTCATCATCGACAAGAATGGACGTCGCCCTGACCCGGAGAAAATCCATCACTGAAATACTACGGCCCCAAAACGTGGCACAACTCCGATCATTCTTAGGAATGATAAACTACTACGGCACGTTCGTCAAAGAAATGCACAGTCTACGTGCCCCACTGGACGCACTGCTCAAGAAAGATGCTGAATTCAAGTGGTCACTTGAACAAGAAAAAGCCTTCAAGCGAGCCAAGGAAGTTATTGCCTCGCCTCTACTCCTCACCCACTACGATCCCAAGTTGGAAATTGTGGTAGCTGCTGATGCATCCGACTACGGCACTGGAGCAATAATCGCACACCGGTTCAAGGACGGCGCAGAGAAAGCTATATGTCATGCTAGCCGACGTCTGAACGAATCGGAGAAAAAGTGCGGCCAAATAGAAAAAGAAGGACTTGCACTGGTCTTCGCCGTACGCAAGTTCCACCGCTATCTGATGGGACGACACTTCACACTGCTGACGGACCACAAGCCACTATTGACTATTTTCGGAAGCAAGCAAGGTGTTCCGACTTACACCGCTAATCGACTTCTGCGGTGGTCGCTGATTCTGATGGGCTACGATTTCCATATCGAGTACAGACGGACAGTGGACTTCGGTCAAACGGATGCGCTGTCCAGACTGATCGCGATACAATCACAGTCCACAGAGGACCTTGTAATCGCCACGGCAACAAGAGAAACCGAAGCGGCCTGCCGTTCTGTACGAAAAATCCTGCCCGTTCGTATGGATAAGATCGCTGAAGAAAGCGCACAGGACGAAACTCTTCGTAAGGTGATGGACTTCGTCCGAGTGGATTCTTGGCCACCAAAGCCTTCGCCTGAAATCGCACGTTACGCCAGCCTTCGTCAATCGCTATCGTTGGACCACGATTGTCTCTTCTTTGGACCCCGAATCGTCATTCCGAAGAGTCTCCAGGGTCGAGTACTGGATCTGCTGCATGATGGACATCCCGGAACCACGAGGATGAAGATGCTTGCCAGATCTTATGTATGCTGGACTAATATCACTAAAGACATCGAAGACTGCGTGCGAAGATGTCGAAGCTATCAAGAAGCAGCAAAAGAGCCTATAAATGCGACTCTTTTCTCATGGCCAATGGAAACGGAACCGTGGACAAGAATTCACATCGACTTTGCCGGACCAGTCAACGGGAAGATGTTTCTCATCGTGGTCGATGCCTTCTCTAAATGGCCTGAAGTAATCGAAATGAAATCGACAACGGATAAGGCCACAATTCACCAGATTTACCGACTCTTCGCTCAGTTCGGGAATCCGAAAACACTAGTGTCTGACAATGGAAGTCAGTTCACCTCAAGGGAGTTTGCCGACTTCTGCGAAATCAACGGCATCGAACATGTCCGATCGCCGCCGTTTCACCCTTAATCGAATGGACAGGTCGAGCGCTTCGTAGACACTTTCAAATGAACGATGCGGAAGTTGGAGAGCCCGGAAATGGACGCAGACGCACTTCAAAAATTCTTGGTAGTGTATCGGAGAACGCCGTGTCCATCATCACCAAACGGACGATCCCCATCCGAAAACTTTTTACAGAGGAAGATTCGATCACCATTGTCTCTGCTGACCACACCAACAACTCGGAACACGGCGAGAAACTACCCCATGGAAGAGCAATTCAACCGCCACCACGGAGCTAGATCCAAAGCCTTCGCTCCAGGCGAAGTAGTATGGGTGCGCGAGTACGGAAGGCACCAAAGCAAATGGACACCAGGAAGGATCGTTTCTCGTCATGGCAACGCTGTATATGATGTACTTGTGGATGGCACTATCCAGAGACGTCACAGAAATTAACTGCGTCACAATATCCAGCAAGACGTCGGTGAAACAACAGCCAATTTGGACGACCTACTCATGGACATGTTCACAACTACGTCATCGCCTACGGCAGCCACTACAACGGAGCAGCTGGCAGCGTCGGAACCAGGGAATGGCTCGGAGCCGGAGACGACGGTACAAGCAGAACAACGACCTCAGTTCATCTTAGGAGGGAGGTGTTGAGGAAAGAATGATCACATGTTACAGTGCCAATGATAGTTGATATAGAGTGCCATTGTTGTTGATCTGTGACTATCAACTAATTAATCAGGCGGCCCTGTGGGCCCTATATAAGGCTGTCGTTCTCACACCGGTAGTTCAGTGTTCGTCTGTCTAACAAACCTGTCTACACGCCGTCGGATCTTCTACAGGGAGTACATCGTAAGGCGATTCGAGGCCGCCTCAAAAGTCTCGCCCCCTCCCTTCGGGCAGTCTGGCTGGCTGCCCGGAGTTCTTCGCTCGCACGACAGAGTCGGACTAGCTAACCGTATGTATTCCAGTCAAACACAGTGGCACTAAAGGGCCTCATTCCCTGACCCCGAAAGAGCCCCATTTCTGCAAAAATGGAAAGGACGAGTACGGAGGGGCTGCTAAAATCTCAGGGCCTAACCAGGCTGCGCAAAATGAGAAGCACTAGGCTAACGATATGTACTTACAAGGCCCGCACGCTCGCATCGGAAGCATCCGTGGAGGACCTGATGATGCAAGCCAGGAAGATCAAGTACGACGTCATCGGACTGACCGAGACGAGAGGACACCACCCCCTACACGCCACCTACGAATCCGGAGAAGAACTGATCCTCGGAACAGCAGGAGGATAGGCGGCGTTGGTGTCCTAGTCGACACGCACTTGGCCGTGAACATCGATTCGTACGAGTCTCTGACAAGCAGAATCGGACGTCTGCGACTGAAGCAATGTGGCTCCGTGCCAGCTTTGACTGTATTCGTCTCTTATGCCCCAACATCTGACTACGACGACGAAGATGTCGAAGCCTTCTATGTGGAGCTGGAGAAGTTCTATAAGAAAGATCTCATCTGCTACAAGGTGATCGTCGGCGACTTCAACGCCAAGATCGGACCGCGAAGGTCGCCGGGAGAACTTCACATCGGAACCCACGGTTTAGAGTGGAACGAGCAAAGTGAAAGGCTGTCTGAGTTTATCATGTCGACAAAGTCCATCCATGGAAATCAACGTTCCAGAAGCCTCCCTCCCTACGATGGACCTGGGAATCCCCCTGTGGCCAGTTTCACAACGAGATCGACCACATCATATTCAACCGCAAGTATTGCCTGACCGACGTTTCCGTTCTCCCCAAATTGTACACGGGATCGGGCCACCGCCTCCTTCGCGCAAGGTTCCGCTTTTCGCGTCAAGGGGAGAAGGTCGCGAAGTTCAAGAAGAGGAATCCCAGAACGACCATGAACTGGGACCTCTACACCTCTCTTGTCGGCCTTTGGGAAGATACCGTCATGGACAACGTCGACGAGGAATACGACCGCTTCGTGCACCATCTCCACGATAGTGCTAAGGGAGCCGAGAGCTTGAAGACCACCAAGAGACGTCTGTCTCCGGAAACTCTCGAGCTGATACGCTAGCGTGGAGCAGCACGAGCGTCAGGCAACTACCAACTGACGTCCGAGCTTGCGAAGCTATGCAGAGCGGCGATAAAGGAGGATCTTAAGGAGAGAAGGGCGGAAGTGTTGGCTGAAGCTGCAGAGGCAGGTTTAAGCATCTGCAATGCCCGCCGGAACTTCGCCAACTTCAAGACCAAGATGACCGCTCTCCAACGTCCTGACGGAACCGTCACCTCTTCCAGAAGGACCATGGAGAAGGTCATCCACGACTTCTACTCCGATCTCTTCGATAGCCACGTCCACCTGTCCCCACGCCATCTTCCGCAGGATGGATACGTCGTCCCTTCTGTTCTCCCTTTCGAGATCTGACACGCCATCTCGTCGGTGAAGAAGCGTACATCACCCGGTCCCGACAGGACCAGACCCGAACACCTGAAGAACCTACCGCCAGCGCTCATCAACACCCTGGCGCGGCTCTTCACGCGCTACCTGTCGGAGTGCAAGTTTCCATCTCACTGAAAGACCAGCATGACCGTCTTCTTGTACAAGAAAGGAGACGTGCACGACATTGGCAACTATCGATCGATTTGCCTGCTGGTTGTAGTCTACAAGCTGTTCACTCGAGTGATCCTGAATAGGATCAGCAGAACGCTGGACGAAGGACAGCCATGCAAGCAAGCAGGATTTCGGAGAGGATTCAGCACGATCGACCACATACACACAATTACGAAGCTCATCGAAGTGTCGCGAGAGTACAAACTGCCTTACGTTCATCGACCTAAAGAAGGCATTCGACTCCGTCGAGACTGAAGCGGTCATCGACGCCCTGCTCACTCAGACAATGGGAAGACATGGGAGTGAAAGTCGACGGCCGGCAACTACATCATCTTCGCTTCGCTGAAGACATCGTGCTCATAACACCGAGCATCAGCCAGGTGGAGCGAATGCTGGCAGACTTCGATCGTGTATGTGGGAACGTTAGACTGCGCTGATGCCCCATTCTCGCTCAACGGAGCGAACGTCTCCGAATGCTCCAGCTATGTGTATCTTGGTCACGAAGTCAATATGGCCAACGACCTAGCGCCAGAGCTGAGCAGGAGGAAACGAGCGGTATGGGGAGCTTTCAAGAGCGTCGAAGAAGTCGCGAAGAAGACGAAGAACGTCCGACTCCGTGCCCACCTATTCGACTCCAGTGTTCTTCCTGCCCTAACATACGCCTCAGAGACCTGGGTATACGAAAGCAAAATGAACACGCGATCAGCGTCGCGCAGCGTGGAATCGAGAGGACGATGCTCGGAGTGACACGACTCACGCAAGTGAGAGAAGGCCTCTGGAGTTCCGAGCTGCGCCGGCTTTCGAAGATCAGAGACGCTGTCGCGTGGGCCAAGTTGTCGAAAATTAGGTGGGCCGGCCACGTAATTCGCTTCGCAGACACCCGCTGGACAAGAGCCGTCACCGACTGGATTCCGCGGGATGTCAAGAGAACACCAGGACGCCCACCAACGCGTTGGTCGGACTTCTTCGTGAAAGCCCTGAAAGACCGCTATGACGCTCTTCGTGTCCAGGTGCTGGTAATGGATGAGAGAAGGCCTAAAAAGGAGAAGACATTCGGGATGTTCTATTCTCCTTGTTTGGGGCGAAGCCCCAACCAGACGTTTGGCGGCCAGCAGGTCGTTGAACGTCTGGTTATTCGACGTCTGTTATCAAGTTGGCGCAAAGTGGCTCGAGAGAAGAGGGACTTTTTGTATCAAGCGGTGGTGCAAGTTCAATCAAGGGTCCTCATGATGCCCTCGTTTAAATCTACAAGAGCTCTAACGCGCCTAACGGTACATCTGGCGCCTGCGCGCTTCTCGCGACTTTGCAGTATCACTGACTTACGGAAAGCAATTTTTGCGAAGCTTGAAATTCGCTACTATCTAGGTTCAGCTGCGGACTATATGGGCGCGAGCGTCCATCATAAGCATTCTCTCCGGATCGTCCATTAACATCATTGGTCTGTGTTGCGCAGTACTTCTGTCAAGGGGTTGCTCCTCCACAACTTCTTTCTGCAAACAACACTCGTTACAGGACGTCGTTGACACGCCTTCCGAATACAAGCGCTCGTCGCTCGATATCATTGACACATAATATGAATCAGACGTTTGTGACGTTACCTCGTTGGCAGGTCATCTGAATTCGGACGATCATCCCACGAAGTCGGCGACGGTCTTCTGAATGCACACGCTGTTCTGACATCGATCACCCGTCTTTTAAACCGTGTAGAGACCTAGGATGAAGAAACAAGTGAGGGGAAACCAAGCGCCTTAACACGCCTGGTTCCCCCTCACTTGTTTCTTCTTACTAGGTCTCTTTGCTGGTCCGCCTTTACCACTACCCTTATTGCCATCAGCCGGATCCCAACTCGATAAGGGACCAGTTTTATCTATTTATTTATTACAAGGCACGGATAACAATCACATGCGATAAGATTCTAACGATAACACATAACAAACAAAAAAACAAGCCTAACGAAACCTTACTGCAATTAAACGTTTAAAGGAGGATAGAGACATATTAACAATGTTCTCGTTCTCAGAAAGCAAGATGTTGAGCTCTCTGATGCTCCTGTGAATGAAGAAAGTTGACCTCACTTTCGACCTTGGAAGTGGCAGGTAGTGTCGGAGATGCCCTCTTCTGTCAATTGTCAAGGGGGTGCCAAAAACCCAATTGGTCCAATGGAAAGCCTTCCTATCAGAACTTTGAACAACATAACTAAATCTGCTCGCTTTCGTCTAGTCTCAAGGCTAGACAACCCAAGCATTTTGGCCCTGTCAGACCCACTCGGAATATTGTCGTAATTTAGATCACGACACTTTAGAAAAAGCTTACGGGTAAAGTTATTCTGAACACCTTCAAGGAGTTTTATGTCCTTCTTTTGACAAGGATTGAATACTGATACACCACATTCTACAATGGGCCTCACGTAAGATTTGTAAGCTCTCACAAAAGAAGGTTGATCTTTGGTTATCAGTACCTTAAACAAGTTAAAAATTCGGTAGTTAGCTTTCTTTACAAGTGCTTTATAATGATGCTCAAAGTTTAGGTTATTCGAGAAATGAAACCCTAAATCTCGTGTACCTGTAAGTTGCTCTAAAATTGACCCGTTTAGTGTGAACGTTGGACGGTGGCTTTGAGATTTAGATTGTTCACGAGACAATGCAATTTTTCAGCCGAAAGGGTAGTTCCCAGATGCTCGCGCATTTCTCTACAAAATTTATAGCCACTTGGACATCGCAGGAGGTTTCTTGATTGTCGAATTCTCTATAGACCTTTATATCCTCCGCGTACATTTTACAAGAAACTCCAAACCTTTGAATAAAATCAGGAATCTCATAGGTATACAAAAGAAAAAGTAATGGCGATAGTACCCTACCCTGTGGAACACCACTGGGAGCAGAATAAACCGATGAATACTCTCCTCCTACTCTGACTTGATAGGTAGGGGAGCAGAAAGAACAGCTGTTTCTACCGAGCGTTGTTTCAGAAAACCAAACTGGTCCTTAGAAATGATGTTATGCTCTTCAATATGATCCAGCATGTGTTTCTTTACAATCTTTTAAAAGCTCTAACGAAAACAGAGGTTATACTGTCAGGACGGTTATCAACCGGTTGACTGAATGGTGGCTTGTTAGTTCTAATGGATAAGCAATACAAGCACAGTATAGTATACAGTTAAGGGGGTCCAGTAAAGGTGATAGACCTGTTTTGCCTTTTTCCGCTGTACCATTCTATATAGCAGAACCAGTTTTTTTTAATGAATGAGAGAAGGCCTAAAGATGAGAAGAAGACGTTCGGGGTGTTCTATTCTCCGGGTTTGGGGCGAAGCCCCAACCAGACGTTTGGCGGCCTGCAGGCCGTTGAACGTCTGATAGCTCTATATCTAAATTTCGAGCTCTATCTAATGATCTGTACCTCAAGTTTATCCATGCTACTGTGATAGTCTTCAAATTTAAAACTGAAAAATAATTCTTCGCAAACCTGCTGTGAAAGGTATATTTTTAGGCTAAAATTTCTCACAGAATTCAACTACATCGGCGAAATATCTTCTAGAGGAGGTCTTAAAAAAACGTAGTTGTGTGCAATACACCGTTGGAGACATGTCTCCAAGCCAACATTCTATGCGGACTTCAATTACGAGGTTGTTATTTATCTATTTATTTCATACACTCTACAAAGAGTGCGCTCAAATGAAAATCACAGCCAACGATCAAATAAAGAGCACAGTTGATATTCACAAATAATAGAATTTTTATTGTCACACAACGCGACCTAGCTCTCAAAGTCAGGGTGAAATGTCATTTAAAGATACTGGATATTTCAGATTGAGCATCCGGAGGCGTGCCTTGACATCCTTGGCAGAACTTTCTTATTTCTCTGGTACTTACTCTTCTGGTATGGTATCGGACGGCAAATCTGTAGAACACACGCATGTCTGCTGCTAACGAGACCTGGAGGCAGCATCTTCAGGGCTCAAGATCACGTTTATTGATCGCTCCTGTATCGCTGCTACCAAGCTCTGGAGGCAGTGCCTCTAGGCGGTCGAGGACAAGTTTATTAATCAACCCTTGCTTACCGCCATGATTACCTCTGCAAATGGACCATGTAGTGAAATAGCACCAGCTCTCCATTACACAAGCAATAGTTGTTAATGTAAACTTCGTAAGTAAGTTCTGCGTAGAATGTTGATTTAGAGACATGTCTCCAACGGTGTGATACAACAATAATGTATTTTCATGAAATGAAATCTTCTAGAAGATATCGGCGATGCGATTGAATTGTGTGCAAAATTTTACCCTTAAAATAAACCTTTCACGGCTTCGTAACAGATTTGCGAAAAATTATTTTTCAGTTGTAAATTTAAGGAATATCGCAATTACAGAAATATTGACAAGCTTAAGGTAGAGCTCATTAGATAGTGCTCGAAATTCTGACATAGAGCTACAAGTGCTCCGACACTCACAACGGCGTGTCTCGCACTTGTGCGCTTCGCGCTACTTTGCAGCATCACTGACCTACGGAAAGTAGTTCTTGTAAAACTTGAAATTCACTAACATCTAGGACCTGATACGTATTTTGTCGGCATTACCCCGTTCACCACTTCGGTACTTCATAATAGGCATTCTCTCCGGGCCGGCCATTAACGCCATTGGTTTGTGCTGCACAGTACTTCTTCCTCCAGGTTGCTCATCCGCATCCGTTCTCATGCTCAACAGCTAGCGTTTCCAGATATCGTCGACATGTCTTCTGAAGCCAGGTTCCCCCTCACTCATTTCGGATCTATCCTAGTCCGGGGGCTACATAATTAAAAAAATATTATATGTAGCGAATCCACTTGAGACTTACGGAGCGGCCTCCACAGAACAACACGGAAACTAAACAAGAAAAGCTACAAAGAAAAAAAAACGAAAAAAATGTATTTGTTGCGATTGTTAGCCGGCAAAGTTGTGTGCCCTCCTCACCATGTTGGATCCTGGTTATAACATGTCAGGCGGCGGTCAGCACGCGGCATGCCTCCATTCCGTCGCTCTTCGCCCGACGAGACGGTTGTAAACCGCGGCAAATTTTTATTTTTTTGTTTGTTCGCTCGTTTTTGGTTTCTTTTAGGATCCAACTCAATTTAGTCTCATTTTGATTTGTTACCTACTTTTTAGTTATGTGGCCTCCCAGACTAGGATAGATCCCTCGTTTCTTCTTATTGGATCTAATTATTGGCCCGCCTTTACTGGTCTTCCCTCCCGCTCTTTAGTCCCCCACCCTCCTGGTCCCAACTCTTCGCCCACTTTTTTGTTTCTACTGTTGACCCCCTACTGGGTTCTTCTTGCTGGTTTCTTCGTTCTGGCCTCTTCAAGTTGTTGCTCTCCTGGTCTACCCTAGAAGTCTCCCTTACTGCTCTTCTCCATCACCCCCTTAGTGGTCCATGTTCACGGTAGACGTCGGTGACATGGACTCAGAATCAGGGCACTTGTTGCGCGACGTAATGTACCTGTCTTTTAGATCCAGACGCTCTGAAACTAGGGCAGTTGTGTCGAGCAAGAGGAGGCTTCCTCTGCTGATAGCTCCACAGCCGGCGTTGTGGATGATGAGGCGTATCTCAAGAAGGTTAGATCACTCAAACGTCATCGACCGCTATCTCAATTATATAGCGGTAGATGTTTGTTTCATAGCAACATTGATTTAGACACTGGTTTTCTAAGCCCTCGAAATACACTGGACCCCTCTCCCTCCTTCACCGGTTCCCTCTTCACTGGATCTCTCCCACCCCCTCATCGGTTTCCCATTACTGTTCCCACCTTCACTGGTAACACGTCGTTTAAATCCGGAACCCTTGCGCGACATTGGTGACATCTCTTGTTAACCCGGACACATGTTGAATAACGTCGGTGACATGTCTTCTCAAGCTGGACGTGCTTTGCGTGACATCGTTGACACGTCGTGCGAATCCGGAACCCTGGCACGACATCGGTGACACGTCGTCTGAATCTGGAGGGCCTTTCGCTACATCGGTGACACCTCTTCTGAAAACAGGCACCTGATGAACGACGTCAGTGACGTCCGCTCAAGCCGGACATGCTTTGCGCGACATTAGTGACATGATTTCTAAACCAAGGCGCCTGTTGAACGACGTCGATGACACATGTTCGGAACTCGGACGCCCTTTGTGTGACACTGGTGCACGTCTTCTGACCCCTCTCAACACGACGTAGGTGACAACACACAACTACAACCCCTCCCCACCCCATCCCTACACTTCCTCGCAATACACTCCTTCAGCACTTCTGTGCAAACAAACACACACACACACTCACCCACAGACGAACGACCGTTCTCGCTTATATATATGGTAGGAAAGGATAGGATAGGATAGTTGACTCCTACCTCTCTGATCGACGTGTCTGTTATCCAACATCTCTCCACGCGTTGTGTGTGCACACCCCGCCTCCTATCATGCTGGCAGTTCTCATTTCGGATTCTGCAAGTGACCCGCGTTGGTCAAGAAAGCAGTTGCTTTT
The DNA here is from genome assembly GCA_947396885.1 of Heligmosomoides polygyrus polygyrus. Classification (NCBI taxonomy): domain Eukaryota; kingdom Metazoa; phylum Nematoda; class Chromadorea; order Rhabditida; family Heligmosomidae; genus Heligmosomoides; species Heligmosomoides polygyrus. The sequence continues at coordinate 72,497,895 of OX377205.1, read as the reverse complement.
TCGTGGTCGATCTGGGGTAAGTTCGATAGAGAAGGGGACTACTGGTGGAGTCAGCTGAGGCCGAAAGATTTAGGCGAAGGGCGGCTGTTGGCAACATGCCCAGTGACGTAGGCAACGCAGCCGCTTGCACTCCACTTTGGCGACGGAGCGCGGAAGCCATGCGATTTCTGCCTCTTATACGCCCGCGATGACAACTTCGCCAAGCAGCTCGTGGTGCAGTGGGTAGAGCGCCTCGTGGTGATGACGGAGGTCAGGGGTTCGGTTCCTCTGCATGCCGGTGTTTTTGCATTTCAACTGACTGGACGAGATCTCAGGAGTTTTAATGTCTACGCAATTTTCAGACGTTTTCTGCCCTTTTTTCCAGCTGTAACGGTTTCGCAGAGCCCAGCTGCGGACTCCTCCCTGAGCGACGAAAGCAGTTTCCACACGAGCAGCTTGGATGGCACCCACCCCGGAGTCCGTTCCCTAGCCTGGTCCTGCGCTCGAAGAGCGCAGAACCCAGCTGCGGACTCCCTCCTGAGCGACGAAAGCAGTTTCCACACGAGCAGCATGGAAGGCACCCACCCCGGAGTCCCTTCCCTAGCCTGGTCCTGCGCTCGAAGAGCGCAGAACCCAGCTGCGGACTCCCTCCTGAGCGACGAAAGCAGTTTCCACACGAGCAACTTGGATGGCACCCACCCCGGAGTCCCTTCCCTAGCCTGGTCCTGCGCTCGAAGAGCGCAGAACTCAGCTGCGGACTCCCCCTGAGCGACGAAAGAACCCAACAGCAATGGATTTCGCACTCCATCGCGAACGCATGCGGAGCCGCCGCGCTGCTGGCAAATTGCCAACAGCCGCCCTTCGCCCTACTAATGCGGCCGTCAGCTGAACGTCTGGTATGCAGAGAAAATATAAGGTAGAGGAGTATCTAAGGCTTACTCCGAATTCTACACTGGAAACATACCTCATTATCGAGTTTCCTAAGCTAGGCTATCGGGCGCAAAGTGGTCTTCGCGGGGGAATGACGGGGGTTATCTAGTAGCGGTTCCACAAATGGGATGTCGTGTAACATACAGCTTGAAATCCTCTGAACGATCATATATTCTGCGCAAGACCCTTTTCGTTCTAAATACGTGCAGTACATCTCGTTCACCTCGTCCGTCTCATGTTCACCGTAGACACTCCGAGAAATCCATCACACCATGAGCTTCCAAAATGCGATTCAAGTGTGATATAACGCTTCCGGGAAACCAGCGCAATGCGTGTTAGAAGGGTGCACTGTTTCGATAACGCCTTCTCTTACTCCTTTTTCCTATAGATGGATCTATAAATACTAAAACCAGATCGAAATAAATCCAAGCTGTGGAAACTGCTTTCGTCGCCAAGGGGGAGTCCGAAGGCTGGATTCTGAAACCAGGCTGTGGAAGGGACCCATGAGTGTGGTCCATCCAAACTGCTCGTGTGGAAACTACTTTCGCCGCTCAGGCGGAGCCCGCTGCTGGGTTTTGCGCCCTTGCAGCCCTAACCCGCAATCCTCCACAACACCAAAACTGGGCTTTTTGGCTGCCACAAGTGGGCTGTACTCATAGACCTTTACTGAATATCTTATATCCGGCCTTCAGTCAGGCCAGCCGTATCTCACAGATCTCCGGGGCAAAGCGTGACGCACTTCTCCATCAGCGTCTTGCTTTTCCCGGTGATCGACTGTTTGCACAAGCCAATTACAGTAGATTGCCACCGCGATACGTGGTGCATCCCAGGCAAGACATGTGCAACGCCATCCTCTACCCTTTCTTATCGCTTACGTCCCTCCTGTGATCTCTTCCTAACAAATGCGGAACTCACTAGAAGCGAAAAACTCCGTAACAGCTGTCTGGCGTCAATATTCTACCTGGTTCTGCTATTCTTCGCACAAGCCACCTACGCAGCGTTATTTTTTGGTTTTTGGGAAGCCTTGCAGAAGTGAAAGGTCATCGTGTGCAAGGGGATGTCAACAATGAGCGCAATGTGTTTGGGGGTTCCACAGTCGTAACGACGAGTTTCGTTACTCCTACTTTTTATTAGGTTGTCCGGAAATAAATGAGCATTTTGCAATTGTTGTTATTGGAGTACCTTTTTTCAATAAAGTATGTTTTATGCCTTGCAGAGTTATTGGAAAGAATCACTCACGCTCTATTTACCCATGTCTTCTGTTTTGTTTCGAGCAAAAATTTTCCGCAATTTTAAGCTTTGCCGTTTTGGATGTCTGAGCGCAATTTTCGCCAAATTTTCTTCTTCAAGATCAAACTTGGTCGAAGTACAGCTGAAACGGCCTGTAACATCAATGCTGTATTTAAGGAGGTTTTGAAATGCACGTTTCGCCACTGCTTCGGAAGGTCCCATCTGGAGATGAAAGCCCGTAAAGTTAGGCCGCCATCACTCCTTAACAACGACCAGCTCAAAGCCATGGTGGAAGCGGATCGGTGTCAAACTGTGAGAGAGCCAGCACAGCACTTCGGCGTTGGCGGCAGCGCTATCAGTGGCGGTTTACGTGTGATCGGAAAAGAAATTGGAAGAATGGATTCCATACGAACTGACCACTGGACAGGTGCTGAAGCGCCACGACACCTGTGTTTCGTTAAGGCTGCGCAGTCCAACGGCGCCTTTTTCGGAAAGGACCGTGACATGCGACGGAAAGGGATCCTTTATCGTCGTCGCTCTGCACAACGGCTGGAGGAGAATGAGAGTCCCAAGGAGATGCCAAAGCCAAGTCTCCAATAAAGAAGACCATGGTGACCGTGTGGTAGACAAGGGTTCTATAGTCCATTACAAGTATATGAAGTCTAGAGAGACTATCACAGCAGCAAAGTACTGTGCCGAAATTGAAGTGATGCAGCAGAAGTTGATTGAAAAATAATCGGTTTTGGTCAGTCGAAGAGGCATAATCCTACTGCATGACAACGCGCGTCCGCAGCATTCAGAAATTGTTGTCCTGAAACTGTATGAAGTGGGATACGAAACTCTGCCACATCCAGCATGTTTATCAGATCGTTTCCCTACCGACTGTCATCTTTTCAAGCATTTGGACAAACTCCTGAAGGAGAAATGCTTCAAAAACAAGCAACGCCAAAAAGGCCTTCAGCACTTTCATCGCCTCCAGAACTCTGGATTTCTAAGCTACCGACATAATTAAACTTGCTTCTCGTTGGAAAAATTTATTGATTCTAACGGTTATTGTTTTAATTGATAAAGTTTTTTTCTGGTCTGAGTTACGATAATCTGAATATTTGAGTTGAAAACGCTCATTTATTTCCGGACAACCTAATCCTATAGCTTCATATCACTAATGAAAAAGACAACCTGGGATGGATCAAGATAAGCAAAGCGCAATACGCTCATTCTATCGTGAGCTGTATATGTGTCGTGCCCCGGGCTGGCCGCCACCGGCATCGGTAACGGTGGTCCAGACCCGAGGCCACGTGTGTGGCAGATCGGTGGGGACTTACAGCACGCTAATGCTCTTTACCTTCCAGCCACGCGGCAACAACTACGTAGGGCCCTACTGCCCCAGCCGAACCATTTGGACGAGCCTGCGATGGACTTTAGCTCCCGTGCGCGCTACGACCCTGCGCCTACTTCCCCCGTAGCGTAACGATGGAGTGAAACGAGAGCGGAACTATAAGGATTTATTGTGTGAACAACGAACGAGAACGATTAAAAAAACTAAAACGGCCGCTCGGGGCCTCGGCGGAGGTGGACTGTCGGCGTGGAGGCTGCGTGGAGGCGGCGTCGGCGGTGTAGATCATCAGCTGTCGATTATCTGCTGCTCGTTGGTCAACGTGCCTTCTGTCTTACGTGCCCCCCCCCTCTTCTTTTAGTGGCGTCCTCGCCACTGCTGCTTTTCTTGTGTCCAGCGATTGCGGTCCTGCCATGGGGGTTGGTGTGCGCACCGCGCCATCTAGAAACGTTTTGTGCCCGGTAGGGACGCGTGCCGCGCCCTCTCTGAGGATAAATCCGATCCGATGATCTAGATTTTAGTACTAAGTTTGGCAGCTTAACGTCGGCGGAAAGATTGTCCTGTAGGGCACGATAGTATCCTTTGACTTCTTCTGTGTGGTAGGCGTCATTATTCCGTGAGCGTGAGGATGCTGCAAGTGCCGCGAAGGGCTCATCGAACACAGGTACAAGGTCCTGCGGAATCTTGCTTATAACATTGTCGGCTGCAATTTGTACCGACTGCTTGAGGAGTCTCATGGCTTCAGCTTGCATTCGCCGGGCTTCTTTCCAGTTTTCTTCTCCACGTGGTGGCGAAACACCCACGATCCTTGAACCGGCCTTGAGATGCTTTCTAAGTGAAGCCACTATTTCCAGCCATTCCGCTTCCCCCTCGTTCTGCTCTTTCGTTGGTCCAATCCATATGATAGCTGCGTATTGTTCTGGCGTGCTGAGTGTCCTGCTCTCGTCTTCTAATGATCTGTACGTTCGTACCACTAAATCAGCATTTCTTTCGAATATGGTCCAAATATTTCGAAATCCATCAGGTGCCAGCATCATTTTCGTTTCCTGCGGCGACTCCACTGCTTCTTTCACTTCGGACCACACTTTTCCTTTCGTAAAAGCTAAGCCCATGTTGTTGAACTGAGCCAGTTCGTTTATATTTGCTTCCACCTTAGGCGTATGAACGAACTGGAAGTCTCCGTCGTACTGCAACACGGCAAAAAGAACATGTTCACATGTCGACTTGAAGTACGTGAAAGCTAATCCGACACCATGGGCAGAGAGAAATAGGTTGTCCTGACGCTTCATAAGGTACTTCCGCTGATCCTTGTCCCATGTTGTTTGGAGGTATATTGACAGCAGCCGAGCTAGGTCAAACACCGATGTAAACCGCAGGCTTCGCAAAGATTCGTCCACGTTGTTCACGACGTCTCCGAACGTTTTGTTGCGAACCGAACATGATGTAGCAATTTTTGTATCTGCTCCGAACTTCTGGCCTTTGCAGCGAAAGAACATGCTGAGACACCCCTGTACACTTGCTGTTGGAGTTGTCTGGTTCCTGAAATGTCTCTTTTCGGTAATAATGGCATTAATTTCTTTTCTCTGTTTTTCACTTCTACGCTTTCGCTTTGTTCTAGTCTCACAAGGGCTGTCCGAAATTTCGTCAGGTATCCTGATTAGAAGATCGAATTGGACTCTTACTGGTTCTTCTTTTTCTGACAGGTTTGTGATTAGAGCAGAGCTTTCACTCGTTTCTAAAACGCGATAAGGTCCTTTCCATTCGGAACGCAGTTTGGGATCACCTTTTTGAGGTAACTTCTTAACATCTACGCTCATGTCTCGATCATACCGTTCTTTCATGCGTTCTCGATACTCGTTATTTAGTTCCCGTGCGCACTCATGTGCTAGTTGTATGCTTGCCAGTAGTTCATGCTTGTAGTCTCCAAAATCGATGTGATTAAAGGGTAATTTATTTTGAGGTACGATCGAAGATGGGTAGCCGGGGTCGAAAGCGTGTAGCAGATAGAAGGGGCTTTCCCCTGTCGCTTCGTGTGGCGCCGTGTTGTAGGCGTACACTATCATTGGGAGAAGAGTGTCCCAGTCTGCCGGTACCACTGTTCGTTTTTTTTAGCATGCGTGTTATGGTCCCGATCACCCTTTCGGCTATTCCGTTCTCTCTGGGGTTGTATCCTTTTGTTGTGGTCTGCTTTATATTGGCCATTGAACAAATATCCGTCATCACTTCATTCACAAATTCCGTTCCCTGGTCCGAATGGATTACTTCCGGCCATCTACAACCTTCGCATATCCATCGTTCGAACAAAACGCGGGCCACGGTCCTCGCAGTTTTATCCGGTATCGCATAAGCTCCTGCGAATTTCGTGAAATGGTCGACTACAACGAGAGCATATTTGTTTCCGTTAGTTGACAATCCCAACTCAACTAAATCAACTCCAATCATTTGGTAGGGTCGCTCAGTTACGATGGGCTTGAGAGGAGGTATCAGCTTCTCATGGATGTTAGTTAAAAAGCACTCCTGGCATGCTTTCGTCCATAGTGTTACATCTTGTTGCAGCCCCTCCCAAAACACTCGTTTGCTAAGGAGGCGATAAAACTTCCTGCCACTTAGATGACCTGCCATTGCCCCTGCGTGTGCCTCTTTGAAAACGTTCATCCGTTCGTCTTTTGGCACTACCGTCACTAAGTTGCCGTTCTGAGTAGCTAATTTTAACACTCCGTCATTTATTGTAAAGTCTGCAACCGCGAACTTGTTTGCGCATCTAGGCAGTTTTACCAACTGGCTGATGTTACCTGCTTCTAGCGCTGTGATAATAGGACGGTAAGTATCGTCATCTCTTAGTTTGTCTAACCATTCGCTTTGCTGTGGGCACACTTCAATATTAGCTATAATGGCTTCATTTTGTGCGACTAGTGGCTCTGTTACGCCTTGACTCGCACTTCGGGACAACGCATCTGCAACGACATTGGCCTTGCCACTTACGTATTCAATGGTCACGATGTACTTCTGAATTTCCAATGCCCATCGTAACACTCTCCCTGATACATTAGTTCGTTTAAACAAACTGGTCGACGGAAGATGATCAGTTCGTACGATCGTGTGAAGCCCATATATGAAAAAATGAAATATCTTGAGAGCAGTTACAACTGCTAGAGCATCCAGGTCAGTTATGTGGTAGTTTTTTTCGGCCTTCGTCAATCCTTTAGACATGAAATACAGAGGATGCAGGAGATTATCGTTTCCTTGTTGAGTTAAAACGGCGCCTAATCCTAATGTTGAGGCATCTGTATAGATAATAAACGGTCTACTTCGGTTCCTCGCTTTCTCCACATCAGGTTGGCACAAAATCGGAGCACTACACAACGCTTTCTTCAAAGATACAAATGCATCCTCCTGCTTCTCTCTCCATTGCCACACCACATTTTGACTGGTTAACTCGTGCAATGGTTTCGCTGTTTCGCTATTTGAGAAAATTTGAGTATGAATTTTCTGTAGTAGGAGGCTAGTCCGAGGAACGTTTTTAATTCTTTCGCGTTAGTTGGGCGGGGATACTCCTGGATCTTACTAATCTTCTCGAGGTCTGGATGTATACCCTTTCCATCAATAACATAGCCCAGACAGTTTATGCTGTGCTTCATGAAAAAGCATTTTTGAGGCTTTAAGCGTAGCTTAGCCTTCCGTAGCGCTGTGAATACCATCTCCATGATTTCTAGATGCCTTTTCGTCGTGTCAGTTGCGATCAGAATATCATCTAAATACACGAAGATTTCTTTGTCTTTTATTCCTAATCCTTCTACGACTATTTCCATCATTCTTTGAAATTCTGCGGGGCTTGTGCTTAAGCCAAATGGCAGAACGTTGAACTGGTATAGACCTTCGCTCGTTGTAAAAGCACTTTTTTCTTTAGCATCGTCGGAAAGTCTTATTTGGCAGTAACCAGAGGCCATGTCTAATGTTGTAAACACCGTTTTATCTCTTAGACTTTGCAAAACCGTGTCAATAGTCGGTAGTGGATATGCATCATGCCTCGTTACCTTGTTAAGTTCGCGATAATCTACACAAAACCTCAGGCTTCCGTCTTTCTTCCCAACCAGGACTACGGGTGATGCCCATGCTGACCTACTCTTTTCAATAATATTTCTATCCTTAAGACCACCCAATATTCTTTTGAACTCTTCCCGAATACCCAGAGGCACTGTGCGGGTTTTCTGTCGGATAGGTGCAGCATCACCTGTATCGATCTCATGCACCACTAGGTTGGTCTGCGTTAATTCCTCATCACAAGTAGCGAAAACGTCTGAGAACCGAAGTATACATTCTCTGGCTTCATCATCCAACGGAACATGCTGTTCTAACAGTGAAATCAAAAGGGTGTTTCGCACTTGGTCCTTATCGTCCAGTTTTGTATTTGCCTCTTTACCATCCTTCATTTTAGCTGGGTACCATTTATCGTTCGACCATTTCCCTATTACTTCACCGGGCTGCAGTACTACCGCTTGATTTGAATCATTCATCACTTCAATTTTAGTTAGACCTCGTTGGACGGCGTATAACCCATGTGAAATATACCTGTTATTTGACCACAGCAAATCGTGCTCTTTGTCTGATCGTCCCGCAATGGCCACTAACTTAGACGCTCCTGGGAAGATGTGTGTCCTTTTCACAACTATTGCTTCTGCTTCGCCTTCTTCCGTTTCAGTATTCCAACCAGGGCCGTCAGATGAATCCCAAACACCTCAAGCGCGTTTGTTCCAAGGATCACTAGTTCATCATCTGCCTCACCTACGTGGAAAGCTATTGGCCTCGTAACCCCTCTCAACGTTACATCCATCTTTACCGGGTCTAAGAAATTTATCTGGTTTCCTGATGCATCTCTTATTGTTGTGCCGTCTATCGCTGTAATGGGCTCCACAAAATTGTCCACATTGATGACCATTGCCTTCGTCCTTTCGAATGTACCCAGTGAAATTACGGATGTCTCTGCACCAGTGTCAAGTAACGCCGTCAGTTTCATGCGCATCAAAACTACGTCCTCGTTATATTTTCGCCCGAATAATCTCATCTTGCCTTCATTCCTTTTTGCCGCTTCCTTACTCCTCAGCCACCCTTCTAGTTTTGTGGAGAATGTGTTTATTCTTCTGGCATCATTACCGTTCCGCGCATTTCCTTCATCAGGGTTTGATGGATGAAGCGTTGTCTTTTTACAGTTTCGAGCGAAATGCCCCGGTTGATCGCAAATGTAGCAATTCCTTGTTTCATTTCCGACCCTTTCTCTGAGTTGGTGATGATCAGCATGGTTGAGCCTTCCAGAATTAATACCCATACTGGTTGCTCGCCTGTCAGTTTGGAACCTTTGACCTCGGCTTCTAGTTTCATCTGCAGTGGGTGCCTGCCGCCAACTCTGTGTTAGTTCCGGGGACCTTGATCTTCGCATATTCACTTGAACACTCCGCTCTAGACACAAAGCAGCTGCCTTCACCTCTTCATAAACTTTCCCTTTTTCTACAGTATCTAGTAGCCTCCTCAAATTATACGATCCAGGCCAATGAGATAGTTGCCGGCACAAAATTTCGGCCCGTTGCAGCGAAACGATGTCCGTTTCTTTTTCGCCATATGCTCTGTTCGTTAACTTCTCTAACACTAAACAAAATTCAGCTACTGATTGGTTCTCCCTTATTCTTAGTTCGCGCAGTTCGTTCATCGCCTGAAGGCAAGCAGTATTTGTGTCGATCATCAGCCGCTTTTTAAACTCTTCAATAATATCATCTAGGCTTCCCTGCTTGACGGTTTCATGTAGGGTTTCGAACATGATTTGCGCACTTCCCCTTAAATGCCCTTCAAATAGCTGCACCAACTGCCTATCTGACCAATACGATCTCGGATGTTTGAGGAAGAATGCCGCCAAAACCTTTTTAATGTTCTCATGTGGTCGACCACCAAAAGGAAGTACGTTAGGTACAGCCATCGATCGCATATACTCCATTATTGAATCGTTATTGCGCCTACTTTCTACTATGGGCTCGTCCTCACAGTTTACACTCTGACACTCTCTCTGCCTCCCTAATAAATCTCTCCCACCTTGGCTGAGAGTTCCTGTGTTGAAGTTGGCTCTGGGCATGTTCGCGCGGATCCGGTATGCTGCCCAACTGCTCGTCTCTAGACCGTCCTGTAAGCATTTATGTCTTACTTCCTCATTCAGGCGACTAAATCGAGAATACTGTCCATACTCACCATTATTTGCGGATCTTGCACTATCGCTGTTCAAATTACCTTGCTCGATAGCGTCGCCTTGTTGAATAGACTGCATCTGAAGCAACATACTTTCATTTTCTCGCCTAAGAGCATCAAGCTCCAACTTTTTTTGCGCTAGCTGCTCTTTCAATCTTATAACATTTTCTTTCACTTCTCCTTCGGTGCACTGTAAGTGTCTAGTTACATTTTGCACCGTGTTCTTGTTTCTCAGTGCATCGTCCAAACACGTCTCTAAAGCTGCGCTATCGAGTAACTTTGGCAAAGTTACTCGCCTTTAAAATTTTTATCGTTTTTTCACTCACACCACTCATATACTTCTTTCTCCAGTTGGACCTCAACATTTCTATTGCTACTTCCACCTGCTCCTTCACACTACTCGTGATCCTATCTCTATCCGTATCATTGGTCCTCATTGTTTTGCTCAGTTCGTTGTCACAACATTTTTTATAGTTTTCACAACCATCCTCATCTCACCATCCTCTTCTTCTCTCACCTGAAGCTCCTGGGCCAGCATCGTCTCTTCCATTCCAGTCATACTTGAAATTCTTGTTTCGGTTGCTGCCCTATAATTTACGATTCAACCTTTCGGCCACAATGAGCACCACTTTGCACTTTCACCGCTCCTTATACTTCACCAAATGAGCACCCTCACTACTTCAGTCTGTTCCGGTAGCACGATCACGGCTACTCAGTCTGTTACGGTAGCACGATCACGGCTACCTCTTCTGCTCGTTTCGAAAGTCGAGCCCTTATGTTCCTCTCCAGAACTGGTTTCTACTAACTTAAATTCACCTCTTTGCACTGTGCTCCTTCTTCACACTCGTCGTGGTTATCGACTGGCCAGCACGGTGGAGCCTTCTACAATATCCACTGTTAGCCGGAGAGAGGTTGGACCGGTTCGGCCCCCAAGTAGCGTAACGATTGAGTGAAACGAGAGCGGAACTATAAGGATTTATTGTGTGAACAACGAACGAGAACGATTAAAAAAACTAAAACGGCCGCTCGGGGCCTCGGCGGAGGTGGACTGTCGGCGTGGAGGCTGCGTGGAGGCGGCGTCGGCGGTGTAGGTCATCAGCTGTCGATTATCTGCTGCTCGTTGGTCAACGTGCCTTCTGTCTTACACCCCGCACGTCTCTGCGCCTTCCCTTTACTCACATAGCATGGCGATCAATAAAGATGTTGATGTGCACCCGTCTTCACGCAACTCCCGCAGACATGATATATGTAGATATACAGATTTACTATCTACACAGTACTACCTCATAAAACACACATGCATCTACGAGTCACGCAACCACCCGCCTAACTCACTAGGGCAATCCCCAACAGCAGCCCGCTAGGGTTCGGCGAGGTCCTGCTTGGGGCGTGGGCCCACGAGGTGGTGCTCCTCGCCTCGCACCTGCGGTTACCTCCTCCTGGCGTCCATGCCAGGGCAGATCCTCCATCAGCTCGGCTCTGCGCTCCTCGGAACTGCGATGGTATCGGCACACTCCGGCTCCGGCGACGTCCAGCGAGATGACGAAGAGAGGACGACCGGACACGATCGTCCGGGGCGGCCGCAGCAGGCGAAGAAGAATGAAACCCGCGCGCGCGTTCATACTCCGTCGCAGCGAATCGAGGCTGCTTATTCGACAGGCGTGCGCGGCGGGACCAGGAGGGAGCAGAGACTCTGCGTCCTTGAAGAGTCGCGACGAAAGTCACGACAATATGTATGAAATTTACTCCTATGGGTGTGTGATCCAAATCTCCCATCGCTAAAAAATATAGGCGCTAAGGGGCTCGAGGGGGTCACCCTGTATGGAGTGGTTATCTGCCTTGGTAAGAAGGCACATGAATGTCCAATCACATCAGTAATGGCCCACCTCAGTTCATCACATGGGTAGAAAACACAAGTCCCGTGCTAATTTCTTAATTTCACGCAACACGTATAGGGCCGCCTTGCGCCATAATGTATTGCCACGATTGATGAGCTCTAAATGCCCGACCGATCACAATTAGAAAATTCTCACCAGCGATATTGGCAGAGCTATTCATGAAGTAAAATGCAAGCTTTGGACAAAATGATCTGTCCTAGTCGCAGGGATTCACATGGTAATTTTACTCATCATTCCTTCCCTTAAACTTGTCTAAAAGCTGCACCTGCTGCCCTATGATATTGACGACTTTCAGGCAAATTCAAGTTAGGTAGCAGTGTTGCATGATGGAGCGGACACAACTGTCACATTAACGTGATCCTCCGACTAGGATACATCCAACGGCTCCTAACAAAGTTATGATTTTTTGCGTTTTGGAGTGGTAAACGCGGAAGGTTTTGATGCGACCTAATGTAAGGGCGAACGAAATACTGGAAAATCAACCGCAGGGTTTTATGAACCACTTATCTCTCAGCCTTACTTCAAACTAGTACTGCTGACTCCCTGATTGCTTCTTACAAACGGGAATCCGAGCCGACATCTTTCTGTTGGTTTTCATACAAAAAATTTACCTAATAGCCTTCGTTTTCGCGTTATACCCAATTGATTCTTTTCCATAACCTTTATGAAGAAGAGTGTCGTCGAAGAAAACCCAGAGAACCAAGGCCGAATCGACGCAGAAGGAAACGGTTGGCTCGGGCGCTTTCAAGCTCGGACTTGAGGAAGGTAAAGAAAAAAAGAAAGGAGGAGGAAAGGATGTGGATTGCGAACAGCACTAGAATGCATGCCCAGCACCTTAACCTCATTAACTGCCCAACTCTTTCTCTATATAGAGCAGCTAGGAGTCGAAAGAGTGCTTGACTCTTCGAAGTAAAACAAGTAAACCAGCTGGTGGTGAGAAAGGAGTTGGAACCTACATTAGTGTAGTTAAAATCTAGCAGGACCAGCAAAATCCTTTAGATCTTAGATCTGGAATGCGAGTTACCACTGGATCTACATTGCTTCACTGCAGCCTAATCATTCTGATTTCTATGAGGCTCTCGTTCCCATACCGAGGAAGTCTTGCATGGCCTGTACGTGTTTTATTTGAATAGCAAGAATTGCAGATATGCATTCTGTTGGTGTTCTTGCCATCGCGTTCTTTTTCGTGCTTTCTGAAAGCGCTGCCAATGGTGATAAAACGCCTTCCTGCACAAGTTGCAAACAAATTGTGAAAACGGTTCGCGAACAGGAGACAGATGATCAAAAGAAGGCACTTTTCAAGGAGGTAAGCATTGCCGAGGGTAGACGGTCGCCCAAAGTACCTTAAAGTACTTCGAACACAATATGCGTTCGGCTGAGGAAAATCCTTTCAGAAGTTAGATTTGGAATGTGAGGAAGCCTCCAGTGAGGAAGAACCAGATTTCAAGGCACTGTGCGAGACTCACACTGTAGAGAAGTTTGAGGTACATACAACGATTCTCTGAAAAGCGTCTCAAAAACCCTCGTTCTTACCAAATGACGAGGTAGGGAAAAGCCCGCATTAATCAATTTATCAGGTGTGCCACTCTTGGTAAAGAAACTTTAAAGACGCGCTTTCCGTACACAATGGTCCACGTACTTGTGCCATTCTTCCATGGAATGCATTGCTTAACGCGTCTACACTAGGTAGAAACTCACCCAGAGTTTGGCGTTTATCATGTTACCCAGTCAATCGCGCGTGCAGTGATTAATAAGGATATACGCAGCGAAGATGCTAGGCACATCCGTTTAAGCAGGTTTTCGCTCTTTTCGGTGATCCTCGAAGCTCTTCATGGTCTTACGTATAATAATGCTTGCTTGTCAAGAAAGAGAACGTAGTTGCCTTTGCAGCGCGAAATTGTAGAGCCCAACGCATAAATTTTGCGTCGCTTCTAAGAGCTATCAGTAAATTTTGCATATTCAGCGACAAGTCCTCCAAGAAAATGTTCCTGCAGAGAAGGTGTGCGAGGATTTAGGCGCCTGCTAAACTGTTGCAATAAATGTTCGTTTTTCTTCCTGTCACATATATTCAGATTTGTTCTGCTTGCACGTGATAGTGATGAGCTATAAAATTCAGACGACTGAAAATAAGGTAATAAGGATAAAAATGTGCTAAGAAAATATGCTATAAGAATGAGTGGCAACAAATTGTGTTCTGAGCAGTTCGTGAAGTACATGATCGTGATTTCCAAGCCGTTGAGGAGCCACTGCGACAGGAGCTCGCTACTGAATAAACGCGGTGCTGGGTGTATTTTTTGAGTGCCAGGTAAACAATAGGCTATTAGTAGCTTTGTCACTATTAGGCTAATAGTGCACATGCATCACCATTTCTGATCAAAATGCATCAGCGAACGAATCGGCGGGGAATGCCAAACCCTCGAACTGAATGGGGAAGCTCAAACAAAAGAAAGGTCGACAATGGGAATAAGGCACCAGCTTTTGGAACACGACATGTTCGCAATAAAGGAATATGGAACGTCAGAGATCGATGTAAGCAAGCAATTTTGCGCGCGTTTCACCTTTTTGAAGGACCGTGCAACAAAAATAAAGAAATACTACGCCATATTTACAAAATCTTTTAGTCTTGTTAGTTACCGGACATGTTCCTCCGTTCATTCGCAGGAAATCCCGGAAAGGTCAACATAGGCCGCTTTGGGACGGTCCAAAGCGGCCTTTTTAAACAACTTTTTTAAAAAGAAACATATATTTGAGCTCAGCAGCTCAAGCTCTATCTTATGACTATAGATCTTAGTAGAGTTGAACAATGCATACAAGGCCGACAGAATCAATCGAGTGGGCGCGACAACCTGTAGAGCGATCGAGCAACAGCTTGAAGAGTAAGCGTTTGGGGGAGTTTTATCACAAATTAGCAACCGCCCTACTCAGGAATTGCTCTAAGACTGTCCAGCGAGCCTTTGGAGTGCGCCGTGCACAATGCATATTGGATCGAACCTATCAATCGAGGAGGGGACAGCTTGTAGAGTGAGCGTCTGACGAGTTTTATCACAAATTTGCAGCCTCCCTACTCAGGAATTGCTCTAAGACTGTCCAGCGAGCCTTTGGAGTGCGCCGTGCACAATGCATATAGGATCGAACCTATCAATCGAGTGGGAGGGACCGCTTGCAAATTGCACGCGCGGCCGTGTTCGGAGCGCAATAACTCTGTCAATTCCGAATCGTTTCGGCCGCAACTCGTGGGTCTTGTAGGCAGTAAAAAGATGTAGTAGTGTGCTAAAGTGGAACGGTGTAGCTTATGAAAAGCGCTATCGAATGGTGTCAATTTCTGCCGATTTTGGAAACATCGATTTTTTGACAATTTCGCATCGAGGACAAGACCGCTCCAGGCCGTCGCAAACGAACGATGACGTCATCGAAAATCGATGTTTTCGAAATTCGCCAAGCTTAATACGATTCGATAGAACTTTTCCTGCTGATTTCAATGGTGTTACTAGGAGTATCGAGAACTGTGATCTGGGCGAATAAGAGCCCGGAGAACATCGACCGTTGTTGTGCCAAATAGGACGAAAGGGCGTGTTCGGAGCGCAATAACTCTGTAGAGATTGAATCGATCTGGCTGAAACTTGTCGGTTTTGTAGCCAGAAAAACTTTCTAGTAGTGTGCAAAAGAACAGCGATATAGCTTGTGAAGGGACGAAGTAACAGCGGCGCGAATATGCAGGTGAGGCTTGCGTGACGCATTTTTTTCTGATTTCGGTGGACCATTGCGAGAAGATGTGGCGAGCTAATGGCCTCAAAATGCGTGCAAACAGAGCAATTAAGGTACTTTACGGTGACGAGCTCAGAAATTCTTAGCTGCCTAAACTGCCTTAGCCCCATCTGCCGTTTTAGGGCGGCGGACTTAGCGGGTGAAGTTTCCTGCCCTCTTACTCGCCCATGTTTGGATTTCCGACACTCCCGGTAACACCGTTTTGTTCATAACGAAAAGCTCTATCGAATGGTGTCACTCTCGACCAATTTCAAAAAAAATCGAATTTCTGACAATATCAAGGCCGTAGGCGCCCTAGGCCGAGCTGCGCGGACGATGACGTCATCGAAAACCGATATTTTCAAAATTGGCCAAATTTCCTCGTGCAAACTGCGTCCTAAATCGTCTAGGGGTTATTTGGGACGCTGATTACGAATCCGACGTCCGTTTTTGAGAATTCCGTCGTCTTCAGCAGGTTACTTCTCGTTTGAGGGTGGTCGGGTCAGGACCACCGATCACCCTCAGTTATCGGTATGAGTGGTCTCCTGCCATAATCTTTCAAATGTACTTCGGCATCGTGTTCGGCACCCCGAATAAGTCCCAGACCCTACACGAATTTTGAGCAAAATCGATGATCCTGACCCGACCACCCTCAATTATCTAGAAAAAATCCAAAACCTACCGAAGTCGACGGCATTTTCAAAAACGGACGTCGGATTCGTAATCAGCGCCCCAAATAACCCCTAGACGATTTTGGACGAAGTTTGCGCGAGGAAATTTGGCCAATTTCGAAAATACCGGTTTTCGATGACGTCATCGTCCGCGCAGCTCGGCCTAGCGCGCCCACGTCCTCGACGGGATATTGTCAAAAAATCGATATTGCCAAAATCGGTCGAAATTGATATCATTCGATAGAGATGTTTCTAGGGCGCCCACGTCCTCGATATTGTCAAATAATCGATTTTTTTTGAAATTGGCCGAGAGTGACACCATTCGATAGAGCTTTTCGTAATGAACAAAACGGTTTTATTGCGAGTGTCGGAAACCCAAATATGGGCGAGTAAGAGGGCAGGAAACTTCAACCGCTAAGTCCGCCGCCCTAAAACGGCAGATGGTGTTAAGACAGTTTAGGCGGCTGAGAAGTTCCAAGCCCGTCACCGTAAAGTAGCTTAAGTGCTCTGTTCGCTCGCCGCGTCTTCTCGCCGTGGTCCACCGAAATCGGAAGAAATGCGTCACGCAAGCTTCACCTGCATATTCGCACCGCTGTAACATTGTCCCCTCCTAAGCTAAGCCATTCTACTTTAGCATGCTAATAGAACGTTCTACAGAGTGCGTAAAAAGTATTGACGCACTAAATGACGGTTGTGGAAATAGTAATGCGCAGCGAATTTCGAAATATTCATTTGAGAAATATGGAAAATGATCTTGCAAACACGATAGTATAACACGTAATCGACATTGGCTCCTTTACTGAGAATACAGGAGCGAAAACGGCGGAAAAATTTATGAGCACGCGCCGCAAGTACTCGCTTGGATTTCGTCCCGTGCTTTGAACAGGATAGCCTTCTGGGACTGCTCACTTCTGTTAAAAGTAGCCCAGATCTCATTCTCCAAAATCGCCTAAAAAGAGTAATCCAGCGGATTCATGTTTAAGCTATGCTCGTCTGAGAAGCTGTCTACACCTGCGCGCGTTATCTGTTTGCCGTTATCGGACAGAGATTGATAATTTTGGATTTGAACGTTTGCGTGCTTGAACATATCGTAATCATCACCTGTTATGACAGAGCCGTGGCTAACGTTTGGGTTGCTGACCTCTTTCCTTACCAACCATTTCGAACAGCGCCTAATTCTCTTGTTAAGGAAGTATTCCGCTCTTTGGGTAACAGACAAAAAAAGGGCCACCGTAACGACGACGATCATATTTCTTCAGTTTTTTCGTGAGTGTTTTTTGAGAACAATACAGACAACAAAAATAACACACAAAAACCTAGAGGAGTAGGAAGAGAAAGCTGGAGCTGAAACAAAAAGTAGGTGCGTCAATACTTTTTACACACCCTGTACTGCTTGCAAGATCTACAAGTTGCAGCCGAAACGATTCGAACTTGACAGAGTTATTGTGCTCTGAACACGCCCTTGCGTCCTATTTGACACAACAACGGTCGATGTTCTCCGCGCTCTTATTCGCCCAGATCACAGTTCTCGATACTCCTAGTAACACCATTGAAATCAGCAGGAAAAGTTCTATCGAATCGTATCAAGCTTGGCGAATTTCGAAAACATCGATTTTCGATGACGTCATCGTTCGTTTGCGACGGCCTGGGGCGGTCTCGTCCTCGACGCGAAATTGTCAAAAAATCGATGTTTCCAAAATCGGCCGAAATTGACACCATTCGATAGCGCTCTTCATAAGCTACACCGTTCCACTTTAGCACACTACTACACCTTTTTACTGCCTACAAGACCCACGAGTTGCAGCTGAAACGATTCGGAATTGACAGAGTTATTGCGCTCCGATCACGGCCGCGCGTGCAATTTGCAAGCGCTCGCTCCCACTCGATTGATAGGTTCGATCCTATATGCATTGTGCACGGCGCACTCCAAAGGCTCGCTGGACAGTCTTAGAGCAATTCCTGAGTAGGGAGGCTGCAAATTTGTGATAAAACTCGTCAGACGCTCACTCTACAAGCTGTCCCCTCCTCGATTGATAGGTTCGATCCAATATGCATTGTGCACGGCGCACTCCAAAGGCTCGCTGGACAGTCTTAGAGCAATTCCTGAGTAGGGCGGTTGCTAATTTGTGATAAAACTCCCCCAAACGCTTACTCTTCAAGCTGTCCCCTCCTCGATTGATAGGTTCGATTCAATATGCATTGTACATGGCGCACTCCAAAGGCTCGCTGGACAGTCTTAGAGCAATTCCTGAATAGGGCGGCTGCAAATGTGTGACAAAACTCGTCAGACGCCCACTCTACAAGCTGTCCCCTCCTCGATTGATAGGTTCGATCCTTTATGCACTGTGCACGGCGCACTCCAAAGGCTCGCTGGACAGTCTTAGAGCAAATCCTGAATAGGGCGGCTGCAAATTTGTGACAAAACTCGTCAGACGCCCACTCTACAAGCTGTCCCCTCCTCGATTGATAGGTTCGATCCAATATGCATTGTACACGGCGCACTCCAAAGGCTCGCTGGACAGTCTTAGAGCAATTCCTGAGTAGGGCGGCTGCAAATTTGTGATAAAACTCAGACGCCCACTCTACAAGTTGTCCCCTCCTCGATTGATAGGTTCGATCCAATATGCATTGTACACGGCGCACTCCAAAGGCTCGCTGGACAGTCTTAGAGCAATTCCTCAGTAGGGCGGCTGCAAATTTGTGATAAAACTCAGACGCCCACTCTACAAGCTGTCCCCTCCTCGATTGATAGATTCGATTCAATATGCATTGTGCACGGCGCACTCCAAAGGCTCGCTGGACAGTCTTAGAGCAAATCCTGAGTAGGGCGGCTGCAAATTTGTTATAAAACTCCCCAAACGCTCACTCTTCCAGCTGTCGCTCGATCGCTCTACAGGTTGTCGCGCCCACCCGATTGATTCTGTCGGGCCTATATGCATTGTTCAACTCTACTGAGATCTATAGTGCATAAAATAGAGCTTGAGCTGCTAAACTCAAATGTATGTTTCTTTTTACAAGTGCTTGACTTTTAAAAAAGTTATTTAATAATTAATAATTTAATAAGGCTGCTTTGGACCGTTTCAAAGCGGTCTATGTTGACCTTTCCGGGGTTTCCGGCGAATGAACGGAGGAACATGTCTGGTACTGTGTTTAACCGACACAAGATGAAAGGAATATATAAGGAATATGTTGAAGTAATTGATTTGAGTTCAAAATGATTGCACCTGAATGCATCTGGCGCATGCGAGTATGGTCGGATTACAAACGCTGTAGTTTGAAACTGGTATCTTGAACTTCCTTCGCTTGTTTCTCGACGTAAAGTTGTCGATGCTTGAATGCTTCACAAGATGATGCATTTCAGGTGTACTAGTGAAGGAGTTGCTATGAAATTAGTCTGTCGATATCACGCGCTAGGGGTGGTCTAATAAATATCAGTCATTCCGCTCAAGAGCAGGCCTATATGTGAGCTCTCTCTCGTATAGAGCAGATGGTGCATACTTAAACCTTAGAAGAATATGTCAACAGTGCTATCAATACGACGCCAGGTAGACAGCTGGCGTAGGAAACGTAACGAGACACGCTTGAATCCACGGAAAATTTACAGCTCTCCCAATAGTTAATTAAACTCGATAATACAGGGAAACATAAAAAAACTAGTTTGCGAGAAGGAAAGAAAAGTTGTAAGAAAAAAGAACAAACAAACAAACTGAAGTTAGAGTCAGCTTGCTGCTAATCAATCATAGCATAACAGCATAAAAAAGCGTAACACAAGCGAAATTTCTGAACACAATTTGCCCTATGATCCCAAGCAGTGCAGGGAAGTAGATTTATGAACCGCCAAAACAGAAAGAGCGTAACTGCTGATGACAGTCCATGGGAGCGCCATCTATTTAACAAATAGAACCACTGATACCGATTCGGCATATCTGTAATAACATTATTTGAATTCAACCTACATCATATAAATTTTCAATCAAAATTTTTAATCTTAAGAGCAGACAACAGATTCCCTTCAATCTGAGTCTAAAAGTCGAGCGCGACTCAATTACCGGTGCAGGAAGCATTTGAAGCCATCCAGCTGATCTACGAAAGAAGTTATTAAACATTTTTGTGTTACTGTTCCTTATCAGTTTAACATCAGCAGCATAGTGTAGCGTCCTCTACATGGCCTAAAAATCCAATACTTACTAGGCCTCAGCTCCTGACAATTTTGAAGGCAAACACTAGATCGTTGAACACTCGGCGGACTGTCAAGCTTGAGGAATACCAATTTCTTTTTGTAATCTGGCATGGGGTAGCCAGGGTCAGGAAAACATTTATACATTAGAATCTTTGTAAACGTTTACTTTGACTTTTTCTATTCTACATTGAAGCTTCCTTGTAGAGGAATTACAGATCTGTGAGCCATATTCCGAAGCAGGAATAGCGTATGCTTTCTATAGCCTGATGAAAGTTTATGGATTGTTGCATTGACTATTCCTGTATAAAAAAACAGTAAAAGCTTTACGAGTAATCATATTTATGTACATTTTAAATTTTAAATCCGATTTGACCAGAATACCGAGCTCAAAAACTTCGGGTATCTTCCGTATTATGTCCCTGAACGTACACTTCTTAAAAATGGCATTTTCTATGTGCAGAACGCATGTTTTCGAAAACAAATCTTGAAAAGTGGGTGCTCAACGGGTTGAGTGAGTGACAATTTTTGCCGCTCACTCAACTCGTGGGTAAGTAAGGAGTCATGATTGGAATGCTGTGCATACAGCAGCGCGAGCACGCGAAAATACGCTAAGAAATGTTATAGTGCACCTCATCAAGCCGCTGCTGAGCATTGAACTTCGTCGAAAAGATGCATTGCTGGCGAAGAGTAACTGAACTATCGTGAGCTGCGGACATTGCACGTGTGTCCGTGTGCAGAAGACGTGTCATGAACGTCGCGGCAACGTCGTTACACATGCGTCGGGGTTCAGCAAATGTG
The DNA here is from genome assembly GCA_947396885.1 of Heligmosomoides polygyrus polygyrus. Classification (NCBI taxonomy): domain Eukaryota; kingdom Metazoa; phylum Nematoda; class Chromadorea; order Rhabditida; family Heligmosomidae; genus Heligmosomoides; species Heligmosomoides polygyrus. Next base: position 72,476,901 of record OX377205.1, on the reverse strand, counting down.
TGACAGATGTTATGAAACGTGCATCCGGAGACAGGACACATAACTCAGACGTCGTACAACGTGAGTCCGGATCTAGAAGGCGTTCCACAGATCATGCTTTGTACAGCATCCGTGACAAGTCTTTTTAAAGGCTTCCTTCGACGAGTATGACGTACTTGACTCTCACTACGCCTTTTTTAACTTTTTTTTTATTTCACTCCGGCACAAGGGTAAGGGTATTGGGGGTGGGTAAGAAGAATGACTAAAGGAATCGAATATGATTGCTCTCGGACAGTTAACGAGCGGTCTACCAATACCGTTAGGTTTCATTTATGTTTCTGAGGATTACACAGAATGGATTAAGACTCTCTCAATCTGTTCGTCACGACGTAGTAGACAACGTGTACTTCGGAAAATAATTCGCCTGCGAGCGAAATAGGGCGGATAGGCCCCACAGGAGGAGTTTTGAAGAATCTGCCCTGCCGTAAAGTAATCTGAGTCATACTATCTATCGGCGAAAATAGGGAGGGGTTGGACTCCGGGACGCGAAAACAGCGGAAACCCAGACGTCTTCCTCGTGCTATTGCATTCAGAAGACGTGCCGAACACGTCGCTCAAGGTGCGAGGGGATTCAGAAGTCGTGCCGCACACGTCGTCCGATGTGCGTGGGGGTCCACAAGACGTACCGAACACGTCGCCCAGCGTGCCTCGGGATTCAGATGATCGTCAACGGAAGGCCTTCACAGAGGGGGAATTCAATAAATATCGATCGATGTTATCGATTTTCTCTCAGATTCAGCCGATCATGGTGGGATTAAAGTGATTGGGATCGTCGACGGAGTGCGTCACATCAGTTGGGAAATTCCAGTGGGGAGGCATGAAGCACTTGTTCATATCAGACTGAAATTTAAAAAAGCATCATGCTGTTCTTCAAAACAAACGAAAGTGATGATTATAGAACTAGTAATCCGTATCGCTTGCTAACTTGTCTTGAGCAAGATCATATCTAACGAGGAAGGTGAACGAGGTGATCGTCGAGATCCTTAAAGCGATCTATAGGGGGTTGTAGCGCGTTGCCTGAGAAGCACCATAGTTTCCAAATTTCCTCTGGACCTCTGGGTAGGTCAAAAAATGCAAAAAACTGTAGCGCTTCAGTGCGGCCTGATAACGCAAAACTAACACATGCAGCCGGGTTCATGAACGTTCCCGGGAACGTTCTCGGCTTCCCACGGGAAGCAATCAGGTGAGAGAGCGAGGTGGGAGAGAGTGGCGAGAGATGATAGACTAGGTGAGAGAGCGAGGTGAGAGAGAGGCGAGAGATGATGTCGCATATCATCCGCTCCCGCCACTTCATGAATCCGGGCCCTGGAATACCCTTGCCGTACCCAGAAATGCAAAAGGTTTGGAGCATCAATCAATCATTGCTGTAACGAGAGAGTTGGCAAGTCCCTGATAGAAGCGAGAAAGAACATCCAGAGGAGGCATCCATCAGGAAGCCTTCAGGGATCGGATGGCCGAAGGGATAACGCGGCGAACTTGCAGGAGAGCGGCTAAGGGATCGATTCCGGGGCTTGGGCTTGTGCTGGGTACGGGACATTTTTTTGCATTTTTATCGATGTAGAGTGGATTTTGGCTCTAGCAGGGTACCGAATTCGCTTTTCTAGTCCGTTCTTAACCTCTTTCAAGGTGTGGTCCAAGCTAGCTTTCGTAGAGTAGAGGTGCGCCACTGGCCATTAAACGATGCTTTTCTTGTAAGGGAAAGTTCTCTCTGGACGCTATCCATGTGTGATCCCTTTGTAATGCTTTCTACTAGTTTTGGAAGCGTGTCTCGTAGCGGCCTTTTTTGACCGCTCCCCCCTACTCTAGAAGATGCAAGAGGGGGGCATCACAGACATGAGCACTCGTACTCTAGACACTCCAAAGGCTGAAAAATCCTACGTCTGTCTTGTCTGGAGGGTTATTTGGGGGTGCTTGTCACGATTCTGACACCTGCTTTCGGTGTAACGACGGAATACATTAGGTTGAAGTTGATGTGGATGCTGTGTGAAAAACAGCATACGTACCGCTGTTATCATCATCTAACCACGCTTCGTTTCGAAGATCGCATCTTGAGCTGAAAATAGCGCTACAAAAATTAAAAGCCAATAGCCTATGTTAAATTCGTGGTAATCACCGCAGTAACATCCATAGGCTTAAGCATACTCTCGCGTGAGGCATACGTCATACCACCGCCCCCACTAGACTTGAGCTCGATTAATCGGACCGAATAATTGTTCGAGCGATTTCGAACAATTAATCGCTCGATTACTCGAAAATCGTAAATCGTTGTTGTTCGAACATTATTCGAAATCGACTTTCGCGAAAAACCAGTATTCGAACATTGATCGAAATCGACCTTCGCGAAAAACCATTATTCGAACATTGTTCGAAATCGACTTTCGCGAAAAACCATTATTCGAACATTGTTCGGAATCTACTTTCGCGAAAAACCATTATTCGAACATTGTTCGAAATCGATATTCGCGAAAAACCGTTATTCGAACATTGTTCGAAATCGAAGATAGGAAGACGTTGTTCCAACATTGTTCGAAATCGAAGATGGCGAAAAGCATTATTCGAACATTGTTCGAAATCGACTTTCGCGAAAAACCGTTTTTCGAACATTGTTCGAAATCGAAGATAGGAAGACGTTGTTTGAACATTGTTCGAAATCGAAGATAGGAAGACGTTGTTCGAACATTGTTCGAAATCGAAGATGGCGAAAAAGCATTGTTTGAATATTGTTCGTAATCGAATATTGCGAAAAAGTATTGCTCGGATATTGTTCGAAATCGAACAATGTTCGAACAATATCAAGAGTAGGCCGCCTGAGTATGGATCGTCTCCGTTCCCCGAAAAACCCACGCTTAAACTTGCTCCACTTCTGCGCCTACGGTAAATGGCGGTAACGATTTGCGATTTCCTTTCGAGGTTTCTGGCGGCCGACTCTTGACATTGTTCGAACATTGTTCGATTTCGAACAATATTCAAACAATGCTTTTTCGCGATCATCAATCTGCGATTTCATTTGGAGGGTTCGAATTTGAAAATCGCGAAGTTTTGTTAGAAAAAATCGAACAATGCTTGAGATCTAGGGATTCGTCATAGTGAATTAAAGAGGGAGTTCGAATAGAAGTAGCAGTTAATTAGAGGTAATGCAATATTTTGTTGGTTGCTGTTAAACATACCTAGGATGTAAGAGTCCGATTTTTCTAGGTTATTACAATCCCTGAGAATTCTCGAAAATCTCATGAGCATTAAGCAGCGTCACGAATCTGCTGTCTAGTCGATTCTGGTGGCGAAGTTATGATTTTGAGTACCATCTCGTTCACATGTCTAGTGTTTTGTATGGTTTTGTTCGGATGACCTATTCGAAAAGATATTCCAATGATTTTCATTCGAACTTTCATTCGATAATGAATTCGAAATTTAAAAACCGCGTTTTTCACATGTATTCGAATCCTAACCTTCATAAAACCACTTTTCGATTACGTTTGAATTCGAACACTCGAAAACTGCGGGCATTTGAAACCATTCCAATAGTCGAAAATTTTGCGAGAGCACAACTATAGTTGCGCGGATAGTTGATCCTATACTGGTTGTTTCAACTGATAATAATAAGTGATAACAAACTATGATTTTGATAAAAAAAAGCCTCATAAAGTTTTCAAGTGATAGAATACAATTTTTTCTTGTAAGAGTGATGATGTATTACAAAATAGGTGTATGGATGTATCAGTGAAATGCTAGCTTAAACTATTTATATGGGCCATTTCAAGCAGTGTGGACATCGTTGAAAGCTCTTTCTTATTGCGTGCTCCGATGGGAACACGGCGTGCTACGTCGGTTTCCTTAGTTATTGCGTATTGTAAGCTATGCGTAGTATGCTAGTGTCTGGGTGTGTAGGCCGGCGCGTCTCTGAACATACGGAAACTCGTCGAGATCGTTGCCGAACGTCGCGTCCGCCACGGTCGCAGTGCATTAGAAAATGTTCTGTTTTACCATGTGTAGATCAGAGCAATTCCTCATTAAACGTGCCTTAAAAGTACGGACGAATTGTCGCCGTCGGAAAACGCGCTCTATGAACGTCAAAATAGTCATTCTTCTCAAAACCAACACAGGCGCGAATTTCAAACCAAGTACAGTGACTATACGTAGAATCACGCTTTTTTGTTAAATTTATGAAAATGGGCTCGAAGATCACGCATTTTGTGTTGTGCGAAAATGGAACTGTTACTCAACAATACTGTGTCGTACCCCTTGTTGTTTCATTGAACTGTGTTGTTCCATTTTTGATGTAAATCGACATTCATGGGCCTTCTCACGAAGAGGGAGAACCACAAACTAAAAGGTGGCCTCCTCCATCAATTTACTGACTAATACCGCCCTTTATCCGTATCCTTTCCTTGTCCGAGCTGGAAAGAGCTGAACAGGAGCACAGAGCTGACTCTTGAACATAATAGGATAGAACCTACCTCACAAACCTTACGGATTTATATGTGTGCTGAAGAAAACATGCTACACCCGATGCCGGCAAGCCTGGCGTGGCCTATACTCCCAGCGTAGGGGACCGGCGAAGCCGGCGACGGACACTGGCTAAGGAAGCATTCCTAGCTAGGTTTGGCTACGTTCCCAACGTGGCCCGCTTACCCGAAGCCTAGCGTGGCCCGCACGTCCATCGTACGGCGACGGACGCCGGCTGAGGAAGTACCCCTAGCTAGGTTTGGGCTACGTTCCCAGCGTGTCCGCCCTACCCGAAGCCTGACGTGGCCCGCACGTCCAGCGTACGGCGCAGCAAAGCCGGCGACGGACGCTGGTAATGGGATAATGCGAGAATTTAGTGACATCGACTCGCAAATGAAGGAATGTTTATGTTTATTCCAGCCAATAACCATAACATAAATGGTTAAGATTGCGAAATAGAATTTTCATGATTGGCCATGTAGCAACGTGAACAGAAAAAACGTTATTCACTGCGATTGAGGTTAGCATAGCTCGAGAGCAGCCCTAAATTTCTGCGGTATCGAAAAGATTGAAGGAAGGAAAAAGATATAATCGAATAGTAGAGAAAAACTGCTGCGTCACTGATACCAATTTACTGAAGATGCTGGCGCTACGACCTACTAAGCACTTAATCCTGGGGCGGGTCCTGTCTTTCAAGGGCCTCTTTAAACTGGTACGCACCCCAGGCGATTGCTTAGTAGGGAGGCACGAGACGATTGCCTTTATGACTCGTAGAAAAGTGACAGCAGAAGGAATATATATATATATATAATTATGAATATGTGAGTGTACGTAAATCTAAATATGTGTATGAATATGTTGTCAAGGGCTAAGCTCTCTTACGCTGTGCGTCCGACAGTCGCATCGAAAAGAATGATAGAAACATGAAAAACGAGCTTTTGGAAGTGGAAAATAAGTAACGCCCTATTGGGGAAAAAACAGAAGAGAAAAATGCTAAAGAAAGAGAAAAAACAGAAGAAGCTGCTTAAGAGAAAACAGAAGAGAAAAATTGAATGCCAACATAAATTAACAAAACAGATGTCTAACAGGTGTAACGCGTACAAAACAATTCTGGTAATATAGAGCTTGTCGCACAGAAGGAGACTTTGCTAGTAGATGGTACCGACACGTTCCTGTAATATTCATCGTTGCAAAACATGTTTAAAAAAAATTTTACTTTAGAAAAACCCCTGCTCTTTTAAGTACGACTCCAGCCTCTGGCTGAAAGTTGCCGATGTTGTCGACGACACTACAGCAGTGGGCAAATTGTTCCAGACTCTTACAGCTCGTACGAGGAATGAGTCCAAGAACTCCTGAGAGCGTACTCTTCCTATGGATAATCGCAAATGGTGCCCTCTTGTGCGGTGGTTGAATTCTACAAAATTAAACAGTTCACGACTGTCGAAATCAAAGCGGCCAGAAATTATTTTATAAATAAGACTTTGATCATATATGACTCTTCTTAGCCGCAAAGATGTGGTACCAAGTACAGCTAGCCTCTCTCGGTAGTTTACATTGAGCAACCCGTTTCTGAAAAATACCTGTTTAGTGAACCTTTTTTGAACTCTTTCGATTTTCTCAATGTATGCTATTTTAGAGGGCGTCCAGATTGGTGTGCAATATTCAAGCATTGGTCTAACATATGTGATAAAAAGTTGGAATAGTGTAGACATTGAACGCGTTTGGAAGGCGCGTAGAATAAAGTTCGATTTTCTTTGGGCAGATACTACTACGCAATCGATGTATTTTTCGAAAGTAAGCTTATCAGAATACAATAAGCCGAGGTCGCGAGTATATGTCGTGGTATGCATTTGGGTGCGTCCTAATTGAAACAGTAAATCCCGCGGATGTCTTTTACCTATACACATTATAGCTGTCTTTTCAAGTGATATATCAAGCATCCATTTCTTAGACCACATATCAACAGCATCAAGTGCCTGTTGAAAGGCATTCGTGTTGCTAATCGAGTATATTTTGGAATCGTCCGCATAAATAGTACACGATACGTCGCGAGGAAGGCAATTGGGTAGGTCGTTGATAAAAATTAGAAACATGAGCGGTCCTAGACATGTCCCCTGCGGAACTCCACTTTTAGTTTCGTAGGTGTCCGATATGGCACCGTTGACTAAGACTGTCTGTGTTCGCTCAGTTAAAAACGACTGTAGAAAACTAAAAAGGCATCCATCAAGTCCGTACGCTCTTAGTTTGGCAAGTAAAAAAGCAAGATTGATTGAATCGAAAGCTTTGGTATAGTCAAGATAACAGACCGTAACGTATCCGTTAGAGTCGATTATCTTTTGCCAAACCGGAACCGTTGAGACAAGGGCAGTTAGAGTAGATTTCCGCTTTGAGTACCATCTCGTTCACATGTCTAGTGTTTTGTATGGTTTTGTTCGGATGACCTATTCGAAAAGATATTCCAATGATTTTCATTCGAACTTTCATTCGATAATGAATTCGAAATTTAAAAACCGCGTTTTTCACATGTATTCGAATCCTAACCTTCATAAAACCACTTTTCGATTACGTTTGAATTCGAACACTCGAAAACTGCGGGCATTTGAAACCATTCCAATAGTCGAAAATTTTGCGAGAGCACAACTATAGTTGCGCGGATAGTTGATCCTATACTGGTTGTTTCAACTGATAATAATAAGTGATAACAAACTATGATTTTGATAAAAAAAGCCTCATAAAGTTTTCAAGTGATAGAATACAATTTTTTCTTGTAAGAGTGATGATGTATTACAAAATAGGTGTATGGATGTATCAGTGAAATGCTAGCTTAAACTATTTATATGGGCCATTTCAAGCAGTGTGGACATCGTTGAAAGCTCTTTCTTATTGCGTGCTCCGATGGGAACACGGCGTGCTACGTCGGTTTCCTTAGTTATTGCGTATTGTAAGCTATGCGTAGTATGCTAGTGTCTGGGTGTGTAGGCCGGCGCGTCTCTGAACATACGGAAACTCGTCGAGATCGTTGCCGAACGTCGCGTCCGCCACGGTCGCAGTGCATTAGAAAATGTTCTGTTTTACCATGTGTAGATCAGAGCAATTCCTCATTAAACGTGCCTTAAAAGTACGGACGAATTGTCGCCGTCGGAAAACGCGCTCTATGAACGTCAAAATAGTCATTCTTCTCAAAACCAACACAGGCGCGAATTTCAAACCAAGTACAGTGACTATACGTAGAATCACGCTTTTTTGTTAAATTTATGAAAATGGGCTCGAAGATCACGCATTTTGTGTTGTGCGAAAATGGAACTGTTACTCAACAATACTGTGTCGTACCCCTTGTTGTTTCATTGAACTGTGTTGTTCCATTTTTGATGTAAATCGACATTCATGGGCCTTCTCACGAAGAGGGAGAACCACAAACTAAAAGGTGGCCTCCTCCATCAATTTACTGACTAATACCGCCCTTTATCCGTATCCTTTCCTTGTCCGAGCTGGAAAGAGCTGAACAGGAGCACAGAGCTGACTCTTGAACATAATAGGATAGAACCTACCTCACAAACCTTACGGATTTATATGTGTGCTGAAGAAAACATGCTACACCCGATGCCGGCAAGCCTGGCGTGGCCTATACTCCCAGCGTAGGGGACCGGCGAAGCCGGCGACGGACACTGGCTAAGGAAGCATTCCTAGCTAGGTTTGGCTACGTTCCCAACGTGGCCCGCTTACCCGAAGCCTAGCGTGGCCCGCACGTCCATCGTACGGCGACGGACGCCGGCTGAGGAAGTACCCCTAGCTAGGTTTGGGCTACGTTCCCAGCGTGTCCGCCCTACCCGAAGCCTGACGTGGCCCGCACGTCCAGCGTACGGCGCAGCAAAGCCGGCGACGGACGCTGGTAATGGGATAATGCGAGAATTTAGTGACATCGACTCGCAAATGAAGGAATGTTTATGTTTATTCCAGCCAATAACCATAACATAAATGGTTAAGATTGCGAAATAGAATTTTCATGATTGGCCATGTAGCAACGTGAACAGAAAAAACGTTATTCACTGCGATTGAGGTTAGCATAGCTCGAGAGCAGCCCTAAATTTCTGCGGTATCGAAAAGATTGAAGGAAGGAAAAAGATATAATCGAATAGTAGAGAAAAACTGCTGCGTCACTGATACCAATTTACTGAAGATGCTGGCGCTACGACCTACTAAGCACTTAATCCTGGGGCGGGTCCTGTCTTTCAAGGGCCTCTTTAAACTGGTACGCACCCCAGGCGATTGCTTAGTAGGGAGGCACGAGACGATTGCCTTTATGACTCGTAGAAAAGTGACAGCAGAAGGAATATATATATATATAATTATGAATATGTGAGTGTACGTAAATCTAAATATGTGTATGAATATGTTGTCAAGGGCTAAGCTCTCTTACGCTGTGCGTCCGACAGTCGCATCGAAAAGAATGATAGAAACATGAAAAACGAGCTTTTGGAAGTGGAAAATAAGTAACGCCCTATTGGGGAAAAAACAGAAGAGAAAAATGCTAAAGAAAGAGAAAAAACAGAAGAAGCTGCTTAAGAGAAAACAGAAGAGAAAAATTGAATGCCAACATAAATTAACAAAACAGATGTCTAACAGGTGTAACGCGTACAAAACAATTCTGGTAATATAGAGCTTGTCGCACAGAAGGAGACTTTGCTAGTAGATGGTACCGACACGTTCCTGTAATATTCATCGTTGCAAAACATGTTTAAAAAAAATTTTACTTTAGAAAAACCCCTGCTCTTTTAAGTACGACTCCAGCCTCTGGCTGAAAGTTGCCGATGTTGTCGACGACACTACAGCAGTGGGCAAATTGTTCCAGACTCTTACAGCTCGTACGAGGAATGAGTCCAAGAACTCCTGAGAGCGTACTCTTCCTATGGATAATCGCAAATGGTGCCCTCTTGTGCGGTGGTTGAATTCTACAAAATTAAACAGTTCACGACTGTCGAAATCAAAGCGGCCAGAAATTATTTTATAAATAAGACTTTGATCATATATGACTCTTCTTAGCCGCAAAGATGTGGTACCAAGTACAGCTAGCCTCTCTCGGTAGTTTACATTGAGCAACCCGTTTCTGAAAAATACCTGTTTAGTGAACCTTTTTTGAACTCTTTCGATTTTCTCAATGTATGCTATTTTAGAGGGCGTCCAGATTGGTGTGCAATATTCAAGCATTGGTCTAACATATGTGATAAAAAGTTGGAATAGTGTAGACATTGAACGCGTTTGGAAGGCGCGTAGAATAAAGTTCGATTTTCTTTGGGCAGATACTACTACGCAATCGATGTATTTTTCGAAAGTAAGCTTATCAGAATACAATAAGCCGAGGTCGCGAGTATATGTCGTGGTATGCATTTGGGTGCGTCCTAATTGAAACAGTAAATCCCGCGGATGTCTTTTACCTATACACATTATAGCTGTCTTTTCAAGTGATATATCAAGCATCCATTTCTTAGACCACATATCAACAGCATCAAGTGCCTGTTGAAAGGCATTCGTGTTGCTAATCGAGTATATTTTGGAATCGTCCGCATAAATAGTACACGATACGTCGCGAGGAAGGCAATTGGGTAGGTCGTTGATAAAAATTAGAAACATGAGCGGTCCTAGACATGTCCCCTGCGGAACTCCACTTTTAGTTTCGTAGGTGTCCGATATGGCACCGTTGACTAAGACTGTCTGTGTTCGCTCAGTTAAAAACGACTGTAGAAAACTAAAAAGGCATCCATCAAGTCCGTACGCTCTTAGTTTGGCAAGTAAAAAAGCAAGATTGATTGAATCGAAAGCTTTGGTATAGTCAAGATAACAGACCGTAACGTATCCGTTAGAGTCGATTATCTTTTGCCAAACCGGAACCGTTGAGACAAGGGCAGTTAGAGTAGATTTCCGCTTTGAGTACCATCTCGTTCACATGTCTAGTGTTTTGTATGGTTTTGTTCGGATGACCTATTCGAAAAGATATTCCAATGATTTTCATTCGAACTTTCATTCGATAATGAATTCGAAATTTAAAAACCGCGTTTTTCACATGTATTCGAATCCTAACCTTCATAAAACCACTTTTCGATTACGTTTGAATTCGAACACTCGAAAACTGCGGGCATTTGAAACCATTCCAATAGTCGAAAATTTTGCGAGAGCACAACTATAGTTGCGCGGATAGTTGATCCTATACTGGTTGTTTCAACTGATAATAATAAGTGATAACAAACTATGATTTTGATAAAAAAAGCCTCATAAAGTTTTCAAGTGATAGAATACAATTTTTTCTTGTAAGAGTGATGATGTATTACAAAATAGGTGTATGGATGTATCAGTGAAATGCTAGCTTAAACTATTTATATGGGCCATTTCAAGCAGTGTGGACATCGTTGAAAGCTCTTTCTTATTGCGTGCTCCGATGGGAACACGGCGTGCTACGTCGGTTTCCTTAGTTATTGCGTATTGTAAGCTATGCGTAGTATGCTAGTGTCTGGGTGTGTAGGCCGGCGCGTCTCTGAACATACGGAAACTCGTCGAGATCGTTGCCGAACGTCGCGTCCGCCACGGTCGCAGTGCATTAGAAAATGTTCTGTTTTACCATGTGTAGATCAGAGCAATTCCTCATTAAACGTGCCTTAAAAGTACGGACGAATTGTCGCCGTCGGAAAACGCGCTCTATGAACGTCAAAATAGTCATTCTTCTCAAAACCAACACAGGCGCGAATTTCAAACCAAGTACAGTGACTATACGTAGAATCACGCTTTTTTGTTAAATTTATGAAAATGGGCTCGAAGATCACGCATTTTGTGTTGTGCGAAAATGGAACTGTTACTCAACAATACTGTGTCGTACCCCTTGTTGTTTCATTGAACTGTGTTGTTCCATTTTTGATGTAAATCGACATTCATGGGCCTTCTCACGAAGAGGGAGAACCACAAACTAAAAGGTGGCCTCCTCCATCAATTTACTGACTAATACCGCCCTTTATCCGTATCCTTTCCTTGTCCGAGCTGGAAAGAGCTGAACAGGAGCACAGAGCTGACTCTTGAACATAATAGGATAGAACCTACCTCACAAACCTTACGGATTTATATGTGTGCTGAAGAAAACATGCTACACCCGATGCCGGCAAGCCTGGCGTGGCCTATACTCCCAGCGTAGGGGACCGGCGAAGCCGGCGACGGACACTGGCTAAGGAAGCATTCCTAGCTAGGTTTGGCTACGTTCCCAACGTGGCCCGCTTACCCGAAGCCTAGCGTGGCCCGCACGTCCATCGTACGGCGACGGACGCCGGCTGAGGAAGTACCCCTAGCTAGGTTTGGGCTACGTTCCCAGCGTGTCCGCCCTACCCGAAGCCTGACGTGGCCCGCACGTCCAGCGTACGGCGCAGCAAAGCCGGCGACGGACGCTGGTAATGGGATAATGCGAGAATTTAGTGACATCGACTCGCAAATGAAGGAATGTTTATGTTTATTCCAGCCAATAACCATAACATAAATGGTTAAGATTGCGAAATAGAATTTTCATGATTGGCCATGTAGCAACGTGAACAGAAAAAACGTTATTCACTGCGATTGAGGTTAGCATAGCTCGAGAGCAGCCCTAAATTTCTGCGGTATCGAAAAGATTGAAGGAAGGAAAAAGATATAATCGAATAGTAGAGAAAAACTGCTGCGTCACTGATACCAATTTACTGAAGATGCTGGCGCTACGACCTACTAAGCACTTAATCCTGGGGCGGGTCCTGTCTTTCAAGGGCCTCTTTAAACTGGTACGCACCCCAGGCGATTGCTTAGTAGGGAGGCACGAGACGATTGCCTTTATGACTCGTAGAAAAGTGACAGCAGAAGGAATATATATATATATATAATTATGAATATGTGAGTGTACGTAAATCTAAATATGTGTATGAATATGTTGTCAAGGGCTAAGCTCTCTTACGCTGTGCGTCCGACAGTCGCATCGAAAAGAATGATAGAAACATGAAAAACGAGCTTTTGGAAGTGGAAAATAAGTAACGCCCTATTGGGGAAAAAACAGAAGAGAAAAATGCTAAAGAAAGAGAAAAAACAGAAGAAGCTGCTTAAGAGAAAACAGAAGAGAAAAATTGAATGCCAACATAAATTAACAAAACAGATGTCTAACAGGTGTAACGCGTACAAAACAATTCTGGTAATATAGAGCTTGTCGCACAGAAGGAGACTTTGCTAGTAGATGGTACCGACACGTTCCTGTAATATTCATCGTTGCAAAACATGTTTAAAAAAAATTTTACTTTAGAAAAACCCCTGCTCTTTTAAGTACGACTCCAGCCTCTGGCTGAAAGTTGCCGATGTTGTCGACGACACTACAGCAGTGGGCAAATTGTTCCAGACTCTTACAGCTCGTACGAGGAATGAGTCCAAGAACTCCTGAGAGCGTACTCTTCCTATGGATAATCGCAAATGGTGCCCTCTTGTGCGGTGGTTGAATTCTACAAAATTAAACAGTTCACGACTGTCGAAATCAAAGCGGCCAGAAATTATTTTATAAATAAGACTTTGATCATATATGACTCTTCTTAGCCGCAAAGATGTGGTACCAAGTACAGCTAGCCTCTCTCGGTAGTTTACATTGAGCAACCCGTTTCTGAAAAATACCTGTTTAGTGAACCTTTTTTGAACTCTTTCGATTTTCTCAATGTATGCTATTTTAGAGGGCGTCCAGATTGGTGTGCAATATTCAAGCATTGGTCTAACATATGTGATAAAAAGTTGGAATAGTGTAGACATTGAACGCGTTTGGAAGGCGCGTAGAATAAAGTTCGATTTTCTTTGGGCAGATACTACTACGCAATCGATGTATTTTTCGAAAGTAAGCTTATCAGAATACAATAAGCCGAGGTCGCGAGTATATGTCGTGGTATGCATTTGGGTGCGTCCTAATTGAAACAGTAAATCCCGCGGATGTCTTTTACCTATACACATTATAGCTGTCTTTTCAAGTGATATATCAAGCATCCATTTCTTAGACCACATATCAACAGCATCAAGTGCCTGTTGAAAGGCATTCGTGTTGCTAATCGAGTATATTTTGGAATCGTCCGCATAAATAGTACACGATACGTCGCGAGGAAGGCAATTGGGTAGGTCGTTGATAAAAATTAGAAACATGAGCGGTCCTAGACATGTCCCCTGCGGAACTCCACTTTTAGTTTCGTAGGTGTCCGATATGGCACCGTTGACTAAGACTGTCTGTGTTCGCTCAGTTAAAAACGACTGTAGAAAACTAAAAAGGCATCCATCAAGTCCGTACGCTCTTAGTTTGGCAAGTAAAAAAGCAAGATTGATTGAATCGAAAGCTTTGGTATAGTCAAGATAACAGACCGTAACGTATCCGTTAGAGTCGATTATCTTTTGCCAAACCGGAACCGTTGAGACAAGGGCAGTTAGAGTAGATTTCCGCTTTGAGTACCATCTCGTTCACATGTCTAGTGTTTTGTATGGTTTTGTTCGGATGACCTATTCGAAAAGATATTCCAATGATTTTCATTCGAACTTTCATTCGATAATGAATTCGAAATTTAAAAACCGCGTTTTTCACATGTATTCGAATCCTAACCTTCATAAAACCACTTTTCGATTACGTTTGAATTCGAACACTCGAAAACTGCGGGCATTTGAAACCATTCCAATAGTCGAAAATTTTGCGAGAGCACAACTATAGTTGCGCGGATAGTTGATCCTATACTGGTTGTTTCAACTGATAATAATAAGTGATAACAAACTATGATTTTGATAAAAAAAGCCTCATAAAGTTTTCAAGTGATAGAATACAATTTTTTCTTGTAAGAGTGATGATGTATTACAAAATAGGTGTATGGATGTATCAGTGAAATGCTAGCTTAAACTATTTATATGGGCCATTTCAAGCAGTGTGGACATCGTTGAAAGCTCTTTCTTATTGCGTGCTCCGATGGGAACACGGCGTGCTACGTCGGTTTCCTTAGTTATTGCGTATTGTAAGCTATGCGTAGTATGCTAGTGTCTGGGTGTGTAGGCCGGCGCGTCTCTGAACATACGGAAACTCGTCGAGATCGTTGCCGAACGTCGCGTCCGCCACGGTCGCAGTGCATTAGAAAATGTTCTGTTTTACCATGTGTAGATCAGAGCAATTCCTCATTAAACGTGCCTTAAAAGTACGGACGAATTGTCGCCGTCGGAAAACGCGCTCTATGAACGTCAAAATAGTCATTCTTCTCAAAACCAACACAGGCGCGAATTTCAAACCAAGTACAGTGACTATACGTAGAATCACGCTTTTTTGTTAAATTTATGAAAATGGGCTCGAAGATCACGCATTTTGTGTTGTGCGAAAATGGAACTGTTACTCAACAATACTGTGTCGTACCCCTTGTTGTTTCATTGAACTGTGTTGTTCCATTTTTGATGTAAATCGACATTCATGGGCCTTCTCACGAAGAGGGAAAACCACAAACTAAAAGGTGGCCTCCTCCATCAATTTACTGACTAATACCGCCCTTTATCCGTATCCTTTCCTTGTCCGAGCTGGAAAGAGCTGAACAGGAGCACAGAGCTGACTCTTGAACATAATAGGATAGAACCTACCTCACAAACCTTACGGATTTATATGTGTGCTGAAGAAAACATGCTACACCCGATGCCGGCAAGCCTGGCGTGGCCTATAGCGTGGCCTCCCAGCGTAGGGGACCGGCGAAGCCGGCGACGGACACTGGCTAAGGAAGCATTCCTAGCTAGGTTTGGCTACGTTCCCAACGTGGCCCGCTTACCCGAAGCCTAGCGTGGCCCGCACGTCCATCGTACGGCGACGGACGCCGGCTGAGGAAGTACCCCTAGCTAGGTTTGGGCTACGTTCCCAGCGTGTCCGCCCTACCCGAAGCCTGACGTGGCCCGCACGTCCAGCGTACGGCGCAGCAAAGCCGGCGACGGACGCTGGTAATGGGATAATGCGAGAATTTAGTGACATCGACTCGCAAATACCCAAGTTTACAGGTTTAATTACCCAAGTTTGAGAGGTCATTCACTAGGTGGCTCATCTCCACTAGGTGGCTCACCCTGAGCGGCGGCGTTCTATATTCACTGCCACACTACTTTCTATTTTTGCTGCTGGGTATAAAATGGGCAGGCAAGCAGCGAGGAAGTCAAACGCGACCATCGAGGACGTCAACGCCGATATGCCCTTGTGGGCTAGTAAGTTAATCGAACGGTTTGATAATTATTCTTCTAGTCTGCAAGGCATATTGACTGCTTCCTTTGATCGCTTTTTCGCTCTGATCAACGATGTTCAAACAACACAAAAGGCTATCCTGCCCAGACTGTCTAATCTTGAAGCTAAGGTGAGTTGTATGAATAGCACAACCTACACCCAAAAAAGTCTGCTTTACTCCACGTTGGTCAAGATAAGTGCCGACAGGCAAAAAATCGATGAAAAACAGCGAATGATTGCCTGGGTCGGGATCGACGAGCAGTCGAGCGAAGAGTCAACTCGTCGTTTCGACTATGAAGCTCTCAAGGAGGAAGTAGTTACGTCTGGGAACGAAGAACTCATCCGTGAGTTCGAGGCTGGACGAATCACTTCCCACCGTCACCCACCCGGGAAGGCACGTCAAAACGGATCTCGAGGGCGTATTATCAAAATCTCCCTACCCAATCAAGGTCTCAGGGATGCTCTTCTTGCCCACATGCGCACTGGGAGGAAGAGCCTTACGCAGCACTTTGTCCACTCCTTTGCGCGGAGAGACTACACGCCTGAGGAGCTTGATTTGGACAGAGCGCTGCGTAAGGAGGCAGGCAATCTCAATGCTAAGGAGGGCAGGCTAGCTTACATAGTTCGTGACTTCGACATTGTGAAGCTAAAATTCCCACGCGATTTGCCTAGGCGCCAAGACGTCATGGGGAACTCGGTGATGTCTTCGGTGCATAGTCCGATGAGCGGGGAAGGGGTTTCCAATGGTCGAAGTGGTTCACGAACTCCTGTTCGTTCCTCTGCATTCCCACTTTCCCAAGCCTAGGACGGAGGGGTTCCAAACGGATTAAGTTGCATTCCCTCTTTACGCTCTGAGTTCGATGCGAACAGTGGGATACCTAGCAATTTGAGCAATGACATCTCGTCTTCTTCCACAGTGCTCCTCTTCAACGCGCGCTCAATATGTAACAAGCTTCCCGACTTTCAATACTTGCTCTACAATAACAACCCGGTGATGGTATTCGTTACCGAAACATGGTGTAAACCTGATATTATTCATGATGCTACTTTATGTCCACATCCCTCTTATCACATCTACCGATGCGACAGGGAGGGTAGCACTGTGGGAGGTGGCATTTTGGCCTTGGTGTTTGATAAGTTGTCACACCACCTGATTAGTACTCGAAATTTTTCTCCGTTTTGTCAGTGTCTTACTCTGCGTGTATATATTAAACAAAATGCCGTGCACTTTATCTTGATCTACAGAAGTCCTACATGTCAAGCATCACCCTTCCACGAAGCTTTAGCCTATGTGTCCCGTTTTCTCGAGGACACGTCAAACTGTGTCATCTTGGGAGATATGAATTTTCCCACAATCAAGTGGTTTGGATCCGATAGCTCCTATAATGTGTATGGGTCGGCGCGTGAGTTCCGTGAATTCTGCCAGGAATATTCCCTCTCGCAACACGTCACCACTCCTACGCTGGGTTCCAATATACTGGACTTAGTTTTAACTAATGATCCAAACATAATTCATGGCGTAACCGTTCGTGCTCCATTTTCAACATCGGATCATAGAGTTGTATCCTTTCATCTCACGGCGTCCAGAGCCCAGCTAACGCCTATTTCGTCACGTTACGATTTTTCAAGGGCCAACTACTCAGCGATTTGTGAGAATCTTTTGAAAATCGACTGGCGCAACCAAATGTCTTTCTGTAGTTCAGCAGACCAATGCTACTCCATCTTTTTGCAAAACTGTCATCGAATAATTAGAGAATTCGTTCCAATAAGGCAAACAGTTGAGAAGTACCGTTATCCTACAAAAGTCAGAAAGCTTGCTCTTAAAGTGGCGAGACTGTATAATGCTCGGCTAAGTATAGGTTGCCAGAAGTACTTCCGTTTTTCAAGAAAACTCAAAAGAGAGCTAGCCAATCTTAGCTTGCAGCATGAAGAGAAAATAGCGCTTTCAAGAAATCCTAAGGCATTTTACAAGTACGTTAACAGTCGGCTTAAACTGAAGGGCCGCATTGGTTCTATTTTTAATTCCGAGGGCGAGCTTTGTCAATCGGAGATGGAAAAGGCAAGAGTGTTTGCAGCCTTTTTCAAGTCCGTTTACAAAAACCATCCAACGGCTCCGGTAGACTATCCATCTGTGACCGCCTCTAGACTTGATTTTCTAGACATCAACAGCGAATTAGTTTATAAAACTCTTGTTGGCTTACCAGCTCGTAATTCCACTTCTCCTGACGGAGTACCGTATATTTTCCTCAAAAAAGCAGCTGTGGGACTTACTTCAGCCCTTACGCTGCTCTTTAACTGGTTCCTTCTTCACGGACAAGTTCCGTCAGTATGGAAGAAAAGTTTTGTTAAGCCGATTTTCAAGAAAGGCGATAGGACTGATTTTAGAAACTATAGGCCTGTATGTCTAACATCTTCGATAAGCAAAGTTTTGGAGAGGATAGCACGTAGTCAGATTCATGGTTACTTGCGAGAAAATAATCTTCTCCCACAGGCACAACACGGATTTCTTGAGCGGAAATCTACTCTAACTGCCCTTGTCTCAACGGTTCCGGTTTGGCAAAAGATAATCGACTCTAACGGATACGTTACGGTCTGTTATCTTGACTATACCAAAGCTTTCGATTCAATCAATCTTGCTTTTTTACTTGCCAAACTAAGAGCGTACGGACTTGATGGATGCCTTTTTAGTTTTCTACAGTCGTTTTTAACTGAGCGAACACAGACAGTCTTAGTCAACGGTGCCATATCGGACACCTACGAAACTAAAAGTGGAGTTCCGCAGGGGACATGTCTAGGACCGCTCATGTTTCTAATTTTTATCAACGACCTACCCAATTGCCTTCCTCGCGACGTATCGTGTACTATTTATGCGGACGATTCCAAAATATACTCGATTAGCAACACGAATGCCTTTCAACAGGCACTTGATGCTGTTGATATGTGGTCTAAGAAATGGATGCTTGATATATCACTTGAAAAGACAGCTATAATGTGTATAGGTAAAAGACATCCGCGGGATTTACTGTTTCAATTAGGACGCACCCAAATGCATACCACGACATATACTCGCGACCTCGGCTTATTGTATTCTGATAAGCTTACTTTCGAAAAATACATCGATTGCGTAGTAGTATCTGCCCAAAGAAAATCGAACTTTATTCTACGCGCCTTCCAAACGCGTTCAATGTCTACACTATTCCAACTTTTTATCACATATGTTAGACCAATGCTTGAATATTGCACACCAATCTGGACGCCCTCTAAAATAGCATACATTGAGAAAATCGAAAGAGTTCAAAAAAGGTTCACTAAACAGGTATTTTTCAGAAACGGGTTGCTCAATGTAAACTACCGAGAGAGGCTAGCTGTACTTGGTACCACATCTTTGCGGCTAAGAAGAGTCATATATGATCAAAGTCTTATTTATAAAATAATTTCTGGCCGCTTTGATTTCGACAGTCGTGAACTGTTTAATTTTGTAGAATTCAACCACCGCACAAGAGGGCACCATTTGCGATTATCCATAGGAAGAGTACGCTCTCAGGAGTTCTTGGACTCATTCCTCGTACGAGCTGTAAGAGTCTGGAACAATTTGCCCACTGCTGTAGTGTCGTCGACAACATCGGCAACTTTCAGCCAGAGGCTGGAGTCGTACTTAAAAGAGCAGGGGTTTTTCTAAAGTAAAATTTTTTTTAAACATGTTTTGCAACGATGAATATTACAGGAACGTGTCGGTACCATCTACTAGCAAAGTCTCCTTCTGTGCGACAAGCTCTATATTACCAGAATTGTTTTGTACGCGTTACACCTGTTAGACATCTGTTTTGTTAATTTATGTTGGCATTCAATTTTTCTCTTCTGTTTTCTCTTAAGCAGCTTCTTCTGTTTTTTCTCTTTCTTTAGCATTTTTCTCTTCTGTTTTTTCCCCAATAGGGCGTTACTTATTTTCCACTTCCAAAAGCTCGTTTTTCATGTTTCTATCATTCTTTTCGATGCGACTGTCGGACGCACAGCGTAAGAGAGCTTAGCCCTTGACAACATATTCATACACATATTTAGATTTACGTACACTCACATATTCATAATTATATATATATATTCCTTCTGCTGTCACTTTTCTACGAGTCATAAAGGCAATCGTCTCGTGCCTCCCTACTAAGCAATCGCCTGGGGTGCGTACCAGTTTAAAGAGGCCCTTGAAAGACAGGACCCGCCCCAGGATTAAGTGCTTAGTAGGTCGTAGCGCCAGCATCTTCAGTAAATTGGTATCAGTGACGCAGCAGTTTTTCTCTACTATTCGATTATATCTTTTTCCTTCCTTCAATCTTTTCGATACCGCAGAAATTTAGGGCTGCTCTCGAGCTATGCTAACCTCAATCGCAGTGAATAACGTTTTTTCTGTTCACGTTGCTACATGGCCAATCATGAAAATTCTATTTCGCAATCTTAACCATTTATGTTATGGTTATTGGCTGGAATAAACATAAACATTCCTTCATTTGCGAGTCGATGTCACTAAATTCTCGCATTATCCCATTACCAGCGTCCGTCGCCGGCTTTGCTGCGCCGTACGCTGGACGTGCGGGCCACGTCAGGCTTCGGGTAGGGCGGACACGCTGGGAACGTAGCCCAAACCTAGCTAGGGGTACTTCCTCAGCCGGCGTCCGTCGCCGTACGATGGACGTGCGGGCCACGCTAGGCTTCGGGTAAGCGGGCCACGTTGGGAACGTAGCCAAACCTAGCTAGGAATGCTTCCTTAGCCAGTGTCCGTCGCCGGCTTCGCCGGTCCCCTACGCTGGGAGTATAGGCCACGCCAGGCTTGCCGGCATCGGGTGTAGCATGTTTTCTTCAGCACACATATAAATCCGTAAGGTTTGTGAGGTAGGTTCTATCCTATTATGTTCAAGAGTCAGCTCTGTGCTCCTGTTCAGCTCTTTCCAGCTCGGACAAGGAAAGGATACGGATAAAGGGCGGTATTAGTCAGTAAATTGATGGAGGAGGCCACCTTTTAATTTGTGGTTTTCCCTCTTCGTGAGAAGGCCCATGAATGTCGATTTACATCAAAAATGGAACAACACAGTTCAATGAAACAACAAGGGGTACGACACAGTATTGTTGAGTAACAGTTCCATTTTCGCACAACACAAAATGCGTGATCTTCGAGCCCATTTTCATAAATTTAACAAAAAAGCGTGATTCTACGTATAGTCACTGTACTTGGTTTGAAATTCGCGCCTGTGTTGGTTTTGAGAAGAATGACTATTTTGACGTTCATAGAGCGCGTTTTCCGACGGCGACAATTCGTCCGTACTTTTAAGGCACGTTTAATGAGGAATTGCTCTGATCTACACATGGTAAAACAGAACATTTTCTAATGCACTGCGACCGTGGCGGACGCGACGTTCGGCAACGATCTCGACGAGTTTCCGTATGTTCAGAGACGCGCCGGCCTACACACCCAGACACTAGCATACTACGCATAGCTTACAATACGCAATAACTAAGGAAACCGACGTAGCACGCCGTGTTCCCATCGGAGCACGCAATAAGAAAGAGCTTTCAACGATGTCCACACTGCTTGAAATGGCCCATATAAATAGTTTAAGCTAGCATTTCACTGATACATCCATACACCTATTTTGTAATACATCATCACTCTTACAAGAAAAAATTGTATTCTATCACTTGAAAACTTTATGAGGCTTTTTTTATCAAAATCATAGTTTGTTATCACTTATTATTATCAGTTGAAACAACCAGTATAGGATCAACTATCCGCGCAACTATAGTTGTGCTCTCGCAAAATTTTCGACTATTGGAATGGTTTCAAATGCCCGCAGTTTTCGAGTGTTCGAATTCAAACGTAATCGAAAAGTGGTTTTATGAAGGTTAGGATTCGAATACATGTGAAAAACGCGGTTTTTAAATTTCGAATTCATTATCGAATGAAAGTTCGAATGAAAATCATTGGAATATCTTTTCGAATAGGTCATCCGAACAAAACCATACAAAACACTAGACATGTGAACGAGATGGTACTCAAAATCATAACTTCGCCACCAGAATCGACTAGACAGCAGATTCGTGACGCTGCTTAATGCTCATGAGATTTTCGAGAATTCTCAGGGATTGTAATAACCTAGAAAAATCGGACTCTTACATCCTAGGTATGTTTAACAGCAACCAACAAAATATTGCATTACCTCTAATTAACTGCTACTTCTATTCGAACTCCCTCTTTAATTCACTATGACGAATCCCTAGATCTCAAGCATTGTTCGATTTTTTCTAACAAAACTTCGCGATTTTCAAATTCGAACCCTCCAAATGAAATCGCAGATTGATGATCGCGAAAAAGCATTGTTTGAATATTGTTCGAAATCGAACAATGTTCGAACAATGTCAAGAGTCGGCCGCCAGAAACCTCGAAAGGAAATCGCAAATCGTTACCGCCATTTACCGTAGGCGCAGAAGTGGAGCAAGTTTAAGCGTGGGTTTTTCGGGGAACGGAGACGATCCATACTCAGGCGGCCTACTCTTGATATTGTTCGAACATTGTTCGATTTCGAACAATATCCGAGCAATACTTTTTCGCAATATTCGATTACGAACAATATTCAAACAATGCTTTTTCGCCATCTTCGATTTCGAACAATGTTCGAACAACGTCTTCCTATCTTCGATTTCGAACAATGTTCAAACAACGTCTTCCTATCTTCGATTTCGAACAATGTTCGAAAAACGGTTTTTCGCGAAAGTCGATTTCGAACAATGTTCGAATAATGCTTTTCGCCATCTTCGATTTCGAACAATGTTGGAACAACGTCTTCCTATCTTCGATTTCGAACAATGTTCGAATAACGGTTTTTCGCGAATATCGATTTCGAACAATGTTCGAATAATGGTTTTTCGCGAAAGTAGATTCCGAACAATGTTCGAATAATGGTTTTTCGCGAAAGTCGATTTCGAACAATGTTCGAATAATGGTTTTTCGCGAAGGTCGATTTCGATCAATGTTCGAATACTGGTTTTTCGCGAAAGTCGATTTCGAATAATGTTCGAACAACAACGATTTACGATTTTCGAGTAATCGAGCGATTAATTGTTCGAAATCGCTCGAACAATTATTCGGTCCGATTAATCGAGCTCAAGTCTAGTGGGGGCGGTGGTATGACGTATGCCTCACGCGAGAGTATGCTTAAGCCTATGGATGTTACTGCGGTGATTACCACGAATTTAACATAGGCTATTGGCTTTTAATTTTTGTAGCGCTATTTTCAGCTCAAGATGCGATCTTCGAAACGAAGCGTGGTTAGATGATGATAACAGCGGTACGTATGCTGTTTTTCACACAGCATCCACATCAACTTCAACCTAATGTATTCCGTCGTTACACCGAAAGCAGGTGTCAGAATCGTGACAAGCACCCCCAAATAACCCTCCAGACAAGACAGACGTAGGATTTTTCAGCCTTTGGAGTGTCTAGAGTACGAGTGCTCATGTCTGTAATGCCCCCCTCTTGCATCTTCTAGAGTAGGGGGGAGCGGTCAAAAAAGGCCGCTACGAGACACGCTTCCAAAACTAGTAGAAAGCATTACAAAGGGATCACACATGGATAGCGTCCAGAGAGAACTTTCCCTTACAAGAAAAGCATCGTTTAATGGCCAGTGGCGCACCTCTACTCTACGAAAGCTAGCTTGGACCACACCTTGAAAGAGGTTAAGAACGGACTAGAAAAGCGAATTCGGTACCCTGCTAGAGCCAAAATCCACTCTACATCGATAAAAATGCAAAAAAAATGTCCCGTACCCAGCACAAGCCCAAGCCCCGGAATCGATCCCTTAGCCGCTCTCCTGCAAGTTCGCCGCGTTATCCCTTCGGCCATCCGATCCCTGAAGGCTTCCTGATGGATGCCTCCTCTGGATGTTCTTTCTCGCTTCTATCAGGGACTTGCCAACTCTCTCGTTACAGCAATGATTGATTGATGCTCCAAACCTTTTGCATTTCTGGGTACGGCAAGGGTATTCCAGGGCCCGGATTCATGAAGTGGCGGGAGCGGATGATATGCGACATCATCTCTCGCCTCTCTCTCACCTCGCTCTCTCACCTAGTCTATCATCTCTCGCCACTCTCTCCCACCTCGCTCTCTCACCTGATTGCTTCCCGTGGGAAGCCGAGAACGTTCCCGGGAACGTTCATGAACCCGGCTGCATGTGTTAGTTTTGCGTTATCAGGCCGCACTGAAGCGCTACAGTTTTTTGCATTTTTTGACCTACCCAGAGGTCCAGAGGAAATTTGGAAACTATGGTGCTTCTCAGGCAACGCGCTACAACCCCCTATAGATCGCTTTAAGGATCTCGACGATCACCTCGTTCACCTTCCTCGTTAGATATGATCTTGCTCAAGACAAGTTAGCAAGCGATACGGATTACTAGTTCTATAATCATCACTTTCGTTTGTTTTGAAGAACAGCATGATGCTTTTTTAAATTTCAGTCTGATATGAACAAGTGCTTCATGCCTCCCCACTGGAATTTCCCAACTGATGTGACGCACTCCGTCGACGATCCCAATCACTTTAATCCCACCATGATCGGCTGAATCTGAGAGAAAATCGATAACATCGATCGATATTTATTGAATTCCCCCTCTGTGAAGGCCTTCCGTTGACGATCATCTGAATCCCGAGGCACGCTGGGCGACGTGTTCGGTACGTCTTGTGGACCCCCACGCACATCGGACGACGTGTGCGGCACGACTTCTGAATCCCCTCGCACCTTGAGCGACGTGTTCGGCACGTCTTCTGAATGCAATAGCACGAGGAAGACGTCTGGGTTTCCGCTGTTTTCGCGTCCCGGAGTCCAACCCCTCCCTATTTTCGCCGATAGATAGTATGACTCAGATTACTTTACGGCAGGGCAGATTCTTCAAAACTCCTCCTGTGGGGCCTATCCGCCCTATTTCGCTCGCAGACGAATTATTTTCCGAAGTACACGTTGTCTACTACGTCGTGACGAACAGATTGAGAGAGTCTTAATCCATTCTGTGTAATCCTCAGAAACATAAATGAAACCTAACGGTATTGGTAGACCGCTCGTTAACTGTCCGAGAGCAATCATATTCGATTCCTTTAGTCATTCTTCTTACCCACCCCCAATACCCTTACCCTTGTGCCGGAGTGAAATAAAAAAAAAGTTAAAAAAGGCGTAGTGAGAGTCAAGTACGTCATACTCGTCGAAGGAAGCCTTTAAAAAGACTTGTCACGGATGCTGTACAAAGCATGATCTGTGGAACGCCTTCTAGATCCGGACTCACGTTGTACGACGTCTGAGTTATGTGTCCTGTCTCCGGATGCACGTTTCATAACATCTGTCACACATTTGCTGAACCCCGACGCATGTGTAACGACGTTGCCGCGACGTTCATGACACGTCTTCTGCACACGGACACACGTGCAATGTCCGCAGCTCACGATAGTTCAGTTACTCTTCGCCAGCAATGCATCTTTTCGACGAAGTTCAATGCTCAGCAGCGGCTTGATGAGGTGCACTATAACATTTCTTAGCGTATTTTCGCGTGCTCGCGCTGCTGTATGCACAGCATTCCAATCATGACTCCTTACTTACCCACGAGTTGAGTGAGCGGCAAAAATTGTCACTCACTCAACCCGTTGAGCACCCACTTTTCAAGATTTGTTTTCGAAAACATGCGTTCTGCACATAGAAAATGCCATTTTTAAGAAGTGTACGTTCAGGGACATAATACGGAAGATACCCGAAGTTTTTGAGCTCGGTATTCTGGTCAAATCGGATTTAAAATTTAAAATGTACATAAATATGATTACTCGTAAAGCTTTTACTGTTTTTTTATACAGGAATAGTCAATGCAACAATCCATAAACTTTCATCAGGCTATAGAAAGCATACGCTATTCCTGCTTCGGAATATGGCTCACAGATCTGTAATTCCTCTACAAGGAAGCTTCAATGTAGAATAGAAAAAGTCAAAGTAAACGTTTACAAAGATTCTAATGTATAAATGTTTTCCTGACCCTGGCTACCCCATGCCAGATTACAAAAAGAAATTGGTATTCCTCAAGCTTGACAGTCCGCCGAGTGTTCAACGATCTAGTGTTTGCCTTCAAAATTGTCAGGAGCTGAGGCTTAGTAAGTATTGGATTTTTAGGCCATGTAGAGGACGCTACACTATGCTGCTGATGTTAAACTGATAAGGAACAGTAACACAAAAATGTTTAATAACTTCTTTCGTAGATCAGCTGGATGGCTTCAAATGCTTCCTGCACCGGTAATTGAGTCGCGCTCGACTTTTAGACTCAGATTGAAGGGAATCTGTTGTCTGCTCTTAAGATTAAAAATTTTGATTGAAAATTTATATGATGTAGGTTGAATTCAAATAATGTTATTACAGATATGCCGAATCGGTATCAGTGGTTCTATTTGTTAAATAGATGGCGCTCCCATGGACTGTCATCAGCAGTTACGCTCTTTCTGTTTTGGCGGTTCATAAATCTACTTCCCTGCACTGCTTGGGATCATAGGGCAAATTGTGTTCAGAAATTTCGCTTGTGTTACGCTTTTTTATGCTGTTATGCTATGATTGATTAGCAGCAAGCTGACTCTAACTTCAGTTTGTTTGTTTGTTCTTTTTTCTTACAACTTTTCTTTCCTTCTCGCAAACTAGTTTTTTTATGTTTCCCTGTATTATCGAGTTTAATTAACTATTGGGAGAGCTGTAAATTTTCCGTGGATTCAAGCGTGTCTCGTTACGTTTCCTACGCCAGCTGTCTACCTGGCATCGTATTGATAGCACTGTTGACATATTCTTCTAAGGTTTAAGTATGCACCATCTGCTCTATACGAGAGAGAGCTCACATATAGGCCTGCTCTTGAGCGGAATGACTGATATTTATTAGACCACCCCTAGCGCGTGATATCGACAGACTAATTTCATAGCAACTCCTTCACTAGTACACCTGAAATGCATCATCTTGTGAAGCATTCAAGCATCGACAACTTTACGTCGAGAAACAAGCGAAGGAAGTTCAAGATACCAGTTTCAAACTACAGCGTTTGTAATCCGACCATACTCGCATGCGCCAGATGCATTCAGGTGCAATCATTTTGAACTCAAATCAATAATCACACCCTCCTGTAATTCCACCACGCTATCCACTCGGCCATCGATACGATCCTGCTTTCCCGATGGATGCCTCCTCTGAATGTACTTTCTCGCTTCTATCAGGAACTTGCCGAATCTCACGTTATAGCAATGATTGAAGCTCCAAATCTTTTGCAGGATCATTTCTGGGCAGGACAAGGGTATTCCAAGTGAATTTTGCGTTATCAGGCTCCACTGAAGTGATGCAGTTTTTGCGAATTTTGATCTACCCAGTGGTCCACATAACGTTTGGGAACCACTACGGTGCATACCAGACAACGCTCAACAAGCAATGATTGAAGCTCCAAACCTATAGGTCGCTTTGAGAATATCCACGGTTACCTCGTTGACCTTCCTCGTAAGTAGTGTTTTGCTAACAAACGATTTAAGCTGCTTTATTGATAACATTGCTCACGTTTTCGTAAGCTTTAGATATGCACTGCCTGTCATATACGAGGTACACAAATAGATCTGTAGCTCACAAATAGATCTGCTTTTGAGCGGGATAACGTGATACTTATTAGACCAGCTCTAGTGCGTGAATTCGCCAGTCAAAATAGCTGTTTCATAGCAACTCCGTTGATAGTACACCTAAGGTGCATCACCTTATGAAGCATTCAAGCATCGACGACTTTACGTCAAGAAACAAGGAAGGAAGTTCAAGCTGCCGGTTTCTAACGACTAACAAGGTTTTAAAACATGAAGTAGGATTTCCTTATTTTTGTTGCGCAGTCTTCTAAAAAGGTAAAACGTGCGCATAGCTGCCCGCTTATGTCGATCCCTGACGCTCAGTACTTCTTTATTGCTAACCTGCTGTGTTCCAAAAGCTGGCGCGTTTTCCACATAGCCGCTCTTTCCTTTGTTTCCCCACTCAGTTCGAGGGCTTGGCATTCCCTGCCGATCCGTTCCATTCATTCCTGATGTGTTATAATTTGATCAGAAGTGACGACGCATACGCAGTATTCGCCGAATAGTAATAAAGTTACTGAAAGCCTCCCGCTTCTCCGTCTTTCAAGAGATAGACCCAGCAAGGCTTTTATTCAGTAGCGAACGCATGTCGCAGTGGTTCCTCAACGACTTGGAAATCACGATCATGTGTGTCAGGAACTCCTCAGAACACAATTTTTGCCACACATGTTCATATCATATTTTCTTCTCTGCATACATATATCAATATCTATTAGCTCATCACTATCGCGTGCAAGCAGAACAAATCAGAACATATGTAAGAGAAAGAAAATCGAACATTTATTGCAACAGATTAGCAGGCGTCTAAATCCTCGCACACCTTCTCCGCAGGAATATCTTCTTGGAAGACATGTTGCTGAATATGGAAATTTTACTGAAACCTCTCAGATGCGAGACAAAGTTGGTGCGTGGGTTCCTCATCTTTGTGGTGCAAAGGCCACCACGTTCCCTTTCATGACAAACAAATTCAGCATTGTTATAAGAGAGACCATCAAGTGCTTCGAGGATTAAGGCTCCGCTAGGCTCAGCTTAGGAGCCACCTCGTAGTGAAATCCGCTGAAGCGGAGGCAAGCACAGATTTAGGCCGGGGAATGGACTCCAGGGTGTGGCTCGAGTGACGCACCCGTGCTAAAATTGCCTACATCCTGTAGATCCCTCCCTTGCCCAAAACGGAATCATATACAACAGCTATTTGATCAAATATGACGCGAATCTGTAATCGAACCAAGGAGCTATGTGACCCTCCATGCTATAGTGAACCCCTCCCCCCCCCCAACTATCATAGCGCCGAATGTACCTCAAACTTCTCTATCGCCTTAGACTCGCACATGGCCTTGAATTCTGGTTCTTCCTGACTGGAAACTTTCTGACATTCCAAATCTAGGATCTGAAAGATTTTCCTCAGCAAAACGCACACTGCGTGCGAACCACTATAAGGCACTTTGGGCCACCTTTACCCTCCGCAATACTTACCTCCGTGAAAAGTGCCTTCTTTAGATCAGTTGTCTCCTTTTCACGAATCGTTTTCACAAGGTTTTTGCACCTCGTGCAGGAAGGCGCTTCATCCCCATTGACCGCGCTTCCAGAAAGCACAAGAAAGAACGCGATGGCAAGAACACCAACAGAATGCATATCTGCAATCCTTGCTATTCATATAAAACACGTACAGGTCATGCAAGACTTCCTCGGTAAGGAAACGAGGGCCTCATAGAAAATAGAGTGATTAGGCTGCAGTGAAGCAATGTAGATCCAGACGTAACCCACATTCCAAATCTAAGATCTAAAGGATTTTGCTGGTCCTGCTAGATTTTAACTACACTAATGTAGGTTACAACTCCTTTCTCACAACCAGTTGGATAACTTGTTTTACTTCGAAGAGTCAATCACTCTTTCGATTCCTAGCTGCTCTATATAGAGAAAGAGTTGGGCAGTTAATAAGGTTAATGATCTGAGCACGCATTCTAGTGCTGTTCACAATCCACATCCTTTCCTCCTCCTTTCTTTTTTTCTTTACCTTCCTCACGTCCGAGCTTGAAAGCGCCCGAGCCAACCGTTTCCTTCTGCGTCGATTCGGCCTTGGTTCTCTGGGTTTTCTTCGACCACACTCTTCTTCATAAAGGTTATGGAAAAGAATCAAATGGGTATAACGCGAAAACGAAGGTTACTAGGCCAATTTTTTGTATGAAAACCAACAGAAAGATGTCGGCTCGGATTCCCGTTTGTAAGAAGCAATCAGGGAGTCAGCAGTACTAGTTTGAAGTAAGGCTGAGAGATAAGTGGTTCATAAAACCCTGCGGTCGATTTTCCAGTATTTCGATCGCGCTAACATTAGGTCGCATCAAAACCTTCCGCGTTTACCACTCCAAAACTCAAAAGAGCATAACTTTGTTAGGAGCCATTGGATGTATCCTAGTCGGAGGATCACGTTAATGTGACAGTTGTGTCCGCTCCATCATGCAACACTGCTACCTAACTTGAATTTGCCCAAAAGTCGTCAATATCATAGGGCAGCAGGTGCAGCTTTTGGACAAGTTTAAGGGAAGGAATGATGAGTAAAATTACCATGTGCCTCCCTGCGACTAGGACAGATCATTTTGTCCAAAGCTTGCATTTTACTTCATGAAAAAGCTCTGCCAATCTCGCTGGTAAGAATTTTCTAATTGTGATCGGTCGGGCATTTAGAGCTCATCAATCGTGGCAATACATTACGGAGCAAGGCGGCCCAGGGGGCGGGGCACCTTGTAAGGCGGCCCTATACAGCGTTTCGTGTTGCATGAAATTGAAAAATTAACACAGGACTTGTGTTTTCTACACATGTGATGAACTAATGGGGAAATTCATGTGCCTTCTTACCAAGGCAGATAACCACTCAATACAGGGTGACCACCTCGAGCCCCTTAGAGCCTACATTTTTGGGCGATGTGAGATTTGGATGCACACACCAGTAGGAGTAGATTTCATACATGTACAGCTCACGAAAGGAAAGCGTGTTGCGCTTTGCTTACCGTAGTACACCCCACTTTGTCTTCTTCAGTAGTAGTATGAAGCTATAGTGTTAGGTTGTCCGAAAACAAATGAGCGTTTTCAACTCGAATATTGATATTATCGTAACTCAGACCAGAAAAAACTTAATCAATCAAAACAATAACCGTTAGAATAAATAAACTTTCGTCAACGAGAAACGAGTTTACTTATGCCGGTAGAGTAGATATCCAGAGTTTTGGAGGAGGTGAGAGTGCTGAAGGCATTTTTGGCGTCGTTTGTTTTTGAAGCATTTCTCCTTCATGAATTTGTCCAAATGCTTGAAAAGATGACAGTCGGTAGGGAAACGATCTGATGAACATGCTGGATGTGGCAGAGTTTCGTATCCCACTTCATCCAGTTTCTGGACAACAATTTTTGAAAGCTGCGGACGCACGTTCTCATGCAGTAGGAATGTGCCTCTTCGATTCGATCAAAACCGATTATTTTTCAACTCTCCTCAAGTTCGGCACAGTACTTCTCCGCTGTGATAGTTTCTCTAGACTTCAAAAACTTGTAGTGGACTATTCCAGCCATTGTCTACCGCACGGTCACCATGGTCTTCTTTATTGGAGACTTGGCTTCGGCATCTCCTTGGGACTCTCATTCTTCTCCAGCCTTTGTGCAGAGCGACGACGATAAAGAATCCTTTTCCGTCGCATGTCACGATCCTGTCCAAAAAAGGGGCCCTTTGACTGCGCAGCCTTAACCAAACACAGGAGTTTTGGCGCTTCAGCACCTGTCCAATGGTCAGTTCGAGTGGGATCCATTCATCCAATTTCCTTTCCGATCACGCGTAAACCGCCACTGATAGAGCTGCTGTCAACGCCGAAATGTTGTGCTGGCTCTTTCACAGTTTGATACCGATCCGCTTCCACCATGGCTTTGAGCTGGTCGTCGTTAAGGAGTGATGGCGGTCTAACTTTACGGATTTTCATCTCCAGATGGGACCTTCCGAAGCAGTGGCGAATTGTGCATTTCATAGCGAAAGCCTCCTTAAATGCAGCGTTGATGCTACAGGCCGTTTCAGCTGTACTTCGACCAAGTTTGATCTTGAAAAAGAAATTTTGGCGAAAATTGCGTTCAGACATCCAAAACGACAAAGCTTAAAATTGCGGAAAATTTTTGCTCGAAACAAAACAGAAGACATGGGTAAATAGAGCGTGAGTGATTCTTTCCAATAACTCTGCAAGGCATAAAACATACTTTATTGAAAAAAGGTACTCCAATAACAACAATTGCAAAATGCTCATTTATTTCCGGACAACCTAATAAAAAGTAGGAGTAACGAAACTCGTCGTTACGACTGTGGAACCCCCAAACACATTGCGCTCATTGTTGACATCCCCTTGCACACGATGACCTTTCACTTCTGCAAGGCTTCCCAAAAACCAAAAAATAACGCTGCGTAGGTGGCTTGTGCGAAGAATAGCAGAACCAGGTAGAATATTGACGCCAGACAGCTGTTACGGAGTTTTTCGCTTCTAGTGAGTTCCGCATTTGTTAGGAAGAGATCACAGGAGGGACGTAAGCGATAAGAAAGGGTAGAGGATGGCGTTGCACATGTCTTGCCTGGGATGCACCACGTATCGCGGTGGCAATCTACTGTAATTGGCTTGTGCAAACAGTCGATCACCGGGAAAAGCAAGACGCTGATGGAGAAGTGCGTCACGCTTTGCCCCGGAGATCTGTGAGATACGGCTGGCCTGACTGAAGGCCGGATATAAGATATTCAGTAAAGGTCTATGAGTACAGCCCACTTGTGGCAGCCAAAAAGCCCAGTTTTGGTGTTGTGGAGGATTGCGGGTTAGGGCTGCAAGGGCGCAAAACCCAGCAGCGGGCTCCGCCTGAGCGGCGAAAGTAGTTTCCACACGAGCAGTTTGGATGGACCACACTCATGGGTCCCTTCCACAGCCTGGTTTCAGAATCCAGCCTTCGGACTCCCCCTTGGCGACGAAAGCAGTTTCCACAGCTTGGATTTATTTCGATCTGGTTTTAGTATTTATAGATCCATCTATAGGAAAAAGGAGTAAGAGAAGGCGTTATCGAAACAGTGCACCCTTCTAACACGCATTGCGCTGGTTTCCCGGAAGCGTTATATCACACTTGAATCGCATTTTGGAAGCTCATGGTGTGATGGATTTCTCGGAGTGTCTACGGTGAACATGAGACGGACGAGGTGAACGAGATGTACTGCACGTATTTAGAACGAAAAGGGTCTTGCGCAAAATATATGATCGTTCAGAGGATTTCAAGCTGTATGTTACACGACATCCCATTTGTGGAACCGCTACTAGATAACCCCCGTCATTCCCCCGCGAAGACCACTTTGCGCCCGATAGCCTAGCTTAGGAAACTCGATAATGAGGTATGTTTCCAGTGTAGAATTCGGAGTAAGTGAATACAGTCACACTTTCTTTGGAAACGTTCCTTAGATACTCCTCTACCTTATATTTTCTCTGCATACCAGACGTTCAGCTGACTCCACCAGTAGTCCCCTTCTCTATCGAACTTACCCCAGATCGACCACGAGAAAGCAACTGCTTTCCTGACCAACGCGGGTCACTGGCAGAATCGGAAATGAGAACTGCCAGCATGATAGGAGGCGGGGTTTGCACACATAACGCGTGGAGAGATGTTGGATAACAGACACGTCGATCAGAGAGGTAAGAGTTAACTATCCTATCCTATCCTTTCCTACCATATATAAGCGAGAACGGTCGTTCGTCTGTGGGTGAGTGTGTGTGTGTGTTTGTTTGCACAGAAGTGCTGAAGGAGTGTGTTGCGAGGAAGTGTAGGGATGGGGTGGGGAGGGGTTGTAGTTGTGTGTTGTCACCTATGTCGTGTTGAGAGGGGTCAGAAGACGTGCGCCAGTGTCACACAAAGGGCGTCCGAGTTCCGAACATGTGTCGTCGACGTCGTTCAACAGGCGCCTTGGTTTAGAAATCATGTCACCAATGTCGCGCAAAGCATGTCCGGCTTGAGCAGACGTCACGGACGTCGTTCATCATGTGCCTGTTTTCAGAAGAGGTGTCACCGATGTCGCGAAAGGCCTTCCAGATTCAGACGACGTGTCACCGATGTCGCGCCAGGGTTCCGGATTCGCACGACGTGTCAACGATGTCACGCAAAGCACGTCCAGCTTGAGAAGACATGTCACCGACGTTATTCAACATGTGTCCGGGTTAACAAGAGGTGTCACCAATGTCACGCGAGGGTTCCGGATTCAGACGACGTATTACCACTGAAGGTGGGAACAGTAATGGGGAACCAGTGAGGGGGTGGGAGAGTTCCAGTGAAGGGGAACCGGTGAAGGAGGGAAGAGGAGTCCAGTGAAGGGGGACCAGTGAAGGAGGGGGAGGGGTCCAATGAAGAGGGGACCAGTAATGGGGACCGGTTAAGGGAGAGTGGGGAGGGAGAGGGTCCAGTGAAGGGGGGACCGGTAGAATGTTGACCAGTGAAGAGGGACCAGGTGAAGAGGGAGGGGTCCAATTAAGGGGAACCGGTGAAGGAAGGGGGGAGGGATCCGATGAAGGGGGGACCGGTAGAAGGTTGACCAGTTAAGAGGGGACCAGGTGAAGGGGTCCAGTGAGGAAGGTACCAGTAATGGGGACTGGTGAATGGGGGGAATGGGTCCAGTGAATGAGAGACCGGAAAAGGGTTGATAAATAAAGGTGGGGACCAGTGAGGGTGGGGCCAGTAATGGGGATCGGTGAAGAATAGGATGATCAGCGAAGAGGGGACAGTAAAGGGAGGTCCAGTGAAGGTGAGAGCAGCAGTAGGGACCGACGAAGGGGAGGACGACCAAAGAAGGATGAACCGGAAAAGGGCTGACAATAAAGGGGAATAAGTGATAAGGGACCAGTTAAGGGAGTTCTGTGAAGGTGATGGACCTGTTTTGCCCTATTCCGCTATACCATTCTATATAGCAAAACCAGTTTTTTTTACTGTAATGGATGAGTCACGGATCTCCTTCGATAGAGAGCCTTCGTGCTCTCTTGTTAAGAGGGATCTTGGGCCGCTTGTCGCAGGGCCACGTGGCGCGTCCCCGAGTGGTAGATAGGGGAATTAAACGCGAACCAAATGCGACCGTGTACTGCCTAGAGACGCAGGTGGGATGCAGGGGATGGACTCCTTGTTCCTGCTGTGTCGGGTCGACGCGTTCCTTGTGCGTGGGAGCGGCATGTTCATACACATTGTGCGTGGATGTGTCCGTGACTGTGCGGATTGTAACTGTGTCGGCTTGCACTCGGTAGACTGGGAGTACATCGTAAGGCGATTCGAGGCCGCCTCAAAAGTCTCGCCCCGTCCCTTGGGGCAGTCTGGCTGGCTGCCCGGAGTTCTTCTCTCGCACGACAAAGCCCGACTAGCTACCCGTGCGGATTCCAGTCAAACACAGGAGCACTAAAGGACCCCATTCCCCTGACCCTGAAAGAGCCCCCATTTCTGCAGCGATGGGAAGGACGAGTAAGGAGAGGCTGCTAAAATCTCAGGGCCTAACCAGTCTGCGCAAATTGAGGACTAGGATGAGGATATGTACTTACAACGCCCGCACACTTGCATCGGAAGCATCCGTCGAGGACCTGATGATGCAAGCCAGAAAGATCAAGTACGACGTCATCGGACTGACCGAGACGAGAAAACACTACCTCCTACACGCCGCATACGACCCCGGAGAAGAACTGTTCCTCGGAACATGCGACAGCAGGGGAGTAGGCGGCGTTGGTATTCTCGTCAACGAGCACTTTGCCATGAACATCAATTCGTACGGGTCTCTGACAACCCGAATCGGACGTCTGCAACTGGCTCCAGCTTTGACTGTATTCGTCGCTTATGCCCCAACATCCGACTATGACGATGAAGAGTCGAAGCCTTCTATGTGGAGCTGGAGAGGTTCTATAAGGAAGATCACACCTTCTACAAGGTGATCGTCGGCGACTTCAACGCCAAGATCGGACCGCGAAGGTCGCCGGAAGAACTTCACATCGGAACCCACGGTTTGAGTGGAACGAGCAAGGTGAAAGACTGTCTGAGTTTATCATGTCGACCAAGACCATCCATGGAAACTCACAGTTCCAGAAGCCTCCCTCTCTACGATGGACCTGGGAATCCCCCCGTGGCCAGTTTCACAACGAGATCGACCACATCATCTTCAATCGCAAGTATTGCCTGACCGACGTCTCTCCGTTGTCCCCAAGTTCTACGCGGGATCGGACCACCGCCTCCTTCGCGCAAGGTTCCGCTTTTCGCGTCAAGGAGAGAAGGCCGCGAAGTTCAAGAAGAGGAGTCCCAGAACGACCATCAACTGGGACCTCTACACCTCTCTTGTCGGCCTTTGGGAAGATGCCGTCGTGGACAACGTCGACGAGGAGTACGATCGCTTCGTGCACCGTCTCCACGATAGTGCTAAGGGAGCCGAGAGCTTGAAGACCACCAAGAGACGTCTGTCTCCGGAAACTCTCGAGCTGATACGCTAGCGTGGAGCAGCACGAGCGTCAGGCAACTACCAACTGACGTCCGAGCTTGCGAAGCTATGCAGAGAGGCGATAAAGGAGGATCTTAAGGAGAGAAGGGCGGAAGTGTTGGCTGAAGCTGCAGAGGCAGGTTTGAGCATCCGCAATGCCCGCCGGATCTTCGCCAACTTCAAGAGCAAGATGACAGCTCTCCGACGTCCCGACGGAACCATCACCTCTTCCAGAAGAACCATGTAGAAGGTCATCCACGACTTCTACTCCAAAATCTCTTCGATAGCCACGTCCACCTGCCCCCACGCCATCTTCCGCAGGATGGATACGTCGTCCCTCTGTTCTCCCTTCCGAGATCCGACACGCCATCTCGTCGGTGAAGAAGCATACATCACCCGGTCCCGACAGGATCAGACCCGAACACCTGAAGAACCTACCGCCAGCGCTAATCAACACCCTGGCGCGGCTCTTCACGCGTCACCTGTCGGAGTGCAAGGTTCCATCTCAGTGAAAGACCAGCAGGACCGTCTTGTTGTACAAGAAAGGAGACGTGCACGACATTGGCAACTATCGATCGATTTGCCAGCTGTCCGTAGTCTACAAGCTGTTCACTCGAGTGATCCTGAATAGGATTAGCAGAGCGCTGGACGAAGGATAGCCATGCGAGCAAGCAGGATTTCGGAGAGGATTCAGCACGTACACACATACCACATACTACCACATACACACCATTACGAAGCTCATTCAAGTGTCGCAAGATACAAGCTGCCGCTGTGCCTTACGTGTCGCGAGAGTACAAGCTGCCGCTGTGCCTTACGTTCATCGCCCTGAAGGAGGCATTCGACTCCGTCGAGACTGAAGCGGTCCTCGAAGCTCTGCTCACTCAGGGCGTTCCTACTCAGTACATCAGAATCATTCAAGAGCTGTACGGTGGATTCACGACCAAGGTCTCTCCATTCTCCAACAACGTCGTCATCGACGTGAAGAGAGGGGTTCGGCAAGGGGATAACATATCCCCGATGCTCTTCAGCGCCACCCTCGAAAACGTCATGCGCGAACTAGAATGGGAAGACATGGGATTGATGGTCGACGACCAGCAGCTGCACCATCTTCGTTTCGCTGACGACATCGTGCTCATAACATCGAGCATCAGCCAGGCGGAGCGAATGCTGGCCGACTTCGATCGTGTATGTGGGAACGTTGGAATGCAGCTGAATCTTACGAAGACCATGTTCATGAGGAACGGACAAGTTTCTGATGCCCCATTCTCGCTCAACGGAACGAACATCTCCGAATGCTCCAGCTATGTTTATCTGGGTCGAGAAGTCAATATGGCCAACGACTTAGCGCCAGAGCTGAGCAGGAGGAAACGAGCGGCTTGGGGAGCTTTCAAGAGCGCCGAAGAAGAAGACGAAGAACGTCCGACTCCGTGCCCACCTCGACTCCACTGTTT
Source organism: Heligmosomoides polygyrus polygyrus (assembly GCA_947396885.1). Lineage (NCBI taxonomy): Eukaryota > Metazoa > Nematoda > Chromadorea > Rhabditida > Heligmosomidae > Heligmosomoides > Heligmosomoides polygyrus. The sequence goes on along the minus strand of OX377205.1, from coordinate 72,439,597 downwards.
TTCCTGCCCTAACATACGCCTCAGAGACCTGGGCTTTACCAAAGCAGGATGAACATGCGATCAGCGTCGCGCAGCGTGGAATCGAGAGGACGACGCTTGGAGTGACACGACTCACGCAAATGAGAGAAGGCCTCCGGAGTTCCGAGCTTCGCCGACGTTCGAAGATCAGAGACACTGTCGCGTGGGCCAAGTTGTCGAAAATTAGGTGGGCTGGCCACGTAATGCGCTTCGCAGACACCCGCTGGTCGAGAGCCGTCACCGACTGGATTCCGCGGGATGTCAAGAGAACACCAGGACGCCCACCAACGCGTTGGTTGGACTTCCTCGTGAAAGCCCTGAACGACCGCTATGACGCTCTTCGTGTCCCTCGAGCGAGGAGGATCCATTGGAGCACTCTGGCACACGACAGGGACGAATGGAGACGCTGCTGGCGCCCGCTCGAGCAAGTCGATGATCAACGGGACGACAGGTGCAGGTGCTGGTAATCGATGAGAGAAGGCCTAAAACGGAGAAGACGTTTGGGATGTTCTATTCTCCGGGTTTGAGGCGAAGCCCCAACCAGACGTTTGGCGGTCGGCAGGCCGTTGAATCTCTGGTTATTCGAAATCTGTTATCAAGTTGGCGCTTCTCATGCAAACAACACTCGTTACAGGACATCGTTGACACGCTTTCCGAATACAGGCGCTCGTCGCATGATATCGGTGACACATGATATGAATCAGACGTTTGTGACGTTACCTCGTTGACAGGTCATCTGAATTCGTACGATCATCCCACGAAGTCGGGGACAGGTCTTCTGAGATTCTTTCAAGAGATAGACCCAGCAAGGCTTTTATTCAGTAGCGAACGCATGTCGCAGTGGTTCCTCAACGACTTGGAAATCACGATCATGTGTGTCAGGAACTCCTCAGAACACAATTTTTGCCACACATGTTCATATCATATTTTCTTCTCTGCATACATATATCAATATCTATTAGCTCATCACTATCGCGTGCAAGCAGAACAAATCAGAACATATGTAAGAGAAAGAAAATCGAACATTTATTGCAACAGATTAGCAGGCGTCTAAATCCTCGCACACCTTCTCCGCAGGAATATCTTCTTGGAAGACATGTTGCTGAATATGGAAATTTTACTGAAACCTCTCAGATGCGAGACAAAGTTGGTGCGTGGGTTCCTCATCTTTGTGGTGCAAAGGCCACCACGTTCCCTTTCATGACAAACAAATTCAGCATTGTTATAAGAGAGACCATCAAGTGCTTCGAGGATTAAGGCTCCGCTAGGCTCAGCTTAGGAGCCACCTCGTAGTGAAATCCGCTGAAGCGGAGGCAAGCACAGATTTAGGCCGGGGAATGGACTCCAGGGTGTGGCTCGAGTGACGCACCCGTGCTAAAATTGCCTACATCCTGTAGATCCCTCCCTTGCCCAAAACGGAATCATATACAACAGCTATTTGATCAAATATGACGCGAATCTGTAATCGAACCAAGGAGCTATGTGACCCTCCATGCTATAGTGAACCCCTCCCCCCCCCCAACTATCATAGCGCCGAATGTACCTCAAACTTCTCTATCGCCTTAGACTCGCACATGGCCTTGAATTCTGGTTCTTCCTGACTGGAAACTTTCTGACATTCCAAATCTAGGATCTGAAAGATTTTCCTCAGCAAAACGCACACTGCGTGCGAACCACTATAAGGCACTTTGGGCCACCTTTACCCTCCGCAATACTTACCTCCGTGAAAAGTGCCTTCTTTAGATCAGTTGTCTCCTTTTCACGAATCGTTTTCACAAGGTTTTTGCACCTCGTGCAGGAAGGCGCTTCATCCCCATTGACCGCGCTTCCAGAAAGCACAAGAAAGAACGCGATGGCAAGAACACCAACAGAATGCATATCTGCAATCCTTGCTATTCATATAAAACACGTACAGGTCATGCAAGACTTCCTCGGTAAGGAAACGAGGGCCTCATAGAAAATAGAGTGATTAGGCTGCAGTGAAGCAATGTAGATCCAGACGTAACCCACATTCCAAATCTAAGATCTAAAGGATTTTGCTGGTCCTGCTAGATTTTAACTACACTAATGTAGGTTACAACTCCTTTCTCACAACCAGTTGGATAACTTGTTTTACTTCGAAGAGTCAATCACTCTTTCGATTCCTAGCTGCTCTATATAGAGAAAGAGTTGGGCAGTTAATAAGGTTAATGATCTGAGCACGCATTCTAGTGCTGTTCACAATCCACATCCTTTCCTCCTCCTTTCTTTTTTTCTTTACCTTCCTCACGTCCGAGCTTGAAAGCGCCCGAGCCAACCGTTTCCTTCTGCGTCGATTCGGCCTTGGTTCTCTGGGTTTTCTTCGACCACACTCTTCTTCATAAAGGTTATGGAAAAGAATCAAATGGGTATAACGCGAAAACGAAGGTTACTAGGCCAATTTTTTGTATGAAAACCAACAGAAAGATGTCGGCTCGGATTCCCGTTTGTAAGAAGCAATCAGGGAGTCAGCAGTACTAGTTTGAAGTAAGGCTGAGAGATAAGTGGTTCATAAAACCCTGCGGTCGATTTTCCAGTATTTCGATCGCGCTAACATTAGGTCGCATCAAAACCTTCCGCGTTTACCACTCCAAAACTCAAAAGAGCATAACTTTGTTAGGAGCCATTGGATGTATCCTAGTCGGAGGATCACGTTAATGTGACAGTTGTGTCCGCTCCATCATGCAACACTGCTACCTAACTTGAATTTGCCCAAAAGTCGTCAATATCATAGGGCAGCAGGTGCAGCTTTTGGACAAGTTTAAGGGAAGGAATGATGAGTAAAATTACCATGTGCCTCCCTGCGACTAGGACAGATCATTTTGTCCAAAGCTTGCATTTTACTTCATGAAAAAGCTCTGCCAATCTCGCTGGTAAGAATTTTCTAATTGTGATCGGTCGGGCATTTAGAGCTCATCAATCGTGGCAATACATTACGGAGCAAGGCGGCCCAGGGGGCGGGGCACCTTGTAAGGCGGCCCTATACAGCGTTTCGTGTTGCATGAAATTGAAAAATTAACACAGGACTTGTGTTTTCTACACATGTGATGAACTAATGGGGAAATTCATGTGCCTTCTTACCAAGGCAGATAACCACTCAATACAGGGTGACCACCTCGAGCCCCTTAGAGCCTACATTTTTGGGCGATGTGAGATTTGGATGCACACACCAGTAGGAGTAGATTTCATACATGTACAGCTCACGAAAGGAAAGCGTGTTGCGCTTTGCTTACCGTAGTACACCCCACTTTGTCTTCTTCAGTAGTAGTATGAAGCTATAGTGTTAGGTTGTCCGAAAACAAATGAGCGTTTTCAACTCGAATATTGATATTATCGTAACTCAGACCAGAAAAAACTTAATCAATCAAAACAATAACCGTTAGAATAAATAAACTTTCGTCAACGAGAAACGAGTTTACTTATGCCGGTAGAGTAGATATCCAGAGTTTTGGAGGAGGTGAGAGTGCTGAAGGCATTTTTGGCGTCGTTTGTTTTTGAAGCATTTCTCCTTCATGAATTTGTCCAAATGCTTGAAAAGATGACAGTCGGTAGGGAAACGATCTGATGAACATGCTGGATGTGGCAGAGTTTCGTATCCCACTTCATCCAGTTTCTGGACAACAATTTTTGAAAGCTGCGGACGCACGTTCTCATGCAGTAGGAATGTGCCTCTTCGATTCGATCAAAACCGATTATTTTTCAACTCTCCTCAAGTTCGGCACAGTACTTCTCCGCTGTGATAGTTTCTCTAGACTTCAAAAACTTGTAGTGGACTATTCCAGCCATTGTCTACCGCACGGTCACCATGGTCTTCTTTATTGGAGACTTGGCTTCGGCATCTCCTTGGGACTCTCATTCTTCTCCAGCCTTTGTGCAGAGCGACGACGATAAAGAATCCTTTTCCGTCGCATGTCACGATCCTGTCCAAAAAAGGGGCCCTTTGACTGCGCAGCCTTAACCAAACACAGGAGTTTTGGCGCTTCAGCACCTGTCCAATGGTCAGTTCGAGTGGGATCCATTCATCCAATTTCCTTTCCGATCACGCGTAAACCGCCACTGATAGAGCTGCTGTCAACGCCGAAATGTTGTGCTGGCTCTTTCACAGTTTGATACCGATCCGCTTCCACCATGGCTTTGAGCTGGTCGTCGTTAAGGAGTGATGGCGGTCTAACTTTACGGATTTTCATCTCCAGATGGGACCTTCCGAAGCAGTGGCGAATTGTGCATTTCATAGCGAAAGCCTCCTTAAATGCAGCGTTGATGCTACAGGCCGTTTCAGCTGTACTTCGACCAAGTTTGATCTTGAAAAAGAAATTTTGGCGAAAATTGCGTTCAGACATCCAAAACGACAAAGCTTAAAATTGCGGAAAATTTTTGCTCGAAACAAAACAGAAGACATGGGTAAATAGAGCGTGAGTGATTCTTTCCAATAACTCTGCAAGGCATAAAACATACTTTATTGAAAAAAGGTACTCCAATAACAACAATTGCAAAATGCTCATTTATTTCCGGACAACCTAATAAAAAGTAGGAGTAACGAAACTCGTCGTTACGACTGTGGAACCCCCAAACACATTGCGCTCATTGTTGACATCCCCTTGCACACGATGACCTTTCACTTCTGCAAGGCTTCCCAAAAACCAAAAAATAACGCTGCGTAGGTGGCTTGTGCGAAGAATAGCAGAACCAGGTAGAATATTGACGCCAGACAGCTGTTACGGAGTTTTTCGCTTCTAGTGAGTTCCGCATTTGTTAGGAAGAGATCACAGGAGGGACGTAAGCGATAAGAAAGGGTAGAGGATGGCGTTGCACATGTCTTGCCTGGGATGCACCACGTATCGCGGTGGCAATCTACTGTAATTGGCTTGTGCAAACAGTCGATCACCGGGAAAAGCAAGACGCTGATGGAGAAGTGCGTCACGCTTTGCCCCGGAGATCTGTGAGATACGGCTGGCCTGACTGAAGGCCGGATATAAGATATTCAGTAAAGGTCTATGAGTACAGCCCACTTGTGGCAGCCAAAAAGCCCAGTTTTGGTGTTGTGGAGGATTGCGGGTTAGGGCTGCAAGGGCGCAAAACCCAGCAGCGGGCTCCGCCTGAGCGGCGAAAGTAGTTTCCACACGAGCAGTTTGGATGGACCACACTCATGGGTCCCTTCCACAGCCTGGTTTCAGAATCCAGCCTTCGGACTCCCCCTTGGCGACGAAAGCAGTTTCCACAGCTTGGATTTATTTCGATCTGGTTTTAGTATTTATAGATCCATCTATAGGAAAAAGGAGTAAGAGAAGGCGTTATCGAAACAGTGCACCCTTCTAACACGCATTGCGCTGGTTTCCCGGAAGCGTTATATCACACTTGAATCGCATTTTGGAAGCTCATGGTGTGATGGATTTCTCGGAGTGTCTACGGTGAACATGAGACGGACGAGGTGAACGAGATGTACTGCACGTATTTAGAACGAAAAGGGTCTTGCGCAAAATATATGATCGTTCAGAGGATTTCAAGCTGTATGTTACACGACATCCCATTTGTGGAACCGCTACTAGATAACCCCCGTCATTCCCCCGCGAAGACCACTTTGCGCCCGATAGCCTAGCTTAGGAAACTCGATAATGAGGTATGTTTCCAGTGTAGAATTCGGAGTAAGTGAATACAGTCACACTTTCTTTGGAAACGTTCCTTAGATACTCCTCTACCTTATATTTTCTCTGCATACCAGACGTTCAGCTGACTCCACCAGTAGTCCCCTTCTCTATCGAACTTACCCCAGATCGACCACGAGAAAGCAACTGCTTTCCTGACCAACGCGGGTCACTGGCAGAATCGGAAATGAGAACTGCCAGCATGATAGGAGGCGGGGTTTGCACACATAACGCGTGGAGAGATGTTGGATAACAGACACGTCGATCAGAGAGGTAAGAGTTAACTATCCTATCCTATCCTTTCCTACCATATATAAGCGAGAACGGTCGTTCGTCTGTGGGTGAGTGTGTGTGTGTGTTTGTTTGCACAGAAGTGCTGAAGGAGTGTGTTGCGAGGAAGTGTAGGGATGGGGTGGGGAGGGGTTGTAGTTGTGTGTTGTCACCTATGTCGTGTTGAGAGGGGTCAGAAGACGTGCGCCAGTGTCACACAAAGGGCGTCCGAGTTCCGAACATGTGTCGTCGACGTCGTTCAACAGGCGCCTTGGTTTAGAAATCATGTCACCAATGTCGCGCAAAGCATGTCCGGCTTGAGCAGACGTCACGGACGTCGTTCATCATGTGCCTGTTTTCAGAAGAGGTGTCACCGATGTCGCGAAAGGCCTTCCAGATTCAGACGACGTGTCACCGATGTCGCGCCAGGGTTCCGGATTCGCACGACGTGTCAACGATGTCACGCAAAGCACGTCCAGCTTGAGAAGACATGTCACCGACGTTATTCAACATGTGTCCGGGTTAACAAGAGGTGTCACCAATGTCACGCGAGGGTTCCGGATTCAGACGACGTATTACCACTGAAGGTGGGAACAGTAATGGGGAACCAGTGAGGGGGTGGGAGAGTTCCAGTGAAGGGGAACCGGTGAAGGAGGGAAGAGGAGTCCAGTGAAGGGGGACCAGTGAAGGAGGGGGAGGGGTCCAATGAAGAGGGGACCAGTAATGGGGACCGGTTAAGGGAGAGTGGGGAGGGAGAGGGTCCAGTGAAGGGGGGACCGGTAGAATGTTGACCAGTGAAGAGGGACCAGGTGAAGAGGGAGGGGTCCAATTAAGGGGAACCGGTGAAGGAAGGGGGGAGGGATCCGATGAAGGGGGGACCGGTAGAAGGTTGACCAGTTAAGAGGGGACCAGGTGAAGGGGTCCAGTGAGGAAGGTACCAGTAATGGGGACTGGTGAATGGGGGGAATGGGTCCAGTGAATGAGAGACCGGAAAAGGGTTGATAAATAAAGGTGGGGACCAGTGAGGGTGGGGCCAGTAATGGGGATCGGTGAAGAATAGGATGATCAGCGAAGAGGGGACAGTAAAGGGAGGTCCAGTGAAGGTGAGAGCAGCAGTAGGGACCGACGAAGGGGAGGACGACCAAAGAAGGATGAACCGGAAAAGGGCTGACAATAAAGGGGAATAAGTGATAAGGGACCAGTTAAGGGAGTTCTGTGAAGGTGATGGACCTGTTTTGCCCTATTCCGCTATACCATTCTATATAGCAAAACCAGTTTTTTTTACTGTAATGGATGAGTCACGGATCTCCTTCGATAGAGAGCCTTCGTGCTCTCTTGTTAAGAGGGATCTTGGGCCGCTTGTCGCAGGGCCACGTGGCGCGTCCCCGAGTGGTAGATAGGGGAATTAAACGCGAACCAAATGCGACCGTGTACTGCCTAGAGACGCAGGTGGGATGCAGGGGATGGACTCCTTGTTCCTGCTGTGTCGGGTCGACGCGTTCCTTGTGCGTGGGAGCGGCATGTTCATACACATTGTGCGTGGATGTGTCCGTGACTGTGCGGATTGTAACTGTGTCGGCTTGCACTCGGTAGACTGGGAGTACATCGTAAGGCGATTCGAGGCCGCCTCAAAAGTCTCGCCCCGTCCCTTGGGGCAGTCTGGCTGGCTGCCCGGAGTTCTTCTCTCGCACGACAAAGCCCGACTAGCTACCCGTGCGGATTCCAGTCAAACACAGGAGCACTAAAGGACCCCATTCCCCTGACCCTGAAAGAGCCCCCATTTCTGCAGCGATGGGAAGGACGAGTAAGGAGAGGCTGCTAAAATCTCAGGGCCTAACCAGTCTGCGCAAATTGAGGACTAGGATGAGGATATGTACTTACAACGCCCGCACACTTGCATCGGAAGCATCCGTCGAGGACCTGATGATGCAAGCCAGAAAGATCAAGTACGACGTCATCGGACTGACCGAGACGAGAAAACACTACCTCCTACACGCCGCATACGACCCCGGAGAAGAACTGTTCCTCGGAACATGCGACAGCAGGGGAGTAGGCGGCGTTGGTATTCTCGTCAACGAGCACTTTGCCATGAACATCAATTCGTACGGGTCTCTGACAACCCGAATCGGACGTCTGCAACTGGCTCCAGCTTTGACTGTATTCGTCGCTTATGCCCCAACATCCGACTATGACGATGAAGAGTCGAAGCCTTCTATGTGGAGCTGGAGAGGTTCTATAAGGAAGGTCACACCTTCTACAAGGTGATCGTCGGCGACTTCAACGCCAAGATCGGACCGCGAAGGTCGCCGGAAGAACTTCACATCGGAACCCACGGTTTGAGTGGAACGAGCAAGGTGAAAGACTGTCTGAGTTTATCATGTCGACCAAGACCATCCATGGAAACTCACAGTTCCAGAAGCCTCCCTCTCTACGATGGACCTGGGAATCCCCCCGTGGCCAGTTTCACAACGAGATCGACCACATCATCTTCAATCGCAAGTATTGCCTGACCGACGTCTCTCCGTTGTCCCCAAGTTCTACACGGGATCGGGCCACCGCCTCCTTCGCGCGAGGTTTCGCTTTTCCCGACAAGGAGAGAAGGCCGCAAAGTTCAAGAGGAGGAGTCCCAGAACGACCATCAACTGGGATCTCTACACCTCTCTTGTCGGCCTTTGGGAAGATGCCGTCGTGGACAACGTCGACGAGGAGTACGATCGCTTCGTGCACCGTCTCCACGATAGTGCTAAGGGAGCCGAGAGCTTGAAGACCACCAAGAGACGTCTGTCTCCGGAAACTCTCGAGCTGATACGCTAGCGTGGAGCAGCACGAGCGTCAGGCAACTACCAACTGACGTCCGAGCTTGCGAAGCTATGCAGAGAGGCGATAAAGGAGGATCTTAAGGAGAGAAGGGCGGAAGTGTTGGCTGAAGCTGCAGAGGCAGGTTTGAGCATCCGCAATGCCCGCCGGATCTTCGCCAACTTCAAGAGCAAGATGACAGCTCTCCGACGTCCCGACGGAACCATCACCTCTTCCAGAAGAACCATGTAGAAGGTCATCCACGACTTCTACTCCAAAATCTCTTCGATAGCCACGTCCACCTGCCCCCACGCCATCTTCCGCAGGATGGATACGTCGTCCCTCTGTTCTCCCTTCCGAGATCCGACACGCCATCTCGTCGGTGAAGAAGCATACATCACCCGGTCCCGACAGGATCAGACCCGAACACCTGAAGAACCTACCGCCAGCGCTAATCAACACCCTGGCGCGGCTCTTCACGCGTCACCTGTCGGAGTGCAAGGTTCCATCTCAGTGAAAGACCAGCAGGACCGTCTTGTTGTACAAGAAAGGAGACGTGCACGACATTGGCAACTATCGATCGATTTGCCAGCTGTCCGTAGTCTACAAGCTGTTCACTCGAGTGATCCTGAATAGGATTAGCAGAGCGCTGGACGAAGGATAGCCATGCGAGCAAGCAGGATTTCGGAGAGGATTCAGCACGTACACACATACCACATACTACCACATACACACCATTACGAAGCTCATTCAAGTGTCGCAAGATACGAGCTGCCGCTGTGCCTTACGTGTCGCGAGAGTACAAGCTGCCGCTGTGCCTTACGTTCATCGCCCTGAAGGAGGCATTCGACTCCGTCGAGACTGAAGCGGTCCTCGAAGCTCTGCTCACTCAGGGCGTTCCTACTCAGTACATCAGAATCATTCAAGAGCTGTACGGTGGATTCACGACCAAGGTCTCTCCATTCTCCAACAACGTCGTCATCGACGTGAAGAGAGGGGTTCGGCAAGGGGATAACATATCCCCGATGCTCTTCAGCGCCACCCTCGAAAACGTCATGCGCGAACTAGAATGGGAAGACATGGGATTGATGGTCGACGACCAGCAGCTGCACCATCTTCGTTTCGCTGACGACATCGTGCTCATAACATCGAGCATCAGCCAGGCGGAGCGAATGCTGGCCGACTTCGATCGTGTATGTGGGAACGTTGGAATGCAGCTGAATCTTACGAAGACCATGTTCATGAGGAACGGACAAGTTTCTGATGCCCCATTCTCGCTCAACGGAACGAACATCTCCGAATGCTCCAGCTATGTTTATCTGGGTCGAGAAGTCAATATGGCCAACGACTTAGCGCCAGAGCTGAGCAGGAGGAAACGAGCGGCTTGGGGAGCTTTCAAGAGCGCCGAAGAAGAAGACGAAGAACGTCCGACTCCGTGCCCACCTCGACTCCACTGTTTTTCCTGCCCTAACATACGCCTCAGAGACCTGGGCTTTACCAAAGCAGGATGAACATGCGATCAGCGTCGCGCAGCGTGGAATCGAGAGGACGACGCTTGGAGTGACACGACTCACGCAAATGAGAGAAGGCCTCCGGAGTTCCGAGCTTCGCCGACGTTCGAAGATCAGAGACACTGTCGCGTGGGCCAAGTTGTCGAAAATTAGGTGGGCTGGCCACGTAATGCGCTTCGCAGACACCCGCTGGTCGAGAGCCGTCACCGACTGGATTCCGCGGGATGTCAAGAGAACACCAGGACGCCCACCAACGCGTTGGTTGGACTTCCTCGTGAAAGCCCTGAACGACCGCTATGACGCTCTTCGTGTCCCTCGAGCGAGGAGGATCCATTGGAGCACTCTGGCACACGACAGGGACGAATGGAGACGCTGCTGGCGCCCGCTCGAGCAAGTCGATGATCAACGGGACGACAGGTGCAGGTGCTGGTAATCGATGAGAGAAGGCCTAAAACGGAGAAGACGTTTGGGATGTTCTATTCTCCGGGTTTGAGGCGAAGCCCCAACCAGACGTTTGGCGGTCGGCAGGCCGTTGAATCTCTGGTTATTCGAAATCTGTTATCAAGTTGGCGCTTCTCATGCAAACAACACTCGTTACAGGACATCGTTGACACGCTTTCCGAATACAGGCGCTCGTCGCATGATATCGGTGACACATGATATGAATCAGACGTTTGTGACGTTACCTCGTTGACAGGTCATCTGAATTCGTACGATCATCCCACGAAGTCGGGGACAGGTCTTCTGAGATTCTTTCAAGAGATAGACCCAGCAAGGCTTTTATTCAGTAGCGAACGCATGTCGCAGTGGTTCCTCAACGACTTGGAAATCACGATCATGTGTGTCAGGAACTCCTCAGAACACAATTTTTGCCACACATTTTTATATCATATTTTCTTCTCTGCATATATCAATCTCTATTAGCTCATCACTATCGCGTGCAAGCAGAACAAATCAGAACATATGTAAGAGAAAGAAAATCGAACATTTATTGCAACAGATTAGCAGGCGTCTAAATCCTCGCACACCTTCTCCGCAGGAATATCTTCTTGGAAGACATGTTGCTGAATATGAAAATTTTACTGAAACCTCTTAGACACGAGATAAAGTTGATGCTTTTGGGTTCTTCATCTTTGTGCTGCAAAGACCACCACGTTCCCTTTCATGACAAACAAATTCAGCATTGTTATAAGTGAGACCATCAAGTGCTTCGAGGATTGAGGCTCCGCTAGGCTCAGCTTAGGAGCCACCTCGTAGTAAAATCCGCTAAGGCGGAGGCAAGCACAGATTTAGGCCGGGGAAGAGACTCCAGGGTGTGGCTCGAGTGACGCACCCGTGCTAAAATTGCCTACATCCTGCAGTTCCCTCCCTTGCCCAAAACGGAATCATATACAACAGCTATTTGATCAAATATGACGCGAATCTGTAATTGAACCGAGGAGCTATGTGACCCTCCATGCTATAGTGAACCCCTCCCCCCCCCCCCCCAACTATCATAGCGCCGAATGTACCTCAAACTTCTCTATCGCCTTAGACTCGCACATGGCCTTGATTTCTGGTTCTTCCTGACTGGAAACTTTCTGACATTCCAAATCTAGGATCTGAAAGGATTTTCCTCAGCAATACGCACACTGCGTGCGAACCACTATAAGGCACTTTGGGCCACCTTTACCCTCCGCAATACTTACCTCCGTGAAAACTGCCTTCTTTAGATCAGTTGTCTCCTTTTCACGAATCATTTTCACAAGGTTTTTGCACCTCGTACAGGTAGGCGCTTCATCGCCATTGACAGCGCTTTCGGAAAGCACGAGAAAGAGCGCGATGGCAGAAACACCAACAAAATGCATATCTGCAATCCTAGTTGATTAAATTAAACAAGCAAAGGTCATTCAACGCTTTCTCGGTAACTAGGGCTCCATAGAAAACAGTGATTAGCTGCAGTGATGCAATGTGGATCCAGTCTAACTCACATTCCAAATCTAAGATCTAAAGGATTTTGAAAGAAACGCAGCAAATAAATCGATCTCCCTATTGGCTCGTCTACTGCACAAAACTGTTTCGTTGCAGACTGTTGCACAATGGCAGAAGAAATATTTAGTAAATGGCCGGTGCAAACAGTTGCCAGCTTATGGAGAAGTCATTGTCGTCATGCTCCGCCCCGGAGATCTGGGTGACACGACTGGTCTGGCCGAAGAGCCGATATGGGATGTTCAGCATAGGTCTATGAGTTCAGCCCACTCGTCGTAACCGAAAAGCCAAGTTTTCGATTGTGGAGGCCTCACGGCATTCTGTGGATTAGAGGAGGGGCGCACGTCCTTGTAAACACAGACTTAATCTGTTGAAACATAAATAAAATCAATCGGTATTGCTCGATAGGACAATACCGTTTACTGGAGGTAATACTCTATTCCTGTAGTCATGCTCTCGGCTTACCTCTCCCCCCCCCCCATCCACCAATACCGCCTTACCCATGTAACAGCAAAGAAAAGTAGTGAGAGTCAAGTAAGCACGCTTTCGTTGCGCGAGGCTGGTAAAAGGTCTTCTAAAAATCCAACGCGTGCTACGCAGTTTGATTTGTGGCATGTCTTCTCGATCTGGACGCATTTTGTACGACGTCCAAGTCACGTTTTCTAAATCCGGACCGATGTTGCCTAACGTCCTGGACGCATTTGCTGAGTTCTGACGTACGTACCACTGTTGTAGCGACGTCTATGACACGTATCCCTGGATTACGACAGACATGGTACGTCTTCTGTGACACGCCTACGTCTCAACACACGTTGGATGATACTGAGAGAATATACTGTTCCCCCATTACTGCCCATCTTCTTCGTGGTAAAAGTCAAAGGGTTCCCTTACGAGTGCCGCTTACTGTTTTTATCCCTCCTGAATTTTGAATGAATCGCTGCCTACTAATGCCATCGCGTCGGCGTCTCTTGTACGCTCGCGACGGCGTTGCGTTTGGGCAAGCGGCTCGTGGCGCTGTGGTTGGCGGCTTGGCTTCATACAGGGTAGGTCGGAGGTTTGGTTCTCGCGCGCTACGACATTTTTCCATTTCAACGGACTTGTTGAGATTCGAGGGCCTTTGACGTCTACACAATTTTCATTTTTAAAGGGTGCTCCAGCTTCAGCTGCGGACCCTACCGGAGCGACAAAGCAGCATGGATCTGCCACACCCTGAAGTCCCTTCTTTTGCCTGGTTCTTCAAACAAGTGGTCGCTTCCTAACTACTCCCCCAATAATTAAATCGAATTGTTGAAACAACAGCTGTATCCCGCTTTACCAGGCAGGCCATGTTGGGTACGTTGACGAAATGTCGGGGGCTAAAAGACCACGGCGTCCGATAGTTTCCGCGCTCCAACGCTAATCGGCATTAGCAGTCCCACGGAATCCTTTAATGACACTCCACTTATCGTTAGTGTCTGAACAGATCAAGTCAGTCAATTATATGTGACGCAAATAGGCTCGTGAGAGGTCACATTGTAGAACAGCCCTTTACCACGTCTTCACTCATACCAAATTAAAAAATTTGTGCAGCTTTGGTGTGTTCTGCCCATACGATTGTGCAATCCTAGCTGGTGGTGGCACTCTTAAACGATTTTATAATAACTGATTGTGTTCAGCATTGGAATATCTTGAACTTAGTCATTCCTCAGAAAATAACTGCACTAACGAAATAAGAATAAAAATGCAGAAAACATGAAAATAAATAAGATTTGTGAGCTAGGTCGAGAAGATTGAAATAAATTTGGACGTGAAGTACATTGTCTTGCCTGAGTCTCAAACGTTGATTGATGGTGTTTTGACCTGCTTTTATTTTACAGATGTTATCTGTTTAGCTGCTTGAAGATGATCCACTTTCGGTGTAAGGGAGTCCTCCATTACTAGATCTACACTGGGAATCATGTCCCCCCTCCCGGCTAGGAACCCGGAAACTGAGTCCATCTGGGGCCGGATTCATCAACGACTTACGTAACATTAAGGTCTTACTTAGACCTAACCAAATTCTGCACTCCATGGTGTCGTGGGGTTGATGTGCAGGTTTGCTCATCAACCCGCGACACTGTAGCGTGTGGCTGCTGCCGTTGCGTTGCGGATCGTGATGGCCTCCACGCGTGCGTTTGATCGATGTCTTATATGCCCGCGTTCACGCACACAGCAAGCGAATCTGGGGCGGTGGATAGAGGTGCGCACACAGCAAGCGAATCTGGGGCGGTGGATAGAGGTGCGCTGCATGCGAGGGAGGCCGGGGTTCGGTCCTCCTTCGGTGCGGAATTTTTGCACCACATTCTAGAGTCCCTTCCCTAGCCTGGCTGCCGACTACCACAGGGCAACGAAAGCAGTTTTCACACGAGCAGCTTGGATCGCACGCACCCTGGAGTTCCTTCTCTAGCCTTGTTTTGCGCTCGAAGAGTGCAGAACCCAGCTCCCGACTCTCACTGGCCGACGAAAGCAGTTCTGCACTCGAAGAGCGCAAAACCCAGCTGCCGACTACCACTGGGCGACAAAAACGTGGTCCAATGACAACGGTACGGATGGCGTGAGCATGTGCTGGCACTTTGCCACGCCAGCACCTGGTTAGGTCCAATGGCTATCTAGCTTTAACGAAGAATTTTAAGCTTATCAAGCGATATGGTGAGCGATAAGCCGCGTTATCTGAGCTTTTAACGCGGCTTATCGCTCAAAATATCGCTAGATAAGCTTACAATTCTCCGGTAAAGTTACGTAAGTCGTTGATGAATCCGGACCCTGGGCAACCAGTAGCCGTATTCATGAAGGTTCTCGGGTCCGTTACCGGCTTCCCACGGGAAGCGATCAGGTGAGAGAGCGAGGTGGGAGAGAGAGGCGAGAGATGATATCGCATATCACTCGCTTAGTGAATCCGGCCCAGGTTGGGGTAGCTTATTTATTTTTACAAGTTGCCCATGTATTGTTTCGTTATGTTGGAAAATCGTTTAAGAGTGGCCACCATCAACTAGGATTGCACCCATAGCCATAGAACTGATAACCATTAGACCTAACCACTTGCTGCCGTGGCAATGTGCCAGCGCCTGCTTACGTTATCCGAGCCGTTGTCATTGGAGCTCGTTTTCGTCGGAGTCCGCTGCTGGGTTCTGCGATCTTCGAGCCCAGAACCAACCTAGGGAAAGGACTCCAGGGTGTGTGCGATCCAAGGTGCTCGTGTGGAAACTGCTTTCGTCGTCCAGACTGGGGAAGGGACTACAGGATGTGGTGCAGAATCCGCGACGCAACGGCAGCAGCCACACGTTACAGTATCGCGGGTTGATGAGCAAACCTGCACGTCAATCCGCGACTCCATGGGATGCATCCACAGAAAGTGATCAGGTCTAACCATAAGTAACACCCAATGAACTGAGCTAGTCTATTTCTGATGAAATTAGACGACATGTGCCTTCCTTTAAAAGCAAATATCCACTGAGTAGAAAGTGTCCCTTTCCGAGCCTAATTGTGTCTTATATCCTACCTCCTATACATAAAGAAGTTAGAGGTCGTCCGTCCGTCCGTCTACTCATCCGTCTGGCCTTTCCTAGAAGTCGAGTAGCAGCCTCCGTGTTCAGATGGAGTGCCACTCACGCCGTGTCGATACGAAGAAGTGTCACCGATTCGCACAAAGGGCATTCGAATTCAAAAGACATGCCAGCGATGTCGCGCATTGGGTTAAGAAGAGGTGTCAACGATGTCGCGTAATGGGTGTCTGGAGTCACAAGACATGTCACCGACGCTGCTCAACAGGCGTCCGGTTTCATAAGACGTGTAACCGACGTCGCGCAATGGGTGGGTGTCTGGGTTTAGAAGCGGTGTCATCGATGATGTCGCGCTAAGGGCGTCCGGGTCGAGAAAACATGTCACTGACGCTGTTCAACAGGCGTCCGGGTTCAGAAGACGTGTCACCGATGTTGTGTAATGGCAGTCTGGATTCAGAAGACGTATTACAGATTTCATGAAAGGAGTGTTTTGGTTCAGAAGAGGTGTCAGCTATGTCGCGCAAGGGGGGTGGGAAGAACAGTGAAGGGGGGGGGTACCAGTAAGGGTAGAACCTTTAATGGGAGCCAGTGAATGGTGACCAATAAAGAATACCACTAAGGTGAGGGTTGGGGGCATGACAGAGGGGGGGGAGGGAGGAAACGGGAACCAGTGAAGTGGGAATGTCCTGTGAAGGGGAAAGCGGTAAAGGGAAACCATTAAAGGAGGACCAGTAAAGATGATCAGTGAATGAGGCTAGTAATGTGTGAGCTGTGAAGGTGGGTGGGGGCAGCAGAGGGACCGGCAAATGGACCAATAATGGAGGCAGTGAAGGGGGACCAATAAAGGGTACCACTTAGGTGAGGGGGAGGATGGCGGTGAACGGGAACCAGTGAAGTGCGAGAGTCCTGTGAAGCGGAGGGGAGGACCGGTAAAGGGGGAACCAGTGAAGGTGGGACCAGTAATAGGAAGGGGGATCAGTAGAAGGAACCTGTAAGGGCGAACCAGTATTTTTCTCACTATCGTCCAACGTGTATGTGACAGGAACGTCGCACAACGTGCGTCTAGATCAAGGAAATGTCCCACAGATTAAACATTGCGAAGCATGCGTTGGATTTTCAGATGACTTTTGAAAAGCAGCGAGCGTGTGCGTATACATGCCTCTCACTCCTACTACTGACTGTACCTTACTCGGCCGGCATTGTGTAGGTAGAGACAGTCACTATTTTCTGCCTGTCTCTGCCTGCACATGGGTAAGGAGGTATTGTTTATTGTCGAAGGGAGGGGGGGGGGGGGTAGGAAGAATGACTTCGGGAATCGGAGGATTATTATTGCCGTCGGGTCGTTCCTGGGTCGCCTCTACGTGCCTCTCCATCGTGAACGAGTCGACGCGCCCGCATCCGGTGCGCGGAAATGTGAAAACGGGGATTACGAGCGGAGCCGCTAGGACTTCTTCATGTTTTTATTACAATTTTTTGTGGATCCGCTATTTCCTGGGGAGGACATCAGTATCCGTATTCATGAACGTTTCCAGGATCTTCCCGGCTTCCCACGGGAAGCAGCCGAGGCGAGAGAGCGAGGCAGGAGAGACGGGCGAGAGGCGATATTGCTTTGATACGGGGGCAGACATAACTCCGCCGCGCGAATCCCCAGGCGTCGCGCACGGTGCGCGACGAATTTGGACGAGTTGTCGCGGCCCGATGCTTCCGACGGCTAGAAACGCTTCATACAAGGAAATGCTGCACGCCTTTGCTTTATTTCAACGTTCCTTGGAAATGGTATATGAATGTGGTTACAATAGGACGATCAGCGACAGTTTATAAGGAATCCTGGTCATGTGCATGGTATCTAGCGTCAGTATTTGCCATCTACAACTTCTTCGGTTAATTTTTACCCGTGATTATGGTTATACTACGGAAAAAAGTCATGATTACCCATTCTCGGATCAACTGTCCTACTGGAGACTGTTGCCTACCACATTCTGCGAGATCTTAAGTGTCTTTCTAGAAATGTGGTCTGGGAGCGGAAACACTGAGAACATTTCGTGCTCCGTGGCTAACCATGCGTCACCGAGCGCACGTCCGCGTTTCAGCACCGTGACGTCGCGTTGGAGTTAGGTCCTGGAGCCGCTTTGATATCGCTTATTTTCCGCTCCCGCCGCTTCATGAATACGGCCTCAGGTAAGCTCGTTTACATGTTATGTTGTGTGTTTATCCACAAATAGGTCTGATGTACAAATGATTATGAAGTGCCCCCCCCCCCCCCTTGATGAACCGATTATTGTTGGGAGTTGCTAAAACCTCTAGAATCAGAACGGAATAGACGCAGGCGTATGAGAGCGCAATTGGTGTAGGGGAACACTTGTTCGACGCGAATGCACACGTGAGCTGCGTCAGAGCCGACGTTGGCATTCGATTGATGCGCATTGGTCTCTTGTGGGTCTTAGGCGCCTTTTATACTCCCGCCGCGGCGCGGCGCGTCAATTTGGGTAGCGGCGCGGTCAGTCGCGCCGCGTCCCGAATTTGACGCGCCGCTGCGCGATTGCAGTTAGAAAGAGGAGCGTCAGCGACGCGCGGCCACGAGCTTATGCGCACTACGGCCGTGCTCCGAATACAGTTCGTGAGTCATTGAGGGAGCAAAACAGAAAGGATTCGTGTGGCTGATCAGCAATGCATCTTGCCAATATTTGTCGTGGGATTCCTATGGGGAGCGACGAATCCTCTCTTAAGGCTGGAGTGGAAGTCGTCCCCTCAATCTACGGTTGAAATGGTGAGTGTGGTATTGAGTCGAATCCCCTGCAATGCAAACGGCACTAAACCACTCCTTATTTTGCGATATGTGCGGGTCCAAAAGTAAAACTGCTGGTACGTACCCATCGCCAGGAATCACTCAAAATTCTTTCTCATATGGCCATTCTAGGGTCACTGTGCACTAAGCATATCTTCAGCGTAGTATATGAAGCTTCGTGAATGTCTACAGATCTCCTACTAGGTTACAGAAGGTACGGGCTAAGGTCATGGTCACCGATTTCGCCCAAACTCCCTAATCATCCAAACCTAGTAATCCCTAAATACCCCCTCCTCCTTCCCAATAGAAAAAGTTTGGTCGAAAAGGTGAAGTTTCCCACCCTACACCGAGTTTGCCGCGGCTGATCGCGCCGCGCCGCGCCCTTCCCCTCAGCGGCGCGATTCACCGAATACCGTAACCCAAAATTCCGTCAAGTCTGGTGTTTTGCGGCGGCGGAGTATAGAAGCGATGCGGCGCCGCCACGCGGCGCGAAAAATCGATAGCCATGCCGACCATCACGCCGCACCGCGGGGCGGCGCAAGTATAAAAGGCGCCTTACTTAGATCTAACCAGATTCTCCTGATGTCGCGTCATATCGACGTGGCCATTTTCGATATCCACCGACACCATGGTCAGTCGATATGGAGAAGGGTCGTTGAGCGGTCGGTGGCGGATCGCGGCTCTTCCACCGCCGCTACAGGAGAGCACTGGGAGACAGGAGCAGTTCCTGCACGAGCACCTTGGACGCACTACACCCTGGAGTCCCTTCCCTAGCCGAGTTGTGCGCTCGAAGAGCGCACAACCCATCTCCGATGTCCCCCTCAGCGACGAAAGCATTCTTGGCACGAGCCGCCGGATGGCCCACACCCCGGAGTCCCTTCCCTAGCCGAGTTGTGCGCTCGAAGAGCGCACAACCCATCTCCTATGTCTCCCTCAGCGACGAAAGCATTCTTGGCACGAGCCGCCTGGATGGCCCACACCCCGGAGTCCCTTCCTTAGCCGAGTTGTGCGCTCGAAGAGCGCACAACCCATCTCCGATGTCCCCCTCTGCGACGAAAGCAGTCTCGGCACGGATTGATGTGCAAGTTTGCGTGGTACTCCAGCAGGAGCTGGCATATTGCCAGCGGAGCAAGTGGTTAGTTCTAATGGCTATCGTCTCTTGTGTGCCCACGGTGGCATGGCTGCCAGACGGGTCGTGACGCAGCGGGTAGAGGGGGAGAGGGTTCAGCCGTGGAGGTCGTAGGTTCGGTTCCTATGCATGGTGGCGTTTTTGCATTTCATTCAACTGGCTGGATGAGGTCCAGGGGTTTTAACGTCTACACATTTTCAGGCGTTTTCTGCCCATTTTCCAGCTGTATGCTTCAGCAGAACCCGACTGTCGACTTCCCCTGAGCGACGAAAGCAGTTTTCACGCGAGCAGCTTGGATGGCACTCACCCTGGAGTCCCTTCTCAAGCCTGATTCTGCGCTCGAAGAGCGCAGTATCCGGCTGCGGACTCCCCCTGAGCGACGAAAGCAGTGTCCACACGAGCAGCTTGGATGGCACCCACCCTGGAGCCCCTTCACTAGCCCGATTCTGCGCTCGAAGAGCACAGAATCCAGCTGCGAACTCCCCTGAGCGTCGAAAGCAGTTTCTATCCGTGGCGCCCCAACGCAAAAGTCTATTCCGATCCTATTTTAGCGGCCATAGCTCCACTCATGATTGTTCCGAGGATTTCTAGCTGCGTGCCACGCGACATGATATTTCTGGAAGCGCTATTAAATGGCCCCATCCTTTTAAACCAGGTCTACCTGGCGTCCGATGTTCCAATTTAGGGAGTTCGTTGACGTGGTGTGTTTCCAGTGTAGTATTCGAAGTAAGCGTACCTTCTAGTATTTCTACATGCATGACGTCTCCCTGACTCCATCAGTAGTGCTTCTCTTGAATGAACTTACCTGGGATCAACTGCTTCCTCGACCAACACACGTCGCTGGCAGAAGCCGCAATGAGAACTACCAGTAGGATAGAAGGCGTTGGTTGCACATATAACACGTAGAGATACGTTGGATGATTGACACGTATATCAGGGACGTAAAGGAACGTTCCTCATGCTAGGAATGCGCACGTTGCCAGATGCCTAACACAATGATCTGTTTATGTTGTAAAGTCTAGGGCCCAGGCTGGGCTCTAGATTTTTATAACTTACATACAACATGCAAGTAACTTAACAGTCGCACTAAGGTCGCAGGTGACTAAGGTCGCAGGTAACTCTTAGCTAACATTTAGCTAACGTTGCATGCATAATGATGCAATATCTGCATACAACCAGGCCCTACTCGTAGGTGCAATATACTTCGCGTTGGATTGTCGTAGGGGCCGCATGACGTTGAACAGTGCTAGCAGGTGATTTCAAGCTGTGGAACCAATAACACTGAGCACACTGTCGGACTGAGATTTCGGTCTGTACGCCTTCTCCAGACATATTTCGTTTACTATCTAAACAGTCTGAGTAATGCCTTTATTTTCCTTGTATGAGACTCTGACTTCCTGTCCTAACATACGCCTCAGAGACCTGGGCTATACGAAAGCAGGATGAACACTCGATCAGCGTCGCGCAGCGTGGTGTTGAGAGGACGACGCTCGGAGGGACACGTCTCAGACAAGTGAGAGAAGGTCTGTGGAGCTTCGAGCTTCGTCAACATCTATGATTGGAGAGGCTGTCGCGTGCACCAAGTCGTCGAAAAATTGCGCCGGAAATTGGTACTGAAGCAAATTTTTGGCTGGGTAGAAATCTTCTTATTCTTCCTCTCCTGAGCGTTTAGTCCCCCGCAGTCGCAGGGTCCGTGTTCTTGTGATCCGTCGCCATCTCACCCTAACAAGGGCGTCGTCTGGCACGGCGCCGATTTTGGTGAGATCTTTCTTAATGACGTCCTTCCACCTTTTCCTTGGGGCTGATGTGTCCGTACCACTTTGGGCGCTGCTACCTCATCTTCAACTGCATCGGAGCTGTCTTCACCACTGCTCTAACATCCTCGTTTCGTACTCTGTCCCGGTGCGTCCATCCACATACCCATCCGAGCATCCTCATTTCCGCAGCGTGCAGTTGCCGCTCCTGCGCTCTACCTAGGGCCCAGCACTCACAGCCATAGAGGAGGGCCGGTCTCACTACTGTTCTATATAGCTTGTCTTTGAGCGTTCTGGAGCATCTACGGTCGCAGAGGATTCCTGTGCACTCCCTCATTTGAGCCATGCTGCAATTATTCGTTCCTTAACCGCCTGGTCCACGCTTCGTTCCTCGGATAGATCGCTCCCGAGGTAGGTGAATTGTTCCACCTTTTCGATCACCTCCCTTGGTAGTCTAGAATGGTTCGGTGCACTGCTCAGAGCTGATGAACTTGGTTTTCCTCACGTTCAGCCGCAGCCCGTTGCCTGCGAGGACTCCTTGCCACAACTACACCTTCTCCTCCAGCTCTTCTCGGTTGTCGGCTACTAGGGCGATATCGTCCGCGTAGAGCATGGTCCTGAGAGATCCTTCCTCAAGGTGATTCACTGTGCAATCAAGCGTCAGCACGAAGAGAAACGGACTCAGAGCCGACATTTGATGCACCCCCACTGTGATAACCATCTTCTTTGCCATACCGTGTGGAGTTCGCACCGCCGCTTTCGAGCCTTCGTACATATCCTTTATAACCGAGATCAGACGTTCCGGGACACCCCTCCCTCAAAGGGAGTTCCAGAGCACTCACAGCCTGTCGTAGGCTTTCTCCAAGTCCAGGAATGCCAGGTAGCAAGGTCTTCGTTCCTCCCAATACTTCTCCATCACCTGGCGAGCGACAAAGATCGCGTCTGTGGTGGATCTCTCAGGCACGAAGCCCCACTGCTCCTGGGAGATGGCGACCATCCTCCTCAGTCTCGAGTCGACCAGCTGTTCGTAAACTTTCATCGTGTGCGAGATTAGTTTGATCCCGCGGTAATTGAAGCACTCGGACGCGTCGCCCTTCTGCTTGAAGATAGGGACTATGATGCTGTCCCTCCAGTTTTCGGCATCATACCCTCTATCGTGACTATGTTGAAGAAGTGTGTCAGCCAATTCACTCCACCGAGCACCTTCCAAGTTCTACTGGCACCCCATCAGACTCAGCTGCCTTTCCGAGCTTCATCTTCCCTGTAGAGCTGCGAACTTCTTCCTGTGTCCAGGACGGGATGGGTCCTTCCGTTGGCTGTTTTTCTTGGACATTCCGACGCGGGAATTCCTCATTCAGCAGTTCCTTGAAGTACTCCTCCCATCTTTTTCTGACCTCGACTGGCTTCCGCAGTAACCTACCATCAGCACTCTTCACCGTCTTGACCACTCGAATGTCGACGCAAGCTCTATGCCGTACCTTGGCCAGCCGAATAGCGAACTTCTCTCTCTGTGGCTTGTCCAGCTTTTCGTATAAGGCATCCAATTCTACGCTCATTGCCTTCGCTACAGCTGTTTTTGCCAGCCGCTTCAGCTTACCATAGACTGTAAGATGCTCGGGTGCCTTTGTCTTTTGCCACTGCTTATAGGCCTCCTTCTTTTTCCTCATCACAGTCTGCACCTCTTCATTCCAGAACCATGCAGCCTTATTCCCTCTGGTTCCTCCTTTTGTTTCGCCGAAGGTTTCCTTGGCACATCGTAGGATCGTTTGGGTCATCCTCCTCCAGATCTCGTTTACGGGGCCGGCTGGATCAGGAAGATGTGCTTCGAAGCACTGCCCTCCCTAGCTCGTTGCGCTCTGTGCCCCGCAACCTCCGCCATCCGATTCTGGGTTTTGTTCTTACTTTTGATTTGATGGATAGAAGAATGGCGAAAAAGATTCGCTACCAGGGGCCTATGCTGTGATGCGACCTTTTCTCCCTGGAAGACCTTTACATCTCGGACGGTTTTCAGGTCAGGTCATCTCTCACCAGGATGTGGTCGACTTCCGTCTTTCTTCTTTCGCTATCATAGGTCACCTTCTGGCTCTCCCTCTTG
The DNA here is from genome assembly GCA_947396885.1 of Heligmosomoides polygyrus polygyrus. NCBI lineage: Eukaryota > Metazoa > Nematoda > Chromadorea > Rhabditida > Heligmosomidae > Heligmosomoides > Heligmosomoides polygyrus. The sequence goes on along the minus strand of OX377205.1, from coordinate 72,416,093 downwards.
CGAAGAAGGTGCTACAGATAACCAGGTCGTGGGCGTCGGCTAGATCGAGAATTCTTTCCCCATCTGGATTCACCATACCCCTTCACTTCCATGAACCCTTTCCACTCCTCTTCTGCTACTCACCCACACGTCTATTTATGTCCTCTGCTACGGACAGATGGTCGCCTTCTGGTACGGCCTTTATTGCCTCCTCGAGCGCGAGGTAGAATTCATTCTTGCCGTGCTCGGGGCATCCGGTCAGCGGAGTGTAGACGGACATGAGGTCCATTAGTTTTCCTTCGTATCCGCCCGCAGTGACATGATGCGGTCGCTTATCCTTTGGACAGCAGCTACCGAGTCCTTGAGAGACTCAGCAATAGCTATCCCGACTCCGTTCATCTTGGTGTCCTCTCCGTTGTAGAACAGCTTGACTCCTTCTCCGATCTCCTTGGGCTTCGCTCCTTTCCATCTCGTTTCCTGCAGACACAGGACTTCTACCCTTCTGCGCATCATCAGGTCAGCCACTTTCCTGGGTCTCCCGGTCATTGTTCCCACATTCAGAGCTCCCATTCGAACTAGCTTCTTCGGCCGAGGTCGTTCTACCCTCGCTAGCCCTCGCATACTGACCACAGAACTCGGGCGGGGATTCTGCGCGTTACTTCCGTGTGACGTCCTAGCCTTTACACTGATTCTATTGCAACTTGTGATCATGGTTTTGTGACGAGGTTTCTCCATCAGGTGACCTTGTTAGTCGTTAGAAACCAGCATCTTGAACTTCGTTCTTTGTTTCTCGACGTAAAGTCGTCGATGCTTGAATGCTTCATATGGTGGTACATCTTAGGTGTACTAGCAGTAGTTGCTATGAAACAGCTATTTACTCTGTCGAATTCACGAGCTAGAGCAGGAGCCGGCTTCATCAACGATTTGCAGCAATATAACATAGAAATTACAGCCGAAATTCATGATAGCGCGGCTATATCGCTCACTATATCGCTTGAGGAACCGCGCTATCAAGGATTACGGCTGCATTTTCCCTGTTAACTTGCTGTAAGTCGTTGATGAATTTGGCCACTTATCTAACCAATATCACGTTAGCTTGCTCAAAAGCAGATATATAATATATACGCAACAGTCGCAACAATCTCAATGTAGACAATCTCTTCCTCGCAGCTGAAACAACAGAGGACGCGTTGCAAAAATTCTTCCACGCATAGCGAATCTTTGGCCTTTTTGAATTTGCAGAAACTCTTCTAATCTAGAGATTGAAGGTAGGACTGGTTTCTGGGATTTGTTGCGTCGATCACATGAATGCAAAGCTCCATACTTTGTGTTTCTTTCATGGCTGAGGTGATTAAAAGTAGTAGGTCATGTTTCAATCGGTCTCCGTACAAATTCAGACTCACTCCACCAGGCATGAGTGTTCAACTGAGCTTGGCCAGGCCTCTAGTTCCTGCGTCGGCTGGATTTTCATCAGTTGGAACAAACATGAATTGAACTGATACACCATTTTCATCAAGCGTCTTGTCAATCGATTTTCTTTGAGCGGATTATTTAATAGTCCAGAACTAGTGTCTCGCACTGGAGTCCCCAACCAGGATAGAGCTAGTTGGGTGTCAGAGAGGATGTATATGTCTTTGATGTCGTCTAGTATTCTTGCGTTCAATGCGTTAAATATACACAATGCGAAAAGAAGTAATGTGATGGTTATAGCGTTCATTTCCATCTTTGGGATAGTTGATGTTGCGTTTACTCATCATTGCCTGAATGTGTACGCGCAAATTCAAGAACTCTGGGGATTGAATAGAAGAGTGAATCATATACGCTTACTGTTCGCTGTGATCTTCCACGCATAGCGAATCTTACAAAGCGGACGGTTGCTCGACAAATAGCATCTATCTATGACCCTTTCGGGTGGATGGTTCCACTGTTTACTCGAACGAAACGATTCCAACAACAGTTGTGGAAGCGCAAATTTGCATGGGGTGACACCGCCAGAGGTGCAAGAAGAGCAATAACCTTACTACCGCAGAAGGATTCAAAAGATCCTTCCAAAGAAGATTCGTTAGTAACACTGACTACAGGTAAGGTGTAGCAGTCTTGCAGCAGCAGCCCGGATGTCAGCACTATTGCCATGGCGGTATGTGCCAACCTGTTTGATGCCGAAGAATCTACTTTGGTAATAGCAATGTGCAAATCACCATCGGTAAATGCAACACCAAACACCAACTATCCCAAAGATGGAAATGAACGCTATAACCATCACATTACTTCTTTTCGCATTGTCTATATTTAACGCATTGAACGCAAGAATACTAGACGACATCAAAGACATATACATTCTCTCTGACTCCCAAATAGCTCTATCCTGGTTGGGGACTCCAGTGCGCGACACTAGTTCTGGACTATTAAATTTTCGAATTCGAGTGCTCGAAAAAACGCGATTTTCGAATGTATTCGAATTCGAATGCTCGAAAAAAAACGCGATTTTCGAATGTATTCCATTTTCGAATATTCGGGGATCGTTGCCATTCGGATATATTCGGCCAGTCGAAATTTTTGGGAGAGCACAACTTTAGGTCGATCAGCAAACTCACACTCCTAACGGCGTCGCTCCTCTATACACTGCGCAATTACTACTCGGCTTCCATCGGTGTACCCAGCCTACCTAAGATGTGGTCGATCGACTTTGACCACCACTGAGTGCAGATAAGGCAAGCGAAAATAGTACACAATTTCGATCAGCGGTGTCCGTTACGAATGTGGAACACACGTTCATTCATATCTACCAAAAGTGTTCGATGGCTCGGGTCACGACCACAAATTCCGTCCAAGCTTCGCTTAGAAGTGCTGATCAGGATCAGCGCTATTCATTGCATTATCCACAGGAAATTGGACACCGTTAGGACGAGCAGCGCTTCTATGTGAAACCGTGAAACCACACAAACTGTTTACTTGAGATGTCCTGTAGGACGCGTTTCTTCTTACAAAATTATTATAGTGAGAGAAAGGATTTTTTGACTGCTAGCGATTATGATTACAAACTCAGTCTTAAAAGAATAACAACAAAATCGTTTCCCTACCTAATATAATAGGTTATGAAGGTACCATAGAGTAGCGAAGCAAAAAAGCTTTTTCAGGGACAAGAAGCTAGCTCCCAAAGGGAAGGCGTAGCATAACTCTTAGTCTAAGAACAGAGTTCATCCGGTGCATACAGCAGTCTGTTGTTTTATACCACTACATACAACCACGTCACCTCAATGCAGTGAATTGCACTGACGTCGTGCACCTGAAATACCCCGTGGTGGAACACATTAGGGCAATCTATTGTTCCTTCCCTTATCCGAGAGAATATGTGGGGAAACGGTTGCACATGTTTTCGGCCAATGTCGTCTGGACCAAATTTCGCCGGTTCTTTCAGTTGCAATGTGAATGTTATGCTGGGTTTCGGAAAGATCACTGCTGACGGGAAATCCATAGATCGGCAGGTGATATTGAAGGGAAAGAATGAAGATATCGAATGAATGGAGAAAAACCCCGGAACGACCTTGTTTACCCTTCTGTAGGAAAAATGAACGACTATTCGGTCCCTGCGCGAAATCGAACCAGGTCCATGCGGTGTCACGTTGGTGGCGCCGGTTGCCACCGCTCCAGCGCTGACCGCTACATCGCCATCCAACACCTCCCACGGGCCGTTCGTAATCCCGACAAGTCGCCTGTCGACGACTCTTCCGGGGTCTGTTTGCTCTTCAGGGCGTGGTAGTCGGCTCTTATCGCGGCGATCGATAGACATGAGATCAGCGAACAGAAGGGGCGACACGGTGACGCTCCATGTGCTGCTCCTGCTGCCGCGCTCTGTGATTTCTGGCGTATTCTGAAGAGCGTCCTGGTCAACGCCTTCACTGGCTCATTTTCTTAGTACTAGGTACAAAGCTAGCACTTCCTCTCGAGCAATTCAGCTGACCCTTGAATTCTTCTCACTTCTGAAGTTCGTCAATAAGGAATGCTTTGCCGAGGTAGACTTTTCGCTATGTACCCTCCTTGTCTAATGGGCAATTTTGTAGCCGCTCCTTCACCAGGTCCGACTTGCATATCCTTTGTCTAGAAGCCGCCTGCTCTCGGCTTCGATGTGAAGCAGTGTAAGATTTAAGCGCTGGCATAGTCACGCATCCTGGGAAAAATAACAGCAAGTTATAGAGATGTTCGATAATTAATGTCGTTTCTCTCATAAATGGCGAGAACAGTTTATTTTTGTGTACTTGTGTTTGCTGGGCTTATTGTTATATACTATTTTGCGGGTTAGACTTTAGACTAACTTCTTTCAAAAACTGAGCTCATAAGTGAAAAGAAGTTGGCAAAAAATTATGCTACAAATGGACAATCAGAGGTAGCATTGGCGTATTTTCTTGTTTTACTTCCCAGAAAGCAAAAATGCGCTGCAAGGGAGAAACCATTTATTCATCAGTTTGTGGTGTTACTGTACGCAATGGTCAGCACTAGTTTGCTCGCTTTTCCTCTGGAAATTTTAGCGCGTGAAGTGCATCACATACTGATCGATTACTACTGATGAAGACAAAATAAAGGCGTTGATTGAAACTAACCGGCACACGACAAATTGAGAGATGTCAGAGAGACTTGACTATCGAATTGCATTATCATTTTATTTACTTGCACTTAATACATCTTGGTTACGTAGACAAACCGGATGTTCGGGTTTCTCTCGAATTAAAAGAAATCCGCCTGCCCTGAACAATTAACACATGCGATTCCTTGCTGGTTCCTAACCGAACGACCGATTTCTAAAACGAGTCGGAACAGGTGATGAAAAATGGATGGATTACACAACATAGGCAAAATACGTCCCACATTCGACATCCAAAACAAGCATTCACCAAAAGAAAATTGTGTTTTCGCGTGGTGGGATCACGAAGGTATCGTCTGCTTGGAGCTGCTTCCAAGAGACCAAACCATTGACTCCAATGTCCACTGTCGCAGCAACCGAAATCGAACGAAGATGTAAAAAATGCCCCTGAACTGGTCAAAGGCGTGTTACTACATAAGTGGGAGGCACTGGATTACAGAAGGCGGCCTACAGGGTTGCAAAACCGTCGAGTTCGAGTCAGAAGTCCACCTTAATTACTATTCACACATTTGTAACTCTTCATCTTCGTACTTATGGCGACGATCAAAAAGTGTGCGGAAGCTTGTCGAGGGAGTGTATGAGGCATTTCGCGCTATATACACTTGCACCCACATGTTTGTGAATGCATTTGTTTCCGATACCTCTCATTGCAAATTTGACTGAACCGAACCGCTTTCCGAATGGATGCGTATCAGGAAAGCTATTCCCAACGGATTTCTTGTAATAGTTCTAATCAGCTATCAAAATTCTAGAGGATGCTGACGCCAGTTCTAATTATTAATAAAATTTGTAATAATCTGACGTTAATAATCTATTTCAGAGTAGATTTTGTCGTTTCGACGAGGTTGGAGTATCAAAGGAAAGAGGGAATTTTGCAATCTTCTCTTCGTTGGAAATCTCTTTAAATTTACAGTTCTGTCTAAATGAAAGAAACAACTCTGTACTACCGTTCAACTGGAAGAGGCAGTTGTCCACTTTCATGTGTGAAAACTACAAAGATTTCGATCCATTTGGTTTATTAAATTTTTTACATAAATTGTTATTTGACAAAGCTTTGTTAAAGGCATTCTCTACTTTGGACCCATTTTCTTCATTTTTAGTTGCGTATTGGCTGTGATGAAACCGTTAGCATGTATGTAAGTGTGCAAAGAGCTGAAATGAGTATGTCACCAAAATTATCTGAATATTTTATAAAGCTAAAGTTTTTTGAAATAATAAGTAATTAACAGCTAGCAAAACACGCAAAATATTCGGTCGGTCAAGTTTTCGATGAGATATTAGGTTGTCCGGAAATTTCTCAGCTTTTTGTGTTAGTATTTTTGATTCGTCTATTATTAAGTAAAAGTTCCACTTGCATTGCGCATTAATGCTACTTTCAGTGCAGAATTTTTCGCTCTACCCGACTAAGTAATTTATGTTTCAACGTTATTCTATATTTCTGTTATTGAAGGGCTCTTTGAAGTACGTCGAAGCGCCAATTCAGAGCGATATTTTTTAAGTTCGAGTCGGGACAGTTGGCAACCGAGACAGCTCGAAAAGTCAGGGGGAGGAGGCTTGTGGGGCTTAATAGTGTTGGAGGAAGCACTGTGCACCAGTGGTTCAGTAAATTTCGGAGCGGAGATTTCAGCCTCAAAGATTATCCCCGTAGCGATCGACCTAGAGACGACGAGTTGAAGGAATTGGTGGAAGCTGAACCATCCCAAACAGATCGCGGGATCGCGGAAGAGTTAGACGTCAGTAAAACTTCTGCTGTGGATGCTTTGAAACGCCTTGTGAAGGTGAAAGGGCTCGAAACGTGGATGCCCCACGGTTGAGTGGGCGGCAAAATGTCACGTTCCGAGATTTGTTCTTCTCTACTTTTACGCAACGAAGCTGACCCGTTTTTGAATCGAATCATCACTTGTGATAAAAATTGGATTCTAAGTGATAAAAGGAAGGGTTCCAGACAGTCATTGTACGCCGACGAACCCCCTAGACATTTTCCAAAATCGAAGCTCCACAAAAAAAGGTAATTGTCACTTGTGGTGATCGACGGCTAGGGTGATCCACTACAACTTTTTTGGCACCAGACGAAACGATCACAGCAGAGTCTTGTTGTATGGAAATCGACGAAATACATAGAAAATTGCGTCAACTTCAGTCAGCATTGGTCAACAGAAGAGGCGCGATTCTTTTGCACGATAACTCCCGCCCACACGTTTCATAAATCACCTGTATCACCTGTCGTCCCGTTGATCATCGACTTGCTCAAGCGGGCGCCAGCAATGTTTCCATTCGTCCCTCTCGCGTGCCATAGTGGTCCGTTGGATGCTACTCGCTCGAGGGACACGAAGAGCGTCACACAGTCGTTCAGGGCTTTCACGAGGAAGTCCAACCAACGCGTTGGTGGGCGTCCTGGTGTTCTCTTGACATCACGCGGAATCCAGTCGGTGACGGCTCTCGTCCAGCGGGTGTCTGCGAATCGCATTACGTGGCCGGCCCACCTAATTTTCGATGACTTGGCCCATGCGACAGCGTCTCTGATCTTCGAACGTCGGCGAAGCCTCCGGAGGCCTTGTCTCACTTGCGTGAGTCGTGTCTTGTCTTGTCTGGGTATTTGAAAAAATACAGACCTTCCTTATCCCTCCTTATTCTCCCTTATAAATCCTCCACAACGAAAATTTCTCAAGCTTGGTGAACCCTTTCTATACGGCACAGACGAAAAACATCGCAGGAGGTAGTGCGTGTATGTAGCACTGTCGCTACGTGGCAAAAGCTATTTGTTATATGGATATTCTAAAATAACGCTGCTTTTCTGTCTGCTAGCCTGCGGCTGAGCCCGAGCTACTTTGATTTAACGGATTTCTGAGCAATTCCTGTTAGAGTATGTAGTCGTTAACGAAATGTAGCCAGTGATACTTACATATTACCCACTCCTGAATGAAGACCACGCGGACCGTTTTGATGACAAACTCGTCCCTTTTCAAGCAATAGTTATGATCTTTCAAAACAGAGTGAAAGCGTTCCAAACTAAAAGAAACACATTTAACAAGGTTTAAATAAACTTTCGATTTAATAAAATTATTTAGACCTTCTTATCTGAAGAACTATTAATTGCATGCGCAGGTTGCCCTAAAAATGAATACGTCTTTTGTGTGTTGATAGTTTTTTTTCGTTTACGTACACTGATATTTTTAAGATTATTCTGAATAATAAAAAATGTAGAAAAGCGAAGAAAATTTGGTCTGATATACGAAAAATTGCGGCTTAAACTTGCATAACACTCTTCTTGTTTGGTTAATAACAAAAACCACTTTATTTTGCTACGTTAAGCTTGTTAAGGATTCACTGTGGGGCTGAAAAGCAGCTTTGTGTATACACACTTACATTGCAATCGAATTCGTTTAGGATATATGCATGGCGCAGCCACCTGTGTCGTTAGAAAATTATCCTCTTCTGAATTGTATGATAAGTTTAAAATATTCCACTGACATTCGTAATGCGCGTCTTATTATCGTCTGTTTAAAGTGTTTTTAAGGATTTAGCTTTAGTGCAGCGTCATGCATCCATCTGGGGTCAGTGAGTTGCTACCAAACTTGCCTGGGAAGTAACACAGAACTGAATTGTCCACCGGCTGGCCACTATGCAAATTGCCTCCACGACATCCTGTGGAAATAGAAAGCGTGACGCATTCCAAAAGAGAATGATTAACGCCATTCTTCGTCCCCTACATTGACAACGCAGTTTATTTATTTTCATGTGGCACTCTGTGTAGGCAGCTACTAGTTTTCGAATAATCTCAAAGAACATTTTTCACGAGAGGTTTTTTAAATTACAAACTATCTAGTTTGAAAAACGCCCATCTTGATTTGGGGCTTTACCTTATTTCAAGTGTCCATTATGAGATGATAAATACAGGTGTCTCAAAAAAATGTATACACTGTTTGAATGGTGATAACTTTGGTCACAGTAAGGCTACTGAGGATATTGAAAGCAAATATGAAAGAATAGGAAAATAGAAATTTTCTGACATGTGAGTGGTATGGAATGCGCCTTGCACTTCTGTGAATTTTTGTGTTTTACACTCGATTGATTGTGTTTCCCTTGACTACTTGTTGTAATTTCTTCACAAAGTGGCCGTTTGGATTGATTTGTGATTCCCTTAGGGTTCAAAACTTAAAAACACAACACGGCTTGCGAAAAATGCAGGTACTGTTTGGAAAGCTCTAACATTGCTGCTAATGAACTTTCGAAGACGTTTAAGACTCATATGAAAGCACAAAATGTCGAAAACTATGAGACGAGTAGGTAGTCAAGATGACGCTATACACCCGCCTAAAACTTTGCTTTTCAGACCCGATTGATTGTGCATGGGCTGAATGCTTGTTACAATCTTGTTCGTAAGTGAACAAATTAACCTGTGATTAACCTTCTCTTGACGTTTAGAACTTGAAAATCACGCGAAACACATCTGATAGAAGAGTTTATTTATTACACAACTCAAATGTGAGCAGGAGTCCCATTTTCCAAGACGGATTCCTTGGAATGATGAAATAATATTCAGGCTGAATGGAGAGGTTAATTGGTATAATTTCAGCTACAGGGTGACGGAAAAACGCAGCATAGGATAATGTTGCCAAGTAGACAAGATTGTAGCAAGCATTAAGCATTTGCACAATCAATCGAGTCGGAAATGCAAGTTTTCGGGAGCGGCATGGCGTCTCAGAGTTTTCACTATCCTCTGCTTTCATATACGTCTCGAACATCTTCAAAAGCTTCAGTAGCAGCAATGTTAGAAAACGGTACCGGCATTTTTTAGATTACCCTACATTTTTCGCAAGCTGTAGTGTTTTTTTAAGTTTTGAACCTCAAAAGAAGCACAAATCAATCGAAACGGCCACTTTGTGAAGAAATTATAGCAACTATTCAATCGATACACAATCAATCAAGTGTAAAATGCAGAATATCAGACCATTGCGTGGCGCATGCCATACCACTTATATGTCAGGAAATTCTATTTTCCTATACTTTCAACTTCTTCAGTGGCTTTACCGTGAACAAAGTTATCATTATTCAAACAGTGCATACATTTTTTGAGACACCCTGTATATCCGCAAATTGATATGGCGATTCTCCGAGTCCTATGACTGCGTAACTCAGGGTAGTTCGAGTTATTCTTCGTGTGTGATAAATACATCTTTACGACGAAGATCAATGCCCAACAGCGGCTTGATAAGGGCATTATCACATTCCTAGGCGTATTTTCTCGTCTTCGCGCTACCGTATGCACAGAATTCCAGTCGTGATTCCGCGATCGTGGCTAATTCTTGCAACATTTTTTTTAAGACTGATCTAAAATAACTTGAGCGCTCTTTAGGCTGTACTTGAATGGACGTCTCTGTAGCGATCATTCAACCGAGGCGAAGCGCCACAGCAGATCGGGCCATTCTCACACCACACGACTACGACGTCGTGGTTCTCGACGAACCGTCAACCAGCTACAATGTGCCGAAGCCCGAGGACCTTCAGGTGCTTTCGCTTTCAATTCCTCCAATCCATATATGGATATGGTCCGCTGTTATGGTGCAGGGTAGACGTCTTCGACTTACGGCTCAAACGATAAGAGAGAAGTGACCAGTAGGCCTCCACGCCAATGGAACTATCCTGCTTGTGATTGAAATTTTGATGAATCGTAAATGGAATTAGAAGGACTTTCAGTTCTTTCAGTCTACCTAGCGTGTAATGATCTCTGCACACGGTTTAACCCCTACTTCTGCCGAATGGCCAAGATGGGTTTTCATATACATTCACCCACGCTCAAGAATAATAACGAGAGGTTTCGAAAGAAAATCATGCCTTGTGGCTTTTCTCGTGTAAATGCTGAAATGGGTAGAATTACTCTGAGAAGGCTGAACCATCAAAGACTACTGACATTTTCCGGTTTTCAAATGGATTTTTCACTATAGAGTTGCAAGTAGTGAATTTCGACACTTGATCTTTTGATAGCCATCGCATTCAGTTTTGTCGTATTCCAGCCATACCCAGTGAAGAAAAGAATCACAGTCGGTGGACATCGAGTCGCCAGCACCGTCATCAAACTGCCTTCATTTCGAGTCACCGACTGCTCGGCCAGCCTTGCCGACTCAGTGCTCGGCGAACTGACGGCAAAGACCAGGTAACACTTGGCCTTCATTTCGTGGTTAATAAGCCGTTTTTATTTAGTTAGTTAGCTTGAACGCCTTACGGGATATGCCTTTTAGACTTTTTCCGACAGGACCGAAAGGTGATCGAAACTTTAAACCAGTCTGGGCTAGTCTAATACGGCGGGTGCGTGTAGCACAATCGGAGGGTCCGACTGTCGCCTGCACTCACAAGGAGAGCCTACAGAGTGGCGTTGAGCTTTTGCGATGCAATTTTCACAGGATGTAGGGTCCCGTACGGGAAGTCCAAACGCATAGTTGTTTTTTTCGGAATGCTCTTCTGTGGTCGAAAAAAAAACGTGTGGATGCGTGAGCGCGAGGTTCGTGACGCCCTGCTGCCACCTAGCCAGATGTGGTCGGTTGGCGTGATGGTAGCGGGGTCGCCTCTCGGTCGCACTGGGCGGTTTGATGGTTCGGTCCCCGGTGGGGCCAGTGTTTTTGCACACATCGGATCGTTATTATTATGGACTTACGTGATCACACGAGTCAGTTTGTACACGATTAATGCTTTTAGTATTTAAACTTAGCCTTTTTGGGCTTTCATTTGAATTACCTCTCAATGGATCGTATTTGCACGGTATCATTCTACATATTGTATCGCCAACATAAAAAAATTCTTTCTCACATGAAGTGACTGTGTTTCTTGCTGACAATGGTAATCAACAATTATGATATAGAACTATGAAACATTTAAAACATAATCGCTTATCACACCGGCAGCATCTTACAAACGCTAGGGACGAACAATCTTCCTCTCCCTGATAATGCCTCCTGAAGAAGCCGTTTTAGAGCATCTCCAGCTGCAATCTCCCTCCTTGTAGGAGTGAAATCAGGATCGAACGCTGACAGAAAATCAAGCGACGACACGTCCGCGTAAAAAGGACATTTTAATGTTAATGTTAAGTTCTTCAAGTGTTAGTATTGTGCCAAAACGAGGTTATTATGGTGAATCTTCTTTATTTATGCGTGGCCCAACGTTTCGACGAGATCGTCGTCTTCAGAGGCCTGAACGTAGTGCAAGATTGAAGTTGCACTCTATCCCGTAGCCCTCCAGCATTTCCGAGAGCAAAGAGGGCCCCACCAAGGTACTTCGAAGAGAAGGATGCACTCACGATTCGATCCACCGTGAGTGCATCCAGTGGCATCGGCACTCTTGGTGGATCGAATCGTGAGTGCATCCAGTGGCATCGGCACTCTTGGTGGATCGAATCGTGAGTGCATCCTTCTCTTCGAAGTACTTTGGTGGGGGCCTCTTTGCTCTCGGAAATGCTGGAGGGCTACGGGATAGAGTGCAACTTCAATCTTGCA
>OX377205.1:72178593-72403788 GCA_947396885.1 Heligmosomoides polygyrus polygyrus | reverse complement strand
CGCCTCCTCCGACTGCGCTACACGCGCCCATATATATATATATATATATAAAAGGTTGGTGAAAAAGTCTTGCACCAAGGCGTGTTTTTTTTTCAAAATGTATTGAAATCACTGAATCACTTCTTCTGTGAGCGACTTCAAGCTACAAAGTAACTACTGTTTGCAGTTACAACCTTCTGCCATGTAATGGGGACATCACAAAATCCTTCCTTCCAGAATGAAGTCAGCTGTGACTCGAAGAAGTGCTCCACCTCCGATTCCAGTTTGGCTCGGTCGTTGAAGCTCCTATCCCTTGCGTGTTGCTTGAAAGCTCGAAGGAGGTGGTGGTAGGTGCAAGATCTGGCGAATACAGTAGGAGGGACACCGCCTCCCACGTAAGCTCCTGCAACATCTGACGAGACGACCTTGCAACGTGGGGCGAGTATTGTCGTGAAGAGAGTAAACATTCTTCCGCCTATACCGTTTCCGCGACATGGCCTCACTTAGCTTCCGCAGCTGTGTAGCGTAGATGTTCGCTGTTACCGCGGTGCCGTCGTCAAGGAGCTCATGATAGAGCAATCCTTGAGAATCCCATCAACAGCACAGCATTACCTTCCTCTGGCGATGTCCGCCTTGAGGTTGTGGTTCCCCTTGAGGGAGCCACTGGGCCTTTCGAGTATGATTAATGAGGAAGACCCAGGATTCGTCTCCCGCCACGACATTCTCGAAAAAGTCCTTATTACGAAGACGAACAAGGAGAGACTGAGCGATATTCAGTCGCGAAACCTTATCCGAGACATGGAGTCAGTCAGTCTTCACTGCAATCGTAGTATTTATATGCCCTCAGAAACAAATTGCCACGTATGCGATATACTCTAGAATGTTTGTGCTATAACTACTTGGCACCAAACAGTCCTTGGAAGTTCCTGTTTAATCTTGAAAATTTTCCAAAATTTTTGGTGCAATTTTTCACCAGCCTAATATATACCAGACGTTCAGCGCCATGGCGGCCGCCAAACATCTGTTTGGGGGCTTCGTCCCCAAAGCCTGTGGAAGCCAAGTGTCTATCTCGTGCCATATATGTATAAAATAAATTGAGTAATACCGACTTTCGTCCTTGTCCCTTATTCGCCTTTTTTATTGCAGTGCCATCAAGGGACAACCCCAATCTTCCTTCGTTCCCCTTTAAGCTTTCTTATTTTTACTGAGTAAAAGACTGATTTTACTATATAGAATACTGCAACGGGATACGGTAGGGAAGAATCTTCACTGCTCCTATGAAGCCCATCCACTCTCTATCGCATGTACGCGATTTGTTCTCCGAAGTATCCATTCTCTATGTGGCGAGAAACAGATCATGAGAGTCCCAATTCGAAGTGCTTATTCTGCAGAAACATAATAAAATTGATCGGTATTGGTCTACAGCTGGACACCGCTTACGGCACGACGGCAGTAACATAACACTCCTCCGAATCCCATAATGACTCTCTGACTCTGGATTAGGAAAGAACAGAGGAATTTGCTAAATCAGAGCACCATAATGCCGGAAGGTCAGGAGCCAGTCAAAAGAAGAGCGCACTAGCGTGCGGAAGCCTAAGTTGATCATCGATCGTTGATCCTGGCGGGAAAAGGCGGCAGGTTCCGAGACCGTCTTCTGGTAACAGCCTTTTCGTCTTCTTCAACGTGAAAGGGCGCTCTACCGCCTCCGACGGCCTGACGTACCACCGCCTTCCTTGACCATCCCACCCTTTGGCTTAGTGCTGTATTTCTATGTTGTTCACCTAGTAAATAAACAGTTTGTTTTGTCTGGTCCTCCGTGCGTGATTCCGGCTTTCCGTTTCCACGTACCGTGCCGGGCCGTTTTGTGGACCACTAAACCTACATGGAGGCCGAACCACGCGTCTGAGGACGGCTAAACAGGAATCTGGAGCCGGATTCATCAACGACTAACAGAGATTTAACGGAGAAATTACAGCCGAAATTCTTGATAACGCCAACATTCCACCATATCGCCTGTTGATAAGCCACGTTAATTCGCGTTTTTTCTCAAGAATTTCAGCTGTATTCTCCGTTAAATCTCTGTGATGACTCTGGCCCTTGATTTAGTTTTACGCGCATCCTAGTTTGTGAGAGGAAGACTCACTTATGCGACATTGCGAGCGAGATCGAAACGAAAGGGAGTAGGACTACTGGGTGTTATCAGACTAGTGATACTTGAACCATGGCTAGGCAGAGTGTAACGATGATACGAGAGGCAGTGAGAGTTTGAGCGATTTGTTGACGGGTTATCGATTTCCTGATTGTAGGATCGATTTCTCGCGATAAGCTTAGTTATTATGTCGGACTTCATCAGTGTTGCAAAGTCGCAGAATAGCTGTCAGTATGGGCTACGTCGAGGAAGACGCCCTCATGGTTGAGCAGATGATGAGGACAGGCCAATACAGGTGAAATAGGTGAGGGACGCAAGCGACAATTTCCCAAGTGAGCTGTATTTAGTGAGCTACAGAACATTGTTAGTAGTATACCGGCTATACCAGATATTATCAAAGAAGTGATTACAGAGCACAAGATATCGACTCGATATAAAGAGAAACCCTGAGAATTAGTGACTAGAGAAATGGAAAATCTGAAGGAAAGGCTAGTGAAAGTGCTCAAAAAGTGTGTGGTGTTGAGTACAATCAATGAGAAATTGCACGCTACCTTGGATAAAACAGGTATATACTGTGAGAATGATTGGAAGCAGCATATCGAAGCTATGGAGAGGGATGGAGAGATTCCTTCTAATATTGCGAATGTGATCAAAGTAGATATGTTAAGGTAGTTAAGGTGGTGCAGGAAATGAAGGCGACAGTGGAGGCCGGAAAGGACCAATTAAGACAGGTACGAATGATAGAAGTGGCCCAGAAGGACAACTAGCTTCCCCGAAACTTAATGAAGCGGAGCTTCAGACAGAAAGCACGGGTCAACGGACTGGGGTGTGCTTCGAGCCAAGATGTAAGCCGTCTGCGGTGATGTCATGGGAGGCCGCAAAGGATGAAATAGGTCAGAATATTGGAGTTGAAATAATCAGTTGCTTCCAATCTTTGTCCTGCTTCGACGCTGTTGTCTTTAAAGGATATCGTAGTGATAAGTTTGAAGAATTCATTCGAACATTCCGCAGGAAATACCATCGGGAGGTTTATAGTGAGCAAACTAGGATAGAGATCGTAGGTAACGATCACTTGGGTGGTCGGGCAAAGTCAATCTTTTTGTCCTTACCGGAAAAAGTGAAGCGGGAAGGTTTCGACAAAGTGGTGACAGAGCTAGGAAATCTTTTAGGCGAGGATACGATCGCTGGTAGAATGGAAGCCATCGCAGAGCTACGCGATTCGAGGATACCTCCCGAACAAGAGGTAGCCAGTCTTATCCTGATGGTAACAGATAAAACCGATCGTTCGAGTTCGCTCCTGTCTTGTTAGCAAATTTAAGACTGTCCTGAGCACGTTCAACTTATAGTGCTCTTCATAGGAAAAAACCAGAAAATGCATATGAAGAGGTGAAACAACTGGCAATTTCGAATGAATTGTCGAAGAGGACGTATGAAATTGCAGATGGAGGACGTCGTGAGCGTTACGAATGGAAGAACAGGACGAAATCTTATCAAGGAGTTCAAGGTGAACGCTTCCAGAGGCAGAAGCGAGACAATGGATTAAAAGTTTAGCGCATCGACGAGAGGAAAATACTAGGGTGATGAGGAAAACTCCAGCGGAAGACCGAAAAATTGAAAGAAAACAAAGCGAAAACTTTGTCGTTGAAGGAAACAGACTGAAACAAGGAAATGTTTCAACTGCTCTCGTTTTGGCCACATAGCAAAGGACTACACATAGATCCCATACGAAAATGGTTGCTGCCAGTCCCAGGAACACACCTAGTAGTGATAGTAACGACGCCGAGATTTTACCAGTTGTAGCAGCTGCAAGAAGTATGGATGTCCAAATTTCATTAGGAGCCGAAGAAGTCAAGCCACAAATTCGGAAGTGTCGGGGTAGGTTAAATTACTAGACACACGCATACCTGCCCTGTTAGATAGAGCCTCCATGATAAGCATAGTGTCGGTAGGGTTGCTAGCTAGAGCAATGAAAAGGGGATTTGACATAGATGCTCTAGAAGCAATTCCAAAAAATGATCTCCAACTAACCTACAACCTCTAACCGCTATCTTCTTATGGTACAGAGGTATGAGTTAGAAATAAGATATGTGAAAGGAAGGACAGACGTAGTCGCGGACGCTCTTAGCACAGGTTGTGTAGATGCCATAAGTACAGACTCTTTAGGTGGTTGGAAAGGAGCGGTAGTAAGTAAGCTACAGACCCAAGAGGATACCAAATGGATGGAAGAGCTTAAAAAAAGATCGAAAGTTTGTAGAAATAATTGATTTTTTATTGGAAGGAAATGTGAATGGAGAAGTCTCAGGATTAGGACTAAAAGAACCAGTAATCAAGCAGACTTCGTAACCGAAGAGGGCAAATTGAAGATGTACCGTACCGTCAGTATTTGCGACACCAGAAAGTGCCAGGCGAAAGATTCTTAACGAAGCGCACAGTGGACATTCGAAAGGCATTTCAGTGCTCATCTCACCTATGTACAATAGGCTAATGTCACGTGTCCGTCACGGGGAGGTGAATTGAAGCCAAGAGATGCCTACAGTGCGGCGTATGCCAGCCGGAGGATTTCTTTCAGCGTAACCATGGGCGATTGTTGGCCTTATAACTTGGCGGCGGATCACCCAAGTTCACGATATATTCATCGGGCAGCGCGCCAGGATATGAATGGTGACCAAGTGCGGAGCACAGGGATTCTGAAGACGTACCGCAGATGTCATGTTTAGAATGCGCCAGAGCTAAGTGCACCTGGGTGAGCTACGGATCCAGAATCCTGCCTAGAGTCGACCTTTTTAGATGGAAGTGGCTTCCTGAAAGGACTGCCTACTAACTAAGCTATATCGATCATCACAATACTATCAACTGACTGGCCATAAACGATCAGTTTTATAAATCCTGAACAAAGGTGACTAAGGTAGAAATCACAGGCTCATCACCCCTCAGCGTAGCGTAAGTTAGCGCGCTCCATTACGCATACGCTATCATATGTAGTTTTTCCTATTCCTTCCCAAAATTCGTTATGTAGGTTTATATCTTCTTATTTACCCTTTCTTTATCTTCATTTTCTCACTCTTCTTGACCTCTTAACATACTGCCTTACCTAGTACTCCTCCCAATCACTGGTGTACTAAACAAAGGTTCGTATGATTAAGTGGCAAAATGAACCTTGCACATTATTTCAAGATGGTACTTCTTTTGTTGGCATACTTCATTCACGATGTGTAGACATTATCGACTATCGACCTTTGTCGGTCAATATCTGGTGCAAGCTATCGATCAATTTCTGGCGAAAGCTGACCAAAACTTAGCGTTTGAGGTAGAATTTGGAAGTGTTACACGGTAGATATACTACCGTACATGTAGCCATTGCTAGTCGATGTTATCGATTTTTGACATGTGCGTTTCTCAGATGGGTCCAATCACATAAATTTCATATTGTTAAACCGTTTTCTCTCACTCGTCTTGCAAATCGTTCAAGCACATGGACAGACATCGAACAAGCCACATCAACCTTCGTTTGCGCGTATAAACAGGTTAGAATGAGTTAGCGCGACGATTTCACTTGTAGAAACATGTGCAGCGTCCCGTGGCTCTTCCAATGTATGTTGTAGGAACGTGCCCACAAGTAAGGGTGCGAAAATTCGGCCTTCGTCAAAAGCGTTTGTGAGTGGTTGTACAGCCAAAATAGTTCGCTACTTGCGCTTGCATACAGCAAGACAATCGGTTCGATAATAGTCACAGAGATTGCGGTTCTGTACTACGTGGATGTGCCCACTCTAGCCTAGAGCGCACTGCGGTTTCCTGAGTGAACAGCGTTGAGCTGCAGCTTAGCCTGCAGGAAGCGCATTATGCGCGTAGAGCGGCTGATGTTGAGGGAAATGGGCGCGCTCATCTCAATAGTGAGCAGATCGCAGCGCTCCAAGCTGATGAAGTAGAGCGAAAGCGTCGTTCTAGAGCTAATGCGAGCGAGGCAGAATCCGAAACGTGCTTTCAAAGCTGAAGAACGGCGTCGGCGGAGAGCGAACAGGATTGAGATCGGGCGAACAACTGCCAATCCTGAGTGACGTCGAGCACGAAGCGAGCGTACAGAAGAGTTGACGGCAGTTCGGACTTCTGATGCTGAGAGAAGGCGACGCTCTCGAGCGTATATGAATGAGAGGTTCGCAGGGGTGCGACAGAGTGATGTCGGCATCGCTAGACTTCCATGGAACTAGTCATTGCCTCATACATTAGGTGAAATGGATCAGGTATGTAGCGGGTGTGGGAACTACACCTTCCTAACAAAAACATCTCTGTTCGAAACATATCCTATAATATGTGCTGCAACTCGGGGGATATAACAATGCAAGTCTTTCAAAACTTTCCGTAATCCTTGCAGCAATTCTACCTGGGCGCAGTGCAGCAAAACGTTGTTCCTTAAGAATGTTCGGAACTACAACAACAGTTTGGCCATGGCACCAATAGCAGCAAAGCTAGACATTCGCAGATGTGGTGGACCTTAATGCTTTAAAGTTCATGGACATACTCCTCGATATGTACTAATGATGAGTGATGAGGATGCTGATAAACTTGCAGGCCAAGAGGTGAACAGGGAATGTGATCGATGCAAGTTTGTGAAGCTGCTCGACAAGTTACACACTGTTAACCCATATGTACAGGCTTACCGCTTGATTATGATATTTCAAAGGAGGAGGAGCAAGGAGCGATAACTGCACAGCAGCGGCAAAGATCGGTGAGCATGGTGTTTTGTCAGCTAAGTACCGACGACCAACGGCGATATAATATCGCATCATGTAATCAGGCGCAGTAGTGTACGTTGGCGATGGCAAGAGCATACCCGGTGAGCGCCACTTGGTTGTTCATGAACGCAGCGGAGGACTGCGTACCATCAGCTACCTAAATAAGCTGTGTGATCCGCTCTCCTACGCTGCTGTTCCCCAGGAGAGAAGACAGTTGACATCGTGAGATGGAAAAACTAATGTGGAAAATAGCAGGCGTACGAGGATAACTCAGAAAGAGTTCTCCGCACACATTCTATTTCCTAGGAATGAATATTTAACCAAATTCTCCGTGTTGGAAAACAATTTCAGCAATACATTGTCGATAGATGGTTTAAAAGTGAGATAAACCGCCACAATTATTTTTGAAAAAAATCAGAAAGAACTCAGATTGGAAAGTCTAAGGGGTCTTCAGGACTATATGGTCGGTGACGAGAACCAGACCCGCCCTCCAGGGAGAAAAGTAATTCTGGGTGGTATCTTCGTGGGTGATCTACGATATATGGTAGCACAATATCAAGGTGCACAATATCACCTTCACATGTAATCCACGTTGGAAGGAAACCCAAAGCATTCTGCTACCCAATCAGATCCCTGCTGACAGACCGGACTTTATTGCACGTAATCAACTTTAGGGTGGTGGCACTCTGTAGCGAGTTGTTCAAGAGGAACGTTTTGGGTGCATGCACATGCTTTTGGCCTTTAAGCCGAAAGGAAAACTTACTACTGCCAACTAAATTGATCAAATAATCAGTGCAGAACTCCCTGACCCTGTCGAAGTCTCTCTGCTTTTTGAGATTGTCTTCAGTAATATGATGCACCGCCCCTGTGGAGCTCTTAATCCTGATTCCCCATGTATAAAAGACGGAGTGCACACAAAAAATATCCGAGGAGTTTCCGTACTGAGCCTCAACCAACGTTGATGGCTACCCCGAGTACAGGAGACGCGATGATGGACACTTTCTTACGCAACGATGTGTCCGATTAGATAGATAATAGATCCATTGTATTATACTGTCCATATTTGACTCGCTTGTTTAAGGCTCATATAAGTGTTGAAGTATGTTCTCTAATCCATGCAGTTAAATAATTGTTTAAGTATGTTTACAAAGGACCAGATCTAGCATGAGTCAGGATCTATGAGACCAGCAGTGGAGAAGAACAAGGCCGCGACGAAATTGAAGCCTATGTGGATGCCAGATACATGTGTACACCCGAAGCTTTTCATATATTGGGGTTCGACATGCAGTGTCGAAGCGATAAGGTGCAACGTCTTGAAGTCCATTTGCCAGGCTTTGAAACCGTGGTGTTCCATACTGGAGAAGAACAACAAATTCTTGCTGCGGTACAAAATCGGCTGAGCACGCTTACTGTAAACTTTGCGATCAACAAACAATGTAGCAACTTTACAAAGTTGCATGGAAATCTTCCAGAAGATATGGTGGATTCTCGCAGTTTCCGCTACTTCGAAATGCCTCAGGCTTTCGTGTCCGACAAGGGTTGGAAACAAAAGTAACGCCAGACACGTACTATTGTTGTTCACATGCATTTTGTAGGGCCTCAAGAGCAAGAACGCTTTGCACTTCGGCCTCTTCTTCTATATGGAAAGGGTTTCACACCTTTCGTGAAGTGACAGAGGACATTGATTTGCCTCTAGTCACGGCGGTCGGTTTTTCCTCACCCTCTGTCGCATCGCATAATTTCCCTTCACTGTGGCAGCGACAATAGTGCTGCTGGCACTAAACAATTTTTACAAGCTTCTTCGTGCCTGTATATTTATTGCTTACTGTGTAAGAGGGTTCTACCTTCTCGGTGCGTAGTAAAATCACGAGATTCACATACATCTGTACAGTGGGTAAGGCCTCACGCGATCACTTGTTCTTCAGGATCGTACGTTCATATTGCATATACAGAACGTGTTTCGCGTGTTTGATCTTGGCGAACCACGTTACGATTATTTATTCATAAGGCCTGTCTCCAGTGCCATATCTGACTGGCTTAGCCCAAGTTAGGATTGTCATTCCCATCGACTTGTTCAACAGACTGTCTCAGTTCGCGCTTCATTACCGGGGGTATGTTCACTCTTAAGCAAGTATTTTTATCGGTCAGTGCTTACAATCAGAAAGTTGTGATAAATGGAGTACATGTCCATGGTATCGAACAAGTAGACGTAAACGATCTATCGCGATCGCGTGGCGCGGTATGCATCATGGTCTACTATCGAAAATATCAGCGCTGAATAAGTTGAAAGACGCTATTCAGAACGGGAGGGATGGTAACCTTGTGGCCGATTTCAATTTCTTATTGTCACTTTATCATCTGCTCTTCGGTTCGTCGTCTAGAATTGTGGATAGAACAGTAGACGTCGGGGAGTCATTTGGCAAGTTTGAACCGTTGTGGTCGGGACTCGCATCAAAGGCGAGCGAACCGTTTGCTCAACTTGGATATGGCTCAGAGAAAGTATCGGAAGATCCCATTCGTTTTTTTTTCGAGATAGAGCACGAGGTTCTAGCTGATTTGACAGAACTGAGGACGGAATTACCTGCAAGGAACAATGACTCACATCAACAGGGCGAGGAGCCCATGGAAACCAAAAATTCTACGAGTTTGAGGGACAAACCCCTGCAGATGTCCGAGGAAATAGCGGAGTCCCACTCGACCGGCATGGGATCGAGTTGTCAAACAAAGGGATCATGGTGGAGTCGTCGAGAGAATACGCCGAGAACAAGGAAATGAAGTTGCCGGAAAGAGTGGTCGAGTTGATGCATGGACCCAGCTATCGAGAATTCGGGTAAATGGAGCATGGTGAAGCAAGTCACCGACAAGGAGAAGACGCTATTTGACAACTTACCGAGTTTTTGCAGTCACTGGTTGACCGTATGGAGGACGACATCAGGAATTTTCCTAACAGAAAACAGGAGTATTGCCTCCTTATATGGGCAGATTGGTGAGATGCATGTTTTGCAAAGTGGTTCGAGAGCATTAATCGGACTCCAGCCCTATTGTTGCTGATGTCGATGAGGGATTTGACAAAGTGTAGGGCTAGAGCGAGTGCTAGCACTTTATGGGTAGATACAATCCGGATAAAGAATGCCCATAGAAAAAGAAGTGCTTCTACTGCAAACGAGTCAAAGGAACTGCTCTCGAGTCGCTAATCCCAACCGACAAGGGCCACCACAAAGCCATCTGTAACATTCCAAATAAGCGACACGTTGCGCGTTCACGTCTTCACGAGGCGAGGGAAGAATTACGCGAACTATTCCGCGAGCTGTCTCGAATCGCAGTAATCTGAAGGAACGACACGAACCACGTCGATGAAAAGCCCACAAAACGGACAAGAGAAGAACCGATGGCAATTTGGCGGGCGGAGTGACGATACCGTTTTGTGATTTAACAGTCTCATCCGAGTCTCTCTCCGTCTCCCATCGATCCTACTATTTTTCATATTTTACATTTGTCTTTATCCAGTGGTTCCTAGAAAAATACTTAATAGTAATACTTTGAAGGCCTTCTTTAGTACGAATTGCGAGTCTCCGAGTGGCATCTTCTTAGGTTATGGCGAGAAATCAAGTTAACGAGTGATGTCTTCACGAGCACTAGAACACAAGAACGAGGGGGCGTGGCATTTCCACGTGTAGGACGAATTTTAACCCTTTTAGTTTGCGGAAGTCGTAGCTTTGACCTAAGCCCTTCTCGTTGCAACCTGCACTGCCCGTACATACGCGTCAGCTCGGGTACAACGTAGGAAATTCCACGTCACCATATCCGACTGCTAGGTACTGCTAGGTGGAAGCGCATGGGCTGCTCCCTCCCCCCCCCCCTCCAGTTCCGCGCACTGCGTCCAATATCGTTCAGAATTGTCATTTCGACATACTTCAGCAAGCTTTTGAAGAAACATAATTATTAAGCATAGATGAGACATAAATTATTCCGCCAGATAGACCCAAGCGCAGTCGGAGGAGGCGCGACTGTCGCACCCGATACCAGGTTCCTGGTTCGGATTTCCCGCCCAGGCCAACCAAGCCTTCCATCCCTCCGGGGTCGGTGAATTGGTACCAGACTTGTCTGGGAAGGATAAAGCACTGACTTGTTCATCGGCTGGCCACCGCAAGTCATTGTATGGTCAAATACGCATACATGCCGCCTCCACGACATCCCGTAGAAGAAGAATGCGCTGGCGCATCCCAGAAGGGATTGAGTAATGCCGCCCTTTATCCTTATCCTATAGACACAAGAATTCCGTATTAGACATTATATAAGAATGCGAAGTAGGTTGAGTATTGATTCAGTAATAAACGAACGAAAAGCGGTTGCACAAAAACCGCCAGAACATTCTGGCCATCCCAATAAAACGTGTTTCCAGTATTCAATATATTTTCTAAATGTAAAGAGACGGAGGTCGATGTACTACAGCCATGTGCAAATCTATCTGACCGCCAGTAATTGGGATTGACGGGTGGCTAAATGATCTTCAAAAACTATTATTTAGCAATTAGTGTTAGACGACGCAGTAAATCGCTACTGCCGCAAGTTACTGTTGAACCGCGTGACAACTGGGAGGAGCTCGCGGCAAGAATTTAAACAATTAGTTAAAGGCGTCACTCTCCCTTCATTCATTACCCACGCCGCAGTTTTACGGCTTTCCCCATAATGACACGTCCGGAGGCTCACACAAATTTTGAAAATCACTATTGTGGTTTACAATCTGCCAAAACACTCAATAGTCACCTTGTAAAACTACTCGAGAATTTCACTGATCTTCTTAAGGACAACAAAAATTTACCTCGGTGGTCATAATTACACCGCACAGGAATAGAGTGATGCAGCAGCACAACGTAACAAACCACTTGCACTTTCGTGTTACCGGCCACTGATCATAGATACTCGTGCAGATGGTCTCGGCAAAGGCTGAATTTTCCATGTTCAAATTGGAAACATAGTTATCATTTCTATAATATATGCCAACATTAGGAAGTCATCTGTACATTTCAATTTTAATCACGGCTTTTACCCTATCTCCTAAATGCTTTGTTGGGCTTTCCAATAGACATTTCTCAACCTTTGAGGTAGTGTAATTGTTGATGGGAACGTACTCCACTGTGCTTCACCGCTCCTCAGAAACACTCACCAACTTCCGAACTAATGCCCAAAAAGAACAACATCCCGAAGAAAAACGAGCTCCACAGCGGTGGCAGCGGCATATTTGACATTGCTTCCGGGTACGCGACATATGCCAGTGATAGTCCTGCAACAGAATCCTAACATCACAATGCGGCCGCTCCTCTCTCAGGAATGATAATATGACTAGTTGCGTAAAGGCCTCCGCACACTTTTGCGGCAAGCGGCGGGCGGAAAAACTGATGAGGCGCTCACACAGACTCGAGCCTTGCTGGCGGCAAGCGGGAGAGGCACGGAGCTAGAAATGCCCTATGAAGGGGCTTGTACAATCGATCAAACAAATAAAGCGGCACAGTTCATGAGTGAATGACGAAGTTTCTACATGAGCACATCCAAGAACGCCACAAGCTTGGAATTTAAAATTTTCTAGAAGCGTTATTTTGGAAAAAACTCATGATTCTATGACGCTTTTTGGATACTTTTCATTGAATTCTTGTGATATTATAAATATATGATATATGATATGATATAATAAATAAATAAATAAATAAATATATAAAATATGAAAATTAAATAAATAAATATATTAAATTAAATATAAAAATAAAATATATAAAATATAAAAATTTGTTCATTGTTTTGTTTTTTTTTTGTTTAATTTTGTTTATTTTCTGTTTCCTGGCCAATTTTTGGCCATTTTCCCAGAAAACTAAAAACAGAAAAAATGCCTAAAATGGCCAGAAAATCAGAACACAGGAAACAGAAATTCCGACCATCTCTGGTCGGGACCTACTGCTGCCATTCCCTTTTCCGCCTTCTGTCCGCGCTCTGGCCGCTCCCTGCCGCGATCGGCCAGAGCGCAAACAGTCTCTGACCGCGGCAAATCAGCAGAAAATCTGCGGCGGTGGTAATAATGATGTAAATCTTTATTATCATAGAATGAGAGAGCTGTCGATCAAGCAGCGTATAAAAAATCCAGCTATCGGTCAACACCTATGAGAAGTACCACAAATCGGAAAAGCAAAAAAGTCATGCCCATCTTATATGACGAATTCTCGCCCAGAGTTCTCTCTCTCCTTTCGTTTTCTTTGAAGCTGCTTCAACCAGTTTGCGGTCGCTACATATTCATAACCTACCACTGGAGACCACTTCATCCACACCTTTATGAAGCTGCTTTGACAAGTAACCAAGCGTGGCAAAGACGGCCGTACCGCCAAAAACGCTCATAATCAATACTCCCCAGATTACTATCCATGCGTCCTGAAAGGGAGTAGCTTTGGAGACGCATTGAGCAATGATGTGCATGTAACTGTCAAATAGGAAATGTACCTTGTAACAATTGTTAGTTCGATTGTTGTACGATGCGAGAACAATGATGCCGCCGTAGCCAACGTTGAGCGAGAAGCAGATCTGCACCAGAGCGGTTGACCATGTCTGAAGAATGCGTTTCTCGGAACGTTAGAAGCTCAGGCGGCAAACTAGGATTAAAAACAACCGAGGCAGAGAGTTAAGGAGAGGTCTTATAAGTGAGGCCTCATTGATTCCAGCTAAATAGGCTCAAGAAATATCGCCAAGGTTATGGAAAGGAAATAGCACCTCACGCGCAAATATCCTTCCAAAGTCCGGTTTACCAAGGTAGTAATAGACACCCTCAGTAGCGCCATCCAGCGTGATTCCACGGAAAAACAGTATCACAATGATCACGTAAGGCAGCGTTGACGTCAGCTAAAAAATGGCTAATGTCGGAAGGACAGGAGAAGACATGAATAGTGCTCTTCTTACGTAAGCGACTTTCCCCATATACTCATAGCCCTTCACCAGAATTAGCGCCACGAACGCCCACATAACCGACAGCGCTGCGAAAGTTGCCCAGTTGATGGCGCCGATATCGTCGATTCCGTTCGACCTCTTCGTCACCACATTTCTGGAAAACAGACAGCTGACCTTACCACAGTCAGTCGAAACCTTAAATGTAGTCCATTTCAGGGCTTGATGTTCGCCCTCGCTGGGTTGACATCATCGAGTCCCGGGACCGTTCACGCCGATCAGTTCGAGCGAAAGATGAGCTCAAAGAGGATCACCGCTTCCCTGATATCTAAACGGAACAACTCACGTAAAGAACTGATCAAAGGGCGTCTTCATCTCTTTGGGCAGCACCGAAGTACAGGTGCCGTTGAATGCGAACGGAGTGCTTGCGTTTTCGCGGGCACAGAACTGCATCTGTTCTTCATCCGTGCAGTCTGAAGCGCATGAAAGATCATGTGAGACACTTCCACCGATAGGGTTTTATTACTCCCGCGTCCCCTGTGTGCTCCTGCGCTCATAATGTACATAACATACGGTACACCAAATTCGAAATTTAACGTTTCATTTCATGGTATTGTGAATAATTAACTAGGATCTACGTATATCTATGAGTGCATAGTAGTATAAAGTAGAGCAAATAGGAATGAATGATAAGGCTTAGCACTCCTAGGTAAACACTCTAAAGGCCTTCGCACACTTCTGCGGCAACGCGGCAGCCCTATCTTTAAGCACAGGGCAGGGAAGCAGAGTTTGCCACTGATGTGCCAGCGGCAATATTGATCCAAGGCATCTGCCCCTGCAGCCGCTTTGCCGCCGACAGAAACTCTTCACCTACAAGCATAACTTAGGGGTAGCTCAAACAGGTAATAGAGATAACGCTCAAGTAGTCCACTCCAAGCGCGGTGCCCTGTTTCGAAACCAGATGAAGTCGGCCCCATTGCTACTATCGGAGATATTTGTAGCTCCGCCTCTGCACTATTGCCTATATATATTTGGGTAGTTATGCACGTGTTGTGCTCTGCAGGTAACCGACGTAAACGTAATAAAACCATTATTACAAGCTTTGCCGCAAACGCATTCATTGGTGTCCACCAAACTAGAGTAACCGTCGCGAATCAATCCTGGTGAGCCCTCCAAACATGGTGAGGCGTATGGTAGCGTGTTGTTACTGGCTGTCACAAGCATCCTCAGGTGGGGCTCTTTGTTGGGTCCCGCACAAGCCAACCAAGCCTTACAACCATAATTGGTACCAGACTGGAGAAAGGATGAAACACTATGTTTTGTCCATCGGCTGGCCATGACAATTATTGGTCAGGACAAAAGCATATATAAACGGCCGGCTCGTCCACTGGAGGTAGAGCGTGCGACGCCTAAAGAACAGAGACGAGATAAAGATATAAAGAGACGAATTCTACATCCTTTCCTTCACCTACATATTTGTTGGATCAGGTTGAGTTCTTCGACTTCTGAGAAATCACTGAGAAATAGGGGCTCCGTGATAGAGTAACGCGGGGTGCTTCTTCGCATTCCTACTCGTTCAGACGATGGAAACAATCTGCTGTCTCCAATGGCGCTGCTCGTCGAGCAATTTGAGCTAGAGCGACAGACCCGCCCATATGTAGTAGAGATGTGACACTGATGTTCGGTTTGTGCGGTCACAATGTGTCCATATCCACTGGCCCTGAGCATACGCACCAGGCGTGTGGTCAGGGCCAGTGGATATGGGCGAACGAATGAAGAATGAATGCTGATGAATGTCATACCAGGGAGCTTGGCGGTATTTTCACCGTTAGAGGGCGATAAGCGGTTGATGAATCTGGACTGAAAAAACTTTCGCCAGCACCGACTGAGTAGACCCTCTCGGCGCAGTCAGTCTGAACCAGGGATGAGGAAATTTCGAAAATTTTCCCAGAAAACAAAAGTCAGAAAATCGCTTTTGTCAGAAAACAGAAAAGCCAAGCACGCTAGAAAACAGAAAACCAGAAAACACAGAAAATTTCGAAATTATCATATGAACGAGGTATTCTACTCAAAGATCCATTTTTCCAGTAGCAAATGCTTTTGTATGATAAGAAATGTAGTCGTAGACGAGCGTTTTAACTTGCAATCGTTTATAAAAATTTCTTGTACGCTCCAGTTTAATGCAATCAGCAAATTGTAAATCTTGACTGATAGATCGACTTTTGAAGTATGCAACATTATGCATCAGCTTCACAACTAACGCTCCAATTAATACCCACTACTAAGAAACCGGCCTTTCAGAATATCGAGTCCGATGAAGACTCACTGAGCACTGCTTGCATTTTCCAATTCCATTGCTTAAGTCTATGGACATACTCTCACTACAGTAGTCAGACGCGCCCTTCGAATACACGGGGGTCGAGCGTTCTATCCCCTCGTCCCCCTGGCCCGCCCACCCCCAACCCCTTGGGCTTGCTCGAGAGTCCAGTGGCTGCCTTACGAGATAGTGGAGACGCAGACATTTGCCACGCCTCTGTTTAAAGGGCGGGGGATAGAACGCCACTCCGCCCGAATACACGCCACAAAACCGAGATTTTGCGTATTTGCGTCTTTTTGATAAAACTCATCTAATTGTCAACCATTTGAAAAACCAGGGACACATTTGAGTTCAGGAGCTCGAGCTCTATCGTTTGGTGTACATATTTCATATGAAGCCATGAAAATGTCCGGAACTGAAAACTTGCGCTCCATTGCGAAGGGCGGTCGCGGACGAGTTGTCGATCGTAAGCCGTCGAGAACTGTTGTGTGCTCACACTTCCTCTAATTTGAGGTTTTTTGAGGAAGGTTGGTACCTATCGATTCGTATCTTCGCGATCTACACAAACACGTATACAACTTTACCAGACCACCTCATTTTCGCAGTGTGTGGCCAAGACGAATGATTGGAGCAGGCTCTTTGCGACTGGAGCAACTTATTTCCCAGGACTTGCATGTTTTCGGAGTATCTCAAGCACGTCGTACATCACCAGTGCTCTGTCATGCCAGGAAACATCCGATAGTGCGCCGTGCACAATGCATATAGGATCGAATCTATCAATCGAGTGGGGGGGGGGGGGACAGCTTGTAGAGTGAGCATTTGGAGAGTTTCTCAGCCGCCCTACTCAGCAATTGCTGTACTCTGTTCCAGCGAGATCTTGGAGTGCGCTTTGCACAACGTATATAGGATCGAGCCTATCAATCGACTGGGCTCGCAAATTGCACCGCGGGCGTGTTCAGAGCGCAATAACTCTGTTGTGGATTTTGTAAGCAGTAGAAAGTTCAATAGGTTGCGCTGAAACGAGCAACGCAGTTTATGATTGGACAAATTACAGCGGTGCGAAAATGCAGGTAAACTTTGTGTGACACGATTTTCTCCGAATTCAGTCTATCACTGTAGGAACACGCGATCAGCCAACGGCCTACGAATGCGTAGGCTAGCAAATCAGCTAAGGTACTTCACGATGAAGTGCCCATAACTGTCCATCTGCCTAACCTGCATTAGTCCCAGCGGCCATTTTAGAGCTGAGGAGGGCAGCGGTGAAGTTTCTTCCGCCCTTACTCGCCCAAATTTCAGTTTTTGACACAAGAGATGGTATCGTTCTGTTCAGCTCGAAAAGCTCTATCGAACAGTATCAATCTCGACCAATTCCGGGAAAATTGATTTTTTGACAATTTCCCTGGAGGACGAGGGCGCTCTTCGCCGAGCCTCCTCGGACGATGACGTCATCGAAAATCGATATGTTAAAAAAATGGCCAAATTTCCTCATCCAAAATCATCTTTTAAAAAAAAGCCAGGCGGAGCATATGCTTGCAGGCATCGATCGTGTGCGTGAATGGTGAACGCAGCTGAATCTTACAAAGACGATGTTCATGAGGAAAGGGCTAGTATCTGACGCACCGTTTTCGCTCAACGGAGCGAACATCTCCGAATGCTCCAGCTATGTGTATCTGGGTCGCGAAGTCAATATGGCCAACGACCTAGCGCTAGAGCGGAGCAGGAGGAAACGAGCGGCTTGGGGAGCTTTCAAAGGCGTGGAAGCAGTCGCGAAGAAGACGAAGAGCGTCCGACTCCGTGTCCACCTCTTCGACTCTACCGTTCTTTCTCCCCTTAGAGATCTGCGCTACACGAACAGGATGAACACGCGATCAGCGTCGCGCAGAGTGGAATCGAGAGGACGATGCTCGGAGTGACACGACTCACGCAAGTGAGAGGCCTCCGGAATTCCGAGCTTCGTCGACTTTCGAAGATCATAGACGCTATCGCATGGGCCAAGTCGTCGAAAATTAGGTGGCGACGTAATTCGCTTCTCAGACACCCACTGGAAGAGCCGGCACCGACTGGATTCCGCGGATGTCAAGAGAACACCAGAACGCCCACCATCGCGTTGGTCGGACTTCTTCGTGATAGCCCTGAGCACTCTTCGCTCCTCGAGCGAGGAAGATCCATTGGAGCATTCTGGCACGCGACAGGGACCAATGGAGACATTGCTGGTGCCCACTCGAGCAAGTCGATGGTCAATGGGACGAGAGATGATGCAGGTTCTTCATGAAAAATTTCATGCATCAATGATATTTACTCGCAGCTCTATTTTCTGGCCAATTTTTTGGCCATTTTCCCCAAAAAAAAAAACAGAAGACAGAAAAAATTCCCTAAAATAAGCCAAAATCAGAAAACAGAAAATAGAGAACCGAAATTCCGCCCATCCCTGGTCCGAACATCCATTCACAAATGCTGAGCAGAAGAATGGATTGCTCCTTCAATTTCTCTCTTCATTCTACCATAAAATAGGCTAAACTCTGAAGAGTAAAACAACAGGTATGTAGAATGTTTCGTCTGGCGAATTGCAGAAATTATTTCAAAACTACAAAAAGGCTTTACTACTAGAAACATTTCCGTCACTATCGATGGCGCTTGCCGATCAATTTTCAAGTTGTGAGATCCCACCACAACAGAACTCCAACAGTTTTGGAACGGAGGAATTGCTGTTAACAAAATTCAGCAGCGGTATTTTAAGTTCATCTTGATACGTCTTGGGTATGAATTTGAGCTTAGTCCATCAGCTTCTCCAGCTATCTGGCGTCAAATTTTTTGAACTGTGACCAGGATTAGTACCTCTTCAAATCTTCTTCCTCAAAATCAAACACGCCATATCAAAAATTGTCGTGCATACTTCTTTTTCGTACAGCAGACAATTTCTTACAACTCTAGATGTGTTTTGGGACCCTGCATAATAGTGAGATAAAAGCAAAGCAAGCTTAAAAGCCGATGAGCTCATGAATCATTCCAGACATTTGCATTTCATTACCTCACCGATAAAATCAAAATTGGTACGCCATCTTTCTCACAAGGAAGGGTTCTCAACTCGAGGTTCGAATTTGCGATGCCATTTGGAAAGGATTTTTGCAGAATTGATTTGGCTCGATTACGGTACACTACTGCAGGAATGGCCGAGTAATGGTTGTTGTGAAAAACATTAAGAGTATCAACACTTACAAGTCAAAGTTCCCAACTCATGGTGAGCCTTTTCAATGCTATTTTGACAGGATGTAGGGTCGCCTAAGCGGAGTCCAGAGTTACAGTTAATTTTTGCTGAACACCTTTTTAAAGACCTGAAAAAGAGTTGTGAAAACATGTGCGCAGCACTCATCAACCTTATGACATCCCACAAGATGTGTCTGGCGGCGCATTCGGTGGGAGTGCCGCCTCATAGGAGCATACCGGCGGGCTTTCGAGTTCGATTTCATGTGCTGCCAATATGTTTCCACACATTATTTTACGTTGTTATTACGCCTTCTCATGATCACATGATTCAATTTTAGACGATCAGTGCCTACAACAAAGCAAGGCTGTCTATTTGCGCCTTCATATGTGTATTTCAACAATGCGTATTTGCACCATATCGTTCTCTGGAAATAAAAGGTCTTATTGCTCGTACTTTTTAGTCAACAGCTATGGTACAAAACTAAACAAGTACCGTGGGTTTATAGCGGTCTTAGGTGAACATCGACGTAAACAGCTGCGACCCACAAAAAAAACTAGCAGATATGAAGGCGTAGATAGCCTTGCTTTCTCGTAAGCGTTGACTATCTAATATTGACTCCTGCGAACATGAGAAAGCGCAATAACAATAAGTTAATATGCGCACAAATATTGGCAGTACGCGAATTCGAACTCAAAAGCCTATGAGGAGGACCCCTACCAACTGCGCCAATGAGGCATATCTCATCTGGCGTCATAGGGGATGATGAGTGTTGCGTACACGTTCTCACACCTCTTTTCCGGTCTTTTCCGGTCTTTAAAAAAGGCGTTCAGCAGCAACTAACTGTACTTCTGAACTCCGCTCACACGGCCCTAAATCCCGTCAAAATACCATCGCTAAATCGCACCTTGAGTTGGGAACCTTTCCTTGTCAGACCCACTGAGAAAGAACGATCAATAGGTGATAAAAAGGTAAAAATTATTCCTTTAGGCCACACATTTTTTCGATATACGAAACTTAAGTGACAAAATTAACCGAGACATCCATTACGAGAGGTGACGAAGGTGTTTTGATGCTACCAAAAACGCAGAGCCCTCATATCTAGATGACATATGCGAATGCTCAGAGGTCGTTGCAACGAGAATGTCGTAATGTGTCGGGAATATTGCGTTCCTTCGCACAGCTCCGGTGGTGTGGTGATGTAGCATCCCACCAGAAAGTGTTCTGGCAAGAGTACTGCGTTGCGCAATTCTCGTCTGCGACAAAACATCCTTCTAACTGCACTAGTTGCCCTAGGCTTAAATAAGAACTTTTTTTAAAATCCTGTTGCACAGTAAACTCTGCATGTGTCGAACACTAACCAAACAGCGCACAGCATGTCCTTGTTCGTGGATGCCCACAGCGCACGTTTCTTTGTCGATACTCCAAGCAAAAAAGCAACACTTTTACACTCTTTCCCGGAATGGCTCCTCCATTTCCCTTTAGTATATCCTCCATAGTATAGAAGTTCAGCGCTGTCTACAGTAACCGTAACAGTTTCTGGAGTATGGATAAGGCTTAATACCGCAATTCAAACCGTCTCCAAACTGCACTGGCCGTTCGCCTACGTCGGAATATCAGCTATACTACTAGGACGTGGGCCAAGAGCTTCCACTGCGACTTTACAGATCAGGCGCGTTCTTGTGGTTCTTCTAGTTCAGGGTTCGCAGCAACGAAGTTCTTGAATTAATTGCAACTCAGACACCTACAGATGTCATTCCAGTCGTTGTCGCAGCTTCCCCACAGTGGCACAAATCCCGACAGCGACGAAAATAGATAGATAAAACTCCAAGCGATTATCACAGTGTAATATATGCTGACTGTGAGTGATATCAGTACCATCGACCATCCAATGCCTGTGAAAAAGGAATAAATCACAAAGGCCGTAGTAGTTATTAGGTTGCCCATAAGTCCCCGCCGTTTTTTTTCAACGATTCATTGCGGATTTCGTCTTCGGTCTCTTGCATAGCGCTATACAGCTTTCGAAAGAGAATGATTTGCTCTATCGAACATGTGTTGCATTTTTCATCCTGCATTGTGTTTAGGTCGGTAAAGTGAATAGTGAAAAAGTTCCATCTGCGCAGTTGTCCTCTCCGCTTAGGTTTAGATTTTTTGAGCAGTTTTTCATAGCATTTGGGAGACAATGTCCTGTGCTACAAGAATACGTGTTTTAACTATTTGCTCACTTGTCCTTTATTGATTTTTAGGTCATCAAATTGGGACGTCCGTCTTTTCCGTCCGAATTTTTACCAACAGCTCGGTTCTATGGTTGGACTTTTTTGCTTGGTGTTATACGTCGTTCGGAAGAGGATGAGATCCAAGAGAAGAAGAGATCCTTGCTCAATAGGAATTTGTATCGCGTCTATTGGCTCATGCTGATTTCTGTCGAATATCAACAATGAACAAGGAGTTGTTGGTGAAGATGATTTTTCTCTTTTTGGAATTTTGTTGATATTCGACAGAAATCAGGATGAGCCAATAGACGAGACAAAAATTCTTATAGAGCAATACATTCTCTTTCGACCAGCATATAATACCGAGCGAAAAATCCTACCACAGAGCAGGAGCTGTCGATAAAAATAAATCCTCTCGTTCGGACGTCTCAATTTGATTACCTAAAAATCAAGTGAGCAAATAGGTCCAACACATATTCATCTAGTACAGAACATTGTCTTCCAAATGCTATGAAAAACTGCGCAAAGTGCCAAGCCTAAGCGGAGTGAACAACTGCGTAGATGGCCACTTTTTCACTTTTTACTTTAACGACCTAAAATTTGACAAAATTCGGGATGAAAAAAAGAATATAAATTCTGATAGAGCAAATCATTCTATTTCGAAAGCTGTATAGCGCTATGCAAGAGACCGAAGGCGAAATCCGCAATGAATCGTTGAAAAAACGGCGGGGACTTATGGACAACCTAATACTCTCCGGGCTACTTGCCAGCGCACAATCGGAGAAGATTGTACAACTGACGAGTGCTCGTGCGCAGGCACTAAGTAGGTGTCTGCCAATCACTGGAGGTAACGTGATTGGTTGAAGTTCTGTACAATCACTGCCCTGTGGTGAGGATGAAGGCCAGCCCGGAATGTACCTAACAGTACGAAAGTACGTTCACACTCACGTCCATCATTGTCAATCAGTTACTGCAAACCAACCTTGTAGAGCCGGCATGTAGTGACGGAATATCATCGACGGTCCACAGTTCGTATACTGACCAATTATCATTTCAAGGTAGAGCATTGGAAGGCCAAAAAGGACGGCACATATAAAGTAGGGTACGAGAAAGGCACCTGAACGCAGACAATAAGTGTGTTTGCGATGTTTCTGGTGTTCCCTAATTATTACAAAAACTGCTTACTTCCTCCATTCCGATAGGCAAGTGCCGGAAATCGCCACACATTACCGAGTCCAACAGTCAGACCGATGGTAGCTAGAAGAAATTCGAGTGAACTGCCCCAATGCCCTCTTTTTTCAACGATCGTGGGCTCTGAAATGATGTCGCTCTTTTTGACAGAAGCCAACAATTTCCCTTTAAAGACTTGATAGCAGCAAAGAAAGCGAAGCTTGTTGTTGAGTGGACGGTCATGGAAGAGAAATTTGTGGCACAGTTTGCAAAACGGCATCACTGTGCATGCATGGGCAGAAGGTATGGCAGAGCACCTTGCTGTAGAGTATACGCATTGGATTGAATTGAAAATCTTCGGATAATTGAATGACTCGGATGACGGCGACTTTGCGGGCCTCGGATTTTGGATGATCCCGAACGGCATATCCGAATAGGATATCCGAGAATGATTCATTCCGATCCAATGTACATATACTGTACAGGAAGGGAGATGTCCACGACGGACCACAACTATCGTCTGCTGTCTGGCGAGGACATCTTCCGTGGAGCTGTCTGCGTGTTACTCGTAGGTAAGTTATTCGCGCGAGTCATCTGGAGTTAGTCGACTGAACTCTAGGTCAAATCACAGCCAGACGCGAGGAAGAAGGGCTAGCGGAGAGAATTTGGCGCTAGCAATCATATCCACATAGTGATGCTGTGCTAGTCGTAAAACAACGAGGATACAAACTGACTTAGCTTCATCAAGTTGGAAACTTCCGATTCTGGAAAACAGACAGGAAAAATAGAAAGGTAGATGGAGACAAGGTATCAGAGCTCTTCAATGGAAGGAATAGTAGTGAATAAGTCAAAGAAGATTCAGTTCCCGAAAGCTGTTCGATTCCATGTTCCGTCTGCTTGAACGCCCCAGAAACCCAAGCCTTAAGAAAGCAGAACGAACAAGCGATCCGTTTAGCGGGACGAGGAATCGAGAGGGCAACGTTCAGAGTGACATGATTCACGTGAATGAAAGGCCACCCGGAATTCCGAGCTACGTCGACGTTCGAAGATATGTAGAGCGTGTCTCCGTTTCAGCTCCTTCTAGGTGAGGCGGGAGAACATTGGTAGGCTTCGGCTTCTGATAGCGTAAGGACCATGTCAAGAACAACGTGAAGCATATTATAGATCCTCATTCCGGCTCGTGAATACTGAGCTGCGTTTCAAATGTCTTTTCAAATCACGTTTGTAAAATAAGCGAATAAACTCACCCCTTTCAGATTTTTCAAGTGAATCGGACCTGAAACAAGTTTTGTAGATGTTGGTGCAATAAAAAACGGTTTTATCCAACCCCTTTCGGGATGCTCCATGCATTATACTCCATGGGATATCGTGGAGGCAAACTGAATGCGTATTTGCCTCCAAGATATCCCATAGGAGTAGAATGAGTTGCGGTGGCCAGCCAATGAATATGCCAGTGTTCTATTTTTCACAAACAAGCCTATTACCAATTCACCAACCCCGAACGGATGCAAGCTCTGATTGACCCGGTAAGGATATCGCCAGGAACCTGGAACCGACGCACGTGACAGTCTGCGCCCCTCCGACTGCGCTACCATGCGCCAACTGATTCAATAGAACAAACAGGTGCAGGTAGACAGATAGACGAATTTGCGTGTCATCCTTGCGCAGGGGCCATGCTAATCTTCTCTGTATTGTTCCAATTTTAGTATATGTTCAGGAATGAAGATAGACAGGGGGAGGCGTCCACCCTGTATTTCTTCCGAACCTGGCGGCTTTACACCACCCAGGACAGTCTTAGATTTCCTTCTACGGTTATTGTGTGTATGGATCCACGGTTAACGTTTTCCCTTCACAGGTTCGATAAAACCCTTGGACTTGCGGTGGGAATTCGGGGTAGACCTCTATTCCCGTTTGGTGCAAACAAACCTATCTGGATAGGGGATAAGAGGATAAGAAGAACAGTTGTGAACGTAGAAACATTTTTTGTTGACTATGTCATCAACAATATGTACTGTGCAGGGTGCCAGGATCAATCCTAGTCGGAGGGAGGCACCGTTATAAAAGCCAGAAAATCACAAACAGGTTGCAGGTGTTGAAGGGTTGCACCGTTGTGATGATGACGAGGCGCACCACGAGTTTGGAGGAGGTGGGCAACCCTTAGGGCAATGAATTTTTCTTGCCTTTTTTCTCCCTAGAATTCAATGTTCTGGCGCAATTCGAGTGCTGGGATGGGCTGTCGCTCGGAAAGTGAAATAGTCCATCCTAATCTAGTGTATCGAAAATATCCAGCCTAAGCGAGACTTGCCCCCCCCCCCTGAACCTACCTGCACCGACGACTTTTCTTTCTTTCCCTCCTTTTTCTTTTTCCTTTTTATCCTAGGGCTGGGATACAGACCGGTAAATAAGGCGCAACATGAGATCTATTCTAGTCGGAAGGGAGCAATCATTTGATTATATCATCCATACCTCACATCCACATTCCTTAAATCTAAACAGAAACCCTCTCAACATGGCACAGCAGCTGAAGCTGTCGTAGATATTTAATCGAGGGGATAGGGATGCGAATAGTAAAAAATGTCCACCTTCGATTAGGATAGGTCCGCAACATGCCCTTCCGTGAGCCTTACATTGAAGAAATCTACTCCTATGAAGGAGTGTCAGTATTGAGTGGCTTTGCAGGACGAGGGAGAGTACTGTGGAGGGCACCTCCACAAAACATGTTTTTTGACGCAAAACCAGAAGAGGGGTGTGCAAATTTCAATGAGCCGCCTAGGATGTGACAGAGCAGGATGACGCAAGGAGAACACAGATTTGGGCAAAGGAAGAGACTCCGAGGTGTGGCCCGAGTTAGGCACTCATGCTAAAATTATTTTTCTTGTATGTTGGAGTGATTGAAACTTAACAACAAGCATAATTTTGCCATACAGACACAAAATCTACACCGTAACCTTATCGCTTATCTTCCCGCTCCTGCAGCTTTATAAAAACGGTCAGTTGTATTCACAAAGTCATTAAGAACTCATTCTCCACGTCGACAATGCCCTGGGCAGCCGCTCCGGTACCAACCTTTGGCCAACGTCATACCATCATCATCATGGGAGCTTACCATTAGGCTGCCAGATGTTCAGAGCACATTTCTGGTGAAATGATACCCGAACAACGAAAAAAAATCAACTGCTGTCGGTATTGGGGAAGTGAGCTTCCAGTCAAAGCAGAGAACAACACATAAGAACCTAACAGGAGCGACATTCGCGATGGAACGACAGCACGTACGCCTAAAAAGATAACTTGCACGTATGGTAGAATCTACCACTATATAATTGACTTAGTTGCAGCGTTGCAGATGACGAGGCGTATTTCACGCAGGGCACAAACCTCTCAACATGGGATGGTGCTGCTGTAGAGGAAGCGCAGCCTCCTGCTTAACGCAGCGGCATATGTGCGCGTTTATAAGCGTTTAGATCCAAAAGGCGGGTCGCGCAACAGGCATTTGGAGCTAGAAGAGATGACACTGTCGTCGTACGACTAGGGGCTGCATTCAGAATTCAACATGGGATGCCGCTGCAGCCGAGGAAGCGCAGCCTCCTCCTGCTTAACACAACGGCATCTGCGCACGCTTCTGAGCGTCTGGATTACAAATGTGGATAACCACTGAATGCAAGGAGACAGTCACATGACATCACTGTTCAAAGGATCTAGATGTGTTCCGCATTGTAATTACCTTATTAGCCCATGTCCTTCCCTCCCAATAGCAAAATGGGTCATCAATACCGTCGATTAGCCGTAAAACAAGATAGCCATTAGACCTAATCACTTGCTGCTGTGGCAATATGCCAGCGCCGGCTCACGTCATCCGAACCGTTGTCATTGGAGCTCGTTCTCGTTGCCCAAGGGGAGTCGGCACCTAGGTTCTGCGCTCTTCAAGCGCAGAACCCGGTTAGGAAAGGGACTCAGGGGTGTGTGATCCAAGCTGTTCGTGTGGAAACTGCTTTTGTCGCTCAGGAGAAGCCCGCAGCTGGAACCAGGCTAGGGAAGGGAGTCCAGAATGTGGTGCAAAAACTCCGCACCGAAGGAGAACTGAACCCCCGACATCCCTTGCATGCGGCACGCCACTATCCACCGCCCCCACGACCCGCTTGCCTCGAGTGCCAACGCGGACATATAAGGCATTGGCATCGAACAGCCACTGGAGGCCGACACGATCCGCGACCCAACAGCAGCAGCCGCATGCTACGGTATCGCGGCTTGATGTGCAAAGCTGCACATCAACCCTCCGACTCTGTGGAGTACATCAGCAGAGCTGATTAGGATCTAATCGTAAGTAAGGCCGTAAAACAAGAATGCATCATTGAAAGTATAATCTTCGCTCGTGATATGTGATTGTAGTGATACGACGCGATAATCTCATTCTTAGAGATGTCTTACTGCAGAGAGCCTTGGGTTCAGTCCCAAGGCGCGGGGGGAGGGGGAGGGAGGCAACTGGCCCGCTGCAGCCTTTTCATGCCTTTATAACTATTTTTCAATAATACGGCCACGGGACCCACTATTTTCACGAGAGGACATCAGGTGAAGATTTTTATATGTTATGTTGTGTGAGTTTATCCTCAAATACTACATATTTACAAGTGACCATGGAGTGGCCCCGCCTTGGGAACGAACCGAGCTTTGCTTGAGGCGATCGGCTGAGAACTGTCAACTCGACCTCCTGTGTAAGGAGCGATTCCTTCTGCAACTGTTCCTACCACAACTTCGACGAGCTACATAAATAGTTCGCGGTACAACAGTAAGAATGAAAAACGCGCAGCATATCTCTACGGTTAGTAGGACAACACTGTCACATCGTGCTCAATATCAACTTTCCTTAAATCTGAATTCAGTCATGAAAAAGAGGCAACAACGTTGCTATGCTGAAACTGCCTAAACGCCTCCACTGGCTCATGCTTACTGGCAGAAACCCTCAAAAGTCAGCACCTCAACAAAACAGCGAAGATGATCACGAACACGAGGAGCAACTTACTCGGACAACTTTGGCCAATCTGGCATGACTTTAATCGAGTGAGAAACCTATCCCTCAAGTTGTCTGTAAAGGCTTTCACTAGAACAGCGTCACGTCCAGCGGAACGCACTGAACCCACGTTTCTAGTACGGCCATACAAGTGAGCGGTCTCGAAGACCGTGCCACACCAACTGAGGCTGACTCACACACAGCAGAGCCATTAGAGCTATCACCTACAATCACTGAGGAGGGTTCATTCAACTAACTAATCCGCTTCATGAAGCACAATAACTGAAGCACCTCAAAGGTCCATAGAACAGTCGCAGAGAAGAAATTGCTGCGGTGGATGCTCGGAGTTACCCGCTTGAATGGGGCTTACAACGACGCCATGCCGCAAAGCTTCGGTGTCGCTCCGATAGTTGAGAAATTGTTAGAAGCTCGTCTGCCATACTTGAAACGCGGAGTCCGGAATCAAGAAAAACGCAAAGAAAAAAATCGCGATGACGATTAGCTTTGCGCATCAAACCTTGATCCAGAACTCGCCCGCCTGAACGCGATGTGGACGTCAAAATTGAAAAGCCGAATTATTTTTAGGCCAAAAAAATTGCTCTCCTTAGACAGTTCCCGCGCCAACAATACCCGTTCTTCGGATTCCCGCATTGAGTAAGAATGGGCACGTGAGTCTGTCGACAGGAACCCTCAGCTCCTTTCAACTTCTCTTAGCACTGGCGGAAGAGATCGTTCTCGTTATTCTAGTGAATAAGAATAAGAATAAAAATGTGAGGACAGCTGAACCTTGATGGATGTCTGGACACCTTCATCTGGAGAAGGCTGTCGTTTCTGAGTGTCAGACATGACGGCGAACATTATCAAGCCACTGCGGTACGTATAGACATCAATTAATTCGGAACAGCAGGCTCTTAGTGAGTGCAAGGCTAGGCAAATCCGCACGTTGAAATAACATTCGTGAAGCTCGACCTCAAACAACACCTAAAGGGTGCGCCATGCATTCTACATTGATGTAGCATCGAGAAATCGTGTTTGTCCTATGCAGTGACCGACTTATATTGTGTTAGGGGCAAACCAGCGTGTAATCTATCCTTCCGAGATAAAAATGATTCCAGCATTCCAGCACTGGAACCCTAAACGATTTATAGTTATAATTGCCTGGTCACTAGAATGCTACTTTCTTCTGGGGTCCTTTGATTGCTGCTTGTTGCCGCCGATTCGAACCAGACCAAGGCTATTATGAATCCTTTTGCCGGTACTCAGTCCAGAAAAAGGAAAAATGCCTGCGTCTCAAAGACCTCCAAATGCAATCAGAAGGCTGTCAAACAATTTCAGAGCGTCGGTGGGGGTTCATTATAGTGACGAGAGGGAGAAGGGCAACACCTGTACGGAACCCTACAATACCGGCCTTATCTCTTGATTTTTAGGCGAGAAAAAACGCAAAAACCACATTTTTTCGCTGCGTTTTGGAAGTGCTTTTCAAATTGCGTGATTGAAATAGAAGTTCGGTATCTGAGATAGGCAATGATGTATCCGATGAAGGAAAAACGCCCAGCAAATCTCAAAAACGTTTTCTCGATGGCCTACATATATTCTGGCCGGCGCGGCGGACCCGCCTCTCGCGGAAATTAATACCTTACACCCACACCCTGAATAGAGCTCATCGTAGCAAAATTATTTAGCATTTACGCGTTTTTCACGCGTTTTTCAGATCATCGAATAGGTCATTCGACGTTGATCCGAAATAACGAATTTATTTTGAGAAGCATGCAGCTTGAAGAGCGCTATCAAAAGGTGACGGAAAAAGCATTGCGATTGCGATCTGCGATTTTTTTTCGCCCAAAGACAAAAAGGTGCGGCCGGTTTTGAGCATTCACTCTGTCAAATAAAATGCTTCAAGTGTAGACGTCTTCGATCAAAATGTTCCTGGTTTGTTGAGTTCGTATCGTTTTACAAGCCTGAGGATGGTACATCTAATATTCAAAAGGTCATAGAGATCGAAACCCATGGCCTGCATGGTGCATGACTACAGTCCCGATCAAGCTCTTTCTTTACACGAACTACAGCAGACGTCATGGAGTGACGCCATACTATGAAGCACGTCTGCGCGCTGTAGAGTAGCTGAACGATAAACGCTGGAATAAATCTGGAGGGTTTTTTCACCCCTTCCTTCTTTTGAAGTTGCTCCCTGTCGTCAATTCGTTTCTCCTGCAAACGGATCGACAACGAAGGAAACAGATGGTAAGGAGCAAGGTCGGATGAATACGGTGTGTGGGCCAGAACATGCTGCCTGTATGACGTACCCTCATCTACCACTGACGTGGTGATGCATTGGCGGCTTTGCTCACGCGTGGCTGGGTTTATAGCATCTTGCCCTTAGCAGTATAAACAAATGATTCACTCCCTACGAGTAAGGTGTGCGATAATGCGTAGTACATATGACCTTTTCAGGGGTATCGTTGCAAAAAAGGTGGCACATTCCAAAAGATCTACACCCCCCCCCTTATCCCCTTAGCCTTTATACTCTTGTGGTAGGTGAATTATAATTTTCCAAAGAAATAAGCTAGTAGGTTTGTCAAGTCGAGAATTCATTTTGACCTTCTTGAGCCTAACTGGCAAACGCTTTATTTCGATTTTGACGCAACAACCTGCTCTGAAAAGCGACCTGTTTGCTTTGAAAGGTGTACGGTCTGATGTCAAAATGAGTGACACCACGAACAGTTATAAGCAACTTTGCACACATTCTTAGTGACCCGCACCCCTCAATTAGGAAGGCAACAACACTTTCTCCAGCCACTTCCAGGGCCAGGCTCACGATAAGATGGCTTCCCGAATCATTTCGAACTCGTTAGATCGATTGTACGGAACTAGGATATTTCGTCAAGAAATGAAGTGCAATGACAGCTTCATCTCCAAGCAGAATAAGTAGCGAACGCTCATTGACGCAGGTGTT
The DNA here is from genome assembly GCA_947396885.1 of Heligmosomoides polygyrus polygyrus. Classification (NCBI taxonomy): domain Eukaryota; kingdom Metazoa; phylum Nematoda; class Chromadorea; order Rhabditida; family Heligmosomidae; genus Heligmosomoides; species Heligmosomoides polygyrus. Next base: position 72,373,146 of record OX377205.1, on the reverse strand, counting down.
TAGAAGTTTAAACGACAAGAATTTCCACAGTAACTGTGTAGAACCACACGGAATCTGAATTCCTTTATTCTTCTTCAATAACAGCCATAACAGCATGACTAGCGAAACCATGAGCCAGATCTGGCAGCTGGAACACATCGACAGGATCACCCACATTTCGAGTGAATTATGTAAACTCGATTACCAGAGGTACTGAACGATGCATTCAATGACAATGAAACCGTAATAGAACGCAAGAATGCAGTAAATGTCTCAAATCCAACAACATCGGCGTGTCAGCTAACAGACTTTCGTTTCCCATCCTGGCGACGTTAGTTCATGTTCAACGCTGGAATAAAAACTAATAAAACATAGCCAAGATAAACATGCTATAGCCATACATCCAAAGGACAGGGGAGTGAACACGAATGTGAGCAGTATACTGAACGAATGACTCGGGTAGGATCTTCTACATCAGAATGCTTTCTTCCACTTTTTTGACAGAAAATAATACAGAAGAACTGAGATCATGAGCAAAACACGGTCAAAAACTGGAATTTTTGGACAGGAAATACAGCATTTCACAAGTCGCTCGGTTGGCAAATTGTCAAATCTCCTTTCGTCTTACATCGGAACGCTTACGGGAAATAATATCTCCCGTTGTAATTCCGAATGTCGAGGCCAATAAAACGGAGCGGAGTGGGTCTCCCCATACAACAGCCCTGAATCAGGAGACTAGGCACAGCTACACCTGCCGCGACAATTCGCTCCGAAAAATGCTGAACATTTGACTCGCAGCGAAAGCTGATGCGAATGTAGTACATTTAACGGCACTATTGTACTTTCAGGACGACCCCAGCAGAGGTCGAGGAGAGGTCGAAAAATACGAACATTTCGAGAAACAAACTTCGCCTAGGAGGGTTATTCGGGGTGCATAGGAATGTGACATCCGTTTTTAAAATTTCGGCCGATTGCGATAAGTTACGGTAGCCACGAGTACCTATGGTCATGGTCATCGATCTAGCCCAAACTTCGTCTGTGGAGGTTATCTAGGGAGCTGATCACGAATGTGAAAATCTTTTCAGGTATTACGCCGGAGTACGGTGGATTCGTGATTAGCACCCCAGATAACCCCTTCAGACGAAGTTTGGACGAAATCGGTGACCATGAACTTAGTCACCCGTACTTACCGTAACCTGCCGTGATTGGCCGAAATTTCAAACTTGAATGTGAAATTAGTGATCAGCACCCCAAATAACCGCTATAGACAAAATTTGGACTGAATCGGTGACCAAAATCTTGGTGGTGACTACAACCTTGGCCACCTGTACCCACCGTATTCGGCCGATATTTCAAAAATGGATATCACATTCGTGAAAAATGCCCCAAATAACACTCCTGGGCGAAATTATAGTGACGATATACTGCACCTGATGTCAGTGCAATGATGTCAGCAAGCTTCCTCTGCACATCTGTGAGTCGGCCTTCGACCTCGGGTTCGTGCTGGGGTATTCTGTGAAGGATTCCCTAAAATACCTGGTGATGCTCGAGTTTAGAAGGTATCATAAGGATTGTTGAACTCACCAAAATATCCATGAGGACAACGCTGGAGACCGCCACAACCACAGTCACGACAGCATCCGCTGAGTCGAAGATCCACACCAGGAAAACATGCAGTGCATACGGACCAGTGGCAGGAACAACGTTGCAGAGGAGAAGCACTGGCGCAGCTCCAGGGGTCGCAACACGAATGACTATGAGCGTAGTTCGAAGCCCGATGTTGTGGTGGGGATTTGGGCGGAGAACGACGTCTTCGCCTTCTCACCATATGAGGTGGTGGCACGGCTGGCGTGTGCATTCTTTCGAAGGAGATCTCATACTCCGCTTCGCTTCTGCTGTACAGCGACACAAAGCTCTGTCCCCTGGTGAACGCCATCAACTCGTCGGCATTCTTCACCTGCGCAAGCTCGTCGACATCCTCCCTGATGTAGTACAGAGTGCCGGGCGAGATCTTCAGCTTCTCAAGGCTCTCAATGAACCCTCTATACAACTCGTCCTTGTTCTTGTAGGTGACCGCGAACTGTGGGATGCTGTGCTGACGTAGCGTGAACTTGGCGACGTGCAGCCCATCTGGGCTTCTGGACCTTTCTCCCTCCTTCTGAATTTCGTTTTCGGCGGGAGCAGGGGCGTAGAGCTGTATCGTAGGCCCAACACTGGATATCAGATCCATGTCGTAGATATTCCTGATCGGCAATCGTTGGCCCGTTTCGCTGTATATCAGGCGGACCTTATCGCGGGGAAGTCCAAGCTTCCTCAGTTTCTCCTCAAATTTCCAATACAGCTCGTTGTTGTCGTTATAGCTGATGGTGAATGTAGTTGGAGTGTGGAGATGTACTTTGACCGCCAAGGAGTTCTCGTCTCCAGCCGTAGGTTGCTCAACAGTCACCTTAGCTGGTTCAGAAGACGGCAGCTCGGTTGACTCCTCAGCATGGACGGACTGCTGGCTCATGGTAGACGGACGCAGGCGAATATCTGATATTGGATCGGAATGCGAACTGTACGGCAGCAGTTTTCGAAACGAGAAGAAGGGCGGGAGCTGAACAGAAATCGATGGCGATGATGACTCAAACGGTTGAACAGAGATCTTTTGCACTCATGCTATGACCCTTGCCTGCGCCAAAATTGAAAATCGTTCATTCCCTCCCAAAGCTGCAGAAGCAGAACTTCTTCGTCCTCGTGAAAGCCAGTGAAAGCCAACATTAGACAGGTTATTCTGCAGAAACATACCAGGGTAAGCCCAGGCAGGCTTGGCAGTTGTAGCAGAGCGCATTTGAATGCCGATGTAGTTTTTGAGAACAGCGATAGAGGTACGATTTTCGAAAGGCCCAAATTTTTCTCGTCGTGGAGAATACAGTTCCATATAATGTTAAAGTTTGGGCCTTACCCATGTTTTGAAAACGCTCGTGAAAGCGTTATAGAAATTGCAATCCTGATTTTTCCTGAGGAACGTTCTTCCGCAAAATCTGGTCTTCGAAAAATGGGTAATCAAAGAAGTGCTCGCATTCAGACAAGCGTTTGGAATGAGCCATGCACTCAACTTGCTCGTGATGTCACCTAGGGTGCGTGTTCGTGCTATGGAACTCTATCTACAGTGAAATGCGATGTAGAGCCAAGAAACATATCAGTGTCACTCTCCTAACCCCTGGACAACTTGGCCCAAATATTCCAACCCCAAAACCTTTGGAATGCTACCTGAAACTGATCTGCAGTGCATGCGAAGCTGCCACCTCTTCTCCGTTGCACATCAAGTTACCAAGTGAGCAACTTCCCTCCGGAATATTCACTCACCGAATGACCCATGCTATGACCTACGATGCGTTGCTACCTGATTCAAGAATTGGGAAAGAGTCTCCCGACACCTCCTCGTAATGCTGCGCAGAGGAGCCCCTGTCGATACCGCGTTCAGTTCTTCGAGGTTTCTTCGAAACTAGGGAAGTGGTCAACCAACAGATCCGGCTGGAAGGGAAAACAGCCACAGCTTTCACTGAGCACGTGTGCAATCTTTCCCAGGTTCGGCATGTGTTATACTTCGGCGACAGTGTTGCGCGATTAGAAAGGCATAGACACTGCGTAGCACTCGCCTGTCGCCGAAGTATAGCATATGCCTTCTATTCGTCGAAGCCTATCGTTGGGGCGTGGTAGCACAATGGAGGGCGCTGTTGCGGCCGGCTGTTGCGTGACACGATTCCTAGGCTCCTAGTTCGGATTTTTCCCTGGCCAACAAAGCCATCCATCACTCTGATGAACTTGCACCATCTTGTCTGGGAAGAACCGAGTGATCACACTGACTCGACCATTGACTGTCCATTTTAAGTCGCTGTATAGGCAAAATACTTTTGACGTTGCCTCCATGATATTCCATATAAGTAGAACGCGTGGCGCATTCCCGAAAGGGATTGATTAGCGCCGATCTTTATTCTTTAATCTTGTTAACCTGTCCTGATATATCTTAAGGTACTTACTACCTACGATTGTAGAAATGCTTGAAGGCAAAAACTGCTATGGTGACATTTCTTAAATATTTTGCACAAATAGAGTTCAAATCATATATTGAATAACTAGAGGTGTTTCTAACAACCTTGGCATTCATGGAACAAAGCAAAAAAATGTGTGAAGTAAAAAGGTAAGTAGAATGTCTGATGAGGAAGAACAAAATGTCGTTGATCTACTGCTTTTTCATCACTCAATATGTCCTTTTCACCAGCAAAGGTGGTGTCCATTCTCCTCGCTGAACCTGAGGTACCAGAGTAAATAAAAATGTCACCATAGCAGTTTTTTGCCTTCAAGCATTTTTACAAACGTGTATGGTTGTTTTCCCGGCTATTTAATCAGACACGTGTCATAATTTAGAACGAAAGGTCATTTCGAAGATAAATTATGATTTGCAAAAAAACGGCCAGCAGCGGGAACCGAACCAATGACGTCGCGCCCCACGAGAGTGAGCACTATCCCTGCGTGACTCACCACTCTCGTGCCCGGTGCGTCGCACAGCCAACCCGTGGTGAGGCCCCCGATTTCAGCAGGTCATAACTCGCTCAGGAGTTTCATTTTGCAATCTTGACACCCATATTCGTAATCAGCATTCCGAGCTCTTTCTAATGATCCTGGTCTCAACTTGAAGTTCCATGGGAGGATGAAACCCTTCCCTATAGCAGGCTTGGGTCCGCATTAGGACTGCACATTCTCGTAGAACAATCATACAACACTGTTTCTGAGCACTCCTCCGCCGAGGAGAGCGCAGATCTAGTCAATGGAAGGAAGCATGGGATCTGCCTGATCCAATTCACCCGTTCTGGAACGCTGGTTGGACGCGGGCACAAGGTCGCCACGTACTAGGAGAGGCCGAGAATGTGGTGACAAAACGCAATCAATTGGTTCAGTGACGTCAAAAGCAACCAGACTGCTAATACCAGCGCACGGTACTGGTCACAGAGCAGGAGCTTAGGAGCTTACTCAACGACATGGCTCTGACGACTGATCGCAATAGACCGTCACATGAAGCAGGTATCTATGGTTAGTGTTGAAGCTCCCGAAGTTTGCGAATGGGTAGGGCGGACAAGCAAGTTGGATTAGTGACCCTACATATACACAACAACCGAGCTGACCTCCAAATCAAAGGAGAAAAAGCATCTTTTACAATTGCCAGTAACAAAAAGGGGAATGCAAGACCCCAATCTCAGAGCTTCAAATCTAGCAGTTCCAGCCGGAAACAAAGGCGCAGGCAGAAATTAGAGTCAGAGTCTAGTTACGCCCTACTGGCCTACTCGAAAAGGTATTCGAATGACTTTCATTCGAACTTGAGTATCCGAATCGAATATTGAAGAAAACTCCAGTATATCCGAATTTGATTGCTCGAAACATTCTGGGAGAATAACTGTGGCCAGCAGAGCGTGAGGTGTCTTGACACAGCCGGTGCTTCGATTGCCTGTCCCCTCCTTTGCCTTGCACCTTGCATACTCGGCTGGGCATACACCAGTACCTAATTGCTTTTTGCTGCCAACTTTCCCGTGAGCGAATTTCAGCTGTTCTACTGACGTTCAACAGGAGCTGCTTTTGCAAAGAACCACAATGGTAACACGATATGGAAATAGCGCTTGAACGCTAACAAGTATCTTGAAGAATAAGAACGCACCGAAGGCAATTCGTTTATACTTCCTCGCCACAAACCTGCCAAATAACAGAACAAAGACTAATCGGATGAGAGTGATTGAGGTGCTATCACTTAAGCAAAATACAGAAAAAACAACAACGAAGAACTGGTCCAAGCCTGGAAAGGGGTCCACCTCCATGTTCCTCCATAAATCTTGGCGATTTGTCCAAAAAGTTCGAAAGTGAAAGCGCCTATGCATACACATTATAACCGAAGGTGGCCGTTTTGACTTCGGTAAAGCTGTCAGATGTGGAAGAAATACATTGCGGACCACTCTTTCTGGATTTGCATAGACAACTAAATTCATACACTGGGACTGATTGATTCTATTGATTAAATGGCATCAGCGATCTAGATCACGTAGTATTGATTGGTTGACACATATGACACCTGTTCCCAGTCAGCGAAGAGAGCGACGGTGGGGGAGGGGTCTCCTCACAGCGATCGCTTGTTTTTGGTCGATTTGCATGTTTTGCAGTGCGAGCAGTGACTTCAATCAAGGGCTATGAACAGGCACTATGATGGAGCAAGCAAGAGCATGGTAGGCCACCGAAACCATCACAGACAACACGAAATTATCCGTGCATAAAATAAAAGGAGGACCCTATTGCTACCGATCAATATCTATCTGACACGTTGTTGAGCGGGAAAGTTGGGACTAGTATTAAGGTTACCAGAAGTGAATTGCATGCAGCAACGCAGAGAAGGTTAAGGGAAGAAGACGGAAGGCAAAGAATTTACTGAGAATGACAACCATGACGCCTGTGACCATGGCAACCACAGCAAGAACGGCAGCTGAGACACGGATCTGTTGGAGGATATCTGGACTCATAGAGTGGATAGGAAGGATTACAACAGCAACAAAAGGCAGATTCAGTAAGATGTGAGGAATGGCGACGATCAGGGGAGCTGACGGAGGAGACGAGACTTGGTGAGCGACGTCGGCTCTTCCTCTGCTTCGGACGACGGCCTCCAGACGTCTCGAGCTCCTCACGAAGAGCAGCTGCATACAGCGTCACATGTGGAAAACAGTACACGTTGCTCATCGCATGCGCGCAGAAGGCAAAGTCGTCAAAACCGTCGACCCACTGGCGGTCGCCTTTGTAGTCCATCCAGTAGAGCTGGTCACGCGGAATTCCGAGCTTCTTGAGCTTCCGCTTGAACTTTTCGTAGAGCTCGTGCTGGTCTTTGTAGCGGATGGAGAAAAGAGCAGGGTACCGGGTCGTCACCGTGACGTGGACGGTTCTGCAGCCCTCAGCAGGCCGCTGCTTGGTGGATTCCTCGGCTTCTGCAGGCGACGGCTCCGCCATGGTCAACAGAGGAGAAGCGACAGGCAGGTGGCAGGTGAGCTGGCGACTCGTGGGGAAGTCGGATGGGGGCCGAGTACGGCGCAGCGACGAATCGATCCCGATGAATGGTGACTCATCGAGGGCTGGGCGGCTGGAAGTGCAGCGGACCTTCCCGCAATGAACAGTCATGGCCGTCCGTTGCGAAAAAACAAGTTGCTCTCGGATATCCTCATAAGACCTGATGGGGAGAGCATCCACCTGAGCTGCGCCAGCTCGTCGACACCGCTTGCAGTCGCTCAAAACGCCACACTTGAGCTATCCCTCGGATTCCGGCCGTTAATTAAGACTAGTGAGAACGCGGCGCAATATGTGGGGAACAGGGGTGTATACTTAACGGTCAAATTTAAATTTATCTAATTAACGGCACTTTTTGTTAAAATTTGGCTTAACGACTAGACGGAAATTTTCAAGGGCTTCACGGAATTTTTAGCGGAACTTTTTCTCAATGAGTTTGTCACCTTTCCTCTTAGTCTCCATTAATATTAGGACTGCTCCTGAAAAACTGTAGAAATCAGCAAAAATAAGCAAAAACAATCCGTTCTATCAGGCCCGTAAATAGCGAAAGAACATGGCGCTTCAGTGTCAATCTGCTTGACTTACATTTAGTGGCTTGCTCTCGTAACGTCAGGCACGGCACGCGAATTCTTAATTATTTTCATTTTCATTATATTTTTAATACCTTCTATGGCGCATTTGAACAGGGCGCGTGGAGCGCAGTCGGAGGAGGCGTCGGCTGTCGCCTGCACCCGATACCAGGTTCCTGGGTCGAATTTCCCGCCCAGGCCAACCAAGCCTTCCATCCTTTCGAGGTCGGTGAATTGGTACCAGGCTTGTATGGGAAGGATAAAGCACTGAATTGTACATTGGCTGGCCACCGCAAGTCATTGTATGGCCAAATACGCATTCAACACTCCTCCCACGACATCCCGTAGAAGTAGAATGCGTGGCGCATCCCAAAGAGGATTGAATAACGCCGTCCTTTATCCTTTTATCTATGGCGCATTTGAAATTTTGGAAATAAAGCATTTGCGAGCTAGGAAAGCTCTCCACCGAGCCCCCAAAAACATCAACGAGTCCACTAAAATACTGGTCTGCCCCCTCGTAGGATTTATTGGACATGGCGCTGCTTATACCAAAGCACTTTTGCTCGCCACCTGGAACAGTGGAGGCGGAGAGAAGTTTTCGGCTACTGGCCGTATTTTAAACGATGTTCGAAAAACGATAACAAAGAAAATTTTGGAAAGTTACTTTTCCTGAGCGCTTGCATTCCACTGACGGATTTTTTTATTGTATTTTAATGAGTTATTCGGTACTTAACGGGCTGGTGTTCGCATAGAGATTTTACATACATAGTCGAAGAACTGTTCCTCGAAGCGGTTTCGCACAGAACACGGAAAGGGAAGGAACTCCGGGGTATGCCTGGTCTAACATACATTTGACGATGCATTTCGGATGCAGGCAGCAGTCCATGAAGTACCGCTCTTTTGAACGATAATTCAGTATTTGTTCTTCTTCAACACTCTGAAGATAATTTGATGCTCAGAGCTGGCTTATTTTGCTGTCCAGTCGTTGTTGATAGTGAATTGTTTCTGTTACATTGTGGTAAGTTACGTTATTTTCATTGAACTTTAGTTCTTGACCTGTTGGAGTTGGAACACACGTTTTTCATGATTTCTTCATTTAAGATAATAGTTCGCAGCTAGTTGTATTTTGTAACCGAATTTAACGATCTACCGGAAATTTAACGAAAAATTCCGTTAAGAAATCGCCAAAAAATGTTAAGGTCCGGAATTTTGTGTGCACTCCTGGTGAGGAAGGGAGCAGTCTTATAGTGATGACTTTTTCTTACTTCTTCACTGCTCTCCCTTCTGAGCTTACAGTGTCCCTGAATGTAAGGGTCACACCTAAGGCTGATCAAAGTAGGGTGGGCTCTGCTCACGTACTAACAAGGGAACTGTCTGAACGGTACGCCGGAACGGCAAGAACGAGTACTATAGGGAGAATCCCCGTCCTCCAAATAGTAGCAGAACATGTTTTGTTTTTGCCGAATCCTTGAGGCAAACGAGTACGAGGGTGTAATCGTTAAGGGTCCGCAGAGCGAGCTCTTCACGGCAGCGCAAGATCGCTGACGAGGACTGGGTGGCGTAGTGGTAGAGAGCACGCCTCATGTTCGTGAGGTCTAGGGTCCGGTTCCCATGCTACGTCGCGTTTTTGCACTTTTACCATAGTATCGGATTTCCATGGAGATTTCCATATCTGAACTTGTTTTTGGAGCTTGCTACGGTAAGATGTTTTTATTGCTTATTATTTGTCGACAGCTCGTAGCTCACCAGCAATCTCCGAAATATGCCAAATGCGATTATATATGACCCTTAACATTACACCCTCGTACTCCTTTGCCTCAAGGATTCGGCAAAAACAAAACATGTTCTGTTACTATTTGGAGGACGGGGATTCTCCCTATAGAACTTATTCTTGCCGTTCCGGCGTACCGTTCAGACAGTTTCCTTGTAAGGCAACAAAATGAACTTTTGGATTGATCACCATAGGCTGGAGCTCACTCCAGAAAGGAAACTTTTCCTCACTAGAACTTGCTATTCAGAGAAAACGCTTGGCGAGGTGGGCCACGTTAAACAATTGGGGGCCGAAAGTTATATAGTCTATTTATTTGGCACTATTACCATATGTACACTTTTCCCAACTCAACAGTAGCTCAGACCCCCCCCCCCTATCTTGTAGAAAACCAGTACTGCGAGAATTAGTGAAAAACACATTTTCAACATCATCTCGGTTGCTGACATCAACATCAATGCCGACTTCTGTGCAGACCTCAAAGAATAGTTTTTGTGAGGCCTGGACAGAGGTCGGCATTGAGGCTCGCTTAATTAGGTCATCTCGGACTTGAAAATTTTAAAAGTCTGCGAAGATTCTCATGCCATTGGGTAGATCATGTTGTTCTGACTCCAACAATGTGCATTTTATTGTACATAATCGAATTTGAAGATAGTTTTAGCAAAGCGGCGGAAACTACGGATTAATCCGATTAAAGGCCGCCACAGACTTCTGCGGCGCCGCTCGGCGGCGCCGCTGCCCTATGCTTAACCATAGGGCAGAGATGCAGAGCTCGCCTCCAGCGGCGCCGCCAGCGGCACCGGCGGCGTCGCTGGCGGAAATGACTTGAATCATTCCACCCGGCGGCGCCGCTCCAGCGTCTGTCTGTCTGCGCTCTGCGCTCTGCCCTTTCGCGGCGGGATCCAGAGCGGAGACGGTCGATGCGGGCGCGCGATCGTCATCGGGGCGCGTTATTGTTAAGCACCAGTCGGTCCCCACTAGAAACAGTACAGTACCTCGCCGTCACCGCTCCCACTGATGATGAGTCAAGCCGCTGAGCGGTGCCGCCGGTGCCGCCGGCCGGCCAGCGGCGCCGCAGAAGTCTGTGGCGGCCTTAATTCCGCGTTTTGGCGTATGTTTACCGACGGTTATTTAGTTGATCAAATGGGAAGTTCTTCGAAGCTATGCATTAAACTCAAATCCTGCTCATTTTCAAGAGCGCCCCTGGATACCTGAGTGGGGCACGATAGTTCGGCAGTTGCCCTCGAGGGATTAAAACGTGTTTTCAGACCATTTCGGTAAAGGCAATAATCATTTATTAAATTGCTGTTAGATTTTGGAAAACGGGTCTTATGGTTAGACGCCTCTGCTGGAACTCAGGACAAACCCACGAGATCGCCTTTCGTTGATCCTGATGCACCACGTGTTTTAGGAAAACTAACGAAGAAATTTTAGATGTTTTCCTTTTTCATCGCGTGAATTGGTGAAAAGGTTTTACAACGGAACGGAAGACGCAATCAATCGCAGGTCACCTTCACTACTCCGCTGTGGTGATCCGCCACTTAGCGAGTCTAGACGATGTTTCACACAAATTTCGGTTTCGTGCGCAACTCGACCCAATTTCTACTTTACTACATCTTGCGCGACCGTTTGCCATTTAGAATGTGAGGCAGCTGCAGATTGAGCTACAACAATGCCGAGTGGCAACTCACGACTGTTCGTGGACCGACTGTGGGAGTTTCCAAAACGAGAGACAGGAGCTCTGTAGGTTGCTATTCAGAAGCTACAGCACTGTCGACACCTTACTTTGCCATAAAAAATAAGTGCGGTTGGAGGTAACCGCTACATTCAGAAGGTATAGGAGTGTGAAGAGGAGGAACGAAGAGTTAGAAACCGTTTATACTTCCAACGCGATTCGAACGGAGCGATGCGTCCCAACTCACCGAGCTGTTTTGGACGACGATTTGCACTCCGAACAGACGACGACGCGGTCAAGCGATTGAGCGCAATTGCGTACCTGCACACGCGTAATTCTGCACACAATTACGTGTGTGCAAGTACGTCTGCAAAGGGCAAATGGAAGAATAGTAGAATGTCCCAATCCACCGCTATCAGCCGTATCGTGATCATTTCGAAAGCGACGCGATTCATTCCGGCCTGGTGGCGTCGACGCTGAGCGACGTCATCAACCAATTTGGCCTCTATACATGGCATCGCACTGCTCGGCGATGGAAGTATAACCGGGACCTATACGGCGTGACACTCGCAGGGCAACCAGTGCACAATGGATGGTACCATCTTGGACTCTTTCGACGCCTAAGAGGACAGCGGAGGGCATTCCAAAGACAGAGCCAAAATAAAATCGGCTACGTGTCCAGGCCCGCGCACCCCTTTAACTCTATACAACAAGCATTTGCATTAAACATCAATACAGCTGCTTTACTTAGCCCCCTTTTCTGAACGTAGCAGATTCTTTAGGATGCAGAAATCACGCTCGATAGGCGGCTCTGCCAATTCACCCCCTCGTCAAAGATTCAAATCGCGAGAAATCTCTTTTACCCATAGAACAGGTAGTTTGCGCTTGAAAATGCTTAACACCTCCAGTTTCTCTAAACAGCGGGACAATTCAGAAGCCACGCGGCATGTTCGTTCCCTGAAATTGAAATTGGTTGAATGCTTAACACCTCCAACTATTCCATCGTACGTGCTTGTGTTCTCTTTTCACTATGTTTAATTCATGCGATTGTTGTGTTCGTCTTCTTTTATTTACGCCGGCATAATAAACATAAGCACAAACACAAACATAGTGGGCTCATTAACATTAGCAGTGGTTAATCGTTTTAAGCACCGCAAGTCAAAAATATGCATTCAACGAGCCTTCAAATACCACGCACAGATATACTGCGTGGCGCATCCTAGGAAAGGATCGCATAGCGCCGCTCCTCTGCCTTCACCCTCAAAATGTCATCCGTAAGTACGCCACTGCTCACACAGACCTGCTTTTAGCGCTGTTGTAGACCTCCGCCTTCATTTTGCCTGACCTCAAAACCTCTCAATTATTGGTCTCTGGCTAACCTTTGCCCGCATTAGTGTTCGACGAAGGAATCGCCCACTGACGCGACCTCTACAACCCCTCAACAACTTTCCGCGCGACCTCTTGTGCTGCTCGGTTCTTTCTCTTCACCCTGTCCCAAAACCCTCATTCGGTGTGTCGGTGCTATGTGGTTGTTGAAAAAAAACCTAGGTTCCGTCCCATCTGACCAATACGAGCAAATTCCTTGAATTATTACATAACTCTCGCTTTGAGGAGAGTTGCGTAATAGAGTCATTCGATGTGACCTCACTTTATACAAACGTCCAAAATGAACAAGCCCTGCAAGCACTATCTGAAATGTTGGATTTGCATGTCAGGAGCATAAACACCTTTGGGCTCACAAAAATTCACATCATGACCCTAGTCAAGGAATGTTTGCGCTGCAACATCTTTAAATGGTCAGGCTCGTATTATTCGCAACTAAAAGGACTAGCCATGGGTCAACGATTAGCACCGGTTCTCGCCGTCTGCTTTATGGGTAGGATTGAGCAGCCGGTGCTTGACCGCTCACCGTTAATGTACTGCAGATACATAGATGATTGCTGTATCGTAACATCGACACAGTTCGAAATGGATGAGTGTTTCAGGTTACTGAACGAGCAATCTCAGTACATTAGGTTTACTCGGGAGACACCGAATAATGGTTGGCTCGCCTATCTCAACACGCAAATCAAAGTGTCCGGCGGGGAAGTTAGCGTGAAATGGTACCGCAAACCAAGCTCTAAGAATATCCTGATTCATGCCAGGTCTGCACATCCTACTTTTGTGAAACGAGCTGTTGTAAGCAACATGTTCCGAACGGCAGTAAAGATGTGTACAGGGCCTAATGAACGACAAGAGTCATTGCGATTAGCTGCAAATATAGCCGTCTCGAATGGCTACGCGGTATCAGGCCACCAACGAAGATCTCACAATAATAGTCGAGATCGACCCCGTATGGATAAGATGCCTCTCGTTCTTCCTTTCATCTCCGACAGAGTTACTGCTGACATTCAAAGAGTTCTTGTTACAGCGCAGCTGCAGGACGATGTTGTCTTGGTGAACGTTCCTGGGGACAGTATCAGACGGCAGCTGGTCCGAAATAGACTCTATGACAAGCAGTGCATGTCGGAGAGCTGCGTTATTTGCCCGAACGGTAGTTTTGGAGATTGCTCAAAGATAGAAGCAATTTATCAAATCGAGTGTTTGAGCTGTAACGCAAAATATATTGGGGAAACGGGAAGAGCTCTGGCGGTTCGCATAAAAGAACATTTAGCCAGCAAAAGACGTGGATTGCAATCCAGCCCACTTGGCAGACACAGAATTGATGCGCATGACGGGAACGACTACGAGGTGAAATGTACAATATTGGCCATTGAGAATGATATCTCAGCACGAAAAGCTTTGGAAGCATTCTGGATTTTTACGAGAAATCCAGTAATGAACAACCGAAATGAGTGTCTAGCCGTAACAAGTGACTTCTTGCCGTTTGTGCCTCATTGTGAACTGTAGAATGATCAGAGAGCGGTGTCCGCAGTGTGGTTCGTTCGCCTCTACTGGTCGCAGGGCGAACACATGCCCTCAACGGTGGACATTGGTGAGTTCGTCCTCTCATTTGGTCTCTTCGAGTGTTTGTAGAAGTAGGTCGAAAATGCTAGAGTGGTTGAGGCGCTTGGTGGGGTAGAGCGCAAATCTAACTTTCACACCATGTTTAGGCCTCTGAAGACGACGGAACGTCGAAACGTCAGGCCCTGCTGAATAAAATTGTCCACCTAAGAACCTCGTGTGGCACAATTATACTAACAGAAACTGTATACATTTTTTGAGACACCCTGTATATGACAATGTGTGTTATACTCCTTGTTGCATGGCCTGGTCGTACGGTAGAGAAGGTGAATGCAGAGTCTCGGGAGCGGTGTACGTCATAACTTGCAGTCAATGCATCGAGGAATACATCAGTGAGACGGGCAGGGCTCTTTGGGACAGAGTGAAGGAGCGCGTGGATGTACTGCATAGGGGTAAGGCCTCCTCTACTTTGAGGGAACACAGGCTGCCAAGTCATAGTGGCACAGTGAGATAGCGGTGACGATCCTGGTGCGTGAGTTCGACATCGCAGCACGCAGAACCCTGGAGGCGCTGCGGGTTGCGTTTAAGAATCCCGCGATTAATAGGAAAGAAGAGCAGGTGACCGTAATCCAGGACCTGGCTCCATTTGCAGACTTTGCTGGCTTGACTCTGGAGGGCGCCAGCCGGAGGGTCGCTGAGAGGCCGATCCAGAGGAAGATCCTCCTTCAACCAAGTCGTTCCACATCCCACAGTGGCCAACCAGCCTTTCAGCTGCTTCCGTTAGGTCAGTCGGGTTGCCTTCACTCCCTGTTCGTTTCATTCTGTTATTAACTATCGAGACCCCTGTAGCTGGAAATGGTCCTTGGACGAGTAATTTCTCCAACTGCTTCTGTCGTTCCAAGGCCTTCAAGAAGGCGGTTATGAAAAAAGCGTATGCAGAACAGAGCTCATAACAATCTTGGGGTAACAGCTTCACAACATCCTGCACCACTGTTGAACATATGTGGTACGTAGTTCCCATAAATACGGGGCACTCGAAAAAATGTAGACTGTGTAGAACTATTAACCCATTACCAAAATGAGTATTCCTATGACGATTCTAGAGGACAAACGTTTGGTTACCTGCCCAAAAAGACGCGCCATGCATTGGTTATGTACAAGGCAGTGAGCAGATGTATGATTCTAAAGCCCATACAACTCAAACTTCACTGCATACATAATAGAGGTCAGCGTTCTTTAATTCCTTTGCTAAAAGTGCCACAGATCTTCACTTCTAACAACTTCTTGTAAAGGATACCGCTGAGGCATTTTGAACCCATATGGCCTGCTTGACCCAGCAAGCACCTGGAGCTCAGGTCAAATCGGTATTGCTGGCAGTGTGAGGCTCCAACAAAAGGACAGACTTCAGTGAATGGTACGCAATGCAGAGCAAAGTTCACTAAGTCATTCTACAACAAAACGAAGCGGCTGACAAATAAACAGGGAACTTTGGCTACCTTGGATCGGTACATGTCCTACCAATTCGATTTCTCCCACCGTTTTTGCTGAGTCTCGAATTCCCACGATAACCACAACCGTCAGTCACGCTGCTAGCAGAGCCTCTCACGTTAGGTGAGATGACGTGGGTTTACCTGCCTTAGTTATTATAGAATGCTCGCTGCTCCAACAACTCCACAAGCTTTCTGGAATCCCGTCGTCACCGTTGGATCCATCAATCCTCTGCATGATCAGAAGGGTGCAAGGTCCTCACTTGCTGATAAAAAGCAACCATTAAGCTAGTCAGATGTCATCGTTTCAGAGCCGCAGGAAAACCAACCCTATGTTTGTCCTCCAGATTACTTGTCTATTTGTTTCAACGAAGCATTGCATAGATTAACAGACGGCTCACCTCATATCATTCAACCGCGCTACACATCTCCTCAAGTAATTCGGTTGAGCTCTCACATTCCTTCGTAGCTGTCTGATTTCACTGTAAGGATTTTTATTAGAAACCGTTATCAGGTCTAGCAAGGCCATTGCTACGTGCACCCCGAATCGGGGTTCTAGGCTTGAGTCCCGCCCGTTCGGCTATCCTTGCCTTCTATCCCTTTGGGGCCGGTGTGTACCATGTTGGTCTGGTAAGTGTATGACATGGACTTGTCCATCAGCCGACCACCGCAAGTCACTGTATAAGCTAATAAATAGGAATCCAAATTGCCTTCACAACATCCCGCATATGTAAGTAGAATACGTGGCACATCACAATTAGAAATTGATTACCGTCGATCTTTATATTTTATACTGGCATTTCCCGTCATCCGCGTCATCACGAAGATTTCACTTCACTCCTATTCTTTTGGGAAGTGTAAGGCTCTGAGCAGCGTTATATCGCCGTTGAAGAGACATTGCATTGGCTATAAACATCTTCTAAGTGTTTCCACAACGCAATAAATTATAACGCATGGCACACTCCAAAGGTGTTTATTATTGCCATGCTCTTACCTTCAGTTCTAAGAGTAGTTATAACCAATGAGCACAGGTTCAATAAGTAGCTCAATAAACCCGCCATGCCCAACCGTTAACCCGCGCACACATCGCTCAAGTAATTAAATTTTCATAACAGCCTGGAGCAGATTTTGAGCTGATCTCGCGATCAAAAGGGTCCATTACGGAATTTGACAATTTGACTCGTGCAGTTGGGGTTGGAGGGGCAAAGGGCTTACTAGGACAAAGCTCGACCTTCAGCTCTAGCCACTGAGACGTATTCTCTCGTCAGCCGTTGCATAACGAATTACCAGCCGTCGCGGTCGGTCTTTCGCAAGTTGTCAAAGACAGGCGGAGATTACTGTTTAACCGATTGTTCTGAAGGTTACAGTCGCGCTGTGCTCTCCGCGATCCGAACGTCTACGTTCCGCCGGACATCTCAGCGCATGCAGCTCCGCGACCTTGACGCCGTTCCGCGCATAACCCCACGCGGACTGCTCGTCTGATGCAATAAAAAGTCTGCTAATCGCTTACTTAAGAGTGGTTTCACCCTGGTTTCGCGACTACCTTCCAAGTCTTCGACCATTCGTAAGCTCCGCTTCCAAGAATTTGCTTGGACTTCAAGGTCTTAGAGCTTTAGGTACACTGACTGCTCAGTTTTTAGCAATTGGATTACGACAAGAGAAGCTCTCAGCCTTTTTGCGCCGGGGCTCTTATGATGACAAATTTCTTATCATCCTTGATCAGCTATACTTTTAGGCAAGGTTTTCTTCGAATTCATGGCTTGACCAAATGCGTTTTCAAAATTCTAAAACTGGCTCCCAAAATTCCAATGCCCATACAAATTAGGTTCTCGAAAAAGTTCTGCAACAATGCGGAAATTTTTTTCTGTATCTCAAACGTCTCTTTGAACGGTAAGCACCCCAAGGACTACCCTGGGGGTCGCAAACACCTATGCGCATTCTGCTACATACCCAGTCATGGAGGTACCAAAGACGAATATTGTCTTTGTTACCTCCATGACTGGGTATGTAGCATGACTCTACCTCCATGACTTTTACATTGTCGCTTTATATTGACACACACTCCATGAAGCACACGCACCGCACGAGATTAGACAGTAAGACAATCGGAAAAGTGGCTGAAAAAACCTATCAGTCTGCCACATCCAAAGATCTTTGCTAAATGCCGGTAATTCAGTACATCCCGGTGGCTCGTCCTACTTTCGTCCAGAACATCCATCTCCGCGTTCTTGACCTCTACTACAGCTGCTTTTATAGCTTCTTCAGCTTCATGCAGCCCGCGGAGAAGAGGTCTCGTTCACCGAGAACCTCTTGGATCAGACAGCCCTGCTTCGAGCACTGTCCTTCGTAGCACGAGCTCTGAACCAAGCAGTTTCCACCATCACATTCTGAGTTCTGCCCTTATCATGAGTTTGCTGGGTAGAGGTAAGGTCAGAGCGGCCACCAAGGAATTTGCGCTGTGATGCTACATGTTCTTCCAGAAGAACCTTCACATCCCGGGTGTTTTCAAGGTCGAGCTTCGCACCAGGATGTGGCCGACTTCCGTCCTTCTGCTCTGCTAACAGGGTCACCTTCTTGCTCTTTCCCTTTGCGAAGAAGGTGCTACATACAGCCATGTCGTGGAGATAGCCAGATTGAGAATTTTTTCTCCATTTGGGTTTATCAAGTCGATTCCTCCACCTCCATGAACCTTTTCCATCCCTCTTCTGTCAGTGTGCCCCTTCGTGTCCTCTGGTACGGAGAGGTGGTTGCCTTACGACCTCCTCGAGCGTGAGGTAGAAGTGATTCCTGTCGTACTTAGGGCATCCGGCTGCGGAGCGTAGACGGACATGATGGCCAGGTAACCTTAGCCGTGTCCGGTCGGAGTGACATGATGCGGTCGCTTATTCTTTGGAAGCAGCTACCAAATCCTTGAAGGACTCCGCGACGCTATCCCGACCCCGTTCCTCTTGTTCTCCTCTCCGTCGTAGTACACCATGAGCGCTTCTCCAATCTCCTTGGCCTTCGCCCTCTTCCATCTCTTTTACTGCAGACACAGGACTTCTATCCTTCTGCGCTCCATCAGGACAGCAACTTCCCTAGATCTTCCGGTCAGAGTTCCTACATTCAGAATCCCCAGTCGAACTAGCTTCTTTGGCGGAGGTCCTTCTGCTCTTGTAGCTCTCTCATGCTAACCGCAGAACTCAGGTGGGGGTTCTGTGCGTCAATTCCGGGTTACGTCCTAGGCTTTAGGTATATGTCGCTCCGAGACGGGTCACCATCAGATGGCTACAACAAATCAGCATTCAAATCGCCTCCACGACATCAAGCTGAAGTAGAGTGCGTGGCGCATCTCATCAGAAATTGAGTAACGCCATCCTTTATATTATACAAATATTATACGTTTTGCCGGTTACCTACGTTTGAAAAAGGTCGCGGTGCTCTTAATTTTTCATGATTTGACATTGACTTTTCCATCACCTAGACTAGGCGAAAGGCAAAAACCTTTCCTTACGCCTTGCTCATTCTTGCCATACGTCTTTTCATCAGTTGCCCATTTGTTCTCGAGACCTTGAATGTGCCAACAGTCGTGCGTCTCATGCAGCGTTCTGTTGAGATTTCACGCACCGTTTTTTTGCAGGAGCTGTTCAACTCGACGTTACAAATCCTAGTTTAACACCCACCAGGACATTTCTTTGCTATTGAAGGAAAGGGGGAGCGCTTGAATAGGAATAAGGACGCACGGCGCACAGCAAATAGAGACACAGGTTCCTGTGCATGTTGCGCCCATGAGTTGGTTTCTGTGCCCACCTCCTAAAACGCTCTTCTCCTCTAATGCAGCAGAATTCTTACCACATTCACTTGGGAGGCCACCTTCATTACAAGCCTTTGTAGGATATCGCTTTATAGGTGAATGGTGTATTCGAAACACTACTGCGACATGGTTCTGAAACTTGGTGTGAGGCGTATCCAGAAAGAAACATACAATTCTCACGTCAATTTAGACACCTTGCAAACCAAATTGGACACTTTTGAGATCAAATTGGTCACTTTCAAATTAACTTGGACACTCTCTCAGTAAGCTAACTTGCCGCTTTCAAAATCAAATTGAAAATCTTCCAAATAAAAAAATATTTCTTGGAGATTAAACTGGATGATCTCCAAGGCAATTAGAATTTTTCTTTAAGGCAAAATTTGTATCACTTTCCTTGATTTATTTTAGTTTATCTACCCCAGTAAGTTAACGCACTGTTTGATATTTCATAGAATTTTTTATTTCTAATGAAAAATGATAAATTTAACTTTGTTTGAAGACGCAGGAAGGCCACAAACATCTGGTATTAAAAAAGAGGTCGCACCGTACGTCCCACCAGATCGTCACGGTTTTTATTCGATTGATAGTAAAAATTCTGCTCGCGCGGAGTAACACAGATGTAAACGGTACAAGAAGAACAGTTACAAAAACACACATATCCACCACTGTTTCGAGTAAGCAACATCTACACTGTCAATCAGATAAAAGTCGCGACGATCTATTCGAGTACATGTCACCTCTTCTTTCAGTACAGTGAATGATAGCTGCCTATGGGCACTTCAAAACACAATTTAATTCGTTATTCTTCCTTAAAAATATTTTTATGAAATTTCAGACAGTGTTCATTTATAGCGGCAGATAAACCAAAAAATTTCAAAGAATGTTATGCTAAATTTTCTTAAACAAAAGATTATTCTCGTTGTGTTGGAGAGTGTTACATTTACATTTTTTAGTGTTACATTTTTTCTGAAGGACGTTCGTTACGGTTTGGAAGGTGTTCAATTTGATTTCAAAAGCGTCAAGCTTGCTTAGAAGAGCTTCCAATTTGACGCGAAAATTGTATTTACGTATTCAGGAATATTTCCTCTAGGAAGTAAATTGCAGGTTTCATGGCTCACTTCGATGGAGAGAACAACTCTCCGTAAATTCGTTAGTAAAATTGTGAAAAAAAAACATTTCAGACGGCGTTGACGCCTTACATTTGCCCTTTTCGGTATTTGTCGTAGTGGATCTCAGCGCTACAGCTCTATATATAAAGGGTGTGCTTGCAGTCAAAGCTTCTCGACGAATTGCATGCGGTTTTAAAGACTAAGGACAGCACGCATCCTGGAGAGGTCGACTTCAGTTCGTTCTTATTAGTGCGTCATAGTATATAGCTTTGAGATTCTCATTTTCAAGCAGAATTTTCATTTTCAAGCCGAAGTGAATGCGTATCGTGAAAAACACCTATCTCTGCCCATTCTCCTAAGCTCATATTCCAGCTGTAACGAATGTTCCTCCACTTGGTGGTATCGCTGACTTTGGTCAGCCTCTCTTCACAGCAAGCAGTGCTGCCGGAGAACAAGTACGAGACGTGCTCTTTGAAACTCGACAGAGGCGATGCATGCTGTCCGAAGCCGAACAATACAATCAGGGTGAGCTTGTTGGATAGCACGCGATGGTAAAACGAATATAATATGTGTGTATCTATTTATTCCATATACTCATTGCGCATACAAAAGTAAACTGGTATAAAAAATGAATAATGACCGATTAATGAAAAATGAAATGACTGCCTTCAGCTCTGAACAAACGAAGTGCTTCGAAATCTCACTGAGCCGCTAGTTTAGTCGCTACTTGGAGAGCTCAAAAAATGAGAGCGAGAACTATTTTAGGGTGAAAAATTCCAAAACTAGAACTCCTAACGGGGATAACTTCACACTGCGCAGGATTCAAAGCGAGCGGTGTGTTGCACTAGCCGGGATCAGAAGATTACTCCGTTTTGGTGAAGTGCGTGTTCTCGCCTCTCCTTAACTCTATCCTCTATGACAAAAAAGTGTTCGACTCATAGGTTAAGGTTCTTCTTTGTCTTATTTCATCCTCAGATGCATCGCTTGCATCAGGAATGGGAGCTAAAGTTTAGTTGGTAAATCTTTTAGCAACTGTCTCAACTTCAAGCTCTTGAATTCGGTAAATCGAATTAATCTGAACTGAAGTCAAGTTGCCAGCAATAGTGCACAAAAAGCCACATGCTCTTCTTTACCATTATGTCTCTATCTTCAGTGCAATCATTGGTCTAACCATAAGTACTCAAAAACGAGTGACAATGCTCATCCTATTGTCAACGATAGCAAATGAGCAAAACCTAGAAAACTTCAAAGCCAAACAATAAAAACAATACTTCTGACAATAACAGAAAACAGTTCTCATTAGATTAAGGAATGTTTTCAGGACCATGAAACCGCATCAAACCTGTACATGGCTTAGCGAAGTAACCCCGTTTACGGAACGTTTACTTAGAAAAAGGGGCAAGAGCACTGCAGTTCTAGACGCAGAATCGCAACTAGTCCATCTAGTGTTTCTTCCCCATACTCTGAGGCGACGCGGGACTAAAGAGACTAAGAAGAAGCGAGGATGACAAGGTGACCACCAAGTAGGTTTTTTGTGGTCTGAGACGATGGCAGCGCGCGGAATGTCATTGAAGGAAAGTGGCCATCGATTTCTTTCCGTTTTTACTGAACTTCAGGTGTTTCCGTGTATTGAGTATTTCACGTATCTGCTGACAGTGCTGCTATTCAAGGAAACTCGAAAGAGAACTGTTGAAAAACTCGAAACACTTGAGCGAAACGGTGGAAATACAAAAAAATAAAACACGGAATTTAATAGAAGCGAGCGATGACGCAATCAGCTGCCGCAAGCACCGCAATACCCTCCTAATGCTCTTCGAAAAACCCGTCCAACACGCTGACAAACTTGGAGCTGATCTCGGGACAGGGGAGAGTGAAAGACATTTTTTCTTGCGTTTCCTTTGCTTCTTGGTTGTCTTTCGGACTTTTCAGTGTCCCCTCAGTTTCGTTCTCATTTTATGTACCTTTTCAGTCAATACTATACAAGTTAAGCAGCAAGAAGTAGGACTATAAAAAACTGAAAACGAGAAGGGAGAACGAAAACAAAGCGCGTGGTGGAGAAGTGTGAGAGACTGAAGCAGAAATAGTCGCTATGAAAACCCTCTAGAAATGTCAAAAATGCAAAGCAACTGTAGAGAATCGTGATAACGCCTACAAACAAAATGGTAGAGAAGCAAAAGATGTGAGCAATTGGCGAAGGCAGAGAGGCATGGGCCAGCGCTCTTTTTACCTTGATTCAAATAAGTGCAGGGTTCTCACAAGGGAAAACCTTAAATTCTCTTGTCAATTTAGAAAACTCCAAAGAAAGAAAGCAATTCAGTGGAACATGCATGTAAATCCAGTTAATAGGTAAATCGTTAATCGTTCAATGCACATCTGCAGTCCGCACGCTGACTTTATTGAATATCTGAGAGATCATTCGAAGAAGAAATCCAGTCATATACGGAATAAGGGCGAAGACTCCTTGCAAAGGTTCATGAGCTATAGCAGTCCAAAGATTCATAGGTAGACATTTCTCCATAATGGCGGAAAGTAGCCCTAAGTCGTTAACTTTTTCGCAGCATTAGAGGGTGCAATATCGAAGAGAGCTATGACAAAATGAATCTCTAGGCCGGAAACGGTGCATACTTTTGGTCAGACCTAAACACGAGGCTGGATCTTTTCAAAGATGTGTGGAGCAATGGGCTCAGGATTTAGAAGCACATGGAAGGATTAAGCCGGCAAAAGATCAGTCGCACACGCTGCCAAACAAGTACAGAAAAACACATCAAAGGAATAGAACAGCGGTCACACATAAACTACATGGGAATAGTGGCAGATGATTAGTTCGACTGACACAATCCCTGGTTTTGTTCTAGCTACAATCTCGCTGACTTTAATGCAATTATTTCAAAGCTGTTTACCATGATTTTTGATTCAAATTCTCCTTAAGTGATCACTTTTAGTACTACTTCGATCCAGAGCTGGAGAACTGCTTCACCTATCTCTACGAGGGGTGTGGAGGTGGAAGAAACACCTTCTACACGGAGCACGACTGCTTGACCACATGTATTCCAGGTATGGAACCTGCATTCGAGACACGTTCTAAACTATGCCATAATTTTCACCGATGGTTAGAGTTGGAAGAAAAGCGCAGCTAGAAGCCAATACTTCAGTTGAGATCAGCAGCGCATTAACCTAGAAAGGCAACGTGTTGAGGTTTTCTTTAAAGAGGTATACCTTATGGAAAGACGAAGTTACATGAAGAGGCTTTATCCGTCCTTCGGAAGAAATATCCAGCTGTGGGCTAAGGAGTTACGATATTATCTTCGCTCTCGCTTTTAAGGAAGTCTAAGACAATCCGTTGTGGATAGGGCAGCTATATTACTAAGTCCAACGCATGCATAGGACGTTAGATAGCTCCGTCGAGGGATGCGCCACGCATTCTATTTGGATATTGCTGAGGCAATTGGAATGCGCATTTGCCCGATACAATGACTTGCGGTGGTTAGTCGATAAACAAGTGAGAGTTTTATCCTTTCCAGACAAGTCTAATGCCACGGCTGCGGATCGAACTCACATATGTGGTTGCTCCTGAGGAAAAGGGGAGGTAGTGCGATCAAGATGCAGTAGGTACTTTGCCCATCAGACCATCCATGATTTGCAAAATCCTTGAGGAAATAGTGTATGCAGATCCAATAGCACGGGTGTATGCAGATCCAATAGCGCTAGTTGGTAAGTCACTGCCCAGAAGTTTGTAGAAAGGAAATTACGCACTGTAGCACTCGGTTGCCAGAACATGCTACATCACCTTTTTCAACCTCAGACGTGTGCAGGAGCTCAACGGCGTATTTGCAAACAGCAGGATTCTTCTTACCATATGTCTGTACCAAGGCGTGATTTCTGAAGGAAATGCCAGTTTGTGTGGTTCGCTTATAAGGAATTCCTTCATAGTTAGCTTTCGACCACTTTAAATTTAATTTGTGCGCCAAATATCCATGGTTGGATTAATGTGGGTGTTAAATAAGCAATTCAAGAAATAACTCGACTGAGTGGTTGCCGTCATTTGAATTTTAAATATTGATTTAAGGCATAGGAAATTTTCTGGCATAAAATTGTAAGGAAACTGAAAGAGCAGCATAAAATGAGGTGAATGTAACTATCAGCCATGTAAGAAACATCTCACAAACAACGCATTTTGCAGCATATTTTGATGTATAACATCTGACAAATCTTCTGCAAGTCTAAGCAAGAGAGTGTCAATAAATCTCCCTACTTATACAGCATGAATTTCTCGAGAATTCGAAAGGGTAAGAAGTCTGACCTGAGCCGCGACTCAACAGCTGAGACTCGTAGTTTCAAATTTGATCTCCGGATCTTTTCGTGACGTTTGGTAACTGCCTTATACGAAGCAGGATAACGGGCTGTGATTCAAACTTTGGTCTCTCAGGAGAACGAAATCAGTACTGCTCGTACATTTCTACATTTGCATAAGGTTGCGTGAAAAATGGGAACCAATATGGAAGGTATGCGAAGGAGTTCCTCTACATACATGGTGACCCAAAAAAAGTAAGCACTGTTTGAGAGATGATAATTTTGTTGCTAGTAAAGCTACTGAAGAAATTAAGAGCTCAAGCGAAAGCGCAAGTCCATAGAAATTTTCTGATACGTGAGCGATAAGGATTGCTCCACGCACTCGTCTGAATTCGTGCATTTTACGATTGATGTGTTTCGTGGTGGCTGGTATGGCTGCAGCCAATGTGCAACATCCGTCAGTTTACCGGCACGGTATCCTTTACCAATGCTTTTGTGAATCACAGGTGCCGGTGAGTTTCTGGCCAAGAGCCGAGTAGGTGAATCTGTGGTAGCGTTTACCGACTCCTTCGTCGATGAATCCGTGCTCTGGTGTGTCCGTTGGCAAAAAAACTAACCAACATTAGTCGATTTCAGCCGATAAGTTCACTTGTGGCGGTAACCAACAGCCGACGGGAGGTTGTCATGAGCTGAGCGAAGGCTGCCCATCAGGCAGCACCTGTATCAAAGGAGGCCTAGGTGTTGGACTGTGCTGTGAGAATGCAAATGAAAGTGAGTACGCGCCATTTCAGAGCCTTGATTAAACCTATGAAGCGATACTTGGTAGAGTATTCCTGGAATTCCAGAGGCGTGGGAAGAAGAGACCAACCCCAAGTGCACCGTGGGAGATGTGCTCATGCGCGCGACGTGGTACGGGTCGACAGTTTGGCTGGGAAAAAGCTGCTCACACAGGTATCGTCATCTGGTAGTCCTAGTTGCTCCGAAGTAGTGTTTTTAAAGTCAAGCCATTTCAGGTTTTGTCCGTTCACTTACGACTGCGTTCAAGGCAAGCGGGTAGCGTACTGCTGCGGTCCGATACCGAACTTCAAGGAGAAATTCTACCCGGAAGACAACTCCATCGGTGGCGGTGAAGAGTCGGCTGGTGAACCCCTGTCGACGGGCGGTGGAGCATCTACGGGTGGAGGGCCATCGACTGGTGGTGGAGAGCCTACAGGCGTCGCTCCTACTGGTGGTGAAGCATCTACGGGTGGTGAAGTGTCCATGGGCGCTGGATCTTCCACATATCGTGTGCGGCCTAGCAGCGACCAGGTACCGCCATCAAAGCAAAAGAGGGAACAACACAGCAGTTCATCGTCATCTCAAAGTGATGAGGAGCAACCGTCAGCAGATCAGCAGTCAAGCGGGTATAGAACAGGGATGCACATGTACCGGTTAACGATTTAACGAATTAACGGCATATCTGGCTTAGCGACATAAAGGAAATTTTCAGAATTTTTTTAACGGACTGTTTTCTCAACAAATTGGTTATTTCACTCCTAAACTTCACTAGTATTGCAGTCCCCTCCCTCTCGATTAGGACCGCTCCTGTAAACCTATTGAAACCAGCAAGAATAGGCAAAACCAACCCTTTTAACACAGTCGTAAATGGCGGGAGGATATTGCGCTCCAATGCCAATCTGCTTGGGTTTGACCTATGGATTTGTTCCCGTGACGTCAGCAGCAGCGCACGAATTCTTTTTTATTTCCACATTGTAATTTTCATATCTTCTACGGCGATTTCAATTTTTCTTGTAGAAGTAATGCACTCATGAGGTAGAAATGTCCTCCCAACAAGCTGTTTTTCTTGAACGCTAACATTCCACTGATAGGCTTAGGATTGTATTTTTATTAGCTCCTTTGGCGCGAATAGATTCGGAGAGGGTCATCTTGTGGGACAGCCATATGCAACCCTTTATGTAGCACGAAAATACGTCTTATGCAGCACCGTTGGGTTCTATCCCGATAATGAACATTTCTGATGTAACTGAGCATATATATGCCTTCTTCTAAGGCGAATACAAACTAAGTACAAGTCGGGCTCCCCCTCTCCCTCTCTTAGACAGTTTGCGCAGTTCCTTCGGTGCTTAGCTGGCTGTTGCTCACATCGAGGTTGTATATGCTCGTAGTACAGTCACACAAAGCGGTTTCACAGATAACTAGGAAGGGGAAGGGAGTCCGAGGTTTAGCTGACCTAATTTGAACTCCAATTCGTTGCCGAAATCAGTTTATTAGGTCCACTCTTTGTTGGTAGTGAGTTGTTTATGTTACACTGTTGCAGTTTGTTACACTGCTTCCGTTGAACTTAAGCTGTCTACCTATCGGAGTAAGAACATAAAAGTTTTCGTAATTTTTTTCAATTAAAATAATAGTTCGCAGCTAATTTGTACGTTTTAGAGAAATTTAATGATTTACCAGAAACTTAAAGAAAATTTCCGTTTAAAAAATTCGTTGAAAATTGTACGCTCGGGACTTTATGTGCACCCCTGGTATAGAAGATTGTGAGTTAGATAGTATACCTTATCAGTCGTTCGAATTAGTGAAAATAAATGTTTACTTTCAAAACCACAGATGGCGAGACAAGCTGAAGATAGGTGTAAGGCGTCAACAAGAAGACTTCTGAGATTACTACATAGGACTTGGAGAATGAACATCGAGGTCGCCTGGCTTGTCAACCACCTGAGCCTTTACAGTACTTCCTGTCCTGTTTGAACTACACATTTGCCTTCCGTCAACGTACCAATTTATCAAGATAGACTCTCAGATTCTATATTTTTAAAAGTATAACCCCATATCATATGTGAAGCTTGGCACCGTACAGGGTTCCTACATACCTACCTGAGTAAAATGAAATAAGAGTTTTGATCAGCAAAAGCAGTGGTAAGCTTTACGATTTTTCAAATGAAATGTCGATTTTCTGGAAAGCCAGCGAAGACAAAAAGGAAAAACGAAACAACCATCTATATCCCCTTCACCTTAAGGCTCCTCAGAAAATCGAAATTTCTTCTTAAGAAAGCCAAAATGTCGTAATCAGCACAGCTCTGAAATAGACATAGCGACAAGATTCAGAATTTCCCAGGTTATTTTGAGGGCTAATTTTCATGTATAGATGAGGGCATAAGGGTAAGGTATGCAACGGGTTGATCAGTCTCTATGAGACGCGAGCAGCACTCACTTTTGGATGGCATTGAGGAAACGGTTTCAATGCTAAGAAGCGGGCTCTACTATTAAAGGTAGGAGCCTAGTACCGTAATACGGAGTGGGACCTGGACGCGAAGTCGAACCACCGGCGATAAAATCGCGTATTATGTTAACGGCGATACCAATTTACAGCCTACCTTCGTATAAAACCATACAGTTACTCAACCAGTCAATATGAAAACAATTCTTGCCAAGTTGAGAAAACTGCATCGACAGTCGAGAACCATCGACTCACCGGCTCAGGTCAACTATGCAAAATCTAATCAATTTTATTTGTCAGAAAACGCACATACATTTTTAAACGGTTTGAAACATAAAACAAATGAGCAGAAGCATGCAAATGTAATACACAGTACGCAGAAAGAGATAGTCGCAACTCCTATTAAATACAACTGAATATACATATCACAATCAGCCATCCAAGCGGATCGGAGTGGACCTCGTATTTGTGTGACTTCTCGATGCACCCGCGGTTAGCTAGGTATCTGGTCACTGAGCTTGTTCAGAAGCATAGAAATGTAGGCAGCCTAAATAAACGACAAATTGAACTGTTTTAAGTAAACAAAGCAAAAAAAGAAGTCTATCCGACACGCTCCGCCCATTGCAGCGGAGGTTATACTCGAAGGTTCTACACTTAGCAAGCGATGCGGCTGACCCCACCCTAGTAAGTACGAACCTGAGGCGTCCTAATCGTCATCTGATGGCCATGCGTTCTAGCGTGCACCTCTAAGAAGGGCTTGCCAACTTCAAACGACCAGCTCAGCTCGCGATGACCGTAGGACGCCATGAGCACCATAGTCGAGGCACTGATGAGGTGCAGACCATAGTCGTTCACGCCACAATGAGCACGAAGGTGTGAAACATGTGGCTGAAATGAAGACGAGTGGGACGAGCATACCGCGCTAGAACATTCTATGAATGCCGATAGAGAATAAAAATCGGCCACGATACACCAATAGGTAATAAGGCAGCACAGACATCAAAACGGAAGGTGTAGCATGTCCAAACTTCTACCGAGATAAGTTTACTGCATATTTCATAATGTAAAACCCTTGAAATGCTCACATATTTATACTATTTCAAGTCCCGTCGTTTTTTTCAACGATTCTTTGTGGATTTCGCCGGCGGTCTCTTGCATAGCGCTATATAGCTTTCGAAAGAAAATGATTTGCTTCATCAGATCGTTTATTGAGTTTCTTTGTTCATCCAGAATTTTGTCAATTTTTAAGTCGTTAAAGCGAAAAGTGAAAAAATGATGAGTGGACACCACCGACACTTGCTTTTCTCCGCTTGGGTTTGGAATTTTTTGCACAGCTTTTCATCTTCATTTTCTTCATTTGGAAGGCGATGTTCTGTCCTACAAGAATAAGTGTTGGTCCTATTTGCTCACTTGTCCTTTATTGATTTTTAGGTCATCAAATTGGGATGTACGAAGGAGATTTATTTTTACCGACAGCGCCTGCTCTGTGGAAGGCTCTTTTTTGCTGGGCGTTATATGTAGTTCGGAAGAGAATGTCTTGTTCTATAAGAATTTGCGTCGCGTTTATTGGTTCATGCTGATTTCTGTCGGATATCAACAAAAGGCAAAAAGAGAAAAATTATCTTCACCAACAACTCCTTCGCCTTATTCAGTCAGTCTTGCTCAGTTCTATATGACACACGAAAGTGCATGTCTTGGTCTACCAGAATGTGTAATTTATTATTCGGCCATTTAAATTTTCGCTAGTTTTTAGGTCAACAAAAATGGAGTGCCAGGTCAACAAGGATGAGCACTTCTGGCACCTTCTTCTTTCTTCTCTTTGCTTTCAACCTTAGTTCTAGTGCTGCTAAGGCTGCCAGAGAGACGGTGCTTCATGTTGACAAACACCATTTTTGAACGCCAGCTACAATTCTGTGCAAAAATCGTTGAATATGTCCGTGAGACAAATGAAGACGGGCAAGCAGGCCGGCAGGTATCATTCATCACATGGACATATTAAACGAATTTTGCGCAGACTTGTAACTGGCGTTGAAAATGGTGTTTGTATGTCAACATGAAGCACCGTCTCTCACAAATGAGCAAGCAGTACCAACACGTATTCTTGTAAGACAGAACATTTTCTTCCAAATGCTATGAAAAGCTGCGCAAAAAAAATCCCAACCTAAGCAAAGAGAAGCAACTGTTGGCGATGGCCACTTTTCACTTTTTCACTATTCGCTTTAACGACCTAAAATTTGACAGAATTTGGGATGAAAAAACTCAATAAGTGATCTGATAGAGCAAATCATTTTCTTTCGAAAGCTGTATAGCGCTATGCAAGAGACCGCCGCGAAATCCGCAATGAATCGTTGAAAAAAACGGCAGGGACTTATGGGACAACCTAATATAATCTTATCGTCCTGGTGAGTCTCAAGCCCAATGTATGAACTTGTGTTGATCTGGAATGCATTCGCTTTGATTTCGGGAACGTTAAGCTGGCCTAGAAGAGCGTTCAATGTAACGAGAAAAGCGTTCAATTTGGCGTGAAAATCTACCACTACATAATTAAGTTAACCGCCGATGACCGCTGTTTGAGTGATCTTAGCCTGCCGTGCGGGATGCGCCTCACCGTATCGCGCGGTCAAAATTTTCGATTGAACGTGGGATACTGCTGCAGCAGAGGAAGTGGGCCAGCAGGTGACACCAATAAGGTGGGAGACAATGCGTGGGAGCAGTAGGAGACTACAAACAATGGGGGCAGGTAGGGGAGAGCGGCAAGGGGAGCCAGTAAAAGGAACCAGCATGGAGACGTGCAGATTCAGAAGATGTTGTATGCGTCATCTCAGTCCCGTAGCCTCAACGTAAGAACATTTCATCCACAACCTCTTAACCGAAGAGGGAACATATTGTCCGTAACAAGAAGTGTTCTCTTCGGCGGTCGCATCTGGTGTAGTCGGCGCATGGGTGCTCGATCAAGTGTTTTTCTTGTTCATCGCCGCTGCTTAAGAATAACGCCTCCCAATAATTATTCATATCACGAAACGACAACAACAACAATTCTGTGGTCAGCCATGATATCCCTGTTAAGTCCGTTATTTTATTTCCAAATGTAGTTCGGACACCGTCAACGAATGAAGCATTTCACTCGCACTATTAATCAACTCCACAGAAAACAAAACAAAAAAAGGCACCCTCCATCCTTTCGGATTCTGATTCTCTTACGTTGCACATGCGATGGTCAGTTTGTTTCGTTGATATGACAAAGCTTTTCGAGTAGACTCTCCTGTTGAAATGCTTTAACGCTTCAAGCGGAGTCAAAATGCTAAAATGTGAAGCCGACTGTCAATTCTGGACAACTGCAGAACCCTAAGAGGTCTTCATTGGTTAGCGAAGAAGCAGAGTCGAGCCCGTTCAATTCCCGCATACAATAAGCAGCACCGCAGGACATCGGCTGTCCTTTATCTGGACACCTGCGGTGCAGTCAGCAGTGGTAGTAGTCCCGAGTAAGCTCGACAATTGATTGTGTGTCGAATTCGCATCCAGACAAAACCTTGACTTCTCCAACGGTTTCTCAGCAAGCCACTGGTAGACATATCCAAACGATTCCAGCAACATCCCGGAGAATTTAAATGTGTCGCGCATCTCAAACAGGTATTGGAAGGCTCTGTTAGTGAATCTTTACTACTTTTCCTAACCACAATTTCTTAATCTTCAAGAACCTCTTCTTATCACACGATAAGCAGGGGCACCGGAAAAATTAGAAATTGTGGTTAGGAAAAGAAGAAAAAATTGTGGTTTATCATGATATGGCAGTTCGTTGGCGCCACATGTCTTCACCTCCTCAGGTGCGTAAATAAAAAATGAGCCATCTGAGACAAACGGTTGTGCGGAGACCCATTTGGGATGCGCATCAACTCGTTCACAGTCAATTTGGGAGCTCGTAAAGCGATGAACAGGTGGCATGAACCCTCCCAGCACTGCCAATTACGGGATCATTAGCCGAAGATGTCCGATTATCACTGCGTATTCATCCGATCATCGCTGTTATTCCGTTATTCAACTAGACTGCATTTTATACTCCAACTGAGTAATGCTGTCTACAACCAGTTTGATGATTATGTTTAATAACTTGAAGATAGTAGCTCATCTACAGATGATAAATATATGTATAGATCGGTGTTACCCTGTGCTTCGCGCCACGCATTCTACTTCTATTTGATAACTGAAGGCGTGAAGGCAATGTGAGTGGATATTTGGCTCGCGCAGTGGCACTTGCGGTGGCAGCCAATGAAGTGCTCAGTGGTCCCATCATTCAAAGAGAAATCTGGAATCAACTCGACGACCTCGGAGAGGGGGCTGACCGGCCTGGGCGAACCCTAGCAGAGTGGAGGCTTATTCGATCTTACTTGCAAGGGAAGCCTGTAAACTTACCCCAACGATTCTCAAAAAGACCTATTTGGTCTTGAAGGCATCTAACAAGGGCCACAAGAGCGACGTTCGCTTTTGCTGCGGCCAATGGGTGGTCAAAAAATGGCGCGCGGTTGCCGCCCAAGAAACCCGCTTCGACTTCTTGCAGCGGGTTCGAGAAGAATAGAGATCCCGAGTTCAGACCCGAGTGGTAAAGGAATTCTGACCCACATTTGGGTTAAGATTGAAAAGTTTCCCGAATTTGGTTTAAAGTGAGAGCGGCAAAATGACCAAGATTAGCCACATGGGGGTGGATACGTACCCCCCGACCTCCCGTTCTTGAATTACTAGCCGGCAATTCTTCGCCATTTTCGGACCACACCGTGACTCACAGCAATAACGCACTTCACTCCTGTGCTCCTTGATAGATGCCCTACAAGACAATTTAGGTCTTGTTGAGAATCGTTGTGAAAGGTTCACAGACGTGCCTTGCTAAAAACACACGCTGCGTAATTCAAACAACTTTTCAGCGTGAATTCTCGTTCGCGGTTCGCAGCTACTTCCGTCATAATCTGGATAGAAGGAGATCCAGAAGCATAATATTTAGAGTAGGACACAATGCAGGCGACGCTTCTTTTCTAGCAATGAAATCAAACAGGTGCAAGTCACTACGTATCCTTCATAACTGGCAGCTTTTGCTTAGACATTGGAAATCTTAATGTTTACAGATAGAAGTTTGATGCAATTACGTTAAACGGCTTCGTGTTAATGTATTTGAACATGTTAATGTATTTGAACAGTTTCTTTGTCTTTTATGAAGGACGAAGAAAGTGGGTCATGTGCCAAAAGACTATCCATAAGTGACGCTAAATTACTCTGGTGAGTTCTATGCTCCAATTTTATTATTGAGTTCTTCGCACTACTTCGCTGACACGGGGAAGGGCACAGAACTAGGCTAGGGAAAGAAATCCAGGATGAGTGCCGTTGTATGATGCTTGACTGCATCTTTCCGTTCCTTCGCTTGCCCCCTTCCATGCTCTGAAAACAATTTGAAGCGTAGACTCCTTTCGTACGAGAACGTGCACCCATCTTCTAGTCCACTGGTTCATAAGGTCTAGTCTTCCAGAACTTCCGTGTCGCTTACTCACAAGCTATACATCATGAAATAAAACGCATCTACCCATCAGTTCCTCTCGAAGCTCCCATACCGGCTACGTAGTTCTCTGCATGCGTGAGACGACGGATGACTTCCGCGTACTTGTATCTGCGTCATGCCAAAGCAACCCCTCGCGAAAATCTGGCGGTGTGTGGTGAGGGGGAGGGTGTTTTTACATCAAACCCGTTTATTTGTTCCTAAACATGACTAATAAGGATTAGACACTAATTTGTCCACGACTGACTACCACAAGTTGGAGTTGCATAGCCATAGTTGTATCTTCTCTTATAAGGGGCATCGTGGAGGTAATTTGTGAGCGTGTTCGCATTAAAATCGCCTCCTCAATGCCCCACAGGAGTAGAATGCTTGACACATCGCAAACAAATTGGTTGGCGCTTTTGTACCGCTTACCCCTTCATAGCTCAAATGTACTGCATACTTCGCTCCTCCTCGTGAATCGCTTCTTCTTTTGGAACCCGAAAATGTCACTCCTCGCGGACTGTTTTAGACAGATAAACAAGCGATAACCCATCAGCAACTTGCACCGACTCACACTGAATCACCAGCAAGGGTGCCCAAGGATCACTGGAGCAAGGGACCTCTTGCCACGAGGCTTAACGGCTTGGCCGGCTCGCGCAGCCGTTAATGGCCGGCGTCCACTTGACGAGTACTGGTTGAGGGTCACTTCGGCTTCACAACCACTTCCCAGTTCAGGCGTTACGAAGCCGAACAACGTCAGCAAATCCATTTCATACGAATATTTCTTAGTCCGATTTGCTATAAACCTATTCCATTTCTGAATTCTTGACTTTCAAGCACGTACCGTGACATAGTGTTCTTATCACGGATGCCGTACACCTAAGCATTTCGCTAATATTTAAAGTCTCATATACTTCAGAGCTTATGGGATTATAAATATTCAAGAAAAGCACACAGCACGCTCTAATAATGGTCTTCCTATCTTTTCAAGAACTTCGCTATTCTAGTGATAGTGCATAGGACGAATGACTAATTCGAAATGGTATTCGAATGGTTTTCATTTGAATTTGAATAATCGAATTCGTATGTTCAAAAAATCGCGTTTTTCGAATGCATTCGAATTCTAATTTTTGCGAGAGCATAATTTTATGCATGGGTCTAACATCTTGAAGAGCAGGGATTCTTCACAGTTCTGAGGGTTTTGGCATTTTGAACAAAACACCAGCCCAGAGAAGGAATGCCTTCGTTGCTCTCCAGCAGTCCAATTAGTCTAGCAGAGAGCAACAAAGGTACTCCTTGTGCGTATCGCACCTTACTAATATCTTACCTGTCCCTCTAATATCTTACCTGCCCCTTCATCTCAGAAAGGGTAAAATCTCATAACCAGACCTTTTCCAAACTAGAGGGAGGTACAATCTTTGTAATACCGCAAGTATAACAGACCAACCCTAACGTTGTTTACAATCTGTTCCATTTTTTGTAAGCTGCTTCTCTAAACCTGCTGCGTCTCTTGATCCACTACATCCTCTACCTTCTCCTTTATATCTGGTAGATGCCTTGTGAGTGATTCCGCACATTAATGGAAATGCTAAATAATAAATAAGAATTAAACTAAAAATATTCTATGCTGCAGCATACATCCTGTAACTTACTAGGGAAGGGTTTCGACCATCTATGGAATTTTTGACACCCATATTCGTAATCAGGGCGCGTGTAGCGCAGTCGGAGGAGGCGCGACTGTCGCGTGCACCCGATACCAGGTTCCTGGTTCGGATTTCCCGCCCAGGCCAACCAAGCCTTCCATCCCTCCGGGGTCGGTGAATTGGTACCAGACTTGTCTGGGAAGGATAAAGCGCTGACTTGTTCATCGGCTGGCCACCGCAAGTCATTGTATGGCCAAATACGCATTCATGTCGCCTCCACGACATCCCGTAGAAGTAGAATGCGCTGGCGCATCCCAGAAGGGATTGAGTAACGCCGTCCTTTATCCTTTATCCTTATTCGTAATCAGCATTGTGAGCTCTTTCTAATAACCCTGGTCTCCACTTGCAGTTCCATGGGAGGTCGAAACCCTTTCTTAGTTGGTGGTAAAAATTTATGAAAAATCATTGCATTTATTGTTTGGAATGGAGAAATGAATCTCCATCCTTTTTAAATCATTCTAATTTAAAAGAAATTTTAAAAAATTGAAAAAGCTCAGGGAGCTCAGCTAACGCTAACGTCTCTAACGTTTTTTCTGCTAGTTAGAACAATCAACAATCAAAGACGCTGCAGATCTTTAGGCCGCCCTCCAAAAGACTGGCTAGAGCAGTGGGATGGGAGCGCCGACCAGGCGAGTGTAAACCGATTTTCAGTCTGATTTCGCGCCCAGGATAGTAACGCGTTTGTCTTCCTGCGATGGTGAAGCTGTTTTCTCGTTTACCGAGAATGATATTGCACTTACTTACCTCTCTTGGGCTTCAATGAGCCTCTATGAAGCATCCTTTAAAAGTAGGGTAACGCCGTACCTCTGTAAAAGAAGCTGGTGTTTGGTATCTATTTTTTTCGGCATATGTCGGAACTCTGCACCGCAGTAGTATGTAGGAGCGCACCAGCCAACCATAACAAGCAGAGCACCAACCAACCACATGCCAGTCATTCAGGGAACCTTCCGTACACACACTCTCCGAATGCCACGCCCACTCAATGCGGCCTGATTGGGCGGCGTATTTCTACTTCCCACTGCGGTGCGTATTTCCGACATGTACCTGCTGCCTTTTTTTTAACAACAGTTCCAAAATAGTTGGTCCAAAATAAGGTGGAGCCACCTACGCGGACTTGAAATGAGGCAGGCTATGTGCTGCATTAGGGCTGAGCAAACCCTCCTCTACCTTGTGTGCATAGAGTGGATGGATGAATGACTATCCCACAATTATCGGGTCCGCAAATCATAAGTTCTTGCCTGTAGATTAGTTTAATGTGTTGTGTTGCCCTTTGTGTCGGTTTCTACGTACAAAAAAAGAACATAGGCGCTTGCAAAATTACTAGTCTAAATATCC
The DNA here is from genome assembly GCA_947396885.1 of Heligmosomoides polygyrus polygyrus. Lineage (NCBI taxonomy): Eukaryota > Metazoa > Nematoda > Chromadorea > Rhabditida > Heligmosomidae > Heligmosomoides > Heligmosomoides polygyrus. Next base: position 72,336,683 of record OX377205.1, on the reverse strand, counting down.
AGAAAAGTATGCAGAATGCGTGCCTCAAATGGAAGGCTTTGTCGATCCTTTGCCTTCCTTGTTCTCTGACCGATCCTCCATAAATCGCTGTCAGCATCCTTTCCTACATAGTCTTAGTCGTTAATCCCTCCACCGGGACCAATCCACTCCGTCGACTGCCTCCATAGGTGATGGCAGCGCCCTCAATACCGCTGCGGAAGTGCACCGGAGCGTGTGTGCACACCGAGGGAGCCCGCCTCATTCAGCGGACCGAAACCTTGAACACGGTCACGTAATGGGATTTCCACTATGCGATCATGCACGTGGGACAGCGAAATGCACAGCACACTCGCAGTCCATTCGACCGCGTGAGAACTCGGCCATTGAACGGTCACTGGTCACGTTCTGCCAAGGCATGCCTTCCTTGACTCACCGCTCTCGAGCTTCTCACAAGCCTGACAAAGTTCCTCTCCCCTTCAAAATCGGCGAAGTGCTTCGAAGGCGTTCTTCGGTCTCTCGAAAAAACAGGGAATATCGGCGCAGTATTTTCTCGAGTTATTTCCTTGAGCTGCTCTGAGTTGCCCGCTGAACAGGTTGACAAAACCATAGGGTGCCGACAAAACGGAAACGTCTTTAGTCTTCCTGGAAAACTTATTGGAAGTTTGTGGCATGCTTATCTTAATCGCTGACGATATCACTTTTCAGTTATCAGTTAAGTTACGTGCTTTTAAGTTTAACTACATACTGATATTGTCACTAGTAGGTAACTGCTCATCCATTGCAGTGAGGAATTTTCTATGCCGGTGATGAAGAGAATATTTACGACGGATAAGAAATCTGCGCAGAAGAGAGCTCATCCGCCCAGACCTCGGGCAATTCATCAAGTGTTTGCCGAAAAAGTTTCCAAGTGTCGGCGTCTCCGGGGTGTCGTTGATCATCGTCTTCACTAAGAATGATGGATTCGCAACTTGCGCATTTTCTCCTCGTTGGTCACGCTGGCTTCCTTATCATCATCAGATCCTGCTTCTTACCGTATTAGCTGCCGAAAACCCTCTTTATCATTGCGCACAGGCGAGCACTAAGCATGAGAACTAAAATGTTGTGATGGTATTAAAGCTTACAAATACCCCTGTAAAACGAAGGATATAGAGCTAAGTCCCTATTTAGTGTCCAAGTTTTCCTCAGTCCTCTTCTCTTGTTCTTAAGCAATACATCATCGGACCTCCACCAAGAATGCCGCTCGACAAAGAAGTTTTACGAAGAGGTCAACAGCTCCTCCAAATAGAGAACATTCTTCGAATAATTATTCCGAGCTGGGACAGTGCGTCACTGCTAAAGGTACCGAGTGTTGCCTTTGTTTGATGTATACGGTTCGATGGGCGACGTATAAGAATAATATTATATTCAACAATAATAAGAATAGTAATAATATACATGCTTGTTACCAGTGTTTCTGTTTTTAAATTTTTTTTTACCATGGCATGCATGTTGCTTGAAGCGTTTTTCAACAACAAAAAACTCAATGAAGTTCCCGTATGTAAAAAAATATTCAGTAGTACAAATCCAAAAACGAAATCCAAATGCTGAAGTCAGTCGACTTACAACTAAAAACATATGCAAGAAAATAGAAAACTAGAAAACGAAAAAAGAGGGCAGAAAAATGACGAGCCAACCTTTGACATGTAGACCTCGGCAATGAAGAACGTTGCGCCGTAGGTGCGAAATTGTCGACAGTACGATAGAAACTCCTTTTGAAGATGCGATACATTGCACGATTTGACGTCCTGAAACAGTAGCTCCATTTCTGGATCTATTTCTCACCTAACATGACAGAAAACGGCACGAGATCTAAAAAAAACTTCGAGACTTGATAGGGTGGGTAGAAGGGTCTATTCTGAAATCCACCAAACTTAAAAATGAAACCACTGCAAGAGATACACTTTTATCCACGTCGACTTGAATTGACTTATTTTTCAGTTTACCTACTAGTAGCAAAGCCTTCAGTGAGGGATAAAGAACGACAGTTCACCTATACATATGGTGATGTCGGTGTCTGGAAATCCAAATGAAAAGTGATAGCGAGACGTTTGATAAAAAAAACATAGGGAGCTTGGTTATCGAAGCAGTGTTCTTGAGCTGTTCACCAAGATTGTTAACGTCTTTTGTTAGGCTGAGGTTTCGGCGAGTTTCGCCTTCTTCGGAGCCTCGAAATGTCGAAAACATTCGCAAAACTACTCGCTCGAACATCATTTCATCCTACAGAATACTTTTCTTAAGGAAAAGTGAGACAAGATCAGACATGGGAGTTGCGAAGGGCGACTAACCTGACAACCGCCTGTCACTTTTATCTCACTGTCTCACTTTTCCTTAAGAAAAGTATTCTGTAGGATGAAATGATGTTCGAGCGAGTAGTTTTGCGAATGTTTTCGACATTTCCAGGCTCCGAAGAAGGCGAAACTCGCCGAAACGTCAGCCTAATAAAAGACGTTAACAATCTTGGTGAACAGCTCAAGAACACTGAACACTCGATAATCAAGAACGTCATGCCAAGATTCATTGAAAGTCGAACCTGGGCAGTACAACATAGGGAGCAATTACGAAAGGAGCAATCCGACTTGTTTACTGGGAGGTTTCGCAAAATATTCTTCTGCAAAACCAGCGTTGCCAGAAAACTGCACCAACCAAGCGAAACCACGAAACAGCTCTGGTGCATAGGCTTAACGTCAGTAGCGTTACGCGAAATGCATTCGACCTCAAACACTTTCGCAAGGTTACAAAGGCAGTGTTTTCTTTCCATTACCCAGTTTGACCTCCACTTCTGCTCTTTGCTCCATCCGCTCTTCAGGTTAAGCAAGAAATACCATAAATGTATGTGATATTACTTCTGTTCATGTAGGGACTAAATATTGTGGTACCGTATTCTAATATACGGTGCCACAGTCTTTAGTTCCCACTTGAAGAATAGTGTACAAAGGCCTAAAATAGTTCAAAACGGTTCACTAGAAAGCATTGGATACGCTTGTGTGGACATGATTACACAACCATACATTCAGCCTCTAATCGCGACAAAATTTTCAGCATTCCAGTATTGAAACTCGTTGGAAATGGAATAATCTGCTGATGACATTCAGAATGATTACTGAAATGACAGCACTAAAAAATGATGAGCTCTACGCACTGCAAAAAAAAACTACCGCAAGATGTAGCCAGAGGAAAATCTATTTCTCCAAGGCCAAAAGCTCTATCCGTGCTTCGGTTTTCACCCAAAGGGCCGGATCTGTGTTTCTAAGAATCATAGAAAAACATGCGCTCTCTAATTCATTAGCTCAGTTCAAGAGGCTCGTTGGCAGATGTCTCCTAGAATAACTAAGTAGTTCTTATGCATTGTGTTGCAATGTTCGGTTTTTCGTGTGTGCTGTGTTTTCTCTGCGTGTAATTCTAATTATTTACACGTCCAAATAAATAAATTAATTAAATCAATTTATGTAGTTCAGCGGTTATTCTAACTATCACACTGACGTAGTAAAAATATCAGAAGTTTACCTTTAGTGCCTTTGATATCTTCTTCCACAGCTCATTAGTTTTCTCGTTCACCAGAAGCATGTGAGCCGGCAGTATGCAGCTGAGCTCGGGCTTCTCACTGAAAAATGGTTTTTGCAATTTGTAGATAAGATTTTTGAAGAGTTTGAATAGAAAGCTGTAGGAAGGGTTCTGCAGTTAAAAACGATTACTAAGGAACAAGGTCGTCTTCATCATGGTAGAAGGTAGTGGCACTGAAGTCATGCATGAACGAAAAAATAGTTGAATTCTGCTTCAATTCCGATTTCCTTACTGCACATTAGAGACATCAAAGCAATTGAATAGTTTTTAAATTTTTTGTCGGGCATCGTATATGGCTCATGGTTGGCCAAAATGGTGTTTGAAAGTTGTGAATTACTTCTTATAGCGCACAGAAAACACTGAGAGAATTTTTGCAGTATGTTAAGCTTGGCCAGGCATTGTGCGCACTACAGTCTTTGTTTAAAGAGGTAACTAAGAATACAAAAAGATACAACAAGAGGCTATAACCTGGGGTCACTTACAGTACCGGACATGTCTTTTGGTCATTGGCCGAAAAAGCCGCGCCGGCCAACATAGGGCGGCCGGCCTTTTTTTAATAACTTCTTTAGAAATCAAATACTTGTGAAATTAAACATAAATTTGAACTCAGCAGCTCGAGCTCTATCTTCTAGCATATAAATCTCAGTAGAATTGAACAATGCATATAGGCCCGACAGAATCAATCGAGTGGGCGCGAAAGCTTGTGGAGTGGGCGTTTAGGGATTTTTTAAAATGAAATCTTACTGAGGAATTGTTCTAAGACTGTCCAGGTTGCCTTTGGAGTGCGCCGTGAACAATGCTTATAGAATCGGACCTATCAATCGAGGGGGGGGGGACAGTTTATAGAGTGAGCATTTAGGGAGTTTTATGAGAAATTCTCAGCCGCCCTACTCAGGAATTGCTGTACCCTGTTCTGGCGAGACTTTGGAGTACGCTGTGCACAATGTATATAGGATCGAACCTATCAATCGACTGGGGGAGTCAGCTCGCAAATTGCACCGCGCAATAACTCTGTCAATTTCGAGTCTTTACAGCTGCAAGTTGTGGATTTTGTAGGCAGTAGAAGGTTAACGAAGCGCGCTGAAACATAGCGACTTAGCTTAAGACTGGACAAAGTTGCAGCGGTGCGAAAATGCAGGCAAACCTTGTATCACACGATTTTTTCCGAGTTCAGTCGACTACTACGGGAAGACGAGGCGAGCTAATGGCATCCAAATGCGTGGGTGAGCACGAGACTGAATGTGCTTTACGATGACATGCTTGCAGCTGTGGCGAGAACTGTCATCTGGGCGAGTAAGAGCTCGGAGAACATAGACGTTGTGCTAAATTGCACGCGCGGGCGTGTTCGGAGCGCGATAACTCTGTTAGCTTCCAATCTTTCTGGCTGGAACGTGTGGATTCCGTATGCGGTAGTATGCCCTAGTGAAGCGTTAAAACACAGTAAATTATCTTACGAATTGGCAAGGTTACGGAGGTGCGAAAATGCAGGTTGGGCATGTGTGACACGATTTTTTCAGATTTCGGTTGACCGCTACGGGTACAAGAGGAGAGTTAAAGGCATGCAAACTCGCGGACGAGCAAAACACCGAAAGCGCTTTACGATGATCTGCTCCTAACTCTCCAGCTCCTATACTGCCTTAGCCTCATCTGCCATTTTAGAGCGGCGGATGGCAGCGGTGAAGATTCTTCCGCCCTTACTCGCCCATGTTCGAGTTTTCGTGCACCAGCCAGGATACCATTCTGTTCAGCTCGATAAACTCTATTGAACGGTGTCAATCTCGACCAATTCTGGGAGTATCGATTTTTTAACAATTTCGCATCAGAGGCGAGGCGGCTCATATCCGCGGCAGAAAGACAACGACGTCATCGAAAATCGATATTTTTGTACGGGCCAACTTTGATACCGTTCGATAGAGCTTTTGGTGGTGAATTGAATGGTGTTACTGCGAGCAGCAAGTTCTCTAATCTGGGCGAGTAAGAGCGCGGAGAACATCGACCGTTGTTGTGCTAAGTTGGACGTGCTGGCGTGTTCTGAGCGCAATATCTCTATCACGTTTGAATCTTTCCGACTGCAGCTTGTAGATTTTGTAAGCAGCGAAAAGCTCAAGATGCACACTGAAGACAGTGACGTAGCATATGAATTAACAAAGCTCCAGTGGTGCGAAAATGCAGTTTAGCCTTGGGTGACACGATTTTTTCCGAGTTCAGTCAAGTACTGCGGGAAGATAAGACGAGCTAACGGCATGCAAATGCGTGGACGAGCACGAGACTGAATGTGCTTTGCGATGACATGCTTGCAGCTTTCCAGCTGCCAAACCTGCCTTAGTACCAGCTGCCATTTTAGAGCTGCGGAGGGCAGTTTCTTCCGCCCTTACTCGTCCACATTTGAGCTTTTCACATTCGAGATGGTATCGTTCTGTTCAGCTCAAAAAGCTATATCGAACGGTGTTAATCGCGGCCAATTCAGGGAAAGTTGATTTTTTGACAATTTCCTTCGTGGACGAGGGTTCTTCGCATAGCGTGCCCGGAAAATGACGTCATCGAAAGTTATGAGCAGATCATCGTAAAGTGCCTCCGGTGTTTTGCTCGTCCGCGAGTTTGCATGCCTTTAACTTGCCTCATGTACCCGCAACGGTCGACCGAAATCTGAAAAAATCATGTCACACATGCCCAACCTGCATTTTCGCACCTCCGTAACCTTGCCAATTCGTAAAATAATTTACTGTGTTTTAACGCTTCACTAGGGCATACTACCGCATACGGAATCCACACGTTCCAGCCAGAAAGATTGGAAGCTGACAGCGTTATCGCGTTTCGAATACGCCCGCGCGTGCAATTCAGCACAACATCGATCGATATTCTCCGCGTTCTTACTCGCTCAGATTACGGTTCTTGTTGCTCGCAGTAACATTCTGCAATTCACTACGAACGGCTCTATCGAATGGTATCAAACTTGGCCCGGTTCAAAAATATCGTTTTTCGATGACGTCATTGTCCTTCTGCCGCGGCCTTGGGCCGCCTCACATTTGATGCAAATTGTCAAAAAATCGATGTTTTCGGAATTGCTTGTGAGTGACACCGTTCGATAGAGCTTTCTGAGCTGAACAGAACGGCACCATTAGAACTGTGGAAAACTCAAATGAGGGCGAGTAAGGACGGAAGAAACTTCACCGCTGTCCTCCGCCGCTCTAAAATGGCTGCCGGGAGCGAGGCGGGTTAGAAAGCTGGAGAGCTCTGGGCACTTCTTCTCAAAGCACTTTAACTGGTTTGCTCGATTACGCATTCCTGGACCGTTAGCTCCTCACGTCTTACCACAGTGGTCGACTGAATTTGGAAAAAATCGTGTCACACAAGGCTAACCTTCATTTTCGCACCGCAATAATTTCGCCCGTTTAGAAGCTACCATGGTGTACTTTTGTGGACTACAAAACCATTCTACTGCATACAAAATTCACTAGCAGCAGCCGGAACGATTCGATCTCCACAAAGTTATAGCGCTCCGAACACGCCCGCGCATGCAATTTGCGAGCTGTCGCGCCCACTCGAATGATAGGTCCGATTCTGTATGCATTGTTCACGGCGCACTCCAAATGCAATATGGACAGTCTTAGAGCAATTTCTGATTAGGATGGCTGGAAATTTCCGATAAAACTCCCCAAACGCTCGCTCTACAGGATGTCGCGCCCAATCGATTGGTAGGTCCGACTCTGTATGCATTGTTCACGGCACACTCCAAATGCAAGGTGGACATTCTTAGAGCAATTTCTGGTTGGGGCGGCTGGGAATTCCCGATAAAACTCCCCAAACGCTCGCTCTACAGGTTGTCGCGCTCACTCGATTGGTAGGTCCGACTCTGTATGCATTGTTCACGGCGCACTCCAAATGCAAGCTAGACAATCTTAGAGCAATTTCTGATTATGACGGCTGAAAATTTCCGATAAAACTCCCAAAGCGCTCGCTCTACAAGTTGTCGCGCATGCAATTTGCGAGCTGTCGCGCCCAATCGATTGGTAGGTCCGACTCTGTATGCATTGTTCACGGCGCACTCCAAATGCAAAGTGGACATTCTTAGAGCAATTTCTGATTAGGACGGCTGAGAATTTCCGATAAAACTCCCCAAACGCCCGATCTACAAGTTGTCGCGCCCACTCGATTGGTAGGTCCGATTCTGTATGCATTGTTCACGGCGCACTCCAAATGCAAGCTAGACAATCTTAGAGCAATTTCTGATTATGACGGCTTAAAATTTCCGATAAAACTCCCCAAACTCTACAGGTTGTCCCACCGCGCCTACTCGATTGATTCTGTCGGGCCTATATGCATTGTTCAACTCTGCTGAGATTTATATACCAAAAGATAGAGGTTGAGCTGCTGAGTTCAAATATATGTTTACTTTCACAAGTATTTGGTTTCTAAAGAAGTTATTCAAAAAGGCCGCTTTGAAACGCTCCAAAGCGGCCTATGTTGGCCGGCGCGGCTTCTTCGGCCAATGACCAAAAGACATGTCCGGTACTGTACTAATACAGAAAATTATTACGACTGAATTGTAAGTGTCAAGCTAAAAGCGTCAGCAAGAAGACAAATAGTTTTAGAATTTCAGGAAGAATTTAGACTTAGAAAACGTCGCCGAAGAAAATATTTTCAAGACATCTCTGATGCTACGAATATTAATAATCAATTAACAATAGCTGGCTTCGGAAGGCATGGAAGTGGGTTCGAAAACAACTTTTGCAAGTACTCAGCTCTGGTCTGCTTGCTCGTAGGACGTCTGGCTTCATTTTATTGGCGCTTATCCTCGTCAATATTACGCCAGTAACGCTTGAAATGTGCCTCATCCTATAAAGGACCACAATTCCCGGTTGAATGTACTCGTTCAGGCTCATCTGCGTGCTTTTCACGCATGATCTACTCGTTTCGATCGCGACGCGAAAGCTCGCGCAGCCCTTTTAGACGATGCTAAATCGGCCGTGAAGAGCAATGCTCGCTGCGGTCAGCGTTACGAGATGAACACCGGACATCAGTTCTCGTGTATCCTTTGGACCACAATCTGCTTGTTTTACTGTAAGAGTAGCATTTGAGAGGCAGCTACAGTAAGCCCTTACAAGGAGTCTTTGTGGTGATGCAGGCCTTCCTTGAAGGGGACTCGAACGCACAGATTTTGCTTTCTGAGAACAATGCTTACGCCACCACACCTCCGGCTTATTTACCCTCACGATATGCTTGTGGTGGTTCATCAGCACTCACTAGGGTTGGAGCAATAAGCCAGCTGCTGGAGCTGGAATGCTTCCAAATGCTCCAGCTCATCTTGCTTGAAGCACCACATACCAGGGAGCCTAGTGTAGTGTACAACTGCACACAAGCGTCACTCCAGCGCCATTCGAGTTCCAGTGAAATCTTGCGGTCAAGTGATTCGAGCCACAAAGCACTTTGGGCGCTGTCTGACAGATTGTCACCGGAGCGCGAAATATGTTGTGGCCGTCTAGAGAACCAATTGAGCGCGGATAATTGTGGGGTTAAGGGCGCCCTCAACCCTAGGCAAGGCGCTTCGCGGATTTCCAGCTCTACTTGAGCCAACCAGTTGTTGGTCGTTATTTAGGAGAGCCTTTTGTCTTAATGGCGGCTAGCAATGTCAACGGCTGGGTCAGTACATAGTACACCCATCATCGTCGTCAATCGTTCTTCTTCCAACGCCTTCCTCAAATTCTTTTCGCTTCCACCAGGTCACCCCAATGCTTGGCTATTCAGGGTCACTCGCTCTTCTTGATTCCTTGGTGTATTATTTCACGTCTTCCATTGCTCTTCCATCTTTCAGCGCTTCCTACTGTTGAGGTAAACGTTTTCCGAAAAGTGAAAAACTGTGGTTTGGAGCGTACATAGTAGTAACCTCAAATAGCTTTTGTTGCTGGACGAGTGAATCGTAGTCGAAGAAGGCCCGACTGTTGCCTGCAACCGATCCCAGGTTACTGGTCGGTCTTCCCGCCCTGGTCAACTAAGCGTTTCGTCACTACATGTAGGTAATTGCTGTCAGATTTGAGGAGGATAGAACACTTAGGTTTATAGTATAGTTGTGCTTTTAAAAAGTTTTATCGAACGAATGACTGAGCGATTATTTCAATGTCAAGAATTTTCGAACGAATGAATGAACAAATAAATTCGATGTTGAGAATTTTCGAGGGAATGAACAAACGAATCTATCTGCTCGCCCATTCTTTCGAATAATCGAAAATCGAATAAATCACACTTTCCGCTTATTCGAATATTCAAATAGTCAAATAATTTGTTCGAATTAGGTTTTGTGCTTGAAGATTAGAAGTTTATTCACTATTCCACTTTTACAATTTAAAATAATCGATTTTCGAATAATATTTAAATATGGCTCCCTTTTGATGTTCGAATTCGAACGAGAATTCAACTTTTTAAAATCATCGATGTTCTAGCTCGAACAACTATTCAAAAACCTAAAAAATGTCGAATTCAACTATTCAATTCGACTACTCAAATAACTTTTCGTAGAAATTGTTAAAATAATTATTCGAATAGAGTATTCGTTTGAGTACAGCTATAGTTTCCACTATAATAGCTTAACCACCGCAAGTCATTACATTGGCAAAATAAGCGTTCAATTTGCCTCAACGACATCTCGTGGAAGTAGAATGCGTAGCGCATCCAAAAATGAATTTAATAACGTCCTATCCTATACCCATTAACCAGCCCAAGTAACTGCGTAGGCTAGACGCGCGTCCATCTAATCTCCACAACATTCGTAGAAGTAGAATGCTACAAAAGCTTTGCTGTTCATCCTTCGATGAGATTTCCGGTATCGTGTTGGTAGCGAAGTGTTTTCAATTAAAGCACATAAGTGAGTCGCATTTCATGTGAGTCTCAACACCTCTATTGTTCTCCACTGTTATCAACTGTTTTATTATTTCTTCTTCACATTTGCACCATTTCCTTCGGGGTGCACTGCACATGGACGCCTGGTTGTGCAGCCGGAGGAGGTGGCGACTCTCGCATGTACCCGTTCGTTTCACACGTTCTTATTAGGAGGGGCCAAAAGTAATGAGACACCCCATGCCGTGTCCATATATCTCGAGGCTGGAGTCTGGTTTCGTGCTTATCGTATTTGTATGTTTGTATGCTACTTACTGAAGCGCATCTGAAAAGTTACCACTTCCGCCCTTTCCAGAAGCATTCCAAAAACCCCAGCCTGTCTCATGCCGAAACCCCAGTCTGACGACTCGACCTGTGTCGCGCAAATCTCCCCCAATTCCCAACCCCGAGCAGCCTGGGCTCAATATTCACGCAAGATGAGAAGTACGTCTTCTACCTTAACCCTGCCAAGCGAGCGAGTCTGGGTGAGGCCTGGTGAATTGTTACCGACCTTCGTTCGGCGAGATGTTCATGTCGAGAAGCATCTTTGGAGCTTTTGGGTCTTCGCCCATGGATCAGTTTACCGGAGGCTGTTTCCCAAGAGCACCGCGATGAACTCCAAGGCCATGGTGAACGAAATAGAAGAGATGGGCCGGCGACTCGCTCTTATTCATTCGCAGCGCTTCAAGAAGGTTCTCCTCTTCGACAACGTCGCACCCCATCGGGAACAAGTAAGCACGGATAAGCTTGGCCAGCTAGGCTACGTTCACATGCCTCACCCACCGTATTCGCTGGACATCTGTCCATGCAACTACCACTACTACTTGAGCCTACAGGGCTTCCTGATCGGAAGGGACACAAGAACCCAAGCAGTCCTTGACAACCATATCGAGCTGTTGATCAACACCAGGCTCAAGCAGTTCTGGAAGGATGGGACCAGGAAGTTGGCTGAGCGATGGCAGCAAGGTCCTTACCCTTAATGGCAAATAACACTCCTCAGCATCGTTGAGTTGTAATTGAGTTATAAGGAGATAAAGATTTTTTTCATTTTGTCTCATTACTTTTGCCCCCTCCCCCTAATAGATCGTTTTTCCTACCCAGACGCACCCAACCTTCCACCAGTCTGGACCGGTGAATTGGTACTGGACTTTGGAAAGGATAAAGCATTGACTTCTTTATCGGCTGACCACCGCTGGTAGGTAGGTATAGGTCAAGTACGCGTTCAGATTACACCATACTGTAGAAATATAATAGAATGCGTGACTCATCGAGAAAATTATTGACCAACGTCATCCTTTATCTTTTATCCTTTTTAAAAAGATTAGGATAAAGGACGGCGTTATTCAATCCTCTTTGGGATACCCCACGCATTCTACTTCTACGGGATGTCGTGGAGGCATATTGAATGCGTTGGCCATACAATGACTTGCGGTGGCCAGACGATGTACAAGTCAGTGCTTTATCCTTCCCAGACAAGTCTGGTACCAATTCACCGACCCCGAAGGGATGGAGGGCTCGGTTGGCCTGGACGGAAAATCCGAACCAGGAATCTGGTATCGGGTGCAGGCGACAGCCGGCGCCTCCTCCGACTGCGCTTCACGTGCCCTTATCCTTATCCTAACCGTAACCCTTATCCTTCTTAATGTCTATTAATCGCTGAAACATGTGCTTTGTTTCTTATCGTTACTGCTTCGCCACCGTTAACTCCACTGCTTAATATCGTGTTATTTTTTATTTGTATTCTAATTTCATGCATATGTAGATCTGTCGGGATTCCTTAATTGTAGCAGCAGTTCTTTGCTTTCTAAAGCTTTGCTTCTTTCCATTCCTACATGTTAGCCGCTACCTGCACACCTTCGCTCACCCCATCGATTTTTTTCTTTTTCGCATATTTCAACTACCGTTCCCCACTCTATCCATTTTAGTTATCGAGTTGTTGCACACTACTCGTCTCCCACGTTCCAGCTTACAATTTTCCTCACATGGATTCCTACTGATAACTATTTCTGCGCTGCGTTTTGCGTCTGTTTCCATTTTTTATTCATTATATGTAGCCTTCGCTCTTATGTATGTGCAAGCATTAAGCCCATCCAACAACCTTTCACCCATTTGGTTTCTTTCCTTCCGCGAATTTCGCTGATTAAGTGGCCCTTTCTTCCTTATTCATCTTCCCTACCGTTCTTTTGGTTTTTGTTTAACCTTACTATTCAATTAACTTCATAAGCATACTCTGATTAATCCTCTTATGGTCAGTCATGCACGCAACATAAGTTCTTTCACGTCCATCAGTTCACTCATTCTTCCTTTTATTTCTCAGTCCCCATTCTATTAAATATTTTCTTTCTGCGTTACTCGTTACTTCTTGCGTAGGAAACAAGCAATCTTTCTAAATTTTCTGCAATCTTCAAACACTCCAATACTTCCCTATCACTCTTCCCTACTTTCAATCCAGGCAAAATTTAGTCAAATCCTCCCGTCTTTTATCCCCCTTCAGCTCCCCCTGTGACATTCATAGCTCACAAGAACGTGTATAGTGCTATCGCATCCGGAAAGGAGGCACCTATATTCAAATGCCTTTTTTGCAAACCTTCGCCAGAATCCAATATCGCTATTGGCGTTACCTAACAATAATGCTTTTGATAAAGAAATCATTTTTTTTCAACCAAATTCTATGTTACGACAACTCAACGTGATTCATTGCTTCTTGTATTTTTGAGGTAAACTTTTTCACTCCATCATGACGGCAAATAAACTACCTATCCTTGCCAGTTTCAACGAATTTATTTCAGTCACTCCGAGCTCCCGTCTCGTTCCATTTCTTCGCCTGCCACATGCGCAAATCCGTCTATATTAATGCATACCCGCCGTAGGGATGCTATGGAAACGAATGGAATTTTCTGGTTTACGGCTATCTAACAGTCAAGAAAAATCACCTTAGCGAAATGCTAGTGACAAGGCGCACCGAGGAATCGATTCGATAGGTAGCGCGATACTTAACCCTGTTCGCTGTGCAACTGCTGGGTTACCAGCCCACGGACATTTGGTGTAACTACAAAATCGTCGTGATCACATCAAGTGCCGCAAGAAAGGATGGCTCGTCCCACAAGGTGTCTGGTTGGGTTCACTTTCATTTTTTGCTATTTTCCTTTCCCTCACACGAATCGCTACTCTCATGCTATCACTTCTTATTACTTTAGCAGGTGGAGCTCCCACGTTGTGTCGTTCCCAAACGGCCTGAGCAGAGTGGTTCCCATTGCGTCACCACTCGGATGCGGAAAATAGCATGGCCGGATGCTTGTTTTTATTTACGCACGTAAGCCAATAGCCTAAGCGATTTCTTAGATGAGCGTGGCTGAGACGGAGTGAATGTGTCACTACTAGCTGCTGACAGCCATCTGGCATCGTGGCGGTTGGATTACTTCTCTCAACGTCCAGTATTTTTACGTTTGTTATAACGTAGTTGGGAAAACGAAAGACGAAGGAAGAGGAAGATTTGTAGAAGGCTTAGCCACCAAAAACGCCAAGCATAATTTGAAATGGAAGTTCAAAATTTAGAAATTCTTCGTTGTGCGCTGGAGCCTGTTCCTTGTCCAATACTCCCATACTCGATTATTTATAACGTACAATACTTTCCTACTGATCAATTGAAGGGCAGAATTTGAACAATGAAGTACTAAGCGACAAAACTGCTTACACGTACATTTAAAAATCTAAATCTAAATTAATTTAGTTTAATTGTTATAAACTCCTTCTGCATTTCATTCTATTTCTAAATTTCAAACTTCAGTGCGAAAATGATTTCTTCTAAATTGATTGATTGTTAAAATACTAAATAAAGCTCTCTGAGAGATAAAAATATCATTTCACCTATTTATATTTATTTTCCAAAAAACAATAAACTTTACTGCGAAAATAATTCCTTCTAAATTTACCGATTGATGAACCACTATATAAAGCTCCCTGAAGGACAAAACATCATTTCACCCATTTGCATTTATGATTTTTTATCTATTTATAATTATAAAAAATCGCTGATGCTTACTCAGATGACGTCATCTGCCTTGACGTCGTTCAAGAAAATTCCTCTGAAGTATCATCAAATCCTACAATATTTATGCTTTCGTGACTCAGCGGTCTCACGCACTGACCACATCTTCACTGATTTTTAAATTTTGAGAGTTGCGGACTTTCGAACACGAAGGTATATATTCCATTAGAACTTAGTCCTTAGACTCGCATCGCTATATATTAGGTTGCCCCATAAGTCACCGCCGTTTTTTCAACGATTCACTGCAGATTTCGCCGGCGGTCTCTTGCATAGCGCTACATAGCCTTCGAAAGAGAATGATTTTCTCTATCAGAACATGCATTGCATTCCTTTTTTCATCACGAATTTCGTCAATTTTTAGGTCGTTGAAGTGAAAAGTGAAAAAGTGAAAAAGTAGCCATTTGCGCACTTGTTCTCTCCGCTTAGGTTTGTAATTTTTTGCGAAGTTTTTTATAGCACTTGGAAGACAATGTTCTGCACTACAAGAGTACGTGTTGATCCTAATTTCTCACTTGCCCTTTTTTGATTTTTAGTCCATCAAATTGGGAATTCCGACTTTTCCGTCCGAAATTCCACCAAAACTCCGGTTCTGTGGTTGGACTTTTTTGCTTGGTGTTATATGTCGTTTGGAAGAGGATGTCTTGCTCAGTAGGAATTTGTGTCGCGTTTATTGGCTCACGCTGATTTCTGTCGAATATCAACAACTGAAGAAGGAGAAGGAGTTGTTGGTGAAGACGATTTTTCTCTTTTTAGCATTTTGTTGATATTCAATAGAAATCGATAAACGCAACATAAATTCTTATAGAGCAAGACATTCTCTTTCGAATGACATATAACATCAACCCAAAAGTCCAAACACAGCAGGAGCTGTCGGCAAAAATAACCATCCTCCTTCGGACGTCCCAAATTGATGACCTAAAAATCAATAAAGGACAAATGAGCAAATAGCACTAACATATATTCTTGTAGTACAGAACACTGTCTTCCAAATGCTCGAAAAAACTGCACAAAAAATTACGAACCTAAGCGGAGAGAACAAGTGCGCAAATGGCCACTTTTTCACTTTTTCACTTTTCACTTCAACGACCTAAAAATTGACGAAATTCGTGATGAAAAAAGGAATGCAATATATGTTCTGATAGAGAAAATCTTTCTCTTTCGAAAGCTATGTAGCGCTATGCAAGAGACCGCCGGCGAAATCTGCAGTGAATCGTTGAAAAAACGGCGAAGACTTATGGGACAACCTAATATAAATGCAACCGCGGTGACGAAAATATTTTTCCTCCTAACAAAAAGTGACTGTTCAATATACATATATTTATGTACATATTTTGTTTACATATTTATTGTATGGAGCCGCAATCTACAATACGCTCAATAGTTGAAATCACGGTTTCATGGGGCTATGTGCAATGATTGTTACAGCTC
This sequence comes from Heligmosomoides polygyrus polygyrus, assembly GCA_947396885.1. Classification (NCBI taxonomy): domain Eukaryota; kingdom Metazoa; phylum Nematoda; class Chromadorea; order Rhabditida; family Heligmosomidae; genus Heligmosomoides; species Heligmosomoides polygyrus. The sequence goes on along the minus strand of OX377205.1, from coordinate 72,320,758 downwards.
TTTAATCGACTTGCGATCCGGCGGTTTGGCCTTCTTCGTAGCTTAAACAGCGTTATTTGAATTCCTCCAGGCTACGAAGAAAACGAAACCGTCGAAACGCAGGCCGAATAAAATGCTGTAGCACTATTGGTGCTCGGTATCATGAAGTCGACATTTCAAAAAGGAGGATTATGCCATAGAAATCCGGGCATAAAGTACTCTCAATAGCGTTACCCACTCTTTCAAACTTTAAAATGTATGTACTGCCAAAAAGGTGTGGCTTGAACCCGATCCTTAAAGCTCGGTTTCTTCCTAGGTGTTTGTCATCTTTTCCTCTTCCTCTCGATAATGTAAACATTATCGACATTTTCGTGGGTCCCTTGTTTTCTAACTACTGACGACCTATTCGTAATAATGCTTTAAGGTTTCAGATCTCTTCGAGTACGACTACAGGAGTCGAATGCTCTACTTATCTTGAAGATGATGCTGACCACAGCAGCACGCCCTTCTCAGCGGAACTCTCCGGATTGCTTTTGTTCGTCGGTGTTCACAAGTCCCACTTCCACATCTTCTCTTTGCATGAGCGCTCGCTTCAGCAGTTTTTGGTGTTCTCGCTCTAGGCACCGTCCACTCTTCTGATACTCTTCCAGTGCTATCACATGGAGGAATATTCCCCTTCCTTCTCCAGCGTCTCTCTTTCTCTCCCTTCTTCACTCTCTCATCTTTTCATTCTCCCTAGCGATAGATCCGCTCTCGTACTTCTGAAGAGGCTGTCATAGACGGCAGAGTACTCAGTCTCGTGTGGCGCTGCCATTCTAGTTGTCCGAGAAGAACGAAACTCTGAAGGGCTTATTGAGCAATTAGGTAGATTACCATTAGGATATCCAATAGGAATAGAAAAGTACCAACATAGCGCACCCCCAGAGGGATTGCCTAACGCCGCCTTTCAATGCAATCTTCGTTGTCCTTGCTCTATAACTAGATCCAGCTTAGAGAGGTGCACGCACACTCACTACCTTCCATCCTTCCTCCCTAAGCTAACACACATCTGCGTATGGTAGGCCAGTTGGAACCGGCCACTCTCTATATTCCTATGCCGCAGACACCAAATGAAGGCTGTACAGTTCCTAAATTTAAACATGAAACAAGGTACAATAGGTTAAATATCAGTTCACTGGAATTTTCCAGAGTTAAACTTTAGCGTAATCTGGCATTATCTGAAGTGAAGCGAATGGTTAAGAAATAAGCCACTACACCATGGCTCCGTCAAACTTCCTCTGGCTTTCGTTCTAAACTATTACTAATCTTGTTGGAATTTACTTACTAGTGTTAAGGAGGCGTGAAACGATAACGGGTAGAACATATATACTCCTTTCTACTCATTTAATTACTTATTCAGCCTGTGCGCGTGTATCGCAGTCGAAGGAGGTGCTGGCTGTCGCGTGCACCCGATTACAGGTCTTTGGTTCGGATTTCCCGCCCAGGCCAACAAAGTCTACCATCCCTTCAGGGATTGGTACTTGTCTAGGAATGATAAAACCCTGACTTGTTCATCGGCTCACCACCGCAAGTTACGGTATCACCAAATACGCATTTAAATCGCCTCGATGACATCCCATAGAAGTAGAATGGGTGATGCATTCCAAAAAGAGCTGATTAATGTCGTTCTTTATCCTTTTACTGCGATTAGAATATCCTCGTAAAAGAATTAGTAAAATTCTCAACAGCATTGTTCAAGGAAGCCTCTTGTCACTGAATTTAGACTGAACTATGGTGCCTAGTGTCAGGTTCCATTAGTGGATTCCCCCAACAACCCCAGTATTCTGATCCCATTCGTAACGCTATGCCGTTCACAAATGGCGCACACAATCGACTGCACCTATGGTATGAATGAAATCTGCAGAATTTTCCCACTGGCCGGACTTCAATGGCTTGCCGTCGGCGGTGCCACAGATGAATGTGAGAAATGCTCACGCGACTGTCACCTCTTCAGCGAGCCGGCGAAGGTTCAAGTCAGTGGCAGCTTTCCCGTAGCCCATGTCCGAAGTGTACGAATAGTATAAAGGGTGTGCGTAAAGGTCGAAATCGTTCAATCCTTTTTTGGGGTGCGCCATGCATTTAGATATAGTTAAGAACGCAACATTCATGTGTAACCATCCATTAATCAATCCGCCACAGCAGACTCTATGTAGTTCAACATGAATCCTTTGCATTGAAGAACTGATTTCTTATAGCTGAGGAATCGAAGGCTGTTCTACATATTCATGTGCGCACTGTGGTTTATTCGATCAATGTCAGTCGAGAACTACTTCACTACATTTTTACCTAGCAAAACGTGTGAAAATATCGACCAAGAACCCTACTTGAAAACCGCCTTCGTGCGTGGAAGGGGCTTCATTTGATTACCGACAAAATCGTCGCATGCGGATGTAATGTAGCCCTTCGAAGTCTAGCTTTCGTGACTGAAGTGCACTCTGTCTGGTGTCAGAGCATAAATATTCACAATCTCGGAGGCACCTGCTTGCACTGAGTAGCGTATGTACATCTATGAGGGTTCGTAGAACTTTGCCCTAATGAGACATTCTGGGAATGACCTTCGTCGACGTGTGCCGAGAGTTGGTTCGAAGCAGGCGATTTGAAATGAGCGCCCAATAGTACGGTATAAGGCCTTCCATCCATCTTAATGGGACTAGATGGATGGAAGGCCTGAAAACTGCTCCTTCAGATTGAGGAGAAATACATTATCAACGGTTTTGGCTCATCGTCCGTCACTTTTTCAGCTGTGACCGTGGTCTCACTTGTCCACTCATACGTAGAGTTTACGAAAAAGCTGGTGACTTGGACTTATCTAAGCTCACTCTCAGGTTTTTCTGTTACAGTGTCACCTTCTCCAGCTCTTTCTAACTCTCCACATGTAAGACAATGTCGTAGAAATAGATGAGAGTTACAAGGTGTCCTTTCTCTGAATTCTTCACTTTAATCGAATCGATGAATAGACGCAAAGCAAGCCATTCTTGAATCCCCTTCTCCTCTGCTGCATGCACAACTATTCGCTTCCTTTTCATTTTTGAAAATCTGTTAACCGCTTGAACAGCTATTGATATAATAAGGCTCAAAAAGTGTGGATGCAAAAGCAAAGACGTAGTGCTAATGCTTTCATCACTGTGCACTCGCTATGCCGTTGGGAGTTCTGGCCCCGATCAAGTTGTGCTGGTGGAAGAGGCAGTCTACGGTCTCGCCAGAAACTGCCCCCAAAGGCGCAACATCTTAATTAGAAAAGCAATTCGAGGGTCGAGCGCCGGCAGAAAAAACGCTCATCGGCTCCTCGCCAACGTCCGGCGCCAACTTCATTAGCGAAGTATTATTAGTTCGCCAGTGGCCGATCGGCGACGGCCGGCCTCCGACCGCAACGCGATTATGCCGGCGCAATTTCGCCGACGTTTTCGAGCCGATCCACTCCATCGCGGGAAATTTCATTTCCTCGCTTATGTCGCTGCGCATATTCACGCATTCTCCTTAGCGTCGCGCATCTCCTGGAGTGGTTTCGCGAAAGGTCCGGGTCATCCAACGTCTAACATCGACAAGGTTTTGTGCCTAATGGGTCGCCTGCACCCCAACGGTTCTCAATAGGACCGAAACGATCTTGTAGGGCACCTAAAAGGGAGCACAGGAGTGAAGTTCGTTTTTGCTGCAGCCCGCTGGGTAGTCCAAAATTGTGAAAAATGATATCACTTCACTGTGAGCTGTGAAGGCAAAAGTGACGCACGTAAAAGCCTTGCCGTGTTCAGAAATTATCCTACAATAGGTTTGGAGCTCCAACTGTAGTTTGATCATTACAATGTAATAATTTCCCAGGTTTCCTTAAAGAAGTAGCAGAGCACATTTAAATGATTCACTCGCAATGTCTAAAGCAGCGACGGGATGGCCGAATGGATAGCAATGCGGGCTTGCGGGAGGGGAACGAGGGTTCAATTCTGGCGTGGGGTGTGCAGAGACGGTGCTTGTTTTTTATCAACATAGAGTACATTTTGGCTTTGGTAGGATATCGTATCCTCTTCCTAACCTCGCTTTCAATTTATTGACAGGTGTGGAAGAGGATTCTATGACGTGGAGGTACGTCGCGCCTCTATTAAACCACGCTTTTCTCCCTGGGGAAGTTCTCGTTAAATGATGTCCCTATATGACCTCTTTGTAATGTTCTCTGTTAGCGTTGGAAATGTTTTTCACTGTTACTTAATTTGCGAACAAGATCGACAAGTAGTGCTTTGAACATTCATCAAGACATGCTCATCATTCCTCCGATATCTATATAGACTTCTTTATATTCATCTCGCAACCTTCACTGGTTCGGCTGTTACCAATTGTAGCATATTTTATCCACATCGCTATTGCTCGCCTTCCTGTGTATTTTTTCGTGACCACTTTCCCGTACACTTACGGGAGAGGAGGGGCATTGCAGACTGGGGCCCTAGTAGGGGTCGAAAAATATATTTGCTCAACGTTTATTGAAAGAGCTACATATTTGAGATGCTGATCACCAATCTGGTAGTTTTTAATAGTGAAATGGTAGATTACAATAGGTTACGGTGGATATGTGCAAGTAAAGGATTGTGCACAGAATAACCGGCAGTACTGCATTTTCACGACTCCAAAGGTCGAGGGGAGGTCGAAAAAAATTCACCTCACAACTTGGAACAACTAGGTTAGACACTTCTCCTGCTATATTCAGAACGTCAGGACGTATTTATCGTTGGGAAAGCAGTCGGACTGACTCGTCCAAATTCCATACATATAGCACACATACAAAAGTATGTAGAGCTCTTATTTCTCAACTCTCAACCTTTATCCTTTGTACATCATAAAGCAAAGCGACATCTGACGGCCCGACCTATCGATGAGTCCTAATGTGAGAGATGTAATACGTTTTCTCAATTTTTGATGTCAATTTTTCGTTATCATTTTTCGCAATTGTGCCATGACGGTCATGCAGTTTCCGCATGACCGTCACTACACTCGTCCGTCTTGTTAATTTTTGGTCATTCAAGACCCGTTTCTGATGGGTGAACGAAAAAGGTTCATTCACCATCAGCCTCAATAGAATCCAGACCGCTTGTTAAAAAAACACGAAAATAATGAGGGCTGGACAACCCAACCCTAGGTTCGCTGTAGTGCGTACTTATAATAATTTCAAGCACCTGTATATGGGTTCTGGGAACGCCTTGATCCCCATGAATCCTCAAACATAGCAACGCGCAACGATGAAGTGGTTGCACAACATCGAGCTCTTTTAATGAAAGTATTTAAAAGCATAAGGCAAAGTCCGCGATATCTTTCGCTCTTCTAGTATAAATGTTATTGCCTGTCGAATTGCCTAGTTATCTGGAGATTTTCCGCAAAACTCCAGAAATTCTTTTCTTTTCAAAGGATGAGGAGAATCTATAAATATATATGTATGTATTAATAAAAGTAAAAATACGTAAGGGACTGGGCATGTTGCTCGCTAGTTACACAATTTCGCATGTTTGAGCTCAAGCAAGCATCTCTAGTTTAGCCACAGTTACAAATCGAGTTGCAAAAAGTCAGTCAGTGTTACTCAGCCAACGAGGACGAGATATTCATTCATTCCAACTTTCCGCACGCGAGGTCGTAGATGAATTTTGAGTGACGTGTTTGACTTCTACAATGGCATGTGTTGGCCATTTCATTGTATCCACTCCTCTCACCTTTTTAGACGAAGATGTGACATCAAGTGTTTGTCACATTCATTCGACCTCCTGCAATTCTGCCGGCAAAGCGCCTCCTATCCAGCCAAAGACGCAACAGAGAATGGCGTTGCTGTCAGCCACAGCTGACAGCAGATCCCTTCGTCCCATTCTTTCCTCCTAATGATGAGCTAGATGTTGCATTAGTGCATCCGGACTTTCTACCCCGCTCCGTAATGGCTTCGTTTTATAAAGTCATCTGTATATTGCACGAGCTTTACTAGTAGGTGGTACGAGGCTGGTACCATCCACCGCCTATGCAACGTACTTGCATAGGCGGTAATTCGTAGTGAAACCGCTAGTCGATTAAAGGATAATAGCGCCACCCAAAGCTTCAAACTCGAAATCTAACATTCTAGTGCATTTATTGAGCAATATAACGTTTGGACATGCTGGCCATTGTACATTGAACCCAATCGAAAATCCTCTGATAGTTAGATGATTCGGATAACGGCGATTTTGGGTCCCTAGTTTTTTGAACGATTAGGATAAGGGCAATTTCGTGGGCCTCAGATTTTTTGATGATTCGGATCCCTAAAAGAACGCTAACGTGGTCGAACGAAAAACGGACCTACAATGGAATCAGGGTAGGATCACATTTCCGCTCGCTTTGAATGCCATCTTGTCCTTCACAACCCATAGTGCAGATTTATATGGCCCAGTCGACTAGCGTTCCAGGATATGCCACGTCGTTCACTCGCCCACCTCTCAACCCGAATGGGGCCGTTGAGGGGGTAACCGGATCGGCGTAGCCAGGTGTATCACTGACGAATCCGGCCACTTCAAACATAACAGCCGATCGGTTGTAGTCCTACCTTACCTTCTAGTAGGCTTTAGCTGTGCATTTCATCTCCTTCCCTTCCGACAGGTAGAGAGTTTCAGTCCACGTAAACGGGATTAAACACACTTCTAGGACACCTTTGGCATACTCAGAAAAATTAGTAAAATAGTAAAATAGTGAAATAGTAAAAAGGAGGAAATCTGCGAAAAATAAGGACCTATATTTATGATCCCCTCTGTGGTTATGTACTCAATGTCCACTTAATATGTTCATGTCGCTCATATCCGATTGCCAAACGGCAACACAATCAGGACACGTTCTTTAATGGCAAATTTGATAAAATTGCCATTATTAATATTAACGTTCTTTTTCAAATGTTGAATATTTAAATAAATAAACTCGGTGCAGGTCTAAGTAGGGTGCATAATGTATCTATCTCTTTTCTGACAGACTATTTTACCAAAATCAGGTTACATTCCCATCACCAGTTATTAAAGGTGCGTAACTTTCTCAATCTTCCCCATCTAAACAAGTTGTGGGAAGTTCTCTGGTATCATAAGGAGAAAGATGGTGGATCCATCATTTCAGAATTGCACCTTCAATTATTGTGTGTTATTACAAACCTATTTCTATGGTGAACGCTTGTAGCGCAGTTGGAAGAGGTGCCAACTGTAGCGAGCACCCGACACCAGGATCGTGGTTCCGATTTTCCGCCCAGGACAACAAAGTCTTCCATTCCTCTGGGGTCGGGGATTGGTACCAGACTTGTCTGGGAAAGATAAAGCGCTGCCTTGTTCATTGGCTGGCCACCGCAAGTCATTACGGCCAAATACGCAATCAGATTGCCTCCACATGCCGTAGAAGTAGAGAGCGTGGCGCATCCCAAAATGGGTTGAGTAATGCTCCGTCATTAATCTTTCATCCTTCATTACAAACCTCAAATCTAGTGACATAAACAACTATACGAATGAATTCCTTTCCTGAAAATCTAAATTTCTTTGAATAAACTGTTAAAGAAAATATAGGTTTTGAGTTCTTTTTTTATTCCACTACAAAAAGGTGTGTGTTAATTTAGAGACAAATTGCACTTTGTGTGAAGCTTGCTCGTCGTTAGAACAACATTAAAAGCTTAGTGGAGAAGAACTTGAAATGTATATGAAGATCTCAAAAAAGACGAGGGTACCCTCAATTAGCAGCATCTTTATTTTTTTTTTACAAAGCTGACCCTATTTGCTATTTTTTTCGCCGTTCATAAATTATTTCGACAGTTGCCTACATTCTGCATTAGTGAAGTTGAACGTTCGATTCTCATAGTGAGTGATTATATAGTGCATGAATACTGCTAGAAACTAAGAATTAAAGCTGGAACTAAGGAGTAAAATAGCAATAAAGATAAAGTGAATAGAGTCTGTTTTTGGTATGAGCAAACATACGATTTTCACGAGATATCGTGGAGGCAATTTGAATGCGTACATAATTAAGCGAGCTGTGCTGACTAGCCGGTGTAAAGTCAGCGGTTTTCATTCACGGGGAAGTGGAGGGCTTGCTTAGTCTGTGCGAGACTGGAACTAAGGAACGAAGCGGGGTGCACCCGAAAGCTGGCACTGCCCTGCGCCTTTTCGTGAGCAAATCGATTTTTTGCTTTCTTTCATAAATTAAAACATAATTTTAATATAAAAAATAGATTTTATATTTGTCGCGTGTTCGCAGAAACGTGGGGAAGTTAGGCCTCGATCATCTCGTTCATCGCCTGCCGAGTGCACCCCGAATCTACCCATGGTTTAAGTAGCGCCTAGATATGCCAAGCCTTCCATCCCTTCGGCGTCCATAAATTTATGCCAAGCTTCTCTGGGTAGGCCAAAACACCGACATATCCATCGGTTGAATACAACAGACCATGGTACGGGCCAAATTCTCATTCAAATTGCCTCTACGACATACCGTAGAATAGAATACGTGGCTCATGCCGGAGAGGAATTGGCTAAAGCCGACCATTATTTCTTATTGGGTTCTGGTCGTTGGTACGAGATGCGATAAAGATAAGGGATAAAGGTAGTACTCGTGTGCCAATCACACCCAATCAGAGCAGCGACCGATTATACGCCCGCCAAACAGGGCGTCGACCGTTCCACCCTTCTGGATGGCCCGCCCGTTCGATGCCGTCCGAATAGTTAGCGCATTTCCGCTCCCTTCTTTTAGGTACTTCAGCGACCACAATCTTTATCCTGTTATCATATACCAACGTCGAAGCCTCGCCTGCACACTACGCTGAATGTGCGCGCCTCGGCACTATTGTACTTTCACTACATCAAAGGTCGAGGAGAGGTGGAAAAGATTTCGCCCAAACTTCGCCCGGGGGGGGGGGGGCGGGTGAGGAATTTCAGGTGCTGATCACGAATCTGACATCCATTTTTGAAACTTCGGGTTACGATAGGTTACGGTAGATAGGGTGACTAAGGCTATCTAGATCACCATGACCTTAATCACCCGCACCTATCGTAACCTATGTACCATATTCTGGCGGAATACGAAAACTGATGTCAGATTCGTAATCAGCACCCCAAAGCAATCGCCTGGACGAACTTTGGGAAAATCTGTGACCATGACCTTAATCACCCGCACTTACCGTTCGTTACCTGCAGTACTCCAGTGAAACGAATGTCAGATTACGCAGTCAGCACTCGAAATTACCCTCCTTGGGCGTAGTTTGGGTGAAATTTTTTCGTGCTCTCCTCGACCTCTGGAGTGGTGAGAGAACAATAGTGCCCGAGCCTCTTCAGGTTTGACACATTCGCTAGCGGCGGGCGTGGTAGGCTACCGTAGAAACGCAACCGAAGCCTAGCTAGTGATGTTCCCCAAAACAGCGTCGTGAAATCCGTGCACGCACTCCTCAGAGAGCCTCGACGGCATGGATGGGCTAACGTGCCAAACTGGCGACTTTCGTGCGCCTGTTTTTTGTCGCTGAGTCAATCCTCGCGATGGAACACCAGCACTCACGCCAATGACAGCCATCATATCCGCCTCATGCTCCCGCGTCGCAGCGAGCGAGCGTCCCCGATCAGTAATGGTGGGTCCCGAGCGGAAGGTGTGCGTCTTTCCGTCGTTCACCTACATCCTCTTGTCTGCATAGCAGCATGTCATTCACGCCTTCGCCCAGTAGGAAGCTCGTCAAGGGCATCATCTCTTGCCCATAAAACACCCCCTGTGGGTCTCCGTCTTCCTCGCTCCAATTTCTTTCCCTCTTCGGATCTCCCAACTTCGTCCAGTGTCTCAGTGTATGGCAGCAATTACCCTTTTTCAAAATAGCACTCAAGGTTGCACTTTAGCACTTGAATTTCCGTCATCAGTCAGTTAGGCGCAGCCTTTCATCGCAACTAGCAAACCTATAATTCACCCACTTTTTGAGCTGCGCCCTTCGCATTGCTACCGTAACACAGCTCAATTGGAAGCTTTCATTCTCATATGAAACTGCACTGCACAGGAGACGTCGAGTTGAGAGTGGATCCATAGCTACAGTACTGTACTGGTCAAGTTGAAGACCTCCACGACGCACGACTCCTCAGGCATGTAGTTGGAAGGGTCCCCAGGAATGAAGATTAAGAGACTTCAATTTATTGTAACCCACGAATGGGTTCTGTTTGACATCACCTCACGGTCAAAGTTCCCCATCCCATTTGTGAACCATATACATAAAGGACAAAGGAGGCGTTTCTCAATACATTTTGGGGTGCACCAAGCATTCTACTTCTAAGAGATGTCGTGGAGGCGGTTTGATGCGTATTTGGCCATACAATGACTTACGGTGGTCAGCCAATAAACAAGTCAGGGCTTTCCTCTCCGTCTTATCTGTAACGTATTCACCGACCCCGGAAAGATGAAGGGTTTGGTTGACATGGCCGAGAAATCCGAACCAGGAACCTGATATCGGGTGCAAGCGACAGCCGGTACCTCCTCCCACTGCGTAACACGCACCGTATACAACCTATACATATGCGCAGGCAAACGTATGTATCCCCTGTACCCTTTAAACGCTCGCGTTGCTTCTTCTATATTTCCAGGGTGAAATCCGTCTCCAAATTTCCGTCTCCCTGAGTGGGTGTAACTTAGACGAAAGTAACACACGCGATGCTTCAGCAACCCCTTCCGTGGGAATTATGTGGGTCGGGGAAAATAGTTTAACTACATACGGTGATCAAACTGAATGGTTTACACGGAAACTGGAGAGTCAGCTCTGGTTGGATTAGAGATAGTTGTTTCCGACTCTGCGAATGGCCTCAGATATGTAGGTCTTGTCCAAGCAAGCTGCAAACCAGGGTTTTCCATGAGAATATGTACCTGGACACCGCCTTCTAATCAGATACTCTAGGATGCGCGCCCCTCTGGCCCAGCTGAGCGGCTCCATGCTCGGCTCGCGCTATTCTTCGTCTAGTTTTCATCTGGCTCCGATCGCATTTCAGCACTCTATGGCCACTTTTCGTCGCACTCCATGGAACATATTTCATCCCGAATCGGCGCCGCTCAGCACGATGCACTCGGGCGGGGAGGCGTGGATAATCCGAGAGTTCGCCGGACGAATGCATTCAGTTGCAAATCACTCGGATCAGTGCAAGGGTTTCCCGCGAGAGGCATTAGGACAGCCGTCCATCGGCAGCTAACGCTTCATTTAGTCTGTAGGAAACGTCGGACGCCAGGAATCGACGTAGTGAATGTTGAGTGTGTTTGTTGTTCGTCTGGGAGGACCAGTTAAGTCTGTTATAGTGACGCTTTGCTGTGTTTCCTTCTTCTCATTCCGATAAACGGGAGGGCGCTGCCTGATCGTACTAAGTGTGCATGTGGCGTAAAAAAATGTAAGCACTCTGCCTGCTAAGCAAGAAATTGCAGGTTCGAATCCCGTCTGGCGATAAAGTTTCATTCTCAACTAGCCATAGATATATCAGCTTACAATCTCAGAAACAGCCACCTAAAGCTTAAAGAGAATGACTTGGATCGTTCAAAGGGTCTAAAGGACGTAAGCCGGTAGCAGGCGGTCTCATTCGCGCGTTTCCACTATGGATCAAATCCACGCCAAGACTGACCAACCTGTCTGCTGTCAGTCGGCGTTATAGCCAAGACGTTTATAACAAGGCGAAAATCATAACAATTGTGGAAGTCTAGACATTTGGATTTCAAGAAAGGACATACAATACACATTATTTGCTCAATTAATTGTGAAACCTCCGTTCAGAAGTGTACATGAACCTGAAGGAGAGCTAAGGATAAAGGTCGGCGTCAGCCAATTCCTTCGCGGGATGCATCATATCACTTCTACGGGATATCGTCAAAGTATGATACATAATCTAAAGGCATATTTGCCCTATACAACGATCTGAGATGGCTCGATGGACAAGCTAATGACTTATCTTTCCCAGATAAGTCTGGTAGCAAATCAGGGCACTCGGAACGATGGAGGGCTTGAGTGGACACTCAAATCAAGAACCTGGAATAGAGTGCTCCTACGATTACGCCGTGATTAGCCCAATGAGGGTTACAAAGAAGAACTATCTCCTTAAGCATCGAATTCCAACCACGACATTCTATGGCTACTAACTCGGTACGAAATCGAGGCAGAGCAACGACAAGCAGCAGCATGGCGTACCGTACCGACCATACTGAGATTTAACTGGAATACTCCCTGCACACAACCGTCATCACAGCCCCATACGACACAACACCATGATCTCAGCAGTTTGCGACCCGCAAGCTGTTCGATTTTGGGAACTGCTGAAGTAGAGTCAGAACTTCAATCGGTTAGCAAGGTGGAGCAACCTCAAAATCCAAAAACTGGTCGATCAGCGACCGAAAAAGCCCAACTTTTTAGTCCCTTTTCTATATGCTAATGATGGTCAGCGTACTGCGGTGTTGACGGGACAAGTTTTATGCAGCCACGCCTGGACTTTTGTTCCCTATCCTTATCCTTTGCACTGTTCCTAACCCGGGATCTCGCGCTCTCTGAAGTCGTAGAGGCGAATCAGCGGGGGAAGTCATTCAAGAACTAAAGTGGCCTAAAAGTGGTCTCAATTATTTTTGATGTTGTAGTCCTACTTCTCGAATAATAGCGTGAGATCGTTCCTATAGGCGTCTAAAGTTAATAATAGAGCTCTTTATCGGTTCTTTAATTCTTCCAATAGAGAAAGGATAAGTATTAAATTTTGTTCGAAGTAGAAACGTCGGTACATGTCGCAAAGACGAATCGCGAGAGTGCGGGAACGTGCAGCGGGGGTGCGTAAACGCGTCGTTGCTCTACAGTGAACGCGGCAGCCAATCACGTGCCCCTCCTGTGCGGTTGAGTCGGTGGCTGCTGCGGCTGTGATAGGGCATCAGCGCGTTCCCGCCGTCCTTCGGTGCCTCTTCGCGATATGTACCGAAAATTATTACAAAACGACTTTCTTTTGGGCTCTCATTTTCTAAGAGATCGTGAAGCGATTTTAGCTTCTGCCAGGCTTTGTCTATCTCGACTTGCGAAGAATAACTGATGCAGGATTCGCGGTGCGCATGAGCCGAGCAGCCGCCGGCGTTCCGTGAGGTGACGTAGTGCAGAGTACTCGCACAACATATATCGTTACTAAATCTTCGCTTTTCACCAATGCTTGCGATTGCAATCCATCAATTACCTGCCGTTAAGTGCTAATTTGCTGAAACACTAGGCTGATCCCCTATCTTCATAAAATTGCTCACCCCTGTTTGATGTAGTTTCGACAACCATTCAATCAATTTCTCAAATAGCCAATAAGTAAAGGATCTGTTCCCACTTGGGGCAATTTCGGTGTCGTTCTTTGATGAATGCTCCTAAGGATGTGTGAAGCTTTCGCTCCTAGAAGTTCATATTGCTGCGACAGGGGTTGTTAAATAGTTCATAAACCGGTCTATAAACGTTGTCGAAATACCCAGTAAAATTATTCCTGAAAGATAATCACAAAGATAATTTGGTCGCTGACTTCCTCCCTTTGATTTCAAATAATAAAGTCATTGTCAAGGCCACGCATACATTAGTCTCATTGTCCCCGTTCTTGCGATTCAGAGTTATCTCGGGATATGTGTAGCTCGTTCGAAAACGCACTGCACTACACCCATCGTAGACTCATTTTCTTGTTCGCAGTAGGTCTCTAATGGCGGATGCTGAGGGAATGAAAACAGTGGAAGATCGACACGAATGCAGATGTCTTTTGTCCTCTTCAGCCACTTTCTGGATATTTCAGGATTGCCTTCCCTAATGACATGCCTTTGTGAAGTGTACATTATTGCATATATCACTCTTAAGCAAACCTTCCCCTTAGCTCAATTCTGGTTCCAATTCACTCTCCATCACGACCGCTTCTCCAAAATATGCTTGTATAGCGTGGCAAAGGCCATTCTCCATGTTCTCTGATCTTGAAATCTGGGATTAGTTATCAATTGTGGTATTTCTGCTTCTGTGCCAGCGAGGTTGGTAGGTGGAACTTATTCTAGACCGTCGAAACTTCAGGTCTAGATTAAATTTTCTTCTTACCAACGTCGCTGGCACAGAAGCGGAAACATCACAGAGCCATTTGGTAGCCTGAGCGGCTCACCGAAAGCCTGCATAACCCTCTCAAGAACTTGGCGACGGTCAAAGTGTGGTCGAACTCGATGGAGTGCCAGAATCTTCCTGGCTGCACTGCCCCTGAGCAGCACTGGACTTCCTGTAGGTGGTCAACAGGGACGACTTGAGCGTGGCGCCAGCTCAGTTTCCCGCATGCTCAACAGCTAGCCTTGCCTAATTAGACCAGACCGCCGTCGCCCACAGTTTGGCCAGCTGCCACGAGGGTTGTAAATACGAGCACCGGCACACGAACAAGGCCGCTCCCGTCTAAACAAAGGGGTCCCTCGCCGTCTGGATGAATCGCACTTGGAAAAACTAGACAGCGGAGAGTAAATGGATAAGTCCTAAGGTAGCAGCTCTGCTTGGAAGGTGGTGCTGTTGAAGATCCGCTGTACGCGACCTTTTAACGTGGCACGCGATGATTTTGGCTGTTGTAGGTGTCGCGTATGCAAATTAATCGTATGCGGAATAATCTCGTCCAGCAGGCGCATCGCCCTCATCACTATCACCTGTCTGGTGCGCGGTCTGGTGCTCCGTGACGGCTATGTACTGTACACATCCGTTCATTTAGAGGACCTTCATGACTTCTTTAAACGTCTTCTAGTCACGGTAAATACACCCAGCCATTGTCTAACATCGTCTTTCTTTCTTCTGTAGTATAAACTCCGTATCCCTCCTAGTCGGGAAGGAGCAGCGCTAAGATAACAGATGTGTGCAGCATCCCACGATACGACACCAAATTCTCTAATGGTAAGTCCGCATGATTGACATCGCATCATTTGGTAGTAGCTGAAGCTCTGGGCGAATTCAAGCAAGGTGATGGAGAGTCGAAACATCGCATGCCCCCCCCCCCCCCCCGACGAGGATAGATCCTAAGATTCCTTCTAACGATATTCCCATTGTCTTGATGAAAGTCGTGTTGTGATGTCTCCCTTTACAGAGCTTTCTATGCAACTCGAACGCCTTTACACCACTGTTTCTGGAGCATCCTTCTAGCATTGCTTGCCGATCACATAGCTGCGCCGAGAATGAGGAGTGATTATTCCATCACCTCAGAGCACATCCTCCTCACAATAGGTCCTGCCATTCACAGTTCCAGTTCGAGTGCTTCGAGTGAGTAGTTCATATCCAGTTCCTTTATGATTCTCCATGTCTTCTTTGATTCCAATTTCGTTCCTCTTGCCTCCTTTAATCCATATCCATGTTTGTGTGATCTCGTCAACCCATACACTGTCGTCCTTCCTTAAGTTACAGTTGTATCCCCTTCTTGAGCATTTCTCCACTTGGCAGCTTCCGCTGCAGAAGTAGATCTACAAGCAGGGATGTGCGGAAAGTTTTTCGAGAAAAGCGGAACACGGAATCCGGAACGGAAGAGCTCAAAAACGGGTGGAAACCGGAATACGAAACACGGAAACAGAAATGACTCAAAACTCATTACTTGACTTGATTTTTCATAAATATATATTCATGATGGTAGAATTAGCTGTTTAAGTTGCCATTAACGAATTCAGGAAGCGGGCAAGGCAGCATGCGACTCTTTTCCAGCCAGCAACATGTAACAACAAAAAATCCTTGTATTCGTATCATAACTAAGATGTATTTTCAAGCATTACTATTGTAACAAATCGAAGTGGAGGCAAACTCTTTTTGTAAATAGGGAGAAAGTATTTTAAACACAATGGACCTAGCTGACGAGTAAGATGCCAGAGACATCGCCACTTATAGCACTAAACCCGTTTTATTGAATGTCCCATATCTATCCTAACTGGAAGGGTAGCGCTAAGGTTACAGTTGCGTTTAGCATCCCACGACACGGCACCCCCTTTCTGAGTTCGCATGGGTAACGTAGTGTCATTTAGCAGTAGCTGACACTCTGGAATAAACTCGGTGGGAGGGGGAGAGACAAGACACCGCATGCCCCCCCCCCCCCCCCCCCCCCGAATGATAGATCCTATGTTCCCTATGGAAAGCAATGTTAGCAATCCAAGAGTGCTTATAGAACTCTAATCAAGAATTGGTGTTGCAGGCCGAACCTAAGATTATCAAGGAAAAGTTGAGCATGTTCCAGACAACGAATTTGATTCTCGACCCAAATACTCATGAAAGGTTTTGTGACCTTAGACTATTCGGTAGTCCATCGTTTCAAGAAAAGAGAAGGAATTCAATGTGGTTATCGCATTGTTTCGACATCAGCATGCAAGTTAATCTGTTAAACTCTTTCTTCAAACCTTCGTTTATGTTAAAGTGATGAATGAAGACAGTGTAAAACAATCAGTAAGTCACCATTTCCGTTCCGTCTTCCGTCCCAAAAGAGAGCGGAACACGGAACGGAACGGAAGGAGTGAAAGCGGCCGGAAACCGGAATTCGGAACGCGGAAACGGAAATTCCGCACATCCCTGTCTACAAGGCTGTTATCGCTCTATGCATGTTGTTGTCAGGTTCTATGTCACCTTGAAAATCTTCCTTTGGGAACACCCTTTTGCCAAGTTAGTTTGTAGAACCGGAAAAATAGTCGTCTCTTGCATCATCTGCACTAATAAGCTAGTAGATTTAGAAGGTTTGAGACCAAGCCTGTGCAGCCTCCTACAGAGTCTGTGACTAGAGATTAATCTACCTGCGAAGAATATGTAGACAGCTGGGCTGTGCGAGACGTTATAAATAACAATGGTGTATTCGAAGCGTCTTCACAATGTCACGTGCGCAAGTGCTATAGATGGAGCAATCCGAAAAGCTTGCATAGAGCAATCATTGTTTATTTAATAAATTTACATATTATTTTAATAAAACTTATGTTAAACTTATCAATATTTCTTTATAAAAGTTGAATATATAACGTTATACGGACATTATGGACTTAATTCTAAAATTTTCTTTAAACTGAGGGCATCTAATACCAGAGGAGGCCCAGTGAAATTAGCCATTCCAAGGGCTAAACGGAATGTGAGGTTCCATTTCTTCGTGAATAGAGCTGGCACTGAGTTCGACAAGCTGCTAAGGTTAGGCATAGTTACAGGCAAACTCAGCGACTTCAAAATCAAACTTGACAAGCTAGATTTGTCCTAAGATGATTCACATCACTGGTATATCTTTCCTATAACCTTTAAAGTTCCTGATCTTACACTCGAGTCGATATCTTTATGCGTGTTGTGTTGTGTGGGGTGAAATGTCTTGTTGTTGTTAAGTGGTTTCACACGGATATCCCGTGTAATAAATAATAATGATAATAATAATAACGTTAGAAGCGTTCGGGATCGCAGCTACATAAGAGGCAGAGTTCTGTGAATTTAGATCTGCTTGGGGCCAGTTTCGCCAGCGATGCCGCCGGTATCATCTCACGGCAGATTGACCATATCGGCCTACGTAGCAAGAGATTTAGATAAGGTAACCGATATACCGTTACTGCCCGTAAGTGGTTGATGAATCTGGCCTCTGGTGTTGTCCACGGGTTGCTTAAGTCAGGTATTCGCGGGGAGTAAAGCCTATTAATCTACGTCTACGTCAACGTTTGCAGGTGTTTGGTGGCACCTTTCGTCATTCGCCAGGAATGTCAGCAGTTTGAAACGGCAGCATCAAGTTTTGTCCCTATTTTCGTTGAGACTAATACTCTGTACTAGGGGTTGCCTTTGGAGTGGTATTACTGTAGATTCCTACTTTCCAAGGCTCTGACTAAATCGAATTTGCTGAAAAGTAAGCCTAATAAAACTGGATAACAAATTTTATTCAACGGTTACACGAAGTACTCTTTAGCAGAGCCGATATTGTTATCCTTATGCAATCTGGCGTTTCGGTGCACATCCAAGGATATAGTATAACGTAGTATCCGCGTCGAATCCAGTTTCCCACCTTGTTTTCGATTAGCTGGTTTCGTTGCATACAAGAAGACCTTTGGAGGCTCGTTGATAGTGTTGTCTGAGAGAAGTCCCGCCATATATCTTAATGAACAGCTAACACGAGCGCATTATATCCTACTGACTTTGCTGTAACCCCATGTTTTTCTTTCTTCATAACCGTCTCATTTCCCTGATCAGTCAATCTCCTAATTCATCCCGTGGGTGGCCTTCATCCGCTTAAATCAGCCCACTACTATCGGAGAAGCCTTTCTAGTACAGAACTAATCTTTTTCCTGTGCAAACATTCCACGTGAAAGTGCTGCTGTCGTTAGCAGATTCAGAACTAAAAACCTCCTTTGACGCTCTTAATCCGGTCTGGAATGCATCTGAATCGCGCTTTTGCCTTTGCATACATGTAATGCCTGGAAGAACAATTCGACTCCGTACAAAACGGTGCTATCACGATGGACTATGCTGACAGGTAGACCAGCAAGATATCAGCCTTTCTATTCGCACTTTGTACGAATAACCAGAGCAAAGCATGAATGACTGTTGAAGCAGTTTACAGAGCGGAAGCGCAGAGATGTTTAGCGTTCATCATCTTTAGTCCCTTCGAGGTGCGTCGAATACTGAACTTAACTTTCAGGTGACGATCTACACACTCTTACGGTTTGCAGTGAAATGTGAAGGACTTTCTGGGATTTTACAACCCTTATTCTCACCAGAAAAGGGGCTCAGGCGTACATCTGAAGGCGAATACGGATACCACTGCGAGAATGCCATTCAAATATTTAAGTAAAGTAGTAACAGAGAGTAGAAAGTATTATGTTAAAAGTATGAAGTAGTATGTTTCTGTTTCTGTTATTGCAAACTCCTTACACGTTCCAAGTTAGGGGCCTAGGGGCCCCGATAGTTTGCCATGAAGTCGCACAGCACTGCTTCCTAAGCTCAGGATCAAGTGTCCAACTCATTCAAAGGCAGAAGTTTTGCATTGTTCGCGTATTCGATGTCTGGAAGGTATGCCCTGTGCGACTGTGCAGTCCCAGATGCAGTCCTACAATGAAGTTTCAGAGATTCCAACTCGTAAAGTTCAAGGATTTTGAAAAGTGGAACATACTTTTGTACTATTTATGGAGTGGAGATTTTCGCATTGGTATCAGTGTTCCTTGTTCAGACATACGCCTGAGACCCTTTCCTTGTCAATATTATTTTCATTCAATCAGACAGTGGAAAGCGTGGCATATCCTAAAGAGATTTGGGTAGCGAGTGTACTATAGCACTTGAAACCTTTCAATGAACTTCAAAAAAAAAAGAATTTCTAACACGATATTCACACAACCCATTTGATCAATCTCACCATGAGTATCCATGTCAGGAGTGCGTTTGGCAAATGTCACGGCGTTGGATTCTCCTCACTATCGTTAGCATTTGGTATCTTCCGCTCCGCTAAGCCCGCCAGTCATCTTCTAAGCGACAATGATTCCTCATTACCAAAAAGCGCGAATCCGAGATGACACGGCTTTCCGGCGGATGATCCGCTGCTGCCGTCGGCACGGCGAGCTTCTCACACCTGCCCGTCGTCTTCGTCGCCGTCGCCGTTCACCATTATCCGCTCCCAGCCCCGCCTCGGATTATCGTGGGGAGACGGCTTCGGGCGCAGGCCAGCCGGACGGACGGCTTCTGTTGCACGTCCAGCCCTAAATGCAAATCCACCAGCCTCCCAGCCGTGTCCTCATTAAGCACACAATGTCGACGCCTGCCCTTCCATACATATCATTGGAGTTCTTTATGCACATTCATCTGTTTGTTTGCTGCTTGTATTCCGGTTGCTTTCGATGCAAAAGAGTTGGAACCTCCTCAACAATTACTGAGAATACATCGCATTTCACTTGGTAGACCGAAGATCGCCCTAGGTTGAGATAAAAAGCGGAAAGCTGTTATTCATTCGTTTCCATTGTTTACCTTTTATTTGCTACAGCGTTCACTCTAATTCAGCAAACGGAAGCACTTTCGAATTTTTTTTCGTTGCCCAACGAAGATACAGATTACATAACATGTAATGTCCTATATTTATCAACCTTTGTTTTATCTCATAGGACGTACGTTAGCGCATCACACCTAGTGCCCATGAACCCTACATAATTGGTCACCTTCCCTTCTGGCTTCAGTAAATGAAAAGTTTAAATTTGGGCGCTACTCAATCTCTTTGTAAGCGTGCTAACGATAAGTGATGAGGACCTACCGGGGCCTGTGGTGAACAATGAACAATGAACAATGAACAACTGATGAACAATTCAGTGTTTTAGGAGTTCTGGCACTAGCGTGGGAAGGGCCCGAACCTTAAACTTCAATTCCAAATGCAAGGAAAACCTGGGTCAATAGATTTTCTTAGCTAGTTTGGTTGCCTATACACTGAATCGAATTTTGGCCCTGCTGCCAGACCAACCAAACCTTCCATCACTTCGGGTTCAATGAAAGGCTAACATGCTTGCATAAGAATGACAAAAAACTGGCTTGATCACGAGAAATCTATGTATGGGGCGAATATACAATTAAAGTTACTCTGTGATCTCGCGCAGAAGCGAAGTGTAGTGCTCATTCTTAGTTGTAATTGATCGACGTCAGCCTTAACCTCTTTGTCCCTAACAGTTCATTTGTGAAGATGATAGTGCAGTTGGTAAAACTTCCTGTCGAGAGCACCCCAAAGTAAAAGTTGTTTCCGGTCTCGCCCCGGCCAACAAAGGCTTCTATTTTCCGTGGTTGATGAATTGGTACCAGGTTTATCTGAGAAGAATAAAACACTGTACAGATTCAAGCCATTTGCCTTAAGGCTCAAGTGGCTCTTAGTGAGGTTCTATGCTGTTATAACAATGTTCTGTTGCGATCAAAGCTCTACTGCCATGCGGGACTCGAACCCGCATCTCCTACTAACCGGGCTGGAATGCACTACGTCGTTGCACCACCGGCGCCGTCTGATCTAACAATACATTCCACCTCATGGGACTAAAATTCAAGTGTTCATCGGGTGGCTACCACAAGTGGTTATTGTATGCCCAATACGCATTAAAACAGCTTCCAAGATAGCTCGTAGAAGTAAAAGGCACAGCACATCCCAAGCAAGTGGTGACTAACGCCGACCTCCATCCTGTACCTTTATCCTAATGTGTAGCTCAGTTTTCCGTGCGACGTTACTGTGGATAAGAACCCCTTAAATCACTACAATACAAAGCAAACCTCGGATGTGTATGCTTTGCATAGTGAAGTGCAGGAACTGACTACCTGCTTAGTTCTCCGCCCCAATCTAGAGCAGGAACTGACTACCTGCTTAGTTCTCCGCCCCAATCTAGACCAACGTAAATAGCTGAAAAGGGGTGAGATAAGTTGGGGTTGTATCCAGTGCTCCAGCTGCTCCAAAGAGCTCGAAAACTGACCCGTGGTAGGCGCAGCTTCCATCACCTTAATTACATATATGAATCCGATTTCCTTAAGAGCTCGACAGCGCATCTGCGTGAAAAAGCAAAGGGAAAAGAATAGAGCATGGAAAGAAAAGGGAACTAAGAAGTGTTTACAATATGCTTTGACTGATGTACTTCTTACCTTTATGTTACAGAAGAGATATTTCTTAGTATGTGAGCTTCGCTAAAATGAAGGCGTTCTCCAAGACCAGCTTGCTTATGACGTCTTCGTCGACGCTGTGTTTCTAAGCACGCCTTCGCTAGGAAATGGATAGATCTGATATGACTCAATAAATGCTAGCCTCAAGTGATATAAAAATAACAGAAAATCTTTGTGGTGAAATTGCAACACGTCACAGATTGCACTGGGATGCAGATTTGAGTTTACGCCCAAGTCCTGTACGTAAGGGTATCAACTTTACTGAGCAACCCTCTTGCCCAATGTAAATAAGCTAAAATATTAAGGCGTTGTCAACGCTTTATGTAGAATATGTCGAAGAAAAAGAAAGAATGAAAACTGGTGGAAGTACGTACATTTGCAAGCATTTTCAGCCCGAGGCAAACATAGCCGCAAAGTGAAGCATTTTCCCGCGGAAAACTCTGTCAAAAAATGAACGGCGAACGAGTTCTCTAATGCATTTCAGGTGCGACTAAAAGAGTAGTCGCAGTGCGTACTTTGTGGTGTGTATTCACACGATGTTCTCTTTTCTTATTTGCTCATCCACCCGACAGCAACAAAATCAGCAACATATTCGTATTCTAATTCTACAGTGACGAAGCCGAAAAGACTTTGTTGCGTTGAGAAATTGGTTTAGAAACAGCATTCCTTTGAAGGACTACGGATTACCGCTGCAACGATGAGGTCATCCGCGGCTGTTTGAAGCCCATGTAGCAGTCATATCCTCGATAAATGCTTGTCTACATAGATCTCGCATATTTTTCCACTGTGCCCTGTAATTATCGGCACATTCGACGTTTATATCTGTTCCGCTCATTCCACCCGGTTAGACACGAGGACTCGTCCAAAACAGGTCGATTTTCTGCCTTTTTTCTGATACGCTTCTCTTTGCATGTGAAGGGTAGACTATGCAAAAGGTGCTCATCTTATTGGAAGACCGAGCAGAACAATTCGTCGACTGTGACACGTCTCGTTTCTCTTCTTCCTCCTTTCTTTTATAAAGAAGGCGCTTCGACTGATTGGAGGCGTTCTCGTTGAGTTAACGGAACCTGGTGGGCAACACGTCCAAATTCAAGCTCTTGACGAGCTTTCAACCGCTTGTCTTTGCTCTTATTGCCGACGTCAGCAACGCTCCTAATGAATCCGTCAAGGGCGAAATGCCATCGTGCTCTCTCATATTACCAAGCACGGGAAGAAAATGATTTTTGAATTCAATTGGAACCAGAGGAAGCCAGTCGCGGAAGAGTTCTTCCGGAAAATCGTACCAAAACGAAATGTTTACTGTGATTCCTGGTCGCGAACATAATAACACCTGGCGCCTTACACCGGCCGCCTACTGCCACCAGTCTCGGCGCCTTGGTATAGTTTGAGGCGTCGTTTCTGGAGCAACAATCAACCCGCTCATGGCTGAGGCAGAGGCTTCACCTACTCAAACACACCGTAACTCCTCACATTTCTCTTTTTAGCACATGAGCAACGCTTGCTTTTCCTCTCCACTCAGCGCTTGTGAGGCTTAGATGCTCTCGTACTGGTTCCCTCTGTTGGTCATTCTCTTCGTCATCATTATCATCAGGCATCCTCTAACAGGGCCTTCCTTAATGAGCTGTTTAATTCTTGTAGGCATTCGAGGTAACGGGAGACCGACAGGTTTATTATCTGAAAGCAACACCACCTCTGAAAATTTGCTAGCTTAGGCGTCTACACATTCTTGTCTAAATCCTACTTTTCTCCTTACTCTCATTTCTTTCCTATGTCAATATATTCACTTTTTGTTGGTGTACAATGTTAGTTGGACGGCTATGGTTCAGTCAGCAGAAGGCACCCGAATCGATCATAGGTTCATTTCGCGCCCAAGTCATCTACATGGTGGACCATAAGCCATATCTGCAGCAAAATCAGGCGACCTTATTAGGAGCTTTTCTCCAATTGCAGAGAACTACCAACTGTTACGTAGCATATCCTTAGTGCTATACTCCCTGCCATTATTATGTCATTGCTAGCTACTCTTATTAGAAAATACTGAGCTCTGACGTAAAACAACCAAAAATTTTCCTCAGCTCCACGGCGGAGTACTCCCATTCCGATGTGGCTAAATTTTTGAAGATTGCTAGTGGAGCATTCGGGATTATGGAGTCGTGTAGGGCAATTCAAGGCCTTCTCAAGAGTGAACGTTAGATGAGTGGTTCTGAATTACAACAGAATAACACTATTAATTTGTTGGTCATACGCGATGTAGCAACCAGTGGAACAAATGCAATATTCAGACGCGTGCGTAACCTATTGTTGAGCATTATGTAGTTTTTAGAAAACTACAAGAGAAGCTCTACAAACGCACAAGTAAGGCAAAGACTCAGCTATGAGGAGAAGAGAGTAGAAAGAAAATTTTTATAAGCGCAGATGGAGCGCGTCGGTCGACTAGGTATTGTTCCACCGCTTCATTTGATGAAAAATTTCGCAAAGCTGAGCAATCCCTGAAAGGTCAAAATAGTAACACGCCTAATACTAGCTCTGGTAGATGTGACGATATCCAACAATGACCACGCTTGGCAGCTGTTCGTCTTACATGACTTTCCAAAATGCCTCCCTCACACCCTAGGTTTTTATGTAAAAGTGTGAAAATCAGTAGAAATGTTTGTTCGATAGGCAAAGAAATACAACACCATGTTTTTCGGACTTAACTGCGCTGCTTTAAACAAAAATGCACATTCTGGTAAAGCGATGATTCTAAGAGCAAAAAGAAAAGGGCGTGGTAGCAGTTCTCAGCCCATCTGCCTAACATTGTAGCTGAAAAAGACTAGCTGTGAAATTCCTACTTCTTTAGATTTTTGGTCTCCATTTATTAACCCATCTTAGAGAGAAAGTCCTGCTCCATGTAGTTATGAAAAATCATTGATCAAAATATCCTCTTTGGAACGAATAAGAAATAAAATTCCGTAACAGGCGCTGCGACGCGAGCTGCAAAGCTACCTACACGATCTGAATGCTCTCATCAATCCAGGAGTGGTCCCTCATAAATACTACCGCTCCACCATAATCTACAAACTATGTGCAAGTAGTGTTTAAAATTGTACCAAGTTTGGTGCATTCTTAGCCTTTTTATACACCAAAGTTTTTGTTGCAGGACTTATGGTCCACCTTGAGTAATTGCCTTACATACCTCCTAAGTAGGAAAACTTACCCCGTACAACTATGTAAGGTAGAGGAAGTAAGAATATTCCTGTCCATTAACTGACCATCACAGATCATTAGATACGTCAAACACATATTCAAACGACGATATTCCGTAGACGTAGAATGCGTGGCGCATCCCGAACAGGAAATGATTACGGGAGATCTTCTGTCTTCGTCCTTGCCAATTGTAACACTTTATGGTTTACAGTAGTTAATCAATAATGATATACGCTCTAAACCACAATATCCCACATGTAAAAGTACAGGCTCCGGCGTATCTCCGGGAAGGGTTAGGTTACGCCAACTCTAACCCTTGTTAGTCCCCTTTATGAAGAAGAATTCCGTACTTACGGAGGACATCAACCCACTGCTTGACGTTCAACTTGGTTATGACTGAGATTGTGGTACAATCCTTCAACCTTGGCTGACTCCAGTTCGGTTTGTTGATATTACTTGTGTGCTTAGTTGGTCATCAGTGTGCCTTATAAATTACGGGATTTTGTTGTTTATAAGTGCTCTCAGTATACACACGGATATACGCGCCGTGATGTATTAGGTTGCCCCATAAGTCCCTGCCGTTTTTTTCAACGATTCATTGCGGATCCCGCCGACGGTCTCTTGCATAGCGCTATAAAGCATTCGAAAGAGAATGATTTGGCCTATTAGAAGGCTTATCGCACTTCTTTCGTTATCCTGAATGTTGTCAATTTTTAGGTGGTTAAAATGAAAAGTGAAAGAGTGAAAAGTGGCCATCTGCGCCAGTTGCTTCTCTCCGCTCAGGTTTGGAATTTTTTGCGCAGTTTTTCATAGCATTTGGAAGACAATGTTCCGTACAAGAATACGTGTCGGCGTTATTTGCTCATTTGGCCTTTATCGAGTTTTAGGTCATCAAATTGGGGCGTCCGACTGCCGCATCTATTGGCTCATGCTGATTTCTGTCGAATATCAACAAAACCCCAAAAAGAGAAAAATCATCTTCACCAACAACTCTTTCTTCTTGTTCAGTTGTTGTTGTTCGACAGAAATCAGCATGAGCCAATAAACGCGACACAATTTCTTATTGAGCAAGACTTCTCTTCCGAACTACGTATAACACCAAGCAAAAAAGTCCAACCACAGAGCAGGAGATATCGGTAAAAACAAATCTCCTTCTGACAAACCCCATTTTGACGACCAAAAAATCATTGAAGGACAAATGAGGAAATAGCACCAACACGTATTCTTTTAGAACAGAACAATGTCTTTCAAATGCTGTGAAAGCAATTGAAACGGGAATGCGAATAGGGAGAAAATAAAGCAATTCGTCCTACATCGATGAAGTAAATTTCATAGCAAAAGAATATGCCATTCCTAAACCGTAGGTGGTTTCATAGAGAAAAAGGCGGCATTCCCAAGTTATCAGTTATCATTGCAAAGCGCATGTTTTGTTTTACTGACGCTTCTGCGACACTGCGGCCCTTCAGAAGCAGCTTCCTTCTCTCGCTGTCTCGAACTCGAACTGCAACAGATCTCGTTCTGTGAGGATTCAATTATGTCCCTTTTCCATATTTGAGTTAGTCTCATTTATGCACGGTAGAGGAAGTAAGTGTCCAGATCGAGTCAACTACACTCTACAAAGGTCTTAACTATCTTGAAAGGCTAAAGTGGATGATACTGTCATAGAGCCGTGTAAACTCTAAACATTTCAGAAAAATACTCTCTCTCAGCTGAGCAATCTGCGCTCGGTTTTATATATCCTTTGTTCCTATTTCAGTTCCTATAGTGATATAGGTGTTCATCAAAGCCATTCACACTCCCTTAGACATCCTATCCGGCAATGTCATGGAAATTCTCGTGTTTCGTTTGAGCATGAGTCGTAAAATTCCATTCGTTCTTCAATAACGACTCGCTATGATCTGTGTCCTTTCGGGTGGGGTGTTCATTCGCCCCAAAATGAGGTTCAGCCCCGCTCAATTGAGACGTTTTCCGGTGGCGTTGGGCCACTCTTTAGTCGCCGCCTCTCCAGCTCAGCTCCGCCGCCTGGTGAATGCAAGGCAACATATTTCTTTCCTGGCTAACATTGCATTTCCAGGAAATGGGAGACACGTGGTTTGGACCTTTAACTAATCCACACTGAACTCCCTCATCGCCTCGGAAATCGCGTTCTAAATATTCCGGTTGTCCATAACGCAGTGCATAATCATGCGTGGATGAGACTGCCTACTGTTACTTCTATCTGATGTTATCTCAATTCAGAAGTGGATACATATCATAGATGCTTTAACTATAGCAAAGTTTCATATAAAGTATGCGCGTCGTAGGAAGAAAGGTAACTGCCTGTGAACCGTGAGTTAGACTCAACCCCTAGCCCGACCCAAGCTTAGGTCTTCGGGAAGTTGAACTCGTTGTAGAGCTCTCCTCGAATGTTTAGCGTGAAATTGTGCATGGAAGTGCTTCACAAACCAGGAATTCCGTCCCATACGCATTGAAGCTGGGGCTTGAAGAAGCCTAGTCCAACTGCAGTCTTCAATTCCAAACTAAGCCAGCCAGTAATTGATGTCCCGACTGACCTCCACGAAGTGCACTTTCTCCATTAAGCAAAGTAAACGCTGTCGAGGAGCGAGTTGTCCCCAGACGAACGTTCTTCCGCCACTACGTGGTTCATGCATGCACTTGAGAGCCTTGTCTGGGAATCTACAGCCAGCAAAGGATTCCCTCACTGATTTGCTAATTCCTACCTCCGGCACACGCGCCAGTAAACAGTCGGCTTAGGCAGCCCCTAATGTGCACTAATGATGACTTCCTTCAACGGCGCTCAGTTCTGGCAGCCTTGCAGGGCTTAATATTCACAGATTTCATGGCTGCGCTTCTATTATTTATTTATTTATTTATTTATTTATTTATTTATTTATTTATTTCAGGCACCCATAAAAGTGCGCTCAAGAGTTATATGGAAGAAACAACAGATGAAAAAAAACATTCGATGACAGGCACAAAAAATAGAATAGCGTAAACGTTTCCTGGAAGCTAGGGGTCAAAGCTAGCTTTTAAAATGATACATCCAAAAGATTTTATCGCAAAACTATCGTGCTGTAACCCAACCACGTCTGCAGCGTAGACCAGCAGGTACCCCACCAGTTGGCAATGGTGCCTCTTTATTTCGGCAAAGCATAGGAACCTGTAGGAGCTTCGGCACACGGGTATACCAACGTCCCACGTGGAACCTACAGGTTGGGTAAAGCCGGTTAGTAGTATACAAACGTGGAGTATTAGTGACAGCACTAGATAGTGTATTATATGTATGTATCTTCTCAATTCTTGTATGCTTCCTCTAATTTAGCTTTATTCATGGTTATAGAAGATCGGTATTTGGCTGCAAATATAATTCGTTAGGCAACTCTGTCACAGGGTTCAGAAATTCTACACTTCTGAACAAATAAAAGTACACCGATTCTGTTGACATCTTTGTAAGGAGGAGACCAAGCTAACTCCTGATTCACCAGATATACAACCTTCTTCGTCTACTTTTTTGTTAAAAGAGCAGCTTTAGAGCAAAAGATATAGCACGGACAGCTCTCTAACCAGGAACTTAACCAGCTGTACGCTTTTTTCAGAATTTGAAGATCTGCACTATCTAGATTCCATTTGGGTCTCCCAGATGCAGCACTATTGTTAATCTTGAAATCTAATGGTTGATAACAAAGGAAAGGTTTATGACAGTTAGAAAAATAAAAATTATTCTATTTTATCGCTTTTCTTTCAGGTGAACAGTTTTGAATAGTGAGAGAGGGATGGCTAATGCCTGATAATATTTTAAAGGACTCAGCCCTTTCATTAAAGAGGAGTGAAATTTCACTCCAACACTACACTTCAATGCATACACTTCAATGCAAGCCGAAAAGTTCTCAAATCAAACTGAAAGTGCTTCAAGCAAAAGGGAAACGTTTTGCTAGAGTCGAAAAATCACTTGTTGCTCGACAATTTGTTCAATTCAATAACTCACCAGTCTACGTTGTCTGAAAGAATTACTCCACTGTTCGTCTACCACAAAATTCTCATGCTTTTGATTATACCAATATTTTGAGGCTCATTCTAAACCGCTGTGAAGAAAAATAAATTTTTGGAGAGCTACATGGAGATTGCGCCATGCTCACATCTCATGCATCACGCTACAAATTAATGTGACTTCTAGCCTCAATGCTTTTTAAGTGTGAGTAGATCTCCGAGGATGCTACGAAGAAGAGTCGATTGCCAATCGAGGACTGTTCTCAGAATTCAGCACTCTTTTCGGAATTCGAATGTGAAGAAGTGACTCTCTGTTCTTTGGAAATGAGCAATGCGATGACATGAACGTGCATACTTTCGTAGTCAACTGCTGCTTTGGATTGATCGTAGTGAGCGGATTTCTGGAGGAAAGCTAACAGAAAACCACTCTACATGCTGACTTCTATAATCTGAAGAGGGAAGAAGCCTTGACTGAGCGGCATCTGGCATTCCCCTATTTCTTACGCTTGGCGGCTGTTTATGACGCTGATCCTCTGAGACGGCAGCGGTGATAATGTCCCGTAATACTTCCTAAGGAAGACGATTAGGATTATGATGTTGTTTCTGGCACGCAAATATGTATGTGTCAGATCGTATCATCCTTCAAAGACGCGGCATGTGTGGCCGCTCCGTAATCTCGCGTTCAATTAAGGGAAAGCGGAACGCTGAGAAAAAAGCCGAGGTTGTGATAGGAGCAGTACGGCTAGGAAAGTAGAGGCACTGATAGCGAGAAAGAGAGCTGTCAGAGCGGTTTGACTCGGTATGTAATCCTCATCTCATCTACTTATTAATGTGTCTCCTCCATACCAAAGTCACTGCATTCCACTTTTGATAGTTGATAGAATAAGAGTTTGTTTTTGCTGCGGCGATACGATTCAGTAACTTTTGCATCAGAGAACGATCAAACGGAGAAGTACTTGAGTCCAAAAACTTGTTCTTCTTTCATTATAAAAGATAAAGGGTAAAGGACGGCGTTACTGAGTCCCTTTTGAGATGCGCCACGCATTCTACTTCTACGGGATATCGTGGAGACGATTTGAATGCGTATTTGGCCATACAATGACTTGCGGTGGCCAGCCGATGTGTAAGTCAGTGCTTTATCCTTCCCAGATAAGTCTGGTACCAATTCACCGACCCCGGAGGGATAGAAGGCTTGATAGGCCTGGGCGGGAAATCCGAACCAGGAACCTGGTATCGGAGTGCATGCGACAGTCGGCGTCTCCTCCGGCTGCGCTACACCCGCCTTCCAATAGACAAATAAGTAAATAGATTTAAGCATGTCAGACTTTTCGAATACGTTGCGTATTAGACGGTGATTAAAGACTTGAGAATAGACCACTGCGCTCTTCCAAATTACAGATGACACCAATTACAGCTTAACTACAATAGTTTGCATAGCAGACAAAAATTGCAATCGGCTGATTTGCTTCTGTAGATAAGATGTAAATAAGATGTATCCCTCCCATACAAAATTCGTCTCCATTTCTCAGAGTGATGGAAAGCTTGAATAGAAGCCTGCACTGCATGCACATCTTGGCCTGAATGCAAACACAAACAGGGCTGGATTATAACAGAACACAAAATAATGCACGACATGCAAGACGATCTCCTTCTCGCAGATCTTCTGCTTCATTATCTTCTCTCTTCGTCCTTGTTTATCCGCAGCTGCATTATTGCTTAGCTATGCGCTCGTCGTAATCCGCGTGCATCGCACTTTCCCATAGTTGCGGTCATATAAGTTAATTAAAACATGAATATT
Organism: Heligmosomoides polygyrus polygyrus; assembly: GCA_947396885.1. Classification (NCBI taxonomy): domain Eukaryota; kingdom Metazoa; phylum Nematoda; class Chromadorea; order Rhabditida; family Heligmosomidae; genus Heligmosomoides; species Heligmosomoides polygyrus. The sequence goes on along the minus strand of OX377205.1, from coordinate 72,290,222 downwards.
CCACAAGCGCTGACAATCGCCCGTGCCGCCGCTCATACGCAATGCGCGAGAATCAGCCGAGTGGTCATTCGGAATCGCTGAGAGTGGAAGGGTGACTAATAGAGGTGAAGATCAGTGGAAGGCCAAGGAAGGAGGAAGGAGAGGAACCACTGCGCACATTGCTTCAGCCTTGGGACAGGAGCTTGCTTTGCCTAGCCTTCTCGGAGCACCGAACAAGGAGAACCTTCCACCATTGCTCTTCTTTCGACTCTGTGTTACCTAGAAGTTAGCTGACCTTTTCAGAAACATCGGGGTCCCTGGTGCAAATGAAGACCAAACTTCATCCTGAGATCACCATTACTCCCTCATCCGCTCATTCTGCAGTCGCTGGCTGCTAGCCGTTTGTTATTCATTTCACTCTCTTTTCTTTCAGCAACGCGTGAGCGGCGAAATGCATGCCTTGCAAAAAGAGCTCGCCTTGCGGGATATCCGGGAGGCGATGCAATGCGATACTCTCGGTGTGCTTTCCAACAAATGACGTCTGATGTTCGCTCAGGATACAGGAGCACTTCAAGTAGAGTAAAGCTGAGCTACCTTTTCGATGCATGGCGCAGTGCTATAAGCATTTGGGGGATGCACCTCCTCTGAGGTCGATCATTGCCTACATAACCACAATTCCTTTTGTAGCTTCAGAATTCTTTGAGCCACTGGTGCATTCTACTGCCTAGGCAGAACAGAAAGGAAGAGAGCCAAGTCGCACTGCATATGAGGTTCATACAAAGTCTGGTTGCGTCACATCTCAGAGTTCTAGCAGGGAACCAGTCCGGAGGCGTATCTTCTGTTCAATGTGTAGCTCCACCTGTGAAGCGGCTAGGTAGTTGTTGCAGTTGCTTTGTTATGAAGATTCCCTTGCCACATGTACTGTACTGGTTATGCCCTCGTGTACGACCATAGTAAGGAAAGAATTTAGTTATGCGGAACTTAATGCTTTTTTAATAGCTCTCTTTCCTTGATAAGAGCTTTCTTTCAGGTCTCATTTTTTGCTGTGATGCCTCAATAAGATATAATGGTAATAAGATCTTAGCGTAGAAGTAAGGATAAAAATGGATAAAGGACGGCGTTAGGCAACCCGTTTAGGGATGCGCCACGCATTCTTCTTCTTCGAGATATCGAGAAGGCGATTTGAGTGCGCATTTGGCCATAGAACAACCGATGAACAAGTCAGCGCTTTCTCCTTCCCAGACAAGTCGGTACCAATTCACCGACCCTGGAGGAATAGAAAGCCTCGTTGGCCTGGGCGGGAAAGTACCTGGTATCGGGTGCGCGCGAGAGTCGGCACCTCCTCTAAATGCGCTGCACGCGCCCACCATAGAAATACCACACGACAAATAAGTTAAGATGCTTTTAATGACATTGTCTGCTTTGCCTAATAGCTTTGGTGTCTTCAACATATTCCGATCTTGCTCCCATTTTAGTCTACATCAACTCACAGACACGGAGGGGTTGATGGGTTCGCTGGCCCTAGTGCAGGAAGGAACTCCGCTGAGGCAAGCTCATGACATCCTATAAAAGAAGCCGGATCTAACACGTTTTTTAGTGCTTATATGGGTGACTTACTGGACTTCTATTTCTTTCTGCTTCTATGTGCGACTTACCCAATCAATAGGAAGCACCATTTTTTGGAGGTCGAATCAGTCATTTTCTATTCACATTGACTCTAACACATCTGTACTCCTCGTCACATGCACTACAATGTAAATAAATCTCTTCACATGGATTTTAGCCATGCAATAAATAATATTAATAAGACTCGTTGAAAATCTTTGGAGGTTCAAGGGCTTCCCTTCTAAGCCCAATCTAGCTCGTCTGGATCCTAGTCGGGCGATGTCATCGCCAGAAAGGCGAAACAAATGTAGATAGCATGGCGTCTCCAGGCTAGGAACTTACATAGAAGGGTCATTTCGTTTATCATTCACGATGTTGTTTTTGAAGACACGTTTATTCCCGATTTTGTCGCCGTTCTTGAAGACTCAAGCTGGAGCACCCATCCCATAGGATACCAAGAAAGTGATTCTCGTAGCTGGCCGTGTAGACCAAATACGTTCTCAAAGTGTCTCTATGATACAGAGCAGAGGTGGAAAGCATGGCTCACCCCTAACGGTTTTACAACCGCCTTTGTCCTTTTGAGCGCTCCCTTTGGAACTGGCCAGGTTCTTATTAACCATGGCCCCGTTGAGAATTAAGGGTACTCATTAGCAAGAGGGCGGAGTCGGAACAATTCTCCCGCAACGATATCGTCCACCTCCTCCCAGCGCGCAATATGGCCACACGTCGTGGCACACTCATTTACAGCAAAAATTCCTGGGATTTCCCAGCTATCCTTCTCGTCCTAGTCCGCATACCGTATCGAGTTCTTCTCCGCTTTCTCAGAGGAAAAACAGCAACCAGAGGCCGCTTGTTCCCGAGAGAAACAAGTCTTTGTGCGAGTCGGAAATTGGCAGTGTAGTTCTTTTCAAAGCCAAAGTGGTGAAAGTGCAATTTAGAGCCGACAGTTTTTTTCCGCCTCCCATTCTCAGAAAGCCAATATTATATGCACTTTCTGGATTCCGACCGGCAAAAAACGCCTTATTGACTGTACTCTCTGAAAGCCGGACCACGCCGCTTCCAGCCCCTCGGCCTTGGCGAGTGTGGTGGCGCTCTTCCGGGAAGGAGGGCCCAGTTGTCTCAACATGCTAAGTATTCTTCTTCTTCACTTCCTTGACAACACACACATATTGACAACCGCATTTGCTGTCTCCTCACAGGTACTATGTTTTCGAATAAAATTGAAATCTGAAATATACGTAGATCATTTTTTCCTCTTCAAAAAATCCTTCAGCACATATTGTATGTGTGCAAGAATTGGCGCATGCTTTTAGACTTTAGTAATTGTCTTGCGATTAATTGTTACCCACAGCTTGAAAATAAAAACTTATGAACCTCAAAGCCAATCCATCGTTAACCGTTACGGTACTCAATCTTCTACCGCTTGGAAGCCTGGAGACATTTGAAATGCAGAATTTGTAGTAATTATCACCCAGCGTAAGAGATTAATGGTTGCGCTTTAGGCACGTGGTAGCGCAGTTGGGAGGTCGCCTACAACCGATTCAAGGCTCTTGGTTTGGGTTTTCGCCCAAGCCAACCAAGTCTTCCACCGCCCAGGGGTCGGCGAATCGGTGCTAGGTTTGTCATGATCCTGAATTGCTCATCAGCTGGCCACCACAAGTTGTTGTATAGGCCAAATACGCATTAAGGTTGTCTCCACAACATCATGTGGAAGTATTAGGCCGTTGCAAAATAAATCTTCGTTTCGAGGTATGTCTAAATAAATAATTTTTCGCCATGTACGACTCTCTATGAACCTTGGCATAGTAGAACTTGTTGCGTTGTTTTGACTGAGCTCCACATGAGGTTATACAGATCTTTATTGGCTAACGTTAAGGCGGTATCGCCTTCTTCAGAGCCTGAAAGGAAGGATCAAGTCAAAATGTGGCTACCGCGTCAGACGTCGTCTAATCCTTAGAGATTTAAGACTACCTTTCGATCACGTAGTCAGTAGAGAGATCGAGACCCTCAGCTTAATTAGAATGCCAACCTGATGTACGGCCTGAGCTCTCGTGTTACATAGAGGCACTCTTCCTTCCGGTTTAGCTTGGGGTCTTTGGCATGAATCCGAAATGCCTCCAGGGCCTTGCAGGCAGCAGTTTGGGCTTCGACTGCCAACAGTTTAACCCTGACCTCAAAGTCCTTCCCGTATGCCCGTAGACTCTATGGTGACCCATTGCAGTGGACGTCCTTGACTAGGCCTTTGCCGTCAAGGTGTTTCTTGACCCTAACATGAAGGGGTTGCGCCGTCTCATCGATATATTCCTAGCCACAGCTCTAGCAGGTGATGAGGTATACCACACCTGTCACGGTGCAGTCCCCTTCCCTGCCATGTGGACCCAACCAGGGGTGACGCAAAGGCGATCGTAAGGACGATTCTGAACTAGCTGCCGCCTTAGGTTTTCTGGTAACACCTCCACAACAGTTACCACATTCTCCAGCCCGGCATTCTGTGGCAGGGGCATCATGCAACGTTAGCAGCGCATTTGGGACTGGCCTGTTCTTGCAAACGAACGCTGAAGCTGTGCTTCGAAAAATCCGCTTCTGACGATTTTGATCTCGTAGAAAAATCGGATCGCGGGAGCAGGTCGCCGCATGGCGAAGAAGCTTTGAGGAGAGCCGAGTTGAACACACGCACGTTAGAAGAGGAACTTGGCAGCGGTAGCAAGACGTACGGTAGCAGACATTTGGAGAGAATCGGCAAGGTGAAGAAGCTGTCGAAAAGGGTGCGTTATGAGCTGACCGATGAGCAGTCTCTGGCACGTTTCGACCCTTCTCCCTCACCCACTATACTCTCCCAACATTTGCACCATTGACTATTGCTTTTTCCTAGCTCTTGATTCTCATTTTCGTCAGAAACAATTGACTAATTTGGGGATGTTGAATGTGCCCTCTTTAATTTCGTTAATTCCTGTGATCTCAATTTTATTGTAAAGGATTAGTTTCACTACTTTTTCGTTGGCAAAGTCCGTTTGGCAATTCATTTTGCGACAGCCTAATAGAATGCGTCCTTTATCCTTCTATTGTTGGTTGAAAAGGCTATAAACTCCAACCCTGATATTACCCCAGACTTCATCAAAATATTAAATGTTTTAAGGAACATTCGTGCATTCCCAGATTTCATCTCCGGGGTCATTGCATCAATTGTTTGTGTGGTAGTCGAGGTCTTAAAGGTGGATCTCTTTTTTGGTGACCTGATGTTTCGACACCATCGTCGTTTTCAGGGGAGACACAATACACCGAGCGTGATAGAATGCTCTAGTAGTGGCTACTAGAGCGAAGAGATTCGATGTCTCAATTATTTCCACACAGCCGACTATAGCAACTTAGTCTTACTACATAAAACTTCGTGATTATATTTTCAACAAATTTTATAACTAAGTCATTGATCGTTCCTTGTAGTTACATTCGAGTATATCTTGAGAGAGTGAAGCGTGTTCAGAACTGTTAGCGGATGTGGCGTGGACCCCGCATCGATTTAAGGTTCGAGCAAACTTCAATCTGTTCGGGATAGGTGAATTGCGATGGATTTGTCTGCGATGCATAAAGCGAAGCGAATTCTCCATCTTTTCTTCACCGCAAGTCATCCTGTACGTCCAATACGCATTCAAGCTGCCTCCACGGACCCTCTCTCCTAATACATGAACGCGTGTTGCACCCCATGATCTCAAAAAAGGGTCAAGCATTTCCTTTAGCTGATGTTTCATATGGAGGCCTTCACAAAACACTATTTTCCTTCAAGCGTAATGGTTAAAGAAAACGCATGTGAAGAAGTTTTTTTTATTAAAAAACTTATTTTAGTTAAAAAATTTACCAGAAAGAAAAGGCTAACCGAAATCTTTTGCTCCAGGAATATACAATGATATTATTGCATGGTAACTTGTTGTTATCAAACTTCATACTTCTGTTATGTCCAGAAGATAATTTTTTCTCTTCTCGTGCTTCTCAACATTTGAAAAGTGAATAAGATATTTGGGTTTCAGAAAAAAGTTCAATGCAATTTTCAATAAAAATATGGATTGATTTTAAAAATAAATTTGCTTTCATCTGCCTGATCCGATGTGTTCGCAATTGCTCCACATTGTTGTCAGGTTGTGAAAACAAGCTTCAACCTATGGTAAAGAGGGGAGGGGTGTGGATAAATGTTTTCTTTTTAACCAAAGCATTTCTCCTCTTGGGCGCAAATCTCATATCAGCGGCCGCGAGAGAGGAAGGGCGTCCAGTAGGTAGCGTGTGTGTGGCACTTGTACATGTACATGTCCGAATTAAAAAAGTACAGCAGTAGTAGTTATACCTCCGACCCCACTACCCCCACCTAACTCGTTTGATTGGACGTAATCGAACCAGATTCTAAATTGAATCGAGGTCTTCGTGGAGCACGTTCGTTTTTAACTGAAGGAGAGAAAGCGTATCGATTCCTGTTAGTTGGTAAGACATTCTTACACGCTTCAGACTACGCTATTGTCCTTTACCGAGACAACGTCAATTCGAAGGGAAAATAAAGAGACCCTAATTTTTGATGTGTCGAACGATTTTTAACCGCATATCGTAACGTTCACTCTAAGGGTATGGTTCTCTTTCATGTTCGTAACCCCTTTCGCTGAGATTGAGAATATGTTAAGACGATTGGGTATTGGACAACGTTCAAGGCTTCAAGTTTTTGAAAAAATGAAACCTAAAAATAAAAAAGAACTTTAATCGAAAAGAAAAGAGATTCGCCAGAATCGAAGGAAATTCCGTTTCAATCGTTCTAAATATGTCGCACCTCATCTTCGTGGTGTTTCCGTACAGGATCCTCGTGGAGATCGCCGCCAAGTGTACCGTATCCTTCTCCTTGCACGGATAGAATCCTTTCAGGAAATTCTGCCTGGCTTCATCGTAGAGCAGCGTGAGACCGAACTCATTGCAACCGGCCTGAAGCATGCGAGGAATGAGCACAAGCGACGTCGTCGCGGCTGTGATTCTGGTCTGCTGCTGTACTTCTACGTGTGGGTCTTGCATTTCATGTTTTTCCATCAGCAAATTGGAATTCAGAAAGGGAAAAACATGCTACCGCCAACATGTGCTTGTACTCCACTTCCTAAAACTGCACAATCATTTTTTTGCAGGACGACCACAACTGTTCTTAATACATGTTCCTTCGTTAGCATTCAAAAAAGAAATCTCCATAGCATTAATGAAGCCCGGTGATCGCTTAAGAATGCACCATTTGGTGAGCTACAAATATTATGGAACGACTGAGGATCTGCTGTTCACTCAATAGGACCTGTCGTCCACCTGTCACTTTGTTTGCCTTTGAAGACTCAACTCAAAATTCAAGCAAAGACCCTAGTGGTCATTGATTTTGGAAAGCCAGAAGATGCAATTTTGGACCAAGTTCAGGAAATTCAGAAATTAAAAGTACAAGCATAAATACCACAGTCGCACGTTGCTGTCGCTGAAAAGTGGACTCAGTCACTCTACCACTGCAACTTCGGCAGAGACTCATAAATGTGCTACAATCGGTTGAGCATAAATTTTTCCCAAAATAGTTGGTTCCCTGATCCATATGTTGGAAGTGCATTCTTTCTGTCTTAATGCTGGATCACGACATTATTAGCCCAGCTACGCGGAAGCCATTTTTACGTTCTGATATCAGTTTTTACTTATTTGACTTGTCATTATTTTCAGTGGTACGCTTTGTATCAGCCTCTTACTATGGCTGTAGATTAGTGCGCTACATACTCTCCAATCTTTCTCGCTGCGGCTGCGATTTGATATTTTAGCTCTTCTCCCCGAGCTATTCCCCTCAATAAGGACCCTAATTGATAGTATTCTTCTTTTGTTAGGTTACAACTGCATCTTGTAGATTAGCTAGCTTGAATGGCATGTTTTTTTCAAAATCGCATAATCGAAGAGTTTTCGCCCTAAATTCTAATAGCAGCCAAGTGACTTATTAAGTCATCAAAAGGCAGTTGTCGTTACACTTTTATAAAGGATATAGCTTTTAATTTTTATAAAGGATATAGTCACTCTCTTTGAAATACGTAATTCTTGATACAGATTGTATTGTGAAAGTTTTGCGAATAGTCTGTTCAAAAATGCGCAGACGACTAATCAGATGGACTGGTGTGAACAGATTCAGGAACTTCTACCACCGAGTCCTTCGCTGCATGTGTAGAGTGACTCAAAACTATTCACCGTTTGAGCCTTAGCTCGTTCTGGAGCAGAAGCACTCAGAATACTTGACGTTTTCAGATTGCGCTAGGAGCACTTTCAAAACCACGGAATTTAATTTGATTGATAGTGCAAAAGCTGTTTACATATTACTGTAAAACAGTGAACTAAACACCTGAGTAGAATTCCTCTCAATGCCCGACATCCTGTAAATCTCGCATAATCCCCCTCACTGAAAAATGATAGTGAAGAGCCTCACGAGGCGGCTGCTCCAATAATGAATTAACCCCATGTTGGAGGCAGTTTCAATTGACTACTGGAAAAACTCTAGGCTGGAATAGGTTCTAAGGGGTGCCGAAAATGGAATAGTCGCGAAAGTTCTCAAATCAATAAAAAACGACAATAGGAACTCATGCAATACGCCGTATGCTCCTGGCATCTGCCACCAGGTGCTATCGTGCCCTGCTAAGCGGGAGATTGGCTTGTGAAAATTTGAAATTGAACGAGTGAAGATTAGTTTAAATACACAAGCTTGAGAAAATGGAAGCCAACGGAGAAAGCGGTTCTACAAACGCACGAAAATCACGGCGTGTATGAACTTCTTTTCAATAAAAGATGCGAAAGAAACTTGCTCATTGATGGGGAAGTAATCTGGCTTCTCCTGACTCCTCTTCCATGATAACTTCAGGGGTAAGAAGCACCAACCGCTTACTGCCCTCTAGCGGTGAAAATATCGTCAAATACCGATGCTGACGAGGGTCATATCAAGGGGTTCGGTGGTGTTTTCACCGTTAGAGGGCGGAAAGCGACTGATGAATCTGGCCCCAGGTTTACTTTGAAGTGCTAACTTCAACTCGAGGCTTGATAGCTATATTGCAAGCGATTTTATTAGGTTGTAACGAAATAAATGGCACTGAACCACTGTAAATTTAAACAGTCAATATCTCGGCTTGTAGGCAAGTTTATTAATCGAAATAAAAACCTTCTTATTCTACACATCTTTGCCAACGTGACACAAGCTTTTTTATCCCAGTAGCATAAAAATCAGAAGTTCTGGAATTTACGAAATCTTCGAAGGCACTTTCCGCATCCTGTTGGTATTTGAATATCTTCCCTACCCAGAAGTCGCCAAGATGCTTGAAGAGATGGTAGTTTGTTGGGGAGAGGTCGGGAGAAAACGGAGGATGTGGTAGAGTTTCAATGCTCAGCTCATTCAATTTCTGCAACGTCATTCGTGCGACATGGGGGCGAGCATTGTCGTGCAGGAGAACTCGCCTTTGGTTTACCAAGGCCGGCCGGATATCCTTCAACTTTTTCATCATTTCTTCAATTTCAATGCAGTACTTCTCTGCCGTGATGGATTGGAGGGAGGGAGGAAGCTGTGGTGAATAATTCCCAGCGAACACCACCATACTGTCACCATTACTTTCTTTTGGTGCAATTCCGGCTTCGCAAAAACCTTGGGGCTCTCATCGCTGTCCACCCACTGTGCCGATCGTCGCCTGTTGTCGTACATTATCCATTTCTCGTCACAGGTTACGATGCGATCAAGGAATGGGTCCGTTTCGTTCCGTAGAAGCAGTGCGGACGAGATCTCATATCGTCGGTTTCTTTGCTCCTCAGACAGCTCGTGAGGCACCCGTCTTTCCAGCTTTTTGGCCTTTCCAATTTCCTTCAGATGCCGGGCAGCTGTGTTGTGACTGACGCCAAGAACCTTCGCTATCTCCCTGGTACCTTTGTGTGGATCCTCCTCTACCACATCTCTCAGCTTGTCCTCATCAACATCATTATGCCTCCCACGACCTTCATGTTCTTCCAAGCCCTCATCTCCATTCCTGAACTTCTGATACCAACGATACGCCGTCCGAATTGTGGAACATCCTTGACCGAATGCGGCGTTGATCTTCTCGTCCGCCTCCTTAGCTGTAGTGCCCAGCTTGAATTCATACAAGTAAATGCCTCGGATTACCCTTTTGTCCATCTGCGAAAAAGTCAACAAAACTCTAAAGTTTTCCCACTTTTACATAGAAAATTTGGTACTCACCGGTTGAGCAAAGTTTGCGCTTCTAATTGATATGCCACATGTTACGGTTTGTTCTTGATCAAACGCGTAAAGACGCGCCAAAAAATGGTGCGAGCCAGTGCCATTTAATTCGTTACAACCTAATAGTTTCGAACTTGCAACTCGAGCTAAGCCTTCTGCAAAACCACATACAAAAAAGGCACAGTTTTATGATGATTGCATGCAACCTCGTGTAATGTGTCCAGTATATCAGTGAAATAGAAGAAAATGCAAAAAGCTGGTTGAGCGAGTACGTCGCAAAACCTCAACTTGTAACGTCCTGAACCTCTCAGATTCCTTATGACTTGAAGTGCCAAACAACTCTGCTGTAAATAAACATTTCATGACAAAACGGATTTTTGGAGTACTCCGCAAAAGCGGATTTTACCGTCTCATCAATCCACCCTTCTTCAGAGTTAAGCTCATAATTAGTTTAGGAATTAAATGCGTTCTGTTGGAGTGCCTTATTGCCCACATTCCGCGTCAAGCCTAATTACATGCACAATTATCGTCTAATTAGTATAACAGCGAATCGCCGCCGCTATGACGCTAATAAGCTATCGTTCAGTACCACTGCACTCTTTTTCTCATGAATACATTCCATTCGCCGGAACTGCTGGAATCCCGCTTGAGAAACGAACACTCCCAGCACGTGTGGCCTTTCTTTGGCATCGCCCACGGATGCATACCGTGCCCCACTGAAAACACGCGCAGCACACTGTGCAGCTGCATTGCGCCGGACAGTTTTCTCGGGCGTCTTCGGACGCAGCTGCACCGTCGGGCGTTTTTCACAGCATTCTGAACCCATTTTCATCTCCGTCACATTGGGATCGGGTTCGATAGACCGGAACTGTGACCGGGGCTGCTCTATTTTTACCTAAAAAGGAAGAAGATAAATACCGCAAAAGAACATGCCAAGCAGTGATGCTGGATTACATCTCAACCTTTCGTTGTGGAGGAGTTAGCTTCAATGCTCTTTCGCCTTTTTTCGTAGAGCCAAACCAGCACTGTATTTGCTGAGCCTCAATAGATACTATAGTCCACTGAAAACGCGTTTACGTATCTAGTGGGCGTGGTACATTCCAATCTAGTGGTAAGTTCCGCTGCATTATGTCCAACAAGACAAATTATAATGTATCATTTTACATTGAAATGGACACTTCTCTAAGCTAGCTTTAAGACTTGTGAAATCAAAGCGAACTATTCCAAACTGATATGACCTTCAGGCTCGTTAAACTACAGATCCAGTAACATGGTTAGAATAATTTTTTGCTAAAAAACTTGGTATTACTTTCTTTAAAACTTTTTAGCTTTCCTGCCCCAATGAGTGTGACAGGTTTATATAAAAAATTTTAGAGAAAAAAATAATAAGTTGGAATTTTTAAATACTAGCAAAGAAAAAACAAGTATCGAACCCCATGCAGTCAGAAATTCTGCTATCAGTCGAATAAAAGCGCGACAAAAGAGAATAGAGAGTGTGGTGCAATTTCTTTTTTGGCACTAAAAGATGGCTGCCTTCCTGCTATTTAAAACAAGCTTCGAAGCATTGTGTTTGCTCGAAAAATTTTGTAAAATTTCAAACAATATGCTCATTTATTGGTAGATGAATTAAAACTTTAAAGAAAGTTATATCAAAATTTCTTTAACAAAAATAGTTTACTGGAGAAGAGGCTCATTTCAATTTGGTGGAGTTCGCTCTGATTTCAGAAGTCTCAGGCTTGCTCAGAAGATTGTCCAACTTGATTTGAAAAGTGTCCAATTCGTCATGAAAACGGTATAAGATGTATATTAGCATATTTCATGTCCTTAAAGACCTTGCAAAGACGAGAAAGGAAATCGCTGCTATCGAACACCTTGTGAGCACGCCCACATAGTTATTTGCCGCGGAGCTATGCAAAAGCTGCCTTAAGTGCATAGGGTAGCCCGTATGAATCGGACAGTGATTGTGCCGCTCTCACTTTTTCCTAGAAAAATCTGACGTCGCTGTTCACAAAAGCCAAAATAATAAAAGACTTGTTCAGCCTGAGCGCGATATCGAATTCTACTATCAATTTTGCGCGTGCAATCGTCGGTTACTGCTTTCTGCGTTATGTGCGCTTGAATAAATAAAAAATAGCCTGAAACAAATCTTAACCTTTACTAAAAATTCATAGCACCGAGGGCAAGTATCTAAGAAAAACTGCAATTTATCCGATGACTACAATTCAGCTGATGTGTGGACAATTTCGTACTCTACGTCCTGCTACGAGTTCCCTTCAGCATGGGTGAGCCTCTGAAAGTGGTCTTGTGCCTTCTGAAGGGAATATTAGTGTCAAATGGTGCAGTGAGCGCAGAAGGTCTAGTGACGAAAACGTTTTAAGAAACGCGACTATAACACGACTAGATTCTAGATATCACTAAGTGGGAGGTCGAAGAAAGCAAACTTCCTATTCAATTTGAAGGCCATTCTTTCTTTTCCGCTTTAACATGAAATGGACTCTATTTTGGAGTTGCTTAAAAGTACCTGAATCACTTTTAAACAGCCATAGTTTTTCGCAAGATTCCACTTAGTTAAACCGTGCTATTTTCCCGGACTTGTGCTAGCTGAGCGAGGTGGTTAGATGGAACAGCTTTACAATGGAGTTTTACAATGGAGTCCTAATATAACAAATCGTTTGACTTCCTTAGCGCTCTCAAAGCGAATGAAGGATTTAGATATTGTTACCTATAGCTGTTATCATGGGTGTGTGCAGCGCAGTTGGAGGAGGTGCCGGCCGTCGCGTGCACCTGATACCAGGTTCTTTGTTCGGATTTCCCGCCCAGGCGAACCAAGCCTACCACCCCTCCAGGGTCGGACAATTGGTATCAGACTTCTCTGGGAAGGATAAAGCGCTGATTTATCCATCGGCTGGCCACCGCAAGTCATTGTATGGCCAAATACGCTTTCAAGTTGCCTCCAGGATATACTGTAGAAGTAGAATGCGTAACACATCCCAAAACGGATCGGGTAACGCGGTCCTTTGTCTTTCATACTCTTGTAGGGCCTTTAGATGCGACATGAATCAGACCTGAAACAGTAGCAAAAAATGTCTGACCTCTCCACTTCGTCGCCATTTCGATATAATCTCTTCACTTCGTTATAAAACGCTATTCAGCGCAGCGGCTGGATGCGTCTCTTAACCAGGTCTGGGCCGAAACGGGTTTGATTCCGTACCTTCAGGAAAGATGCTCCTTCGTTGGTGATCCATGTAGTACCTTTTTCCAGGCCATCATTTTTCGCATCATCAGTGACCTCTTTTAAGCTGTTTCACTGCCCAAAAATACCCTACTAAGTAGCGTCCTTTAGCTGTCAGGTGATTAATGTAGGCCATACCAGAGCCTATAAAAGCTTGACACCGACGCGGATCACATTGATGTCTTAAATGAGGTACAGGGTTTGGGATACTCAACGCCGCATTATAGGTAGGAAGGTCCAAAATACGATTACGCGTTTAGCCACTCATCTCGTCAGGAGCCAGTCAACCCAGTGGACCGTAACTCAGCGCGGTTGCGTGATTTTCTCCAGTTACCCTTACAATGGGTAGTCAGCAGAGTAACAGGGTAATTTAGGTCAATCGAAAATTCACCCGGAACCATCTGACCTGTGGATGATTCGTTGGAAGATCGAACAGTAACCAGGAATCTCATCTGGGGACGTTGGATTCTTCACATCCACTCTTATTCTATCCTCCTGTTCTTTAACGCATTTTCTGGTTGTGGGCAGCATACGCTCTTTTGGTGTGGTGGCTCCACCTCTCTCAAATTCTTGATCGAACACCAACATGGCTTAGGTCCCGTGTATGACGTATTATGCTGATTGGATAGTCCTTTACTCTTTTCCACGATATCAAGCCTAGCAATACCCATAGGTGGCATCACTGAAAGGAAACCTTGCCATCGCAAGTTATTTTGTGGAGCAAATACGCTTCCAAATTGCCTCTGGGTATCAGGTAGAGGTAGAATGCGTGGCGCATCCAAAGCAGTTGATCAGCACTTAGCTTTGTCCTTTGTAACTCCTTCGTTCTGTTCATACTCGAGGCCTCTTTGAACACTACAACAAGATATGTAGTTGCTAAATAGAGCAGGATAGCAACGAATACTTAGTGTTAATTAATATGTATCTCTTCTCAAAAATGTGCCCCGCACTTAAATTCAGTTCTTTTTAGCACAGCATATAGTTCAACTGTTGGCCTTTATAACGACAAGAACAAAGGGTGGTGTAAATTTCCTCGCGGGATGAGCCAAGCATTCTATCAGGTCGGAACGAAAGAGTTCTTGACTTCTAATCCCAAGCGATCATAACTTCGTATGAATTTAATCAATTTAGTCGCAGTAATAGCCGTTACATTAGGCATATCTCTGTTAAGGAAAGCAACTGATAACAATTTTCTAGATGTCAATATTTGAACAGACAGACGTCACGAACTGTCTGTATACATTTTTTACGTTATTTTGTATTACCTTGCATTTTATTTTACGGCGAGGTCTCTCTTCTGAAACCTTTCTAGAAAATTTGTGAAAACAAGGTTGTGGAAGCGAGATGTTTCTAGATTAACAAAAACTGATTTATAATTTTCAAATTCAAATAATACACTTTTTGCACTAAAATTTGTTATAAATTCAGTGGCATGTTGTTTTGAGGATATCATGAAGGCGGTTTGAATACGTATTTGTTCTATGCAACAGGTGGCGGTGCGCGCATGGAGCGCAGTCGGAGGAGGCGCCGGCTGTCGCCTGCACCCGATACCAGGTTCCTGGTTCGGATTTCCCGCCCAAGCCAAACAAACCTTCTATCCCTCCAGGGTCGGTGAATTGGTATCAGACGTGTCTGGGAAGGATAATGCGCTGACTTGTTCATCGGCCGGCCACCGCAAGTCATTGTATGGCCAAATACGCATTCAACTCGCCTCCACGACATCCCGTCGAAGTAGAATGCGTGGCGCATCCCAAAGGAGATTGAATAACGCTGACCTTTATCCTTTATCCTTTAACAGGTGGCGGTGCGCAGTTGATAAACAATTGAGTGTTTTATCTTTTCCAAAGAATTCTGGTCGCAATTTGCAAGCCCCACGGGGCCGAAGGTTTAGTCGATATTGGCGAATCGGGATGCACACAACGGTCCGTGCTTCTACCGACTGCGCTGGACCTTTCTATAACATCAACAACATTTCAAATGATTTATGTGCTTGGGCGCCTGCTGTCGCGTGCACCAGGTACCAGCTTCCCGGTTCAGATTTCCCGCCCAGGCCTACCAAGCCCTCAATCCCTCCGAGGTCGATGAATTGGCACCAGATTTGTCTGGGAGGGAATAGTCGCTGACTTGTTCATCGTCTGGCCACCGAAAGGCCACATACGCATTCAAATCGCCTCCACGACATCCCGTAGAAGTAGTGACCGTGGCGCATCCTAAATGGGATCGAGTGACGTCGTCCTTTATCCTTCATCCTTTACATGAAACTTCCATTCTCTATTTTGTGCAAGAACACCATGGTGCCCAGAATTCCCTCCAGAATTTCAATTTAGACTCTCTGCCATATGTCGTATCACAAGAGAAAGACTTGTGATGTTAGAAAATGTAAGAGATTGAAGCAGAACTCATAAGCTCCGCCATTTCAGTGCTGGCTCTCGAGTGTATACAATGCGACAAAAATGCAGCCTGGTACTCGGAAGAGGAGCACGAACGACACATCGAGATGTGCCAGAACGGACTCATACCACCAAGCCCATGCCGGAACCACTCGCACACTCACTGCATTGTCAGCTGGTATCGCAGCGGCGGTAGTAAACGTAAGTACGACGGTCACTGAAGCTTCACTGGTTGCCAAAATTCTAATAATTTTCAGTTTTTGGCAGTAAATGTAACCTCGCTCATAAGCTGGGAGCACATTTTTTTCCCTTCCCTTAAAACTGTTTCTCAGAGAATCGACATAGGATCGCTGTTAGCTGCTGTAATTGAACAAGAATTGTTGTAAAATCTCAACAAAGACGCTTCAGTCACGTCCTGTGAAGAACGCTGGAACACGCCGGGTGGTCGTTTTGAACGCAACGGGACACGTGGTCCACTGGGAGCAACGAACTCAATTACCCCACAGCTCACGGCGGGATGCGGTCGGTTGTCGTCAAAGTCATTTGTCAGGCGGTCGGCTTCCTGTCTCTCATCACCGGCCGCCAACCGCTTATGGAATCGCTTCGTCCCCAGGGAGTCGCTGTCGTGGTCAGCGATCACTCCTTTCGCCTCAACCCGACTCGGAGTTCCTTCTAACTGGGCAGGGTTCCTTCTGTGGTCTCGTCAAATAATTGCACCTGCCGGGGTCAGAGCGGCCCGCCGAAGAAACGGAGACATGGGAGCCATATATCTTATGGAAGCACGTAATTCTACGGACTAAATGGCGGCATCGGTACATGTTGAGTATGGGGTGAGCAACCCAAGAGCACCAGGATACTGCATGTGGCAGCGGCTCGATAGCGCTCAGGAATGGATTTAGCAGGTTTTGAACCTTCGGAACGACAGTTAGGAGTAAAAAAATAGGGTAGGAGGTGACACAGAAAAGGAAACCATTGGGTCTCACAACCAAGTGGGATGCGGCCGTATAGCGGACGACGGTTGTACATGGGTCAGGAGGCTGAGCACGAGCACCCCGCTGCTCAGAAGTGTCAAAAGTATCGACTTCTCTGGATAAGAGCACCTTGACATCATCGGAAGCTCTCAACGGGTATTGCAACCCCGTTCGGCCATTTTTTTGAATCGAAAGCGTTTGACAGCAGAAACGATGGAAAACCACCGAAATAACGGCTTTATACTGAAAGCAAACAGTTCATAAAAATGTTTCGCAAGGAATTGCTTGATCGTGCTGAAATATCGGCGCCAGCTAAGCGTAGAGCAAACCACAGCAATTCCGGCTCTTAATTTTCTCTTATTAAGAAGTTACACGCCTATCAACTCTAGAAGAGCGCTTGCAGCGGACGAATTTTCGCAAGTGGTTGGATAGCGGACGAAAATTCTTGCTATTTTATTGAATTATAGAAGCCATTTTTATATTTTTCTAAAGAATGTGTTTTGCTTCCTAGGTTTTGTGAATTTCTCTTTCAATAGCGTAAGCTGTCCTGCAGAAGGTTAGACGCTAAATTCGACTAAAACATGTTTTCAAACAAACCAAAAGGTACGTCCAGTTCAACTGTATTTGCATTTTTGCCTACTGTCACCAAGATCATAGTAATGTATTGAGAATAACTGCCAGAAACAAAAAAGAAAATCCTGAATTCTTTGAACATCGCTGGAAAGGGCATTGGCAGTTTTAGGGGGGAGTCGTAAATTAAATAGCGGTCTTTCAAAGGAATACACTATGCAAATAAGTCAGTTTTTCATAACGCTAACAATAAGGTTGGAGGGTACCCATAGATTCGTCACAAAGAGGACAATCTATTGATGTAATTTTCGGTGAAGTGAATTCGAAGGAAGTTATGGGGTTGTGATGGTTTGCGACGGAAATGATCTGTCGCAGAGCGTTGATTGCATGCAACTTGGGAGTGGTATTGTACCAGGTGACAATCTCTCACTTAGGACAGGCCAGGTGTGAAGCGTCACTTTGCTCGTCGAGAACTCGGACAATGCTGATGCTGACTGCTCGACGAATGGGCGAAAAATATCTGCGGAGTTTCTTATAACTGTGCTTCTGATGTCACCTGTAAGCGGAGGTGGCGTACACTCGTGGCTAGGATAGAACTCTCTCTTGCGTAGGCATTCACATGCAGAAGAACAAGTGGATTAATTTTTAACAACTTACAAACCATTTATCCCCTCCACCAAGCCACCCCTCTTCGCACAGCAATGGACGGAAATGCACTGACCAGAGAAGTTGAGTTAAAAATGCTAGCAAGTCTGTTTATCATGCTCAAATCAAAAATTCTCGGCAGACGATCCAGAAAAAGTTTCTAGAGGTATTAGGTTGTGAGGAAAGTTTCTCGCCACTCACTTTGGCGCACCGCTAAATTTCTGAAACGTGTTCTCTGGAACCTTTTCCCAGTAACTCATATCTACGCTGACCTATGCACTACATCTAGCACTATTGTCGTCGTATTCCGTTACGACTATGGCAGAGAAAATTGTTCTCGACTGCAAGCAAGTTCGACTGTTTCTGCCTTACGAGTTCAAAAAGCAAAGCAGTGCAAGAGTCACGATGGAACATATGTGGAACGATGGGTCCTACCTCTGTCTCCTATGACACAGCGAAAGTATGGTAACGGACGTTCAAGAACGGAGACTTTTGCTCGGAGGACCAACCGCTGTCAGGAAGGTCAATTGCAGTGAATGATGAGCGCCTTCTGGAGCTGGTTCAGGAAGATCCCCGGCGTTGCACCCCGTGAACTGGCAGATGAGCTCGAGTGCAGTCACACCACCATAGCTCAGCACCTGTGCGGCTTTAGGAAGACGTAGATATGGTGCATGGATACCGCATGAACTTAGCGGTCACCAGCTACAGGTGCGTCAGGATGGGCGCATAAACCTCTTGACTTTACGGCGCTATATTTCTTGACTCGAAAACTGGAGACGAAAGTGGGTAAAGCGTCTTTAAGCACACGCGAAAGCGTCAGTGGCTCAGTCGCGGCGAAGCAGGAACTCAGACGCCTATACCGGAACTTCACCCAAAAAGCTACTGCTCAGTGTCTGGTGGAATTGGAAAGGAGTAACTAGCAGGAGCTGCTGCTTGCATACACTGCTGTCACTAGCGATGTCTACTGCGGGCAGTTGAATCGCATTGAAGCAGCTCTTCGTGGGGAACGAGACAAGATCTGCCTCCACGACAATGCGCGTCCACAGTTGCAAGGGAGACTCACCAAACGCTCCAGCGATTCAGATGGCATATTCTGGCCCAACCACCGTATTCATCGGACCGTGCTCCAATGGACTACCATCTCTTTCTTTCGTTGTCGCACCGTATGCAGGAGAAACAATTTTACGACAGGGAGCAACTTGAAAAGTGCCTCGTTGAGTTTTTTTTAGTCAAAACCTTAGGAATTCCATAGAAGCGAGTCTACAAATTACCAGACAAATGGCAATATGTTGTAGATAATAATGTGGGGTATGTTCGTTAGTTGTTGTGTATGTGAAACGAGAGAAATGAATTCGAAAAAAATTTGCAGAAGTGTCGGAACACTTTCCTTACGATTTAGTAGATTCCTCTTTCCAAATCCGGTAAGACAGAACTAGTACAGACGTTCCCTAACTCATTTGCTAATCGCGGCCTCTTCGCAGGACCTCTCCAGGTGACAATTATCCCAAACAATCACCTTGGCTCTGCAGCAGCCGCGCACATGCACTTCATTCTGAACTGCGGCCATATTGTTCGCATACGCGTAAACCCACCAGTCTAATTAGGCGCCCTTTAATAAGTACCGCCGTCGACGGCCACACTTCTCTCTCTGTATATCCGTGCGACATCTAATTGTGCGAAATTGGCAGCGCCATCAAACCCCACGCCATCACACACGCGCCCGCGCCACAAGAGCCAAGGGCGCCACTTGTGGAGGGCGCGCAGGGGTGCCCGCAATATGTCCATGGGAGAGCGATTCTGGACGGCGGATTTGAATTCTAATGACCGATGGCATGTACAGAAGGGCTGCTCATCATCCGCTTGGTGGCAAAAGGCCCGAGAACAGCAGAGAAACACTTTGAGCAACGTACCCTAGCATAGAATAGGCTTAGAGGACGACGTAAAAGCGACTTCCTTAGAACGTCAAACCCTGGTGCTGAGGTTAAATCTGAAGATTGACTAGGAAGGCGGTGAGAAAGCCGGAAAACAGTAAACGAACCGATTACCATTCAAACATCGGTGGCCGAGCCTTCGAGAAATCAGTAAAGTCAAATTTTCCACATGTTTATTGGAAGCCTAGAGCGGCTGTTATAGAGATTATATGTACTAAATTAAGTGTTTAGTTGCGGACAAAACTCGAACTGGAACCCTCCCCCTCTGCTTTTCTGCAGGATGCTATGCCTTACACATATCAACAGCGACGGTTGTTGTAAGCGTCTTGTTCGAAAAGCAGAAGGTTTGGGGAGCGAGTCCTGCCTGGCGCACAAATCTTGATTGCAACTAAACCTCAATGTTCACCTTAAAAAGCTACAAAAAGACCTGGAGAGCGTTTACAAATGAACGCCTGGTGGCAACACGAGGCTGATGTCCTTTGGAATTCTTAAAAATTTCAGCACCCTTTGTAAAGAATCACACAGCAATTCTTGAATTTCTGGTTGATGTGCTATAAGCCTAAATCCACGCAAACGCAGTGCATGATTCGTGGTCCAACATGGCAACTATAGGCCACTGTTTTTAATGCTTATTCTTCTCGAGAGAAAGAGAGAGAGGGTTTTGTCCTCCGTAGTCGCAGAGTCCGCTGTTCTTATGATCCATCGCCGCCTTACCCTATCTACCCTATCAAGGATGACATCTGCATCAACGCCTACCTCGGTGAGATTCCCCTGACGACGTCCTTCCTTATTTTCTTTGGAGCCTCTCCTCGCCAGCTTCATGGTGCTTCAAACTCCAGGGACAACTTTATTGTGTGATTCTCTGGGCTCCTTCAAAATATCCGCATGCACCTCATGGTCAGATGTTGCTCCTTTAGCCCGAATCGTATCCTGGCTGTGTTCGCTGCCCTGACATCTTCACTCCGCTGGGTCCATCCGCACGCCTCCCTGAGCAGGCTCGTCTCGGTGCCATTACATTGGATCCGATCGAAGATCTTCGGATAATTGAATGATTCGGATAACGTTATTTTCGCAGTTTGGGATTTTTGGATGATTCAGATAGGGACAGTTGAATCGAATATGCGAAGATGATTCATTCGGATCCGATGTATACTCAGAAGTGGCATCCGGCATTGCTGTTTCTTATTTGCGCCCAGCTCCCACTTCCGTAGATAAAGCAGGCCTGATCCATGGTTCAACGGCAGAAAAGCCTCGATTTCTATCTTCAGCTATGCGGGCAATGAGAACAAACCCAAAATGAGCTAGCTGAGCACAAATTCTATCCCCTAGCTCCTGCAAACTCAAGACTATATCATCTGAGGTTGGCTAATGAATAAGCTCTCACGAAAGAATTACTTTAAGCAGCAGTTTAGCGAACGCTCTATTAAGGGAGGCTGTGATCTACGTCAGCAGCTTTCTAGGTACTCGTGAAGCCCGTGCGCGAATGAAGTAGGCTCTTGGTTGCGTTCTGTGCTCTTCTCCCTCCACGGACGCCAAGGAGAGCAAGGGACTGTGCAAGGGAAGTAACTCTAGGATGTGGCCAAATTTAGCACAGGTGTGGTAGGTGGAGCACATCCTAGGGTACTTTGAATGAGCACGGGCCCTCTGCTTCATAAGTACCGTTTGCTAGTAAATTATGGGGCGCACTTTAACTAATACTCATTCACTTCAGTCACGATATAGGCCACATGTGCGACCGAAATGCACGTAGAATAAAGAATGAAGGAAAGAAGAATGTGTGACATATCTCAAAAGGAAACGACTAACACCGTCCTTTACCGTTTATCTTTTATAGTGGTAACCCAGGAACGAATTTTTACATATTACTATGCACTGGGTGCGTGTAACGCAGGGGGTCGCATGCAGCCGATATCAGGTTTCTGATTTGGAATTTCATAACTTTCTCAAATCTTATCGAATTCAGTCGAAATAAGCACAATTCGAATCAGCACACCTTTGGAAATGCGCCGCCGGTCGACTTATTCCATCAACGAAAAAATAAGGTGGTCGAGATTCGACAACCCAATCCACGAAAGCTATTTTGGCTTGGTCCTGATTCGTGAAGGCTTTACCAGCGAGAAAGTTCTGAAAGTGTTTGAAAAGGTGGTAATCGGTTATCTTGTGGTTATCTTATTACTACCTTCCGAAAAGCTTAAACCCCAGCGGGTCAGACTTTTTAATTTTTTCACGTTTTTACTCGCTTCAAAATGTCAGCTCTCTTCTTCAGAAAGAGTGGTTACTGAGCGGAAATGTGGAGGAATTGAAGACGTAACGGGTTGCACGCTATACAACTCGAAAATCAGTCGGAAGGTGAGTTCCTTGGAAAACGTGATGTTTAAGCTTACAGCGGAGTGAATCATGCTTTACACTTCAGAAAAACTATAACAAACCACTGTTCATGTAATACGTAACACACCTCTCTAGAGTAGCGTGATAGGTACAGTTTAGTTTATCGCCAGGTCAATCAAGCTTTCAATCGAAAAGGGAAAAATTGATAACAATCGTATCGAGGAAATAAAGCATATGCTTGCTTCTCAATTGGTGTATCAACACTTTGAATGCCAGTGTACTAGCTGTTTTGTTGACATTTCCGAGTATGCATTTGCTTGCTAAGAAAACGCATTTCTTTTTAAAAAGATACACCATGCTTGTGGTTGAGATCGATGCTAAAGCGAAAAAATGAATTCACTGGCCGTTAGTTTTCGATTGCTATCCGTCATATAAACATAAATTCTTCATAAATTGCGCAAAACGCAAAACAGGTTTCTTATATACATAGACAGGCGGTTTATTCGTTCACATTAAGTTTGCCTTTAGATGCATACCTATGTTAGCAGTTGAGCTGATTCTAGAATGGGATCTGTTTTCAAGACACATTAAGGACAACAAATGGAATATTTTTCTAAAAGGCGATTCGGTTGGTCCAAGAATAATTCAGGATTTCAAGCATTCATCGCAATTAGCGTATCATTGCTCAAAAACTACTTTATCAGACTAAGCAAAATTTTCAAAATTTACATATCTTTGCTGACGACGCGCGTAAGCTCAGATCCATGAGCATGAAAAGCTAGATGGGTGGAGTTGGTGTAGTTGATGGGTGTCTTAAACCTGATAGATGTGTAGGCCACTTTACAGCTGGTTCCCCGTTTAACTACAGGCGACACATCAAGAGATGGGACAGGATGGTTAGCTTCGAAAGGTTGTGCAGAATATACTGAGTGCGGAGGATTTCCAGTGTCTTCTTAGTTCGTCTAGCATTTGAGGGCCTTCTCCAAAGTACGGTCCAACATTACCGCATAACTGAACGTGTTCATATCTTCTGGTGGAATACTCTACTCGAGGCGCTGGCTAGTATTTTATGGCCCAACTATATACATACACAGATACCCATCGGATAATTTGGACCCGTGATTCTGTCTCCAACCCCGGATAAATGGACCATACAAATAATGCAATTTCTCAACAACCCGGACCTTACCGTGGTTCAGATAAGGGTGATTTTGGTCACGCCGAATTTTCGGATGAGTCACATAACTTATGCTGATTATGAGCCGGATTCGTCAGCAATTAAACCGTTGGGTTGGGTACACGGGGTATAATGGGAAGAGGTAAAATAAGGAGTATTTGCATAGAGATGACGTTTAATCGTCAGTATTTATAATATTATTCTATTATATTTATTATATTCTAATATTTATTTATTTATTTATTTATTTATTTATCCTTATTTCTGTTATATTATATTATTCTTCACATGGATTTTAGCCATGTAATAAACAATAATAATTTTTAGGGCGGCTAATACCCCTTATACCAGCGGGTTTAATCATTGATGAATCCGGCCCTAGAACTCTGATATCTTATTCGAATCGGATATTCGATACTATTAGGAAGAAAAGTCAGTTATCTGAATCAGCCAAAAATCCATTCTACTGAAAATCGCCATTATCGTGGTCACTTAGGCTTTTCAAAATGCCATCACGCGAACGATCTATTTATTTACTCGCGAAAAAATGAAGCTCCGAAAAAATCTGGTTAATCAGTGAGAACAACCGTTTCTCGGTGCCAACTCGTCTTCAGAAAATATTCCGAGGAATGACTCATGTTGTCACAAAAGGTCAAGCTCTTATCGTGAGCGGAAGTACACTCGAGAAGCACGTATTTATCTCCGCATTTCATCAGAATGACAGGCGATTCCCTCTCTCACTTGCGCTCTTTCTTCATCAGCAAATCTTGGAGAATTCAAATGCTAAGCGATACGTGCATCTGAAAGCCTGTTTTCCGTGCGGTTTAAGCAGTCCTACACCGCAGCTATCTCCTTATTACTGCCCTCATAAGGAACTCGTCAATTTCTGCTAAGATAGCAAGCAGCATAGGACACAATCAGGACCTTTTGCATGCACACCTTGAAAATCCTGATTGTGTCCTATGCTGTGTGCTGGTGCCTGCTGTGGATGGGATTTGGGTTTCTCGATGTGTACCCTTGGATATATCTCCAATTTTGAAATCGTGAACGAAAGTACGCATCACAAATTTACAATGTGAACGCCTGAAGAGAATCTTGTTATATACGATTTTCACGTCGAATTGGACACTTTTCCAATAAAAATGGACACTCGTATAGCTAGCCTAAAACTTCTCAAATCAAAGCGGACTCTTTCAAATTCAAATGAGCTTTTTCTAAACCGAACTTTCATAGAAGCTCTCCAAAAAGGTTATTTTTTGTTCAGGGAACATTTCACAATAACTTTCCTTGATGTTCTCAATCTTCTACCCAATGAGTAAAAGTGAACATGTTGTTTGATATTCTATAAATTTTTATCTTTTAAGGTAAAACAATCGTTTGAAGCTTGTATTGAAAAACAGGAAGCCGGCCATTTTAGTTCCAAAAAGAGATGCGCCATGCCCCCGTCCAAGACGTCTCGATTTTTGTTCACTTGATAGCAGAATATCTGTTTGCATGAGTTTGACACCTGTTAACGAAACAACAAAAACAACTGTAAAGAGCATACATATCCTCACTTTGATGGTTCATGTAAGTGCCATCCATATACACTACCAATCAAATAAAAGTTGCGGCGAACTTTTTGAGTATATGGCGCGATCTGATCGTATAATGTGCTACATGTTTGCTTTTTTACTGTGTTTTAAGTCAATTTTTAATTTATTACTTTTTTTCTGAAAATAAAAATTTTATAAAATTATCATACGTATTTTGGCAGGCAAACTAAAAAAAACTTTAAAGATTGTTATACCAAATTTATTCTGAGCAAAAGATTATTCTAACCAACTTATTGTGTCTGCAGTTTAACCTGCCTGAAGGTCAGCTTGATTTCGAAGAGTTCGCTTTGATTTCAAAAGTCTTAAGACTAGCCTAGGAAAGTGTCCAATTTGAATTGAAGTGTGTCCAATTCGAAGTGGAGACGGCATTGATTGACGACATTTAAATTTTAAATTAGATTAAATTTTGGTATGTTGTACAGGAACTGTTAGAACAAAACTGCGTGCCAAAAAATGTACCACTCTTTCGTAGAAGGACTGAAATCTGAATGCTGTATGCAGTGAAACATAAATAGCTAAACCTGGCGTTATTTCCTTCTCAATCCGATGTTATACCCACGACCTATCCATTTGAAAAAGTGCTCTCGGAAAAATCCTATGCTAACGATGATGTTTAGGTTCGCCATCTATTCTCAAAGGACCACACATCAGGAACGGTGCGACGAGAGACTTCTACACTTTTCGTGGAGGTAGGTCCTCGCTTCAGCCTTAACGAGCCAATGTTGACTGCAACCTGCTCGTCGACTGATTTGCCGTTTTTCAGGTCTGTAGCGAGTCCTGTCCAGGCGGTGAATGTTTGAACGACAGTCCCAAATCGAATGCGGTCACTATGGCACTTATACTCCTTCTAACGCTGCGCTTACTGTAGGACAAGCACGTCCCTTACTTTGGTGGAGTACGGCACGTCACTGAGTACGAATTCGCGTGCAGCATCGTTGTGCGCGCCGTATTCCACCAATGTGAACTATGCCAGCATATCGATCGATTATCGATTCCATATATCCCATCACACTTTCATACTTGACACGGTGACATGTTGAACGGTTTCATTTTGTAGTGATCTGCTAGTCATCCGATTATCGCTTGTTGTACCATTTAATTGAGATTCATTGTCTTTCTCTCTTGTTTAGTTGTACTTCTGCGAAAGCGCTTCCAATGATGCGAAATGCCCGTGGAAATCGAAAAATACCTGCAGTTCCGTTGCAAGTGAGGCGTGGGCGCTGCGGCGCAGCACCAGATGCGGCCGCTCCTTGGAATTTTCCTGATCGGTCCACTTGTCCACTTTGGCTCGCCACTTCTTGACATTCAGATGGGCGAGTGGCTTGTGATCGGGCTTTAGTTGTAGGCCTGAGCTGACAATTCGGAATCTATCAGCAAGACCTTAGGATCGTCAAACGAATACTCACTGAGACTCTCAGAACACACCCATAGGGCGAACAGCCGGAGCGTAGACGGCTCTATGTTGAGCTCACGTCCAATCTCCGTTAGAATCGCACCTGCGGACGTATCCGCCCCATCGGCGAGCTGCACCATTACGTTTCCGGCATTCAGGAAGTCAACCTGGAGACAAATGCAGTCAAAAAGTTGGCGCTAGCGATTGCTTGCACCTCGTAGAAATGTTACCTACGCGCGGGGCGTGCTAATCAATAACTGGTTGCCGCAGGATGGCGCAGCTTCAGTTGTGTTGCAAATAGCTTCGACTCCTATACTTCGATGCCTTCGTAGCGACGCGAGACAGTATGCTTCAAGCCGTTATTAGTCAGGCGCGACGCATCTCGCTGCGACTCCTCGTTTGTTAGAACCTGTACCTCCTTTGCGATATGGTTGGGACGATCCTCAGGATGAGGATGAATTTCCTTTGCGTGCCCGTAATTTTTGTTAGTTTTGAAGCCTGCTTCTGAATCCGGATGTCAAGCGGATGAAATGCTTTAAATAGTGCATCCTCCGCCGCCGTTGACCATAGATTTTCCCGGTTGTCTTTCACTTCATCCGTTTCTTTGGAGTGCTTGCAGTTTATCGTCGCTAGAGAGTCACACAGACCAGTGCCTGTCTGTGCAATGAGGGAGAGGGCAGAGCTTTCACTCACGATGTCGCAGTAGTAGGAGGGGCAAAGTATAAATAATTAGAGACCAACAAGGGACAGAATCAAAAATACCTGTATTTTCTCGAGTTTCTTCCAACTGGTCAGTAATTTGGCCACGTCCTGCCATGCTTTCTTCGGAACATCCTTGCAAAGGTCGACAGGTCGATTTCCATCGCGGTTTCGCAGATTCTGAACGTGATAGAGTGTCGCTGGATCGCTTGCTAGTAAAGGCGTCGTCCGCTCCGAAAGCGCCGACATTGAGAATGTGGCCATAAACCTCAGGATTTCTCTGTAATTTTTTCCCATACTATGTAATCTTCCTAATTGCCTTACGATCTTGACATGTTCCTGAATTTTAATATGTTCCGTTGCGATTAATACATAGTGCTCATATGAATAAAAATTTCTCTAGAAGAAGCTCAAAATCACCATGTCGATGCCGGGGTGGCTGAGCAACAGTTCGACCAGGTAGGCATTCCCGTTCAGCGCCGCAAAATGCAATGCCGTCGCTCCGCCTTTGTTCTGGGCGTTCACCTGAAACACACTTGGAAAACTAGAGGCCATTGCAGAGACTTGCAGCTTCCCAAACACGCTCTCGACAGCACACCAGGGCCAAACAAGCCAACTCGAGATGGAACCCCTATAATTAGATCTTCCTGTATAAATCTGCATTCCCTTCCCCTTTTTTGACTCCAAAACTTCTTCCTCTCAATTCGTTTTCTTTCCTTTTTCACCCTTTACGCTCATTATGAAATCTTAACATAACTTATTTTTACATATTTCGCCCTTTTTCGACGCCTCTGAGCGAACTACGAAAACTCGAACTTCTTTCAGAGCTTTGGTCAACACTATATTGTCGAAACGTCAGCCTTAGGGAAGCTGCAATATAACAAGCTTTCGTGGCACAGAAGAGTTACACGTATTCTGCTAAAATGCGAAGGCTTTATGATCGTCGATCATGGAGAACAGCTTAGGATATATTTATTGGCAATGCCATCAATCTTCCTCCTCTCCTATGCCCGTTCTCGTCACATTCTGAATCCTAGGAAGCAGTTGAACAGTTTCTCCTGCGAACACAACTTTGGACTTCAGTAGAGCTGTGCAGCGTTTCCTAGAGCGGTCAGAGCAAGTTTGCCATAGACAATAGCAGCAGGCATACTGGATACCAAAGCTAACAATATTTTTTATCCCTTTCATAAGGTTTTGACATTGAAGATCGGCAGATGCTTGGTTACTATTGTGAGAAAAAACTCATGAAGATAGGCAGGATCTATCCTTCTGGGGAGAGGAGGGACTTCACTCATTCTTTCTGATAGCGACAGTACAATTAAAGTGAATTACCCGATTACCTTTCTGTGCAATTTTCTATCGGAGGTAGGTCGTCTCGTTTGTGTTTGCCTTGATTTTTTAGCGGTACCCACTACGACTAAGATAGATCCGAAAGGCTTCCCACTCTAGTCTAAACGTGAAGAAAGCTGACACATACGGAAAATTCTGAAGGACGTTTCCTTCAACGTTGTTTTGTGTCTACAACGTTCAAGAGAAGTTCCTATAAAAGACGCGTTTTTAATTGAATGACCTACTCAATAGTTCAACAAGAAGTCCGTTGTACAATTATGGAGTGAACCGTAGAAACATTCTGAAGACAATGTACTCCCAGAAGGAGAAGATAGGGCCTCACAAATCAAGAAATGGGCTAAGAGAGCAGAACCAATAGCGAAGTATCCTCATGACTTCATTCTCATGCATATTGGAACTACTACTATTGCCATATGTTGGTGTCAAAGTAGTTTGACGTAGCGATATTTATTTTCACCGGTTTTCCATTTGCAAGCATTTTATAACATGTTGTTACGCGTTGTTTTTTGTGATCGAAACCCTTGCGCTAGCTGCTTCGTCCGAAAACGTCCAAAATGGTGTGTGGAATGGCTATCATAAGGATAAGGATAAAGGACGGCGTTACTCTATCCCTTCTGGGATGCTCCAGCGCATTCCACTTCTACGGGATGTCGTGGAAGGACATGAATGCGTATTTGACCATATAATGACTTGCGGTGGCCAGCCGATGAGCAAGTGAGCGCTTTATCCTTCCCAGACAAGTCTAGTACCAATTCACCGACCCAGGAGGGATGGAAGGCTTGATTGGCCTGGGCGGGAAGTCCGAAACAGGAACCTGGTATCGGGTGCATGCGATAGTCGCGCCTCCTCCGACTGCGCTACACGTGCCCAACGAGACATATAGCAGAGTAAAACATGTCTCTTTAACAATAATCAATTATCTTCCAATAAGAACTTGGGCGCAAGTCTGAAGCGATGGGTCCACACTGTTCCTTTTACGTAACATTCACCTGTATCACCTGTATCACCTGTCGTCCCGTTGATCATCAAGTTGCTCGAGCGGGTGCCAGCAGCGTCTCCATTCGTCCCTGTTGCGTGCCAGAGTGGTCCAATGGATCCTCCTCGCTCGAGGGACACGAAGAGCGTCATATCGGTCGTTCAGGGCTTTAACGAAGAAGTCCGACCAACGCGTTGGTGGGCGTCCTGGTGTTCTTTTGACATCCCGCGGAATCCAGTCGGTGATGGCTCTCGTCCAGAAGGTGTCTGCGAAGCGCATTACGTGGCCGGCCCACCTAATTTTCGTCAACTTGGCCCACGCGACAGCGACGTAACATTCAGAGAATTTTTTTGCAGTCTTCTTAAATGAAAATGTTAAGCTCAGTTACAGATTACTATTACTGAAAAAGTTCACAAGACTACCAGTTGGAACGAGATGTATGATGCGCTCCTGCCTAAACTTGCACCAGAAGTTATATGTTAGGAACTATATAAAATCATCTCCACTGCGATAGTGTATCACCTCTCAGTTTTCCTCAAGAAGCTCCATTCAAAAATAGATTGAGCGTAGATTTCCCCTAGTTGCCGACATCTCTTTCCCCTGTTCCAGAAACTGCTGGAAGGGATATCGACAACCTTCAAGCCTGGCGTCTGCAAGGCCTGAAAGATGTCGACATGGGAGTGGGGGAGACCAAAACGGTACTGGCTTGAAACTGCACGCAGCTACACTTTTCGTAGCTGTGGAAAAACTCCAGATTAAAAAAGTCACGAAAACACCCTTAGGACGGAAATCGACTTCCATTTTCATTTCGATTCTGTGCATTCTAACTTGTTACCCTGATCAAAACACAGGAGAGTAATCGCTCAAATATAGCCTTAACAGCTTCTATGCTCCCGACGATTTGAAGATTATTCGATTCTCGAATAATGCTGAAATATTTGAATTTAGGATAATATTCGAATATGGCTCCTTTTCGACGTTCGAGTTCAAAGGACTATTCGAAAATCAAGATTTGATCTATTCTCCTATTTTGTCAACCCCTTTGCAGCAATGTCCGACAACTCGACGCTTATTCGCCGCATTCGACAACACCACGCAATGCTAGACGAAATGGTGAGAATTTTTCTGGAACAACCCCTTCACTTTCCATCGTTATAAGGAAAGGATAAAGAATAAAGGACGGCGTTAATGTATCCTCTTGGGACTCGCCACACATCCTCCTCCTGCGAGATGTCGTGAAGGAAATTTGAATGCGTATTTGGCCGATACAGTAACTTGCGGTGGCCAGACGATAAAGAAGTGAGCGTTTTATGCTTCTCAGACAAGTCTGGTAACACCGACCCCGGAAGGACGGAAGCCTTGATTGGCCTGGGGAGACCCAAACTATGAACCTGGAATCGGGTTCACGCGACAGCCGCCCCCTAAACGACTCCAATCGTTATACATTGCCTACTTGGTAGGTGAGTACTTTTTGGCTCAGTTTTATTCACAAAACTATCTACTCACCACAACGTCAAGTGCGACGGGAGACCAAAAGACGTGCTATCGCGAAGGGTAACTAATCCTATTCATTCAACGTCATCTTGTAGCATTGAATCTCTGTTCCTTATACGCGAAAGTGCGCGCAATCATCCCTAGGCATCCCTGTTCGCGTGCACTTTGACAGCTGCCCTCACGTGCAGCTTTGCGAGTTGTCCTGCGGATGGTGAGTCATCCATTTTTATTGATTTCGCGGCCGGTTCTTCACAGGCTCCACCCTCATCGTCCGGTATTCGCAACGTCGACCTCGCCCTCGACGCTTCGCTCTTCGATCTGCAAAGATGAGTGAAGAAGCTGCTCCTACTGCTCCTACCAACGACGTCCCCCCACCTGCCGCGGAGCCCGAGAACGCCGAGGCAAAGACCGCCGTATTCAAGCTGTACCTGGAGGCCGCCGGGCGTCTAAAGATCCGCTACTACGACAAGCACCACCTGTACGAGTCGCTGAAGGAGGACATCGCCTTCCTTGGTATTCCGATCAGAGCCGTCTACTACCGGGACAACGATCACAATGTTCTGCCGCTCAACAACGCCGACGCAGCCATGAACGCCTGTCAACTGGGAGCGGAACTGTTCGCTCGAATGAAGGAGTTCGGAGACCCTGGGTGCCATCGTGGTCATGGTGGAGGGCACCATTCGATGCCACATGGAGCACCTAGAGGTCGTCGATCTTCTTCCTCGAGCAGCAGCTCTTCTTCTTCTTCGAGCAGCAGCAGCTCAAGGAGCCGTGGAGCATCACCAGGTCGTCACCATCACGGCTGCAAGGCTCACCACCATCATGAGGGACGCCAGCACCACCTGGGTGACCACCACCACCACTGTGGCGGACACCACTGGCCGCCAGCCCCTCCGCCTTGCTGCGGGCAGTTCGGACACGGACACCATGGACACTCCGGTCGCCACGGATGCCCGATGATGGCGCCGCCTGCAGCATCTTGCCAGTGCTTCGGTCACCACGGCTTCGGCTATGGTGGTTTCCACGGTTATTGATCACTTCAGTTGCTTCTTACGTGTTAGTGTTACGTTCCATTGCCCATGTTTATCTTATGGTTAGCATATCTGTCCTCTTCGTGACTCACATACCGGTCAATCAATAAAATGTCTTCATCAGCAGTTTGTATTTTCCTCTGAGAGTGGGTTTCGTGCCCAGTGTGTTTTGCCTTTCTGTTCAGTGCAGATGGTGTTTGAGTGGAAAATATTGTTGTTTTCAGGAAGGTTTCAGAGCGTGTGACCAAAACGATCACTTTAGGGCAAGAATCGTGTAGACGAAGGAGCTCTCTAGAGGTCTCCACCACTTGGGTGCGACACGGTGTCCCGTCTACTAACCGCTGGACAGCGATTCGGAAGACATGGGTCCATAGATGCCGGAACCGTACGGTTTCCAGGGATTTAGGGCTATTCACTACTCTTCTTTTCTTGAAAATCTTGCGCTATGTGTTTAAGTAAACACCTTTGCCAGGCGTTTCCCTTGCACCGTCTGAATCCCACTCCCTGATGAAGGAATACTATTCTTTGAGGGAGATAAATCTCTAGGTCTCCAGATTCTTTGATCCTGTCACCCCGCTTCCAGCCTACTTCGTGCACTGTGGTTCCGTTGCTCGACCCAGTCACCTAGTTGATAGTACCTTCACAGCGACAGCAGAATATCTGAGGGTATTTAAGGTTGACTGGCCTTTGTCTCTTCGGAAGGGCGGGTGGCTTGGGTGTAAAGCTGGAGAACAATCTGTTATCAATCAAACAAAAAGCGGCGACGATCTAGTCAACTGCATGGCACGATCCCTTTTTTAACATGTTAAAGATTGTTGCTTTCCTGCACTTTAAAATAACTTTTAAGCCGCAGTTTATCCCTAACAGTACAATTTTTATAAATTTTAAAAAACTGCCTTCACTTATTGGGCGGATGAATTTAAGATTTTTTAAGCGTTACTAAATTTTGCTTGGACAAAAAATCTTCTAGTCATTGGGATAGCATGGGCTACATAGTTACTCCTTCGAAGATGACCGCCATGCATAAGAACTCCATTTGGCCTTAGTTAAAACCCCTAACAGTCTCTTCTGAATTGTTTGCTCCAAATTGTGACATGCATTGTATTTAGCCGTTCACTGGAAAGCCTTTACGTTGCAGCTAAGAAATAAGAGTACGAGAGACGAAAAAAATTGACGTAAAGGCTTTCGAAGTAGAGTTAAGGCTTCGCAACCATTGGACAAGCAGCGCAAGAAAATATACCACTAGACCTTTTCTATTATAATCATGTATAACGAGTTCACTACACACCATAGGTCGTTAGTGCCAGCCTGAAGGAGTTCGAATTTTCGTAGATCGTGTCAGTAAATGCTCTTTTGCCATTCCCATCGAGGAGACAGCATTCGGTTCTGATCGCTATATTTTCTTAACGACTTTTTAGCGAAAACTTTTCGATAAATCTTCATCAACTCTCCGAATTTGGTTCAGAATGCAGTTAGTTCCACACAAGTGTTTAAAAAATTAGGAAAACCTGCTTCTCAAAAGAGACTAAACAATTCCAAAGAACAGGGGAACCTGGCAGTATTGATATAAAACTGATCACCCTCAAAATCAAAGCAAACGTTCCCCATTCTAAAGTGTGCAATTCTTACAAATGGCAGAAAAAAATTCGGCTCTAAAAATTAACTTTGCTGCACGAATTTGAATGCTTTCCAGGTGCGTTCCCAATCGAGAGGGCTGGGGAGAGAGCAACATTGATGAAGACTGGAAGAAAAATGGCATCCTTACAAATGAAAATCCTCTGAAAATTCCGTTCATTTCCGAAAAATTCCATTAAGACGTTAAGCCAAATTTTAATGGGAAATAAAGGCTTTGTTAAAACCATGTATAACGAAAATGTTAAAATGTTAAAGCCTAACCGTTAGATGTGGATCCCTATTTCCATCCATCCCTGCAGGATTGGTATTCCAAGAGTACCAAGAAGAAGCAACTTCAGTTCGAACGCAACTCACAGCTTTTCTACGAGTGCTCGGAGAACGCCCTATTATATGAAGCTGCTGAAGCTTTTGAGGATATGAGTGGACGATCCACGAAAATTCGAACTTCTTTCAGACCTTTGATTAATACGGTACCACTGAAACGTCAGGTCTAATAAGGCTGCATTATGACAAGCCTTCAGGGCACGGAAGAATTAAAGGTGTTCTACTGAAATGCGAAACTTTTATGATAGCCGATCCTGAAGAAAAGCATGGGATACGTTTATTGGCAATGTCAGGAATCCTCCTCCCTTCTTATGCCCGTTCTCGTCATATTCTGAATCCTAGGAAGCAATCGAACACTTTCTCCTGCGAACACATGCACACAACTTTGAACCTCAGTAGAGCTGTGCAGCGTTTCCTAGAGCAGTCGGAGCAATCTTGCCATAGACAATAGCAGCAGGCAAACTCGACACGAAGCCAACAATACTTATGATCTCTTTCATAAGCCTTTGACTTTGAAGACCAACGGAAACGCGGTTACCATTGTGAGAAAAAGCTCATGAAGATAAACTTCCCCTCAAGTCCAAACATGCTGAATGCTCACACATACAGAAAATTCTCAAGGGCGTTTCCTTCACGCGCATATGGCACTTCCGCTGTCCATGTTTGCTTTAATGGAAGATAGAACACTTAACAGATGTGTCTCCAACGTTCAAGAAAAATTCCTCAAGAAAGGATAAGATAAAGGATAAAATACGGCGTTACTCAATCCCTTTTGTTACGCGCCACGCACTCTACTTCTACGGGATGTCGTGGAGGCAATTTGAGTGCGTATTTGGTCATTCAACGAGTTGCGGTGGCCAGCCGAGGAACAAGTCAGCGCTTTATCCTTCCCATAAAACTGTGGAACCAATCCATCGACAGCGGAAGGATGGAAAGCTTGCTGGTGTATGGGAACAACTTCTATTGCCAAGTGTTGGTGGCAAAGAATAAAACCGACGTAGCGGTATTTATTGTACAGAGGTTCTCAATTTGCAAGCGTTTTATAACGACTTGAAACAAGACAAACAGAGCCAACCTTTAAAATTTCTACATGTAATCATTTTGGTCCAATACTTTGGGTGTTGTTTAAGTGCGCCTGCGCAAATAAACACCTTCAGATTAATGATAAAAGGAATGAAAGCCGGCGTTTGTCAATTCCTTTTATGGCAAGCGCTACGCGTTCTACTCCTACAACCGAGGGAGAAGTCATTATGTCACTCTTCGCGAACAAATTTGGTACAAATTCATCTAACCCAGAGTGATGGAATGCATCGGATAGCACGAGACAGTCGACGTCTCTTCCGACTGCGTTACCATATCAATACATACTAAAAGTTCGTAAAGATTCATATAGACTGATATATGTACAACTATATTCATTTCATTCTGCACTTCATCTCGAAGACCAGTGAAGGTATTAGCCTGTTTAGTGTGCTCCGGAGAAGGGATTAACAATACGAAGCATTGTCTGTTATCCCTTATCAGCCTCCCCAGTCTCAGCTCCAATCGCTGCCCATTTTATCTGTTTAGTTTTATATTTTGGTAGTGGGGTAACGTAGTCCGAAGAGGCGCCGGCTGTCGCATGTACCCGAGTACAGGTTCTTGGTTTAGTTTCCCGCCCAGGCCAACCAAGCCTTCCATCACTCCGTGGTTGGTGAATTGGTGCCAGACTTGCCTGCGAAGGATAAAACCCGGCTTTTCCATCGGCTGGCCACCGCAGATCGTTGTATAGGCCGAGTAAGCATTTAAACTGCGACCATGATATCCCGTAGATGTACATATAATTGTGGCGCATCTCAAGAAGGATTGATTTACGTCGTCCTTCATACTTTTTTATCCCATTAGTCTTTTTTATCCGGTAAACCCTTTTTATTTCATCTTTTCCCAAACTCAGATGGCTGTTCGTTTTTCATCGCTTACTACCCTTTCACGCTATGACCGTCATGTCGGGTTGTTCTATGATAATATCATATTTTTCACCTGCATGATAAGTAGGTCTATTTACATTCATCAATAAGCCTATCGTTCAGCCATGCATCCTTTTTTCTGAAACGGTCGTCGCAATTTCTGCTGCGTAATGCCTACGTGGCCATTTTTCCTCTCCACTGTTTTGTCGATCACATTTCCTTTCTTCAACTCAAGAACTTCTTATTCTCAAATGTGAAAGGGATAGTTTGCTATCTACTCGTTAGAGGACGGAAAACTCTCGATTGTTAGGCCCTAACAGGACACTGAATGGAGAATGCACAAGAAGTCGCCTCTCTACCTCCTTCTATTACAGTAATTTAAGAGCAAGATGTTGAGCAGGCCTTCACCAACATACTCGTAATCAGTCTGCGAAAATTTTCGGTGTAAATCCTACCCCAAAGAAGTGTGTAGCTGTCGTCATAAAAAATTGCTGAGGGCACATCACTAACTCTCAACCTCTGCTTGTGCTATCATTCTGGTCAAAACGTTCCCACAGAATTACAAGCAGTATTCGCTTAGCTATAACTGATTGATGATGTGAAAGATCCTTTCATTCAGCGTATCCCTGAAAACAAAGTATTTGCAAAATATGCTTCTTTTGTCAAAATCTGTGCTGTTGCAGCACATAACTCCGACCGGAAGGATTTTTCAACATCCCATGCACAAGTTCCAATAATATGTTGTAAGGCGAAATTGCTATTATGCAAGGTCCCCTAAGAACGAATGCATTTTCTTTCAAAATTACAATATTGTGGAAAAACAACACTGAAAGATGTCAGATCTTTTTCATAAGAGAACTCCAGTCGTTTAGTATGAGACGCAAATGAGTTGTTATGAGGATGTTACAGATGATACAGAAAACATGCAGGAATGCGCAAAATGTCGTATCTTACTCCTTCAGAATCTTCTAATTATCTGTAGCATAGTGTACCCTTAGTCACGCCGTACAACTGTAATCTTTTACTTTTTCTCCCCATCTTGACCCTTCTTTCTTTCTGTTTGTTTCTATTCCATCTCCTCATCACTTCCTCTTCTGGCTTTGTAACAATCGTCCTTTCTCCACCTCTTTCTTATAATGGCCGTCTTTTCGCCACACTCTTTCCAAGTGAATTCCCTTGTTAGCTGGCAAAGCGACGAAAAAGGCGGATAGACAAAGGTGATTGGAGTTTTATCGGTTTCCCTGTGACCTTTTTTAAAATTTAAATATATCCATCTCGTTGTCCTCCTCTCTTTCTCATTTTTACTTAGCGCCCCACAGCATCTCCACTCTCCGGACTATTCCTTCACTAGTCACTTGATTTATTCCCCTATTTTTCAAGCTCTTCGCAACAATGACCGGCAATTCGGCGCTTATTTGCCGAGTTGGACAACACCACGCGATGCTAGATTAAATGGTCACATTTTTTCTAGAATACCTCCCTCACTTCCAGTCGTTATAAGGATAAAGGACCATGAACGACGTTAATCAATCCTCTAGAGTTGGCTACGCATGCCACCTTCTGCTTCTGCGGGTTGTCGTAGGGGCAATTCGAACGAGTACTGGTCTATTCAATGACTTCCGATGGCCAGTGGACTATCAATCTAGTGTTTTATCGTTCTCGTACAGATCTGGTCTGTTCGGAAAGGCCTAACCAAGAACCTGGAATCGGTGAGCGTAACAGCCGGTGCCTCCTCCGACTACGCTACCATACCACGCGCCTCTCCATCGTTATATATTTAAGTAATCAGTATAGGTGATGTGCTTTCTTGGTTCAGTTTTATTCCCAAAAATATTAACCTACAATAACCCCGAGTGCGACGAGCAGGCGAAGAGGCGTAATATCGCGAAGGGTAAGAGATCTGCATTCGTGCAACTTCACCTTCTTGCGGTGAATCTCCATTCCTTATACGAGAAAGTGCGCGCAAGGCATCCCTGATCGCTTTGAGGCTTTGACAGCTGCCCTCTCCTGCACCCTTGAGAGTTGTCCTGTGGACGGTGAATCATCCGTTTTGTATCGATTTCGCGGCGCTCTGCACAGGCTCCACCCCAGCGGGTCTACACAGGCTCCACCTTCACACCTTCACCACCTTCGTGAGGTATTTGCGACGTCGACCTCGCCCTCGACGCTTTCTTCGACCTGCAACGATGACTGAAGAGGCTGCTCCTACTGCTCCTACCGCCGACGTCCCTACTCCTTCCGCGGAGCCCGAGAACGCCGAGGCAAAGACCACCGTATTCAAGCTGTTCCTTGAGCCCGCCGGGCGTCTGAAGATCCGCTACAACGACAAGTACGATCTGTACGAGTCGCTGAAGAAGGAAATCGCTGCGCTTGGTTTCCCGATGAGAGCTGTCTACTACCGAGACAACGATCACGATGTCCTGCCGCTCAACAACGCCGACGCAGTCATGGCCGCCTGTCAGCTGGGCGCGGAATTGTTCGCTCGAATCAAGGAGGCTGAAGACCCTAAGTGCCATCGTGGTCATGGTGGGAGGCACCATTCGAGGCCACATGGAGAACACAGAGGTCGTCGATCTTCATCCTCGAGCAGCAGCTCTTCTTCTTCTTCGAGCAGCAGCAGCTCAAGGAGCCGTAGAGGATCACCAGGTCGCCACCATCACGGCTGCACGGCTCATCACCGTCATGGAGGACGCCAGCACCACCAGGCTGACCACCACCATCACTGTGGTGGACACCACTGGCCGCCAGCCCCTCCGCCTTGCTGTGGACAGTTCGGACACGGACACCATGGACACTCTGGGCACGGACAGCAAGGACACTCTGGCCACGGACACCATGGATATTCTGGCCACGGACATCATGGACACTCTGGTCGCCACGGATGCCCGATGATGGCGCCGCCTGCAGGACCTTGCCAGTGCTTCGGTCACCACGGCTTCGGCTATGGTGGTTCCCATGGTTATTGATCACTTCAACTGCTCCTTTCGTGTTAGTGTTGCGTTCCATTGCACATGTTTACCTTATGGTTAGCAGTCCTCTTCGTCGCTCGCATACCGGTCGATCGATAAAATGTCTTTATCAGCACAGTGTATCTTCTACTGAGAGCGGGTTTCGTGCCCAGTGTTTTGCTATTCTGATCAGTGCAGATGGTGCTTGAATGGAAAATAAAATTGGATAGTTCTTTAAGCTAGGCTAAGACTTTCAAGACCAAAGCGAGCTTTTCCAAATCGAAATGAGCTTCTTCTGCATTCAATTAAATACTTTCCAGAAAGGTTGGAAAAATTTTGTCCATGGAAAATTTGAGGTGATTTGTATGAAGTTTTAACCCAGCTAACTAACAAGATTAGATTTTGAATAAGATTTAGATTTGGACGTCACTCAATTTGATTTCAACATTCTTACCATTAGGAAGGCTTAGAAGAGTGCCCAGTTTGATTCGAAAAATAAAAGTGTTCAATTCGAAGTGAAAATGGCAGGTTGAGTCAGCTCTAACTGCTCAACTGTTCGCAGTTAGAGGTTACCAATGAGATTTATGGCAGAGAAGCTGCAAATATAAGAGTTGTTGAATACACGCCTAAAACGGATAACGTTGAAGGAGGCTATGATCATCTGAAATTAGATGTTGAAAACGACTGAAACTTTCGGTTCGACCTAATAGAAGAGCGGCCGATCAAAGGGCTTTCCAAGGTGGATTTTTTTAACAAAATGTTGCAAGTCTTATATTTCAAGTCCACCTAAGAAGGTAGCACTACAGACTACCGAGAAAATGTTGCTCAGCGCCGTCTTTTACCTCCTCGATAGGGCACAGTACCATTGGGGGCTCGCGCCCAGGCACGAGCGTCGGCGGGGCCATACAGCATTGGTTTGGGTCAAGTCGCAGCGATGTCATCAGAACTCAGTAGGAACGAAAGCGGCCAAATATCGATCCTCTCAATTTCCTACGGTGTTGCCTCGATCGAAAGCTCTCGCTGTGCTTAACATCGGCAGCACAACCGTTTTCCAAATGAAGCTAGAGCTACTGAACAAGCGCTGAGAACAAGGAAAAATCGGGATTTTTCACTTAACTTAAGATGGTTGCAAACGGAGAGTAAGAGGGAAGTGAACTTTTATATGACCAGTGCCTTGAAGCCGCCGACATAGAGAATAGATGGAAGCAAGCTCAGCTCCGCTACTATAATTCTTAAGAAGTTATAGTTCATTAAATATACAGAAATCACTTGCTGAACAGAGAAAAGCGAGGATTTAAAACTATACAACTTGGAAATTTCATGAAGATGTGAGAGTTCCTTTAACAGAAATGGGAGAAAGCATGTTCTTTCATGCATTACTAAGGTCAGCTTCGTAGGAGATAGATTGCTGGCTGGCGAAATGAAGGCCAAAAGGTGAAAAAACATTTCCCTATTTTCTGCTGACAGATCCGGCTTCAGTTGTTTTTGTGGAGGTGGCTATCATTCTGACGGCCACAGCATGCAGATGACTAATTTGATGACAGAAATACAATTTTTAAAAATTCATGCTGAAATTAACGACTGCTCTAAGGAAAGCTGTACACGACTAGATCACTTTTAACAAATCAACCTTTTTCACATTCCAGTGGATTTGCCATGTAGCGAGGAGTCGTCAGGTGTAAGTTTAATTTAGGGAGGAGCGCCATAAACGAAGTTATGCGGTTGCGACGGTTTGCGACGGAAAAATCTGACGCAAAGCGGCGATTCTACACGAATTAGGAGCCGTATTGTATTCTGATATAATCAAGTAGCTCACTACACACTACGGTAGTTTCGTTAGCGCCAGCCTGAAGGAGTTCGCATTTTCGTAGATCATGCCATTGAATGCTATTTTGCCATTTCGATTCATGGAGCGGCTTTAAATTCTGCTCGTTATATTCTCTTAATGACTTTTTAAGAAAATCTTTCCAGAAATTCTCGCTAACTCGCTGAATTTCATAAAAATACAGTTAATTCCACAGGGTTGCTCAAAGAATCAGAAGAAACCCGCAATTTCAAAGCAAATTGAACTATTTTGATATCAAAGTGACCACATTCCAAGCCAAAGTGAGCCTTCTTAGAAATGGCTAAGAACTTTCGCTTTAAAAAATTTACTTTGCTGCATGAAATTAAATGCCTTTCAAGTCGAGAAGGCTGGGTGGAGAGCAACATTGATGTTTTGATGAAGACGGGAAGAAAAATGGCTGAGAAATTCTATTAAACTTCATTTTAATGGAAAGTGAAGGCTTTGTTTAAAAAATCCTAAGCGTTAAATGTGGATCCCTATTTCCATCCCTGCAGAATTGGTATTCCAAGAGTGCCAAGAAGAAACAGCTTCAGTTTTCTACGAGTGCTCGGAGAACGCCCTACTATGTGAAACTTTTAAAGCTTTGAACGGTATGAGTGAACGATCCACGAAGATTCGAACTTCTTTCAGACCTTTGATTGATACGACAGCGTCGAAACGTCAGGCTTAATAAAACTGCATTATGACAAGCCTTTGGGGAACGGAAGAATTGAAAGTGCTCTACTGAAATGCGAAGCTTTTATGATCGTCGATCATGGAGAACAGCATGAGATATGTTTATTGGTAATGCCATGAATCTTCCCCCTCTCCCATGCCCGTTTTCGTCACATTCTGAATCCTAGGAAGCAGTCAAACGCTTTCTCCTGCGAGCACATGCACACAACTTTGGACTTCAGTAGACCTGTGCAGCGTTTCCTAGAGCGATCAGAGCAAGTTTGCCATAGACAATAGCAGTAGGCAAGCTTGACACGAAGCCAACAATACTTTTGATCTCTCTCATAAGACCTCGACTTTGAAGACCAACGGAATCGTGGTTACCATTGTGAGAAAAAGCCCATGAAGATAAGCTTCGCCAGTCCAAACATGATGAAAGCTGACACATACGAAAATATCTTAAGGGCGTTTCCTTCACGCGCATACGCCTCTTGTGCTTTCTAGTTTGCTTTAATGCAAGATTGAGCACTTAATAGTTGGATTTCCAACGCTCAAGAAAAGTTTCCAACGAAATGATGAAGAATAATATACGGCGTTACTCAATCCCTGTTGGTACGCGCCATGCCTTCTACATCTATCGGATGTCGTAGAGGCAATTTGAACGCGTACTGCTCTATGCAATGACTTGCGATGGTCAGTTGACTATCAAGTTAGTGTTTACCCTTCCTATGGAGATCTGTCACCAATTCACCAACCCAGAATGGATGGTTGGGTTTGTTGAGCTGGGCGGAAAGACCGAACCAAGAACCTGGAATCGGTGACCGTGACAGCCAGTGCCTCCTCCGACTACGCCACCACGCGCCTTTCCATCGTTATATATTTAAGTATGTGCTTTCTTGGTTCAGTTTTATTCACAAAAATATTAACCTATAATAATCCCGAGTGCGACGAGCAGGCGAAGAGGCCTACTACCGCGAAGGGTAAGAGATCTGCATTCGTTCAACTTCACCTTCTTGCAGTGAATCTCCGTTCCTTATACGCGAAAATGCGCGCAGTCCTCCCAATGCATCCCCGAGCGCTTTGACACTTTGACAACTGCCCTTTCCTGCACCCTTGAGAGTTGTCCTGTGGACGGTGAGTCATCCGTTTGTATCGATTTCGCGGCGGTCTGCACAGGCTCCACCCCAGCGGGTTTGCACGGGCTCCACCCTCACCGTTCGGTATTCGCAACGTCGACCTCGCCCTCGACAGCTCGCTTCTCGTCCTGCAACGATGGCTGAGGAGGCTGCTCCTACTGACGTCGTCCCCCCACCTTCTGCGGAGCCCGAAAACGCCGAGCTGAAGACCACCGTATTCAAGCTGTTTCTGAAGACCGGGCATCTGAACATCCGCTACAAGGACAAGTACGATCTGTACGAGTCGCTGAAAAATAAGGCCGCTATCATTGGTATTGCGCTGGAAGGCATCTACTACCGCGACAAGGATCACAATGTTATCCCGCTAAGCAACGCCGACGCAGTCATGGCCGCCTGTCAGCTGGGAGCGGAACTGTTCGCTCCAATCGAGTACATTGGGGCACCTCGTCGCCCTCTCGGTCATGGTGGGAAGCACCATCCCAGGCCACACGGAGAACACAGAGGTCGTCGATCTTCATCCTCGAGCAGCAGCTCTT
The DNA here is from genome assembly GCA_947396885.1 of Heligmosomoides polygyrus polygyrus. Classification (NCBI taxonomy): domain Eukaryota; kingdom Metazoa; phylum Nematoda; class Chromadorea; order Rhabditida; family Heligmosomidae; genus Heligmosomoides; species Heligmosomoides polygyrus. The sequence continues at coordinate 72,247,592 of OX377205.1, read as the reverse complement.
CTTCTTCGAGCAGCAGCTCAAGGAGCCGTGGGCCATCACCGGGTCGCCACCATCACGGCTGCATGGCTCATCACCGTCATGGAGGACGCCAGCACCACCAGGCTGACCACCACCATCACTGTGGCGGACACCACTGGCCGCCAGCTCCTCCGCCTTGCTGTGGACAGTTCGGCCATGGACACCATGGACATTCTGGGCACGGACACCACGGACACTCTGGTCACGGACACCATGGACACTCTGGTCGCCCCGGATGCCCGATGATGGCGCCGCCTGCAGGGGCTTGCCAGTGCTTCGGTCACCACGACTTCGGCTATGGTGGTTTCCACGGTTATTGATCACTTCAGTTGCTTCTTACGTGTCAGTGTTACGTTCCATTGCACATGTTTATCTTACGGTTAGCATATCTTCGTGACTCACATACCGGTCAATCAATAAAATGTCTTCGTCAACAGTCTGTATTTTCCTCTGAGAGTGGGTTTCGTGCCCAGTGTGTTTTGCCTTTCTGTTCAGTGTAGATGGTGCTTGAGTGGAAAATATTGTTGTTTTCAGGATGGGGATGTTTCAGAGAGTGTGACCAAAACGAACACTTTAGGGCAAGGATCGTGCCGACGAAGGAGGTCTCTAGAAGTCCCCACCACTTGTATGCTGCACTGTGCGCCTTCCACTAACCCCTGGACAGCCATCCGGAAGACATGCGTCCATAGATGCCGGAACCGTACGGTTTCCAGGGATTTACGGCTCTTCACTGCTCTTCTTTTCTCGAAGATCTAGCGCTATATGTGATTAAGTAGACACCTTTGCCAGGCGTTTCCCTTGCACCGTCAGAATCCCACTCCCTGATGTAAAAATACTTTGAGGGGGCCACCCCACTTCCAATCATGCCTCGTGGGGAATTGTCCTGCTTGTTTGACTTACTCACCAAATTTATGGAACCCTTACAGCACCCTAGTGCCGCTCGAATATCTGAAGGGGTTTGAGGTTGCCTGGTCTATGTCATTTCAGAGGGTTGGATGGTTTGGGCTTAAATCTGGAAAGCGCGGTGCATTCCCTTTAGTCATCACCAGCCAGAGTCGCTCAGCGTCCTCAGACTTTCTAGTTTAATTTTGTTCTCGACGCTAAAGAAATTACGGTGCGTGTCAGGTCGTCACCCTAGAGTTGAAGTTGTTGAGATCTAACAGGATTTATTTCATGAGTCTGTGAATCAAACACAGTTTGTTACTATAGATAGAGGGCACGCTTTCAAATACGTATTTTCGTTCAGATTACGCCGTGCAGTTCTGCTTCTATACGCTGAACCGCACCTATTATAGCTTGAACCCAATGAGGCCCGGTTTCCGAAACGGGGCCATCACTTACATTAGCATTTCCACTGTTCAGCAGAGCTCTCATTGCATCCAGATGCTCGTAGAAGGCCGCATAGTGTAGTGGAGTCCACGAGTCTCGATCTGACTCTCGTGCATCGACGCCTAGTGCCAGGAGCGATCTGTAAGAGAAGGGATAGAAAATAGTTCTACGAGATTGCAAAAGTTGGGGACATTTTTTGTCCTTTTCGTCCATCACCTTAAGTTTTTATTCATTTATTTTCGAAAAATTCTTTCATCAGAATTAATCTTGATGTAACTGTAAATACGCTCTAAACGAGGCTATCAGCAGTGGTTTTTTATGGGTATGACCAGAAATGCCTAGAAGTCGAAACTGCCACACGGCCTAAAGGAGAAAAGCAAAGAGGCTATTGCTCCTAGATTGAAGATGCTTGAAATTAAGAGAAATTCTATCTAGGAAGACGAAAAGAAAAGTTTCGAAAACGGTCGGGAGAAAACTTATTTTTATTCGTGATCTTCATACATTCTGACTCAAGCTGGCAAACAGGGTACTCTGTTGGCAGAGCAGCTTTGATGCCGGCAAATATCTGTCTTGGGCCCGGAGAATCCATTTCAAGCCCGAAATGGCATGCAAACACTGAGGTCGCGCGGCTCTGAATCAGCAGCACAAGAATGAGCACACAGAGACAAGAGCAGCACAAAGCACAGCAATGTTGGCCGCTCGATTTGTCATTGCGTGGAGCAGGCTTGAGTGCATAAAAGTGATATGTGGGGTCGAATGCACACCAACAAGACGGCTGGCACCGACAATGCTCTCTGAACCATTGATTTCAACTGAACTCATCCAAACATATTACATATCCGGCGGTAGTGCCATCTTTGCATTGCAATCCTACACGACTCTGTAAGTTCATGAGACAGCTGGTCACAGTATGACTTATCGTTACTGTAAGCATATTCTGGCCACTTCATAGATTAGCGCTACACGTATTTCACCTCTACATAGCAGGTCGTCGATTCAGCGGTTTTTATATTCTCGCTGCGAGGTCAATTTTGAAGCGCAGCACGAATATCCTTCCGAAAACTGGCTCAGCCGCTAGTCGCCGCGCTGTGCCCATTGAAGAGAAGAGCTGACACGCAGTCAAAATTTTATAGAAGCTTAATTTGGAGGAAAAGTAGTACTTTAAAGTGCAAGAAGGTGGCAATTTTTAGTGCTAAAAGAGGAATTTTTTCTTGCACCCGTCGTGATTGTCCTTTGTATTATAACAAAAATTCTGTTTGCATGGAGCTACTCTCCTGTCAAGGGTGCCGAAATTGCACGCCCTCTCTGAATGAGAATCCCATTCGATGACCTGAGTGAGTAACGTGTTCCCACCACCCAATCCTGTGCTCTTTCGCGACACGTACCGAAAATCGCAATGAGCTAGACGAATACATGGCGCAATCCCTTCTTTTGAATTGTTACATTCTTTCGCTTTATGGTAGGCTTCGATCCATTACTTCTCTTCAAAAATAAAAATTTCATAAGGTTTCAAAGAGTATAGTCACTTTTTGCTGCGTGTGGATTAAAAATTTCAAAGGAAGCCACACTGCTTTCTTGGATAAACAACTATTTGAACCTTCTTTAAAAGTGTCTAGTTCTACATGAAGAGCCGTTTTTGTGTGAATCACCGAATACAGTCTCCGAAAATGCCGTAAAATGAGGTGTTTCACGGTGTCGGTGTATAAACGCGACGCGGCACCGACCGGCTTTTACCCACACTCTCCTCGGCCAGATATAGGCATCTCTGCTTACTTTCGTTGACCCAATGCTGGGTACAGGACTGGACGTGGGGTGGAACCGCAAAATCTGGCTCATCTAGCTTACCACGGCTAAGTCAGTCGCCTAGGAGGCCCAAAGTGTTTTGAGGTGTAAAACCAGGTCTCCGTGCGACTCCTCTGTCAAGAAGGAAGTTTTTGAAGTCGAACAGCCTCCAAATTCGTGCGCGAGTGAAAGCCACTAATTGGCCCGAAAATGGCCAATCATTGGCTCACCAGCAGCTACTCGCCATCGCCACTGGTAACGAAGGCTCGGTGATGGGGCGGAAGGCTTAGATGCCGACTGATGTGCGAACGATCACCCAGGTGTACCATAATTCATCACTCCCTTTTGTAACTGGAATTTGGAGGCTGTTTCATTCAAATAACCATCCATACCTATGGATGGTTGTTTGAATGAATACCGTAAAGTTCAAGTCTTTCTGCACGAAAAAATAACCACACCAACAAACTGAAGAAAAGCGGGGAGGGATCGTCGCAACCACTTCCTTCGATTCCAGAAGGTGGAGTGTTCACTCGTTCCCGCTACTATCGCCTGGCAATGCGTGAAAACTCGTACGTACCTGCGGACAACTCGCTATTCTTCCAACTATGGCCTATGTTATACTTCGGCGACAAGTCGCCGACGTCGCCGATGCTGTGTTGAGGGGTCTGCTACGCACTGCGTCGCCACAGACGGGTCGACGACGTCGGCGTTGCCGACGTCATCCAAGGTTGCCGACGTCATCCAAGGGTGGCAGAAAATGCGCTCCGATGGAGTGTTTTGATTGTGGGTTGGTTCTTCGTTCCCGGCACTTCCATCATCCCCACCGGACTTCGACTTACGAAATCGAGAAGTGCAAGAGACGACCGTCTTGCGTACACCAATAGTGCCATTCGCTAGAACACTGAGTGTTTGGGGAGAGAGTGGGAGCCTAAACCTCACCTTCCCTTCACTTCGTTACCTTTCTTTGCTTTTCTGCCCTTCTCACCCGTTCTAATCGCGTTTTCTAGGCCTTTTCGCTTTCTTGCAGAGCAAGCAACACAAAATAAAACTGTGAAGAAAATAAGCAGTGTTTCTTCGCTTTCTGAAATGATACTGCAAACCTCCACGAAAGGCTTTTTCGAAATACAATTCATATTAATTAAGAATTAAATTTTCCTGTGAAATTCGAAAAATCCGCGTAAATTTAATTTCAGTGCGATTTAGCGATAAAGGTCCTAAACTCCGATAAAGCAATTTAACAAAAATGCTGGTAAAATTGCTAAATCGGTAAATCAATAGTCGTTAAATGTTCAACACTGCCCCGCACTTCCTTTATTATTATTTTGCCTACAATCAATTTTACTGACTCGAAACATATTAAGAAAAGCACACAATGTAAGCAAATTCGAGGCAGACGTGATCACCTAGCGTTTCTATCCGCAGTCTGGTTACCAAATGACGACACTGAAAACGCGCTGCGTTGCTAAAAATGCGCTCTGATGCTCTCCTGTCGACGACGTCGCCGAAGTATAACAATAGCCAGAGTCGAATGCACGCTCCGCGCCTTCAGAAGGATGTCACGGCCAAGAAACTTGACTCACTCTATAGCTGCAGCATCACCCACATACGCTGCTCGATGCAGCGGGTAGTTCCTGCTCCAGTCGTCTCCCGAACCTACCGAGGCCTTTGAAGGGCTGCGGAACGCCCGGACCGGAGCTCCCGCAATGAAGTAACTATTATCCTAAAAAGGCATTCTTTAGTGATGGTCTCACATATTCAGCTGACCTTTTGTGTTCTAGAAATGCTAATTGCTTTATCCTATAAGGCCGTGTACATCTACCGTATGGCGTCCACTTCTCCAACTCTTGACCTGTTCCCATAAAAAGAGCGCGATACGAACGTTATGCAATGAAAGAATGATAGGACATCATGGAAGACTTTACTTGCAATTCCTTTTTTAGAGGGCAAAGAGTACATGAAGACCCCCCCCCCTCAGCCATCCTAAGCTGTAATACTTAAGACTAAAGAGCAATCTGCTAAGTCGGGACTTATACTTTACTAGCCAAGCGTCGTGGCGTTAAACTACATCGATTGAGCGAAGCATGCGATGAATATTGGTAGCTTCCATAACGCTACACTAGTACACGACTCAGGTATAAATTTTGCCTAGCCTGTCATACCACTAAAGGTCATCATATCCATGCTCAATCCTGTGAGTATTGGTGATTAGTGTGGTAAATAGGCTGTGACTAAGCTCTGTATAAAAGGTTCTGTAGGCTCCATTCACTGTCCAAAGAACAAGGACTGACTTATTCATGAAAAGCAGAAAGATCGGCTGATGGCGAAGGATCGCCTGACAAAAATCGGCAAATACATTTTGCCAGCGCGATCAGTCGTTCCCGTCACGGACCGCGAACAGGCCCTTAGAAGAGACGGTACCTCGTCTTCGTCGGGAAACGTCAGACCGCTATCGAACAGTGGGTTCATCACGAAGGTGTTGTACTTGTCGTAGGTGATCATCTCCACACGACACAGATTTCCGTAGCGGACCTTCTCATCGAGATCTACGGAAGACGAGACGCTACGGACACTTCCAGACAGGTTCCTGGATAAGGCTGAGCGGGTAAAAGGCTTACATGAAGTGCAGAGGTTATTCTTACCGTAAGCAGCCTTCGATCTCGTGACCTACATAGGCTGGGTTATGCGCACATCGAATCACACGACTTCTGGCTGCCGGTCGCATGAACAGCGCCGACAAGAAGTACGGGTTACGACGCTGTGAATGAGCTAACCATCTGAAATTAAGAAATAGCTAGAGAAGAAAGCTACTGTGGTTAATAGGGGTGTGGAACTTGGATAAATACAAGACTAGTCCATATGTATTGATTGGTGGGGCGTAGCAATCAATAGCGACTCGAAACAGTACAATGTCAAGGCATCCAAATTCACCTTAGAACTACAGCTGGCCCAGACGCTTTTCTGGGGCCAGATTCATCAACAATTAAACCCGCGGGTATGCGGGGTTTAAGGAGTCTGCCTGTAGAGATAAGATAAAGGATGGAGATGAATGCTTCATCATGGGTATCTCTACCCCTTATACCCGGTGGTTAGTCGTTGACGAATCCGGGCCCCGGAGACCGACTGAGAAGCCTTTTTAGAGAATGATCAAGCAGCGACGTGACGCTGCTTCTACTGGCATAACATGAGGATCAACTCTAGGGGATGGTCAAGCCTTCACTTTTCGGGGGAACAGTCGTAATCCTACAGCTGCATCCACTTAGAGAAAGTCAGGTGAGTGGTGATCGCTTACTCCTCTATCCGGAGAATCATATGCATTGTCTGGAGATCGAGGCATTCTGGCGTCTGCATGCACATATTCACCAGTCGAGCGAGGTTCTCCAGCCGGCCATGTGGATACGTCAGTCGATCTGAAAGAAAAAGTATAACACGTTAATGCAGAACCAGCAGCGGCCTCCAATTTCAGTCACGATGTTTTCTGTGTATGGCATGCGACCCATTTTATAGAATAAATGTATCCGCAAAAACTCGAATCAAAAGCAGTTCGTAGCTGCTTCATTTTACCCTGTTGGAAATAGATGACACCGGCGTCTGACCCATGAGGAGATGGATATAGCTGTAACTGCAGTAATGCTTGATAACCATGCTCGTACTGACCGCATTTTCTATTATAGAATGGCTGCGTTTTTCAATTTTATAAATATACCAAAAAACATCGAACTCAGAAGTAATTGCGATCGCGGCTAAAGAGAAATGTAGCTTACGCAGCCAGGCTTAGGTATGTATGCATGTATGTTTATTACATAAGTGTCACTTATGTATTGTAGCCTGTCTCCACGCGAGGAATTTACGGGTATCCATTGGCCATTTTCGTTATTACTGCCTTCGTTTGGCGCTGCACGGCCGTCGCGTGCACGCGGTTTCAGATTCCTTGTTCAGATTTGCCGCCCAAGCAAACCAAGCCTTCGTTCTCCACATTGTCGATGCACAGGTACCAGTCGCGTCTGGGAAGCATAAAACACTGTCCTGTTCATCGACTGGAACCGAAATTCATTCTATAGGCCATATATGTACATCCTCCTTCAAATTATCTACACGATGTCTCGTAGAACTAGAATGCGTGGCGTATTCCAAAAGGGGAGCGCCGTCCTTTTCTTCATCCTACTGTCTTCTTCAGACACTGAAAGGATAGGATGCTCCGAATTTCGGCTTTGTCTTCTCATCTCTATACACAAACTAAAAAGGGTCTGCGCACGTTGTAGAGAGTTTGAGATTCTTGAAATACAGCACGCCCTAGGCGGGTAGCCTGGTCGCTACATAACCCAAGCTGTTGTGGCTGAGTTATGTGCTGTCAAAAGAACCCCACCGCCTCGAAGATTTCGTGGGCAAGGTGAGAAAGGGGCTCAATTCATATCATAAAGAAGAATACCTGTAAAAAGCTCAGCATCAGATTGACATTCCCGTGAGACTAATAGCTCTAAGTGACAATCCTCTCCACAACCGTTTGGCTTGTCAGTTTGACCGTCTAGGATAAAGATCTCGATCTCAATACTGACTATGTGCATAGAAAGTTCCCTTCTTTGGAGGTGTGGTGAGGAGTCTAATGGTGAAGGCAGTTTGATTGGGTCTGTTCTTGCAGGCTGTGAAGGAAATACATTGTCAAAACGTAGACCAAAAAGTGTGTGTGTGTGTGTGTGTGTGTGTGTGTGTGTGTGTGTGTGTGTGTGTGTGTGTGAGTGAATACCATGAGGCACTCGAGCTGCATAACACCAGAATACTTCGGATGTCGAGGTTTACGGGAAGCAATTCAAGAACAATGTCCAGACTTCAGGCTCACGATATGAATCGGTGCCATCGGTCTGCCTGTTTTGCACACATACAGCTACAGTCTGACCTAGACTGCAATAGGAAAACATAATCGCCATCGCCTAGCCTTACAGTGCTATAAAGATATGCATTTGCTGGAATCGCGTTGCACAACTTTTCTTTTCTGGAGAATAACTGACCGTGAAAATTCCTCAGCTATACCATCAGCTCATTAAGGCCGCTTGTAACAGCAAAACGTCTAGCCTTGAACACGCGTAACACTGGATAGAAGTCGAGAACGGGCGACAATCGAGAGATATTCGACGTTCCCTTCTCACTATGGTACGGGTGACGCCGTACCAATAGTTTTCACTTCTCTGGTACAACCCACATTTCTGTTGGGCAACCTCCAGCTTTGATATTTGCACAATTTGCGTAGTCAGCAATCTTTCGAATTCTAGAGATTTGAACAATTTTGCTGCAAATATTTGAATAAACTGAACTCTAATCACGACACGAGGGCGCGTGTAGGGCAGTCGGAGGAGGCGCGACTGTCGCGTGCACCCGATACCAGGTTCCTGGTTCGGATTTCCCGCCCAGGCCAACCAAGCCTTCCATCCCGCTAGGCTCTCTTTGTCTCAGGTTTCACGTCGTTATAAAACGCTTGCGAATTGAACCGCTGTACAATAAATACCGCTACGTCGGTCTTATTCTATGATACCAACACTTGGCAATAGCGTAGTTCCCATATACCAGCCGAGCTCTCCATCCTTCCGCTGTCGATGGATTGGTACCAGACTTGTCTGGGAAGGATAGAGCGCTGACTTGTTCATCGGCTGGGCACCGCAAGTCGTTGAATGGCCAAATACGCATTCATGTCGCCTCCACGACATCCCGTAGAAGTAGAATGCGCTGGCGCATCCCAGAAGGTTGAGTAACGCCGTCCTTTATCCTTATCCTTAATCGCGACACACATTTGGATTACGCCATACACAACGACAACGATAGATGGTGTGCACTGTTCAAGAACAATCGTGTTGTGACAGAGCAAGAAGACATTTTTGTCGTTTCTGTTGTCATTAGGAGAATTGCTGTTCCTATATTTTACCACGAACTGCATTCGTGTACAGAAGGCAGCAGCTTTCACAGCTCATCACTGTAACGTTCGGGAAGCATTGGTTATGGTGTTTCTTCACCCTATCGAGGACACACTGTGAACGAATGATAATTATCGCATCTCGATCAATAACTATTGATTTTTGCACATTTGCTCAAGCTTGGAACGATCGGTACGGACGAAATATGTTACAGATCAAAACTTTGCGCCAGGCGTGACTCGAAGCAGCACCCTCTGCTTTCCGCGCAGAATGCTACGGTTCACATTGCGGATGTTTGGTCGCACACACCCTCCTCGACATCCTCGATGCATTGACCCCTCAGTACTCACCAGCGATATCAGGATGAGCCGACCGCTTTACCGGCAACAGATGCTGGAGTACAAGGCGAAGCATCCTGCCCGGAAAGAAGACGGCGCGGGTTCGCGTCCCAGCTGGCGGAAGAGCTTTTGACGCAAGATGACAAACTCCAACAGCATGCAGCTATTGGTTTTCAGTTGCAGTTAGTTACCTTTCTGCTGGATCAATATTATCACGACGCCTATTGGGGGACCTAAGCTGATCATCATCACATCACAAATCTTTCCCCAAGCAGCTCGGTATAGAGATCGCCTGCAGGTATGTATCCGTAGAAAACGTCACGCGGTGTAGGGTGACTCATCTCCATGGAACAACACAGCTTAATGCTCGCTAATTAACAGAGTCATTCTCGAAAGTGCGCGTTTATGCCTCAATCGCCGTTCGCCTCGACGCATACACTGACTTTTGATCAATCCACATGAATTTTTTGATTTTTTTATGACTCTGTAATCCGGCATGATTACTAAATGACAAGTACTTCGTGTCAATGTTTGGAAATGCTCAGAGACTATTTGCTGCCGTCCGCAGCCCCATAGGTGTTCCTCAACAGCTGCCTCCTCTTGAAGACGCGCAGTTCTTTGAGTTATGATTTATTGGAGACTGCAACAAAGGCAGTAATGTGAGGACAGAACATTAAACTACCAAGAGCACAGCTTGGGAGAAAAGAGTAAACCACTTAATAAGAAAGTGACGGAGAAATAGTTCCGATATTAAAGCAAACAACCATAGCTAACATCAACATGTTATTTCTGAAAGGTTGAAAGGTTGATTTAAAGGTTGAATCGTGATCGCTAATGATATTATACCGAACGCACTTAAACCAGATTGACGAACTCAATAACCGTAGAAGCGAGGACAAGCAGTGCAATGACAAGAACAGTCACACGATCTTGGTCCGCAATACATCGTTCGAAAGCAAACATAAGAGGGCTCTTGGTGATGTCTTCGGCTGGACCGATGGTGACCATGAGACTCGTGGCGGTGTCTGCAATTGTCACTCGAAGGAGAACCGCGACGTGCTGGACTTCGAGCGGTCTGTGGGACGTCGGACGGCTGGCTGCTCTGGACGAATGCCTGCAGGTGACCACGTCTCTTCACCTCGTCGTAGAGTACATCGGCGTTGCGCAGATGGATTGGGTTGGAGGTCTCGCCGACTTCGTAGATGTCGCTCGGAGAGATGCCAATAGCTCTGGTCTTCTGCTTGAACTGCTTGAAGAGGTCCCGCTTGTCCTTATAGGGGATGATCACGCGTGGCATCTCATCCACGTACAGCTTGAACGTGACGATCTTCAGGTCTTCGGGCATTCTGGGGGGTAACCGACGCTTTCGACGAGACGCTGGTCGCACAGCACGCAATGGAACAGCAGCGGGTGCAGAGCCGACCGCCGATCGATACCGATGACTAACACCCCGTCGGAGAGGGCAACTCGTACGGAGTACGCGACGCTGTGCCCTCGCATTTAGGGCTTGCTTACCTAAAGCAGTGGGACGCGTAGTCTCAAGGGGCTTTCTATTGATGGGAATTTCGATCTGTTTTAGACCCATTCTGCTATCGTCATGGGTCTTTCATGGAACAGAGATAAAGGCAAGCAAAGCCAAGGAAGTTGTTCGAGCTTTCACTGCACAGCTTTTGTAGCGCAGTTCAAAACTATAAATCCTGCTATTTTTGGCGGAACATGGGTAATAAATGTTGTAATGACATTGTCAGTTGCGCTGGATAACCCCTGCTGTGGAACTGCTGCGAGACAACTTGTGTGTTGTGAACATGGTTGCGCATGAGTGGATGGAGATGCGAAGTCGCTGACCCCACTTACGTGTAATTAACCAGCGGGCTAGTTCTAGGCATGATAACTTACTGGAAACATCTTTTCGGTACTCTTTAATGGGTACATAATATTTGCAATGAGCTTACGATGGGTTTGTGGTGTGGCTGATTTACCTAATGTATTAGTGTTTGTATGTTCTTTGCTTCTGTAATTTTTTGTTTTCGTTTGATTTTCTGACCAAACTGCGTCAATTCTTGCACTTACGATTGATTCGTTTAATATTAATGTTTGGGCACACCTTCGGTGTATTGAATAAATAAATAAATAAAGACTAGCTGGTGATCAAGAGGAAACTACGTCCTAGTACCCTCTTTGTACAGATTATTGGAGACATTTTGTATGTAGCTGCCTCTCCAGACTTTGAAAACAAACAAAAAATGTCCTTTAAATGGTCGGCAGAGTTCATTGTTTACGGCATGCATGACTCGAACCCGCATCGCCCACTTTGGACACGATGCTACGCCATTGCACCACCGTAGCTATCTGCTACATTCACACCGCGTTGGACCAACTATCGCTCGCCAATGTATGTATACGTAGTTTTTACATCGGTCGGTTGATTACGTATAAACATCAAGAACCGTCCATCCCACATATTACCTGACAGTGATTGTTCTCTACCCGAGATGTCGTCTATTCTTCAGAAAAGCTAGGAGAATGCGGCAACAAAGGTCAAGGGTCGTGTCTTTCCCTACTCTCTAGGGTCGTAGTGACAAGGTTCAGTGGCTTAGAGCTGAAGCACTGAAACGAGTGCCTTCCTATACATGTATTTGAGAAGACATGCTGAAGTAGGTCGAAGCAAGTTTAGTTAGCGTTTTCTACTAGAGAGCAGAAGATGCCTTCTAAATTGATTTGAGAGCATTCTTTTATTTTGCCAGATAATTCCACATGGTAACAAAAGAAGGAAGTAAGGTACGAGAATGGATGGTAGGCCGCTTCATATGGTTAGAATTCTGGATCAAAACAATGAAATGATGCCAATGAAAACTCGTATTGTTAGTTGTCATCCGAATGGATATGCTCTGCGGTGCAGAGCTTCGCCTCATATCTTTCAAGCTCCCTCATTTTTAGACGGAGAGCAATTTTTGAGGGAGAGAAAAATTATTCTGCCGATTTCTTATTTCAGCTTAAATTCGAATCGAATGGTGCAGAAACTAGCCTTAATATTAACAGTGCATCTGGTCAAGAATGAATAAATAAATACGGAGCCGTCAGTTTGTTGAAGCTGAGTTGTAAAGATTTTGATTTTGGACACTACTGACGACCTAGGAGCTCGGCTAACGTTTCCATGAAACGCAGGGTAGTCAGCAAGTATGCACCGCTACTCGCTCGCAACGTTCGCCGTGGGATTCACACATCCCCGTGAACCTTTCTGTACATAGTCCACGAGTCCACAAACTGTTAAAAGGTTAAACGGTAGAGATAAATGCTCTGCGTATCGTGGATATAGTAGTAAATGACACCGACGTGCGGTTCAAAGAAACGTGCTCTATAAATGAATCTAACGTTCATATTAAAGTGGATATGAGTGCTTGTTATGGAGTGTGAAATTCTCTTAAATCCAAAGCGGTTATGGATTTTTTTGAAAAGTACATATGTAGATATAGAACAATCAAATGGTATATACGCATAAGCTCTCAATAATAACAAAGGCTACATCTGCTACGGCTAACTCACACTCGCGTCTGTATTATTCAGAACATAAATATGAGCGATTGAAAAATAAATGGGAAATTCAAAGCAGGGTTTTTTCGCAACTATCTTCAAACAAACCATTCTACAGAGGATAAAGGACGCGTTAGCCAAGCCCTCTGGGATGCAGTATGCATTCTACTTCTATTGGGGATCGCGAAGGCGATTTGAATGCGCATTTGGCCCAGACAAATGACTTGACTTGCGATGGCCAGCCGATAGATAATTCAGAGTGTTATCCCTCCCTGGCGAACCCTGTACGAATTCACCGGCCCAGGAGTGGGGTACTTGGCTGGCCTGAATAGGAAATCTGAACCAGCAACTTGTAATCGGGTGCACGCGATATGCGGTTCCTTCCCCGACTGCGCTTGCAGACTCCATGTTTCGTGTCAGGATAAAGATGACGTTTTTAGATGTGAGCGTAGGCACTAGTGCCTTGCCCACATATCAGCAAATTATATAGATTTTATTCAGGAGGGGCAGTTGGAGGATATGCCAACTGCCGCCTGCACTTGACTCCATTTTCTAAAAGCCTTCCTAGGACAGCCAAGCGTCGTTCTATCTCCGGAATCGATGAATTGATACCAGACCGGTTGGGAAGGATAAGGCACCTACCCGTCCATAGTTGTCCACCGAAGGCGAAGGCCAAATATGCATTCAAACTGCCTCTACGACATCCGTACATAGAAGTAGAATGCGTGGCGCATCCCCAAAAGGGACTGACTAACGCTGCCTTTTCTCATTTGTCCTTATACAGTGTTGAATAAATCTAGCAAAAATGGTTCAACTATCAAGCATCTGCCAAACTACCACAACAGGTGTGAGCTACGAAAAGATTCCATGCATACCATCTATGCATACCATCTACCGTACGTATGCACGGTGGTTTTCGTGCATTGCTTGAGAAAGGTGAAAGAGGAAGCAACTGCGACAGGAGGCATGACTCGCTTCAATGCACGTCCACACTGTTGAAAATAGGCACTGCTTTCCACGCTAAAATGCAGCTCTGTTTAATTATGTCTTTTATGGGCTTTTTTCTTGGGCAAGGTGTCCTAGCCATTATGCCCTCTCCCCAAAGCCTTTCTTACCTCAAATACCGGGCTGTTACCCGTGGCAGGATATAAGTGCTACACACAAAGCGCACCATTTTGATTTCTCCTAAACTAAGCCACTGTCTTCAAAACATGGATTAAAATCGCGAACGAACATCTTCGGTCACCGAGAAGTTCTTCAACTTTTAGTTCAATAACCTTCATTCGTAAGAAAGTGGCTAAATGAAAGAATTTGGGAAAATGTGTTTTATTTCTATTTAGGTGTAAAATATCAGCCCATGCATGGCACATTCTACATCAGCCAAGTCTTCCGCTGTGTGACGGATCTCCTTGGAGCAGAACAGCGACGTTCGCTGAGCCTTTGCAAACGAGCACTGAATGTTTTGCTGTCAAAGATCAGCACCAAAGAACAGCGCCAACGAGTGCACAGCGATCGGCGCCAGAAGGCGGCTGCGAAGGGGTTTTGTAGTCATCTGTCATTATTACGAAGGAAACATCCACTAATGCTGTTCTCTCAAGCACCTTAACCTGTGCAGGGGATGGTACTGGCTCCCTATGCAGGAATTCTTGAGCAGTAGTGCTATCGTTCTCGATTTCTGGATACTATGTACTACGCTAATTTACTCTATCCAGCGGTCAAGTTTGTTACCTCTGCGTAGCTGTAGGGTAAGTTTCTCCCTAACTTCTAAATGGTTAAACATTAGGAGATAAAGGTTTTTGATGGTTGCAGATACGTTGACAGAACGGCTAGATGGTCAAGCAAACCTCGCTGTATCGCATGTGAAGGTCCTAGTGCGCTCACTCCCATAACAATATTCGCAGAACTTCTACATATAGGCCTTGATGTCGTGGAAGACGACAAAGATCACGCGTTAGTCTCCCACTGAGCGCCGTCCGGTTCAGCGACTATTTTGCCCTTCAAACATCAGCACCAGAAAAACACCGTCATAGCAAACACGATGCTGAGGGTGTGGAAATGGAAGTACAACGGAAAAGGTAATAGGGTTGACTACAAGAAGGAAGGAGCAAAAAAACAATACTAGGTACAATACTAGGTTTATCTTGCTACTCGACTTTCCTTTCTGTGGAACTAAGGCGAAATAAGGGTTGGAGGTCACTACTATGACGACCAACTTTTCTTACCTTTTGCCTTCCTAAACTTATCATTCTGGTGGTACCCTACTACCAGGATAGAACATGCCATTCTAGCCAGGTTACTCATGTCAAGTACCACAACGGAGAGGGAGCCCCTCTCCGCGAACCCGACCTGCAAGAAAACTGCGCTACAAGAACCGGTTAGAAAGCTAGGAGAAACGGCGGTCGTTAATTATTTCGAAAGAACACGCCATGTGTTTCACATCTACATGGAATTCATGGAGTAATTGTGACCAATTGCCACACGACTACTTAAGTCGGGCCGTTGAAAGGAAAATCATTCTTTAATTTCTTTCTACTTATCCTACTTATCCTAATAGGATCACAAGCAGTGAAGGATAGAAGTTAAATGTCCTAAGCAGGCATTCGCATTACTTCTATGAGACACCTAATGCAGGTTATTCTCGTCATAATGAAAACAACCCTTAGCAAACAAAACCGCCGTCGACAGCTGCATATATACACATACACAGCAACACACCGTATGCAAAAACACGTGTGTAGGGTTTCAAAAATCGCAGTTTAAAGACTGTCATTCCAAAAAGTTGAGAACAACGAAACGTGTATGAATTGCTGTGCTATATACATATATGCATCAAAACTGATCACAAAGCGCGGTGTTTGGAAATCGTTCGCATCATTGTGTGTATGCGCCACGCGTTTTACGCTGATAGAAGAAAGGACGGCGGAGTCTTCCGCTGGGGCGCCCAGACCTTCGTAGTCGGTGTCTCCTTTAAACCGAACGAACCGACATTTGACCAGTGGTGCTGGCGGAAGGACTGTCCTCCTCCCAATGCCCTGTTGACGTTTCAAACGGTTGCCCCCCCCCCCCCACCCCTTTAGTGCCTCAGAGCCATTCACAGTAGACGGCTCGAAGGTAGTCCTGTGGAATTGACAGTGATTAAAGTTATGCGGGGCAACGTTGCTGTAATGGAGAAGCTTCGAGAACGGTCTACAACTACCATCTGGTGGATCATGGCTACCTATGCGGAATAGAAAGCTCTGGAACCTTCGCAAAACGGCTTAATACTTTGACTACCCTATTCAATTTCTACACCGTTTCTAAAGAAGTACTTAATCTGTGTTTGCTAGCAACGTGGGACTTCTTTAAGT
Organism: Heligmosomoides polygyrus polygyrus; assembly: GCA_947396885.1. Lineage (NCBI taxonomy): Eukaryota > Metazoa > Nematoda > Chromadorea > Rhabditida > Heligmosomidae > Heligmosomoides > Heligmosomoides polygyrus. The sequence goes on along the minus strand of OX377205.1, from coordinate 72,231,347 downwards.
ATGTAAGGAGGAGAATTACGCATTGACATCACTTCACATCTAGCGGAACGTAGCACAGCACATATTCAACGCAGAAGGTTTTACATTTAATACAGCCACAACATGTATTCGTTTAACTTTCCGAAGTGTACCCTTCACATAAAACGGAATGAAGGAAGATGTTAAAATGCCCTTGTTTCGGATAGATCAGGGGTTCTATTTCTATAAGATGTCACGGAGGCAAATTTATTGTGTTCAAAATTCGCCCATAGAGCGACTTGCGTGCGACCGATGGACCAGTCTGCGTCTTCCCACATACCTTTCACAATCTGGTCTAATACTAATTCGTCGACTCTGGAGAGGTGAGGGGCTTGGCTGAAGTGGGTGAGACCCAAACCTAGAACCACGATTCGGAGAGCACACGACACCCCGACTACTCTATCACGCCTGTCGTTCTCCACTCATATATCGGAATCGGGAATACATAGCCTTGTGTTTCTGGATATAGATTGAGCTTTTCAAAGAGACATCTGTCATCAGGCTGGACATCCGATGACTCGTTCCCTCTCAAGCGATGCCATCTGTCTTTGCACTACAAGGACCACTAGATCTATTTACATGGATTTGTGGAGCATGAGAGCATGGTGCACTGAATATATATAGGTCATCTATAAAAATTACGACATCAATTTACCACAAAATGTACGTTTATGCGATCGAGATTAGCTGTCATCGCATTTAGTACCATGTTACGGATTTACTATGCTTACCCAAGTGAAATCAACAGCATAAATAAATAATAAATTTTCTCTTGAATAACAGTTTAATGTCCAATTCTTATGTGCTCACAATGCGTTCCAGCTTCATTCGTTCTACCACCAGAAGCACCACTTTCATCGATCTTTATTGGCAAAGCCTTGATAAGGTTACGAAACGAGCACATTGAAGCACGTGATGCTGACTAAAGCACGGCACAAAATCCAGTTCCGCGTCATTTCAGGATAACTTAGTGTCATCTCTACCAAAGGAATGAACAAGAACAATCTCACTCAAAGCTCAGTGTCCATGGAGACGTGGGACACTATGGCCACGTCCAAAGTCAGCGCAGTACAGAGGGCAGTGATGGAGACGTAGGTCGTGCATAGTGTTCCAGAACGGGCATGGCACTCGGAAAGGACCAAAGTCATAGCGCTGGCCTGGAGTCTGGCGATGGCGATGACGTCCTCGAGATCGATCTCGGCTTCTGGAGCGGTCCCTCGAGCGCGATCGGCCTTCACGGGAACGGTCTCGCCTTCTGCAGCGATCTCTCGAGCGAGAGCGTCGTCCTCGAGAACGGCTACGGCTTCGGGAGCATCGTCCACGGGAGGGCCTACGCCCACTGGTTTGACGATTCATTCTGCGGTAGCGTCGAGCACGATAGCAATCTGCCCAGCAGCACTGTCGACAAGGTGCGAAATCACCGCTGGAGGACGACGACTCGTCTTCAGTGTCGTCGCCGATGACATGCAGCTGGTGCGAGCAACAGTCCTGAGCAGCTTCCAGAACTCTGTCGGCGTTGTTCGTACGAGTCAGCTCACCGTCTCCGTCCATCCAGAAAATGTGCTCCAGCGGAATACCGAGCTCACTCATTCTCCTCTTGAATGCTTCGAATAAGTCGTCCTTGTCCTTGTAGCTGATCGTAATTCGAGGAGTGCGACTCATATGGATCTTGAACGTGACGTTCTTGGCTTCAGAAGCGGGTTGCTCGGGCATGGTAGGACGCTGGGAATGTGCGTCGATCGAACGACTCTGCGCTTAGCACCGCCCGCTGCGGCTGCAGAGAACACCGCTCTGAAAAACTGCTGCGAATGACTCATCGGCTCAGCGCTCTTTGGCCCTCTATTTTCGACAAGAGCAACTGAGGTACAAGTCCTCGTGTCTGTTAAGGAGTGAGAACTTGTAGTGTGGCGCATTAGCCATGAGGCGCCGCTTGAGCCTACTCTAGTAGCGCTTCGCTCCCCTTGTTTGGTGGCCAAGCAAGTTTGATGCCCTACCCCGTAGCCGCTGCTATCGTTTACCCTCAAGTGATATTTAGAAAAATTGGAACGCATGGCGCATCCCCAAGTGGTTGCTCAGTCGTGGGGGCTTCTGTAGGTGTATATAGCATCGATCTCCTATGACCAACTGTGAAGCAATGTGGTCAACCTATTCATATTTCTACGTGTATGTAGCCTCGTCAAATTTTTGTATGAGCATTTGTCAACCCCCCCCCCCCACGGTCCCTTTGCTAATGCCTAACCTTGGTTCGCTTCAGAAACCTTGTAGGGTAGAGTCAGTTCCACTTCATTTTTGGAAATTTACTAAGTTCGGATACAATTCCTCCCTTTTATACGATTTTCAGTTAAATTTTCAAAGATTTATGAATAAGGATTCATAAATCTGTTCTCCTGTTACGAATACGGTTACGACTTATTATTAAGCCAACTCGATGAAATATAAGGAGGATGACACTTCTCTTCAAGGCAGCTGGTAACGCATTAGAAAAGGTTTTGGATGTTGCATCCACCCCAAATCGAGGTTTTTGGCTCGGATCCTGTTCAGGTCCACCAAACCTTCCACCCCTATCCATTAATTATCCATTAATTGGCACCAACTTCTCTGGATAGGAATTCCATTATCGAGATTATTGTGTTTGTCGCGCTTTTTGACAGAGCCTCCACTTATGGTGTGATGGTGCAAATTATTCCACCATCGACCGGAGACGGTCGAGAGAATCCCGCTTGGAAAAACAGATGCCCGCGAAATGTGCCGGATGGCTAACTACTGGCAGTCGCAATCAGCCTACTTTCGAAAAATTGCACCATCTCATGTGCCATCTCTCCTATCGACTGGCCATTAGAAGTCACTGCGATCAGGTCAAATACACCTTCCAAAAGTTGCAAAATCGAGCAGAAGTTGAGTGGAAGACGTTTTTCTAAAAAGGCTTAATTCATGATAACATTTATTGTTTTCTTCCCGTACTGAGTTTTTTTTTTTTCATTTCGAATTTATTGCATGCTCACTGCATGCAAGTCCATTAAAAAGAAATAGAGAAAAAGTTCTGCAAAACCAAAATTCATGTAAGGAAATGTTAGCGCCAGAACTTAGTGCGAACAAAACAAGTGAAAAACGAACAAGGAAGTAGTGAAACAAAACATTTAAAAGCAGTTTAATGATATGCACTGCCTACAGCTAATAAACTGCTTGGGTTTTATTTTAACTTTTGAATCATGTCCTTCAGAAAATTGACACCTCGAACTGGAGGAAAATTTTCCGCCATTTTAGAGTATTTCACCCTAGCACAGCCCTCGTCTGTTGACTGTATTAAACTTGTTTAACCTCTTGTTCGTTCTTGTAACGAAACCACAGTGTTTGGATATGTTTACGAGAGCCTATCGCTAAACAAACTATGCGCTTTAACCACGCGCAACTAAATTCAACGTACTACCGTCATGAAACAGTAGAGCACAACAGACGGCGCTTATAAACTACCCTTGGTATGGGCCAGGGATTCCGCCTCTAACGATAAGTGATGAGGTGAAGGCTGTTCGAATTTGGTTCCGGTCAACATGCTAGTGAGAAATTCAAAGTCTATTCAATTTTTCTTTAGTCTCAAGTGGCTGGTACTGATAACGTGGCTGGTAAGCTATTTCATTAACTGTTCTTTATTCAGCCTGGAAATCGCCGCGTAACGACCAACATTACGGATAGACCAAAATCCTCAGAAGCCGACAACGGATAGCGAATAAGGAATATGTAATCGCTTGTCCCTAAGCAAAAGTTCTCGGTACTATAAATGAGGTACATGTGGCGTAATTGAGCAGCATTAGTAGGTGGGAGCGCGCCAGCCGGTAGTAACCAAAGCACATGTCAGCCATCAGGGTATCAACTGTACAAGCCCTCTCTGAACAGCATGCTCATGCGGTTTGATTGGTTTAGGCGTTCCCACGTACCAATGCTGCTCACCTACGCGACATATACCATAAATGACACTCCTTTGGCGAAAAGAAGTTATTCGCTTGTAACTGACTTGGTGCAGTGAATAAAAGGTACATACTTCCTGCAGCTGTTTTGTTTCCTCTCTCAGCTCTTGTCAAGAATATGTCATGTAGCAGGTTCTATTCTAGTCGGATGGAGGAGGAGACATCGCTAGAAAAGCGGAACAGACACAAACACTCTTTGGCCTATTCCCTGAAGGAAACTGCACAGAAGGGTGCTCTTGTGAGCTTCCTCACTGTGTAGCATCTGCTAAACTCTTCCCTTTCAGTTTTGCTATAGCAATAGGAAAGAACAAGTGAAATGCCACCTTCGCACTAGGAAACATCTAGCTAGCATATTGTGGCAGAAGTGGACATTTATCGGCATCTAGCAGCTGAAACTTGTTACACGATGAAGGATAATGAATCGGCGTTAGGCCTCGTGCATACTTCCCGTCGCCGCGATTGAATCGCGGCGATGAGTTTTGCAGAGCGACGCGAAAGAATTTGAATTTCTCTGTGCTCGACGCATCGCCCATCGCTCTGCAAGGAAGCGCGACGGCGATCCGTCCAGGATCAACGCTAAACACCGCGCGCGGCGCGAAAAAGTATGCCATGCCCGCGATGGGCGCGGGAAGCCATCGCGCATGCCGACCGCCACTGTTGCGGCGGCCGCGGCGAGGTTTTCTTTGACTATTCGGCCGCGTGCGGCGGAATGGCCATGAACTAAGCGCCGCGATGGCATCGCGGCGATGGAAGTATGCCCCCGGCCTTAGGCCTCTGTTATACTCCCGCGGGAGCATCCGCGGAACGTCCGCGGACCAATGGTGCACGGCGGAAGCGGGCGTGGCGGGCCGCGACGAGTGGCCCGGCGCGGGGTCCCGACGAGATTTCCGCCCATCCGCGGAAGCTAGCGCGGGAGTATAACAGGGGCCTTAACCAATACTTGTTTAGGTTGCGCCCATCCCACTTCTACGAGATATCGTGGAGTCCAGATGCCTATTTGATGAGTACAAATATCTGCGGTAGCCAGCCGATGGACAAAGCACTCTTTTGTCCTTTTCAGATAATTCTACACTAAATAGCCGCCGTTGAGGAACGAAAGGCTTGGTTAGCCGTAGCGAGACCCGAATCAAAAGTCTCGATTCTGTGTGCACGCTGCAGCCAGTTTCTCCTCCGACTGCGCTGCTATGAGGACAAAGTGTCTAGTCAAGGTACCTTAGCCTAAGCAAAGACAATAAGAGTACAATGCGTGGCGCAAACAGAAAAGATGGAATGGAACAAAGCCAGCTTCCCCTCTTCTACCGACATCTCAGATTGCGGTACTCATCAGACTTGAGCATGATATCCGCGCTGAATTCCTTATCAGAGCCATCTGCCACAAGAACGCTTTGGGTAGGGTCACTGCTCATGAACTATTGCTTCACAAGGACCAGAAGGACATTAGCACGCTCCCCCACACGATGACCGGCCTCCGGAATGCGCTCAACGGAAAGTATGATGCTCTTCGCGTCATCGACTCACTGGGTTAATCTGACGGGGATTAGGGCAGACGTCGCTGGCGGCTACTCGAACAGGTAAACAACCAACGAGACCATAGCTGGTAGAGGTGATGGCCTTTTCTGCTAGACATACTATGTAGCACCGATTGAACGACATTCAGATAATCCGCCGTGATACTTTGACAGTTTTGTCGTAGATCCTGCCAGTCCACTCTGCTATAAAAGCGGTTCCAATTGCCTCTCTTAGTCAAGAGGATCTTTGAACAAGACCCGCTCCTGAACAATGATAGCTGAATAACAACGATTTTCGTCCCTCACCTTACGAGTAGAATTGTTTCCTATTCTGAAACATCCTCTGCCGCCTACTACGTACATTAATATAGTTTACCAGTGTGATCAGAATAACTAATGTTTCTCGACTGTGTACTCTCATTCCTCCTATTACATAACAGAACACAACTTGTAACGACCTTTATTTGACAAAGACTCGATATGATAATGTGACCAGTACAACGTGAGATGAGATTCTAACTATAGTACAACACAAAGTGCATTCTACTCTACTGCAAGATGATGCACTGCGGTTTCTAGGAAACGAGAACGAAGAAAAACGGTTTCTTGCAGGTCTCAGCAGCCATGGAAACGGCGACGGCCGCCGCCACCGCCGAACGGAGGGGGACAGTGTCCGAAGCCTGGTTCCATCATAGGGTGCCAGAACGGGACCGGCCCTGGGAATGGTCCAAAGCCGTGGTGATGTCCGGGATGGTGTGGATGGTGGTGATGACGTCCTCGGGACCGATCACGACTTCTGGAGCGGTCCCTTGAGCGAGAGCGGCCTCCACGAGGGTGGCCACGGCTTCTGGAACGAGAACGGCCTCCGCGGGAGTGGCCACGGCTTCTGGAACGAGAACGGCCTCCGCGGGAGTGGCCACGGCTTCTGGAGCGAGATCTGCCTCCACGAGAGCGGTTACGACCTCTGGAGCGGTTCTTTTTACAACAGCGTCTTCCACTTTTGCGATATGCCAGGCAGCACCTTCGGTGAGGTGGCATTTCGTCGCCGCTGGATGACGATGACGACGACGAGGACGACTCGTCTTCGCTGGTACTGCTGATAACGTGCAACTGATGAGAGCAGTAGTCCTGAGCAGCTTCCATGACAATGTCGGCGTTGTTCAGACGAGTTGGTTCAGACTCTCCGTCGATCCAGAATATCTTCTCCAGTGGAATACCGAGTTCAGCCGTCTTCTTTTTGAAGGCCTCGAACAGGTCGTTCTTGTCCTTGTAGGTGATCTTAATACGAGGCGTACGCGTCCTGCGGATGCGGAAGGTGACGGTCTTGGGTTCGGGAGCAGGTTCGTCGGGCATGCTGGGCAGCAGCGAAATGAGTGTTGGTCGGACGGCGGGCGTTTAAGTACCGCCTCGTTGTGGTCGAGATCTCCGTTTCGAAAACCCACTGGCCGCGATGACTCATCGTCTGGCCGTGCCCACGTGCTAATTCCGATTTTCGAAACTATTTCGCAATCGCGGCGATAAGGAGCGCTGCCCAGATAGGAGAACTGCCTCCGAGAAGAAGAAGCGGTGTGCGGCTGCCCTTTCGCTCTCGAGTACTTTGGAGGTCAGGACGCTTTGGGAACAACATAGGGACACATTTACTTTGGTTGAAGCCCTGCTTACAAATCCGTATAACGCACTTTCAGCAATGAAAACTACGTCAGCTTCAACTCACTGCAATTGTGTACATTTTCCATAACAACGTAAATTCTAAACCGTATGGAAACTGGAACAATTGCGAAACTGAACGTGTTTCGTGAGAGCAGACACATGAGCGGGAATGCCTACATTTTTGTGTGCTGTGGAGCTGTGCCAAAACAGAAAAGGCAAACTAGTTTCCGAGAGTGGAGACTTAACAGAGAGAGACTTCACACAGCCAGAATTTTTGTTATCATTCTGTGAAAAAATGCGATGATCTATGTAAACGTCTGCATAGCGCGATCTCTCCTTTTCTAATATAATACACAATGCATTGAATGATTTCCTGCGCTTAAACACAAAGTTTGAACCATTATTTTTCTTTGAAAAGTAAAATTCTATCGCGTGTTCACTTGTTTGAGTGGGTGAATTTCAAAAATTTCAAAGCACCCTACAATAGACTCCATGAAGCCTACAATGTATGCTAAATGTTTCTTGAATACAAAACTATTCTAGCCGTCTCGAAAGTCTCCATATTAGTTCAAAGGACTGTTCTAATTTGAAAAACGCCCATTTGATTTCAGAATTATCAAGCTCTCTTTGAAGAGTGCCCAAATTGATTTGAAAAGTGTCCATTTTTACTGAAAATTGCATGATTAGAAAGCTAATATATGGAGGGCGTGGTATTCTCAATTCCGATTGCGCAGAGTCGAAATGAGGCCAGCGAATCGAAACTGGTCAGCGCCTCAGCACCAGCGATGCTTGTGCTCAACTTTAACTCGGTTGATCTAATACGGACTACTGGTGGTACATTGGAGGTCTTCACCGCTCGCCTCGAAGAGGTCAAGCACCGTCTACTTCAACAAGGAGTAGATTTTAGCAGTGAAGTGAAAAGACGGACTGAAACTGCACCACCTCTGCGTTAGTCGACTCATTTCGGGCGATTATTCCCTCCGAGCGAACATGAAGCGGTCGGAGGAGGCGCCGGCTGTACCCGGATTGACTCAAGGTTGAGGAGCAAATCAGACCTCTCATTTTTACAGTTCGGCGAGTCGTTATTTGGCTGCGAAGAAGGAATTTCAGAAAACAAAAGTTAATCATAGTCTGGCCACTGCAGGTTCTTGTACAGGCAGAATAGACATTCAAATTGCCCTCGCAACATCCTGCATAAACACAGGGTGTCTCAAAAAACGTATACACTGTTTGAAAGGTGATAACTTTGCTCTCATTAAAGGCACTAAAGAAGCTGAGAGCTCGTATAAAAGCTTAAGAAAATAGAAGTTTTTTGACATATGAACGGTATGGAATGCGCCATGCACTCCTCTGAAATTTTGCATTTTATACTCGATGGATTGCGTTTCGCCTGAATACCTGCTATAATTTCTTCACAAAGTGGCTGTATCAATTGATTTGAGCTTTTTTAAGATCTAGGATAAGGATAAGGATAAAGGAGGCGTTACTCAATCCCTTCTGGGATGCGCCAGCGCATTCTACTTCTACGGGATGTCGTGGAGGCGACGTGAATGCGTATTTGGCCATACAATGACTTGCGATGGCCAGCCGATGAACAAGTCAGCGCTCTATCCTTCCCAGACAAGTCTGGTATCAATTCACCGACCCCGGAGGGATGGAAGGCTTGGTTGGCCTGGGCGGACCCGAACCAGGAACCTGGTATCGGGTGCACGCGACAGTCGCGCCTCCTCCGACTGCGCTACACGCGTCCTTTAAGATTTAAAACTTAAAAACACACTGCGGCAAAAAATTCAGAGAATCTTAAAAATGCGGACTATTTAAAAAGTTCTAACATTGCTGCCAGTGAAGTTTTTGAAGACGTTTAAGCCTCATATGAAAGCACAGTGTTACGAAATTTTTGTAGCATGTAAATAATCAAGATTGCACCTTGCCCCACCGGAAACTTTGCATTTCTGACTCGACTGATTGTGCATGGGCTGAATGCTTGATACAATCTTGCTACTACTTGGCCTGATTAACCTGTAATGTGCTTCTTCTAACGTTTTTCTTTTTTCTTTTTCTTCACCCTGTAGCTGCAATTATGCCGATTAACCTCTTCGTTCAGCTTAAATGTGGCTTTATCACTCCGTAGCATCCGTCTTTGAAAATGAGGCTCCTGCTCACATTTGAATTGTCCCATCAATAAAATCGCGCGTCGCGTGTCTTCCTCGTGATCGTCGAGTTCTAAACGATAAAAGAAGAACAGCACAAGTTAATCTGGTCAAGTAGTAACAAGATCGCAACAAGTATTCAGCCCATACACAATCAATACATTCGGAAACACAGGGTTTCAGACGGGAGCATGGCGTAATCTTGACTATTTAAACGCCAAGAAATCTCGTTACCGTGAACATCGTATGAGTTTCAAACGTCTTCAACAGCTCCACCAGCAGCAATGTTGGAATCTTTCAAACAGTACTTGCATTTTTTGTGATGACCTGTATTTTTCGCAAGCTGTAGTGTGTTTTTAAGTTTCAACCCTTAAAATAAGCACAAGTCAATCGATACGGCCACTTTGTGAAGAAATTATAAAAAGTATTCAAGCGAAACACAATCATTTGAGTATAAAATGCAAGATTTCAGACGAGTGCATGGCGCACTCCATACCCCTCACTTGTCAAAAATTTTCTATTCTCTTAAGTTTTCATAGGAACGCTTAGCTTCTTTAGTGCCTTTACTTACAAAGTTATCACTTTTCAAATAGTGTATACTTTTTTTGGAACCCCTGTAGAATTCGTGGCGCCTGCCAGAGAAAGTTTGACTAACGTGGAATTATACCGTTTGCTTTTTTAAAATGTTCTAGCTAATTTAAGCCTCACCTTACTATCATTTTTATGAAGCTGCACACGTACACTGAAGGTAAGACCGGTCACAAGCAAAATTTCCGCTTCTACAGCAAAATTTCTACCAGTTTGTGACCTTGGCAATTTGTTTGACAGCTGTTTCAATTTTGCATGCCACTTTAATTTTATAGCGCGAAAAGCTTTCTCTACTCGATTTTTAATTTGTGGATATCTAAAGTGTAATGACGGTACAATATTGATAAGGATGTATATCCCAGTATTGAGTATTGGAGTAATGCTCCCAGACCTCTAGTCCTTTCATGAAGAGATGGCAAGGAAAATTGTGAAGGTTCAGAATACGTTAACAAAACTCTTGTTTCATAGATATTTCATCAGTAGCGATAATGTTTCAAGGCTTAAATATGAGGAAAGACAAGAGATTTTCAACCATAGAAATCTCATACAGACCAGTATGAGATGATTCGGTTTTTATTTATTTAAAGTTTTTAAAGGTGAAACATGACTTACTTGTTGGAGCCATTAGGTGCTGGACATTCCTGCCAACGCAAGGTCGTCAAAGTACCCTCTCTATCCAAAGTAGTTAAACAATGTTTGCCGTTTGTTACGACCTTATATGTTGTGACTATGCGCATATACACATCATTACATAGATCGCCTAACTGCTGGTGAGTCTAATTCTAGATGCATGTTGATGTTATGACTTTCGATGATGTCCTGACTATGCTTATAAAATCAGTTCATAAGACAGCCGCTCGTGGAACTTGAAGGGACTGAAGACCTCAACTAGAAAGGGATTCTGTTTCTCCCTTTGGTTTTCATTTTGCGAAGTCAACTTCTATGTAAAGATGCTCAGAGGCGATGAACTCTCGCCCTACATAATTACCAGTAACTTACGTGTATCCATTTTATATTTTTTGTGCCTCAATTTTTCATACATTTTACACAGTGACTTCACCATCAAGAGTTCATTTCAAGAGTAGAGCAGAGACAGGAAGTGCGGCTCATCACCAAGCGAATAAGGGACGATAATGTCCACTCATTTAACCTTCCCTGCTCGGTGATTGTATCCACGAATATTCGCGTTGCCTTGCAATATCCCTACACTCGCTACAGCTTAGCGCTTAGATTTCAGGCCCAAGTGGTGGGAAGTGACTGATGGCTCGATGCGTTTGGTGTGTAATGAGCATTGTCGGAAGTGTTGCGGCTTGGAAATGCAACCTTTTCTGTCCACTGGTCTGGAAACAGCACAGATCCACGAAAGAACTACCCTTACCATTACTTTTCAAGCATGTTCAAAGGAAAATGATAGAGGGCGATAACGATTAATCTCGTTTGGAATGCGCTACGCATTCCACTTCCACCGTATATTTCGTAGACAGCTGGAGGCATACATACTTGGCGCATACAGCGCCTTTTGAAGCCAGCTGATATTTAACTTTCCAGGCAGGAGTGACCAATTCACCGACTCCGTAGAGATGGAAGGTTTGGTTAGCCCATGCGGAGTCCCAGCCATTACAATAACCTCGTGTAGAGCGTAGAGCATTTCCGCGCAGTCAACAGAAGGTGTGGGTTCGGGTCCCGCCTGGCGCAAGAGTTTCGGTCGCAGTGAACCATCGTTGTAACAATAACCTCGATTCGTGGCGGAAAACAAAAAAGCGAAGGAGTGCTGCTAGGTTCGCTACATTTTCATACCCAGAAAGAAATGGCCAACAATCGCACCTCATCGTCAAATTTTTGGTACTCGTTGTGAACCATATTTTAAGCGAAAGGCTGTGGTACAGATGCGAAAGAGTGTAGATGGAGCATAATGTCTTCTCCAAAATGGAATATGAAAAGAATGTTTCATAGGAAGTGCCGCGACACGTCAAGCTAATGTAGGCACCCACTGGCGTTCGGATCATCTTGACAGCTTTGGGTTAGATCCGTTTTTCCTTATCCTACTTCTACCCTCTTTTATAGCCTTCTTTCTCTCATTTTTAGGGCATGTTAGCGCAGTCGGAAAATTGTAGTTCACCACAAATCACGGTTCTTGGTTAGGGTCCAGTCAGGTCTGCCAAATCACTCAAGAAGCAGAAAACACAAAGTTGTTCATAGGCCGGCCACCGCAAGTTATTGTACAGAAGAGACACTCGCACAAGATGCCTCCACGACAGCCGGTAAAAGAAGAGGAGCGTGGCTCATTCCAGCCAGGGATAAGTCATCATCGCATGTCATTTTTTCCTTTTATTTTTCATGGAGAAATTGAAGAACATTTTATTTCATGAAAAATAAAAATTTAAAATAAAAAAATAAATAAAAATAATTATTATTATTTTTCATCATTTTCCTTAACCTTCTTCGTCACTTTTCTCGCCTCTTAAGCTCATGAGTACGTTTCATTCAGGAGTACATGTTTTACTATTCATTGTTGCGTCATTTTAAAGCATAATGATGGGCAATTATTTTAAAGCGGGGTTCAAGCCGCTCGCATAGTACAGGCGCTGCTTCTCTTCGATTACGAACGCGATTTCGACCTCATGTCGGCCAAGATTTCTATCGTAAGATGGATTGTCATACGTGATCTCCAGAACTCTCTCAAGCTGATATATAATAGCTGGCAGCTCCGCACGAGTCATAAACTTCTTGAGCGTAGGTTCTCAATGTTTGTGAGATATGCCGTAGAAGCAGGATGCATGGCGTATCGTGAAAAAGTTGCTTATGGCTATTATTTATTTCAACGGCCCTTTTCAAAACAAAAACTTATTTCAACGCTTTTTCACTCAACAGAACACCGATTGTAATGACAGGTTTATTCCCAAAGTCGTGATGCAATACAATACAACGATCAGTACAGAGTAACACGTAACACAGGCTAAAGCTAAGCAACGCACGTGGTTCTAGTGTGCCAGATACCGGTTCTACGAAACCGCTACGGAGGACTTAAGCCATTAGCCATCGTCGTCAGTACTCGGGGAAGCGTCCTCGACCACCGCCAGGTCCAAAGCCACCTCTTCCGAATCCGCCACCTCGACCGCAACCGCCGCGTCCGAAGCCGCCACCGAAGGGGGGACAGTGACCGAAACGTTGATCCATCACAGGATTGCAGCAGAATGGAGCCAGCCCTGGGAGTGGACCGAATCCGTGGTGGTGCTTCGAGTGGTGGTGACGGCGATGCCCTCGGGAGCGGTCGCGGCTCGATGAACGATCCTTTGAACGTGAACGTCCTCCACGAGAATGGGCGCGACTCCTGGAGCGGTTCCTCGAATGATGGTGGCGTTTCGGACGCCCCCACCAGTAGTTGTGGCCATTGAAAATCTCATCACCGCTAGACGATGAAGTGTCATCGTCGTCGCTTTCGTCGCTGATAACGTGGAGGTGCAAAAGGTCGGAATTCTCAGCGGCTTCCATCAGTCTATCGGCGGTATTGACTCGAGTAGGCGCACCCAGTTCGTCGACAAAGAAGACGCTTCCAAGTGGGACTCCAAGATCGGTCAGTTTATTCTTGAATGCGTCGAACAGGTCGTGCTTGTCCTTGTAGGTGACTTTGATCCGAGGCGAGCGGGTCATGTAGATCTTGAATGTGAGATTTTTTGGCTTGGTAGTGGAGTCGCCGGGCATGGTTTGATATGGAATGGTTGTCGTTGCATGGGGACGGCGCTTAAGTACCGCCGCGAGTTTGGTCGCGATGTGTGTTTCGAAAGTCGAACGGCTGACGACGACTGTTTATCGGGGCTATTTCCGATTTTCGAAAACGTTTCGAAAATCCCCGTGGCGATAACGACCCGCTATCTGGTTGCGATTCATTTTCGAAAGTAATACGAAACTCTTGCGTATCGCAGCTGATAGAAACCACAACAAAGGGGGGCGTGGCGCACTCAGCCACAGCCGCTAAACGTGGTGTGCAAAAGGCGACAAGCTTATCCTGTACTTGGAAAATACTGCGCACTAAACCTTGTATAGGCCATGAGATCACGCAGTTTTTTCGCCTTCTTGTCGACGATTGTTCTGCTTGCGACCATGCAGACTTCTTTGATGCTGATCATTGGCAATCCTCGCCAGATTTTGTCGCAGTTCGAGGCGCTTAGTTTGAAATCTTCAGCTCCAAGTGCCTTGCACAAGGCCTTCCCTTATACGCCTATATGTACATAAAACTTCGGGGAGGCATGTCCAGGCCATACAGGGGTAGAACGCGCGTCCCCCGTGTCTGTATGACATCCGCACATAAACGGAAGAATGTGTGGAAGATTCCGTGAGGAATGACTAGCGTCGAAGGTTACCTATCAGTCTAATGATTAATAGAACGATAATATTAGTTGCTGCATGCATGCCAGCGCAGTCGGTTGAGGCGCCGGCTGTCGCGTGCAGTACGAATTTAGACTCTTGGTTAGGTCATCACCCACAACCCAGGTCCAAAACGTCGTCGGATAGAACGCTGACTTGCCGGCTGGCTACCGCAAGCTACATATTGTATAGGCAGATAAGGATTCATGCGCCAACTACAATCATATCACCATCACTATCACTACCACTACCTATATATTAGGTCGTTGCATATGAAATGGCCGACTTTGCTACCTCACTTTTGATCGATTTTTCATGGCTAAGAATGTTCCCATCTCAGGCACTGTATATAGCTAATGAAGGCGCAGAATCTCCACTTTCTCACCATTTAGCTTTTGGGACATAATTGCATCTTGCCGAGATTTTGACGTCGTTTATACATACAGTACGAACCAACGTGATATTCGGGTGCTCTACTTATGTGAATGGAAAAGTAGACAGCACGTTGCAGCCGCAGCTCGTAACATCAACGCTACATTTGGGTAGGATTTCTCTAAGGAATGCACAATTCGCCACTGGTTCGAAAGATTTCGATCTGGAGATGGAAGATGATGACCAGGTACACCGCCATCATTCCCTAACGACGACCCACTCAAAGCCATGGTGGAAGCAGATCCGCGTCAAACTGTGAGAGAGCGACTCGGCTTCGGCGTTGACGGCAGCACTATCAGTCGCCACTTAAATGTGACCGGAGAAGAAAACAAATTGGATAAATGGATCCCGCACGAACTGACCGCCGGGCAGATGCTGAAGCGCCACGACACCTGGGTCTCGTTAAGGCTGCGCAAACTAAGGGAGCTTTTTTGAACAGGATCGTGACATGCGACGAAAAGGGATTCTTTATCGTTGTCGCTCTGCACAATGGCTGGAGAAGAATGAGAGTCCCAAGGAGATGCCGAAGGCAAGTCTCCATACAAAGAAGGCCATGGTGACCGTGTGGTAGACAATGGCTGGTATAGTCCATTACAAGTTCTTGAAGATTAGTGAGACTATCACAGTGGAGAAATACTGTGCCGAATTTGAAGTGATGCACCAGAAGTTGTTTGAGAAGCAGCCGGCTTGGCCAATGGAACAGGCCCAATCCTGCATGACAACGCGCGTCCGCACGTTTCAAGAATTGTTGTCCAGGAACTAATGGATGAATTGGGATACGAAACTCTGCCACGTCCAGCATATTCACCAGATCAGTCCCCTAATGATTTTTTTCTAGCACTTAGGTCGTCATGTGAAGGATAAAAAATTCAGAAGACCAAGAAGTTGTCGTAAATGATTCCTTATGTTTTATTAATTCTCATGGTTCTGATTTTTACAAAGCTGGAATCTCTATGCTATTGTTGCGTTGGAAAAAGTGTATTAAAATGTAATTGTTGTGATGCTTATTTCAGTTAAAAATTGCTTCCAAGCAAAGTTAGGATCTGTCAAAGCTTTCAGCCAAAATCGGCTATTTCATATGCAACGACCTAATACGGAGGAGTTTGTCCATCAATGACGTTTAGAAAATGCATGAGCGCCTCATTCGTATCTCACACGGGCAAGTGTTTTCCGCTCAACGTGAGGTGCTGTGGCGGAAGAGGATGCGCAGGCGCGTAGTGCTTGACACAACGGCAACTGCGCCCTTTTTTGAGCGTGCCGATTCGGATTCAGAAGACGTGCCGAAGTAGTCGTCCAACGTGCGTCGAGGTTCAGAAGACGTGGAGTAAAGGGGGATCACTAAGGGGAGGGCCAGTAAGGTGGACCAGTAAGGGGGAGGGAGACCAGCCAAGTGGCGCCAGTTAATAGAGACCAGTAAGAGGGAACCATTAAGGGGAACGGAAGTAAGGAAGAGCAATAAAGGAGACCAGTAAGGGAACCAGGTTAGAGGAGACCAGTAATGGAGGATCAGTAAGGGAGGGAGCAGGGGCAGTAATGGGAGACCAGTATTTTCTTTCAGTATCGTCCAACGTGTCAGGTTTCAGAACATGTGCCATAGACGTCGTGGCAACGTCATGACGTGACGCGTACGTGAGGACTCGGCAAATAAATATGCCACAGACGTTATGCAATGCGTTCGTCGTACAACGTGCGTTTAGATCCAGAAAATGTGCCAAAGATCAGACTTTGCGCAGCATACGTTGACGATCTTTTCTTCGCCACGGGTACTTCGGAGAATAAATCGCATACGTATGACAAAGACTAGACAGGCTTCATAGCTGTAGTTCTGAAGATTTTCTCCTACCGTATCTCGCTGTACTACTCTGCATAGTAAAACCAGTTTCTTCTATAATGAAAATAAGAATGCCTAAAGAAGAAAGGAAGACGGTCGGAGTGCTCCATTCTCAGGGCTTGGAGACGATTAGTGGTAGCTAGGCCGTCATCTTTTGTCCACCGATGACGTCTAGGTATTATTTGAAAGCTGCAGCGTACGTTATCCCGTTGTTCCACTAACGAAAAAAGAAATGAAAGGACGGTTGTCACCAAATTGATCGTCCATCACCGAAATCCAAGGAATCCTGACAGGATCGCAATTAATTATATGAACACTCACAATGAGACGGATGAGCTCTACCGAGTTTCGCCACAAAAAGCTTTTGAAGAGCATCTCTAAGCGACCAAGTCGAAGCTTATGCGCCTTTCTTCAAGTAATAACAAGGAAAGGACCTTATGGATAGGTTAGAGGTTGTTGGCACAGATTTTAAAGGAATAGCCGAGCAAGCTCAGGACGATGGGAGGCCATGGAAGCGCTGAACAACGAGGTCATCACCATTCAGTTCATACAATAGCATAGCTGCACGTCGGATGAATGAGCTGCATAAAGAGACTTAATATTTTCCCATTTACCTACATATAGCGCCCTCCGGGTTCTGTAGAAGTTTCTCTCAAACACGGGCTCCAGCTAGGACTAACGACACCAAGCGTAGGATTCACCGAAATCCTTCAGTGCACCTGAATTTTGCCTCGTGAATTTTTTCCGAAGATAAAACTCTCTCACATGTGAAAAGCAAACTGCACAGTACGCGATCATTCCTCGAATCATGTGAGTGTTAGCTGTTTCGCGGCGCTTGTATCTCTCTAATCGGAGACAGCAATTGATTTACGCCGTCGTTTATCCTTTGTCTTTTGACTATCCCAATATCAACCACTGGTATACAGAAAAGCCGGATCTATCCTAGTCCGGGGGGCCACATACCTAGAAAGTATTATATGTAACAAATCCACTTAAGAACTACTGAGCGGCTCCTACACAACAACATACAAATCAAAATGAGCTTCTTCTACATTAAGCTAGAGGCTCTCCAAAGAGCTTATAATATTTTTTATTCAAGGAAAATTTTAGTATAACTTTCATTGAAGTTTTAATTAACCTGCCCAATAAGTGAACATAAATATTTCATCAAATTTTATAGAATTCTTATTTTTTTAAGGAAAAGAGGGTATCCTAGACTAAAAAGTATGTAACAACTGAAAAATCACGAAGAAAAAACGGAAAAATTACATTCTTTTTCGCCGCGGTTGTAAGGAGGCGAAGTTATGTGCCCTCGTCACCATGCTAGATCCTGGTTACTACATGTCAGCCGGCCGTCAGCACGCAGTATGCTTCCATTCCGTAGCTCTTTGCCCGCCGACACGGTTGTAAAACCGCGGCGATTTTTGTTTTATTTTATTTTTTCTTTCGTTTTTTGATTTTTTTAGGTTCCATCTCGTTCCTTAGGGGTTACTCGGTAAGCCTCAATTCATTTTGTTACATACTTTTCAGTTATGTGGCCCACCTGACTAGGATAGATCCGGAAAATGATGGTTTGAACTTGCTTTAAAGACTAGAAAGGCAGAGATAGGTGCGTGGCGCTTCCCACAAAAGCATTTATTAACGCCTATCCTTTGGACATATACTGCCTTTCGTTTTTGTGATTTTTTTACAGTGATGTAACTTTTAAGTTCCACGAACGAGCTAGTTCCCTGTGACTACAGAAGGAAAGCATCGGCTACATGCCGGAATCAAACCCTAGCCCAACTGTTTGCCAATCATTTTCTCACTTCATTTTGACACCTACCACTTGTGTCAGTGCCTATGTAAGCCGATGGAGCATAACTGAGGCGAAGTTTATTCTGAAACTTCTAGTGATCAGTTGCTGCTGAATCTCCAGCGAAATTGAATGGCAACTAATCCTTGTACGAACTTCGCCTGTACGTGGCAGGATTTACTCCCACCGGCGAGCGACCTTGCTTCGGTAGTTCAAAAGTACTTCAAACAAGAGCATCCTCGTTATGCTGCGCGCACAGCGTTTACAAAATGAACCCTACTCCTACTCCCTACTACTCCACCACCCTCAATTGCCACCCTCATTCGCAGTTGACCGCTAGGAGTTTCGGAAGTCAGTTTCGGAGTTGTCATTGAAGCACAGCTATGCTCAATCATCCTACAAGGCCGGTTCCATTGACTTGCATTTGCACTCACGTTGAGCAATTCCTCTCCACTAGCCCAATTCCGGAGACAACGCTACCGACTGACCAGTAGGCCGAAATCTAAACCCTAGCGAAAGCTAGACGGCGTCACTGGACAGACCTCACCACGATATGGCATCCAGTTAGTATTATAGGGGCTGAATTACTACTGAAGGATGCCGGCGCTTTATATGACAGTGCATGTCGTGCCTTTGGCACGGTGCGACCGGCGACGCAGCCCGAGCAAGGCACAGATCTGCTGTTCCGAGCATGAAAACCTCACGCTCTCCACTGCCTCCAGGTGTTACGAAAAGCGAAGCAGCCTACATAATCGAAAACAACACACGGCAAAGGCGGCGTTTTCCAGAGAAGAACCTGTAACACCAGATCTCCTCCTATGTGTCGCAATAGTTCGGTGTATGTGTTAAGTCTATACGTATGTATCATTGTCTGCTAACTCGTTGGCATCCACATATCGTTTGCGTCTCTCTTACACAACAAAACAGCTTTTGTACAAATAGATTTATTAACAAAGTCTTCACACAACAGTAGAACCTGTACGAACTAAAGCGTAACGAATCCTGGATGAGAACTTTGGAAAGGGAAAGCAGTCCAGGTGTCGTCATCAGAATTCGGGGAAGCGTCCACGTCCACCACCACGGCCGCATCCACCTCCGCCTCGTCCATGTCCGCCACCGCGACCACTACCTCCACGTCCAAAGCCAACACCGAATGGAGGATAGCGCCCGAAGCGCGGATCCATCATGGTATCCCAGAATGGAGGCGGTCCTGAGGCTGGACCGAATCCGTGGTGGTGCTTCGAGTGGTGGTGATGGCGTTGGCTCCTTGATCGCTCGCAGCTTCTCGGACGATCCTTTGAACGTGAGCGTCCTCCACGAGAATGACCGCGGCTCCTGGAGCGGTTCCTTGAATGATGGTGTCGTTTCGGACGTCCCCACCAGTAGTTGTGGCCAGGTTGGACCTCATCACCGCTTGAGGATGAAGTGTCATCGTCGTCGCTGCTGTCGCTGATAACGTGGAGATGTAGAAGGTCGGAATACTCAGCGGCTTTCATCAGTCTATCGGCGGTGTTGACTCGAGTCGGGGCACCCATAGCGTCGACACAGAAGACGCTTCCGAGTGGGACACCGAGGTCTGTCACTCTCTTCTTGAACGCATCGAACAGTTCGTGCTTGTCCTTATAGGTGGCTTTAATCCGGGACGGACGGGTCATGTAGATCTTGAAGGTGACGTTTTTCAACTCGGACGTGGAGTCGTCGGGCATGGTTGAAGATGGGATGGCTGCCGTTGAATGGGGACGGCGCTTAAGTACCGCCGCGAATTTGGTCGAGATGTCTGTTTCGAAAGTCGGCCGCCGAGCGGTGACACACAATCGGTTGTTTGTCAGATCGATTTCCGACTTTCGAAAACGTTTCGAAGGTGTTCCTGGCGGTAGGCACTCACTATCAGGCAGCGATTTATTTCCGAAAGTGATACGAAACCTTCCCTATCACAGATTACAGCGTGGCGTCACAACAGACCATAGGCCTCGCGATCTCAGCATAAAACTTGAACTTGTAGAGAGCCATCCTAAGCACACAATAGAAATCTTCAACACGCAGTTTTCGTCATACTAGAGAGCCCATTGTACAATCCTTCTACCTCCTCTCAATCTAATGACGCCGCGACTTCTTTTGATGCTGATCATTGTGGGAGATCAAACATCAGCAAAACCAGCCCAACTCGCTTACTTGAGGTGATGTGGGACCGCCTTCTCAGATTACTTCGAGGGAACAAAACAGTTGAATCCTGAAATTCTGCAGAGGAGATAGATTGCTTAGATATTTCGAACTCTTACAGCTCTAATAGTATAATAGTTAGAAACTTCAATTGGATAAGGACCTCTGAACGCCGAGGATGGCACTGTATGAAGCAATCTGTGTGTTCAGGCTTTTGAGGAAACCTCAAGGGAGCTGGACTACGAGTGCGACAGAACTGTTCTCGAGAATCGCTAACTTCAGTATTCCAACATATATCTGACAAAAATTCGAGAAGTAAGCAGTGTCGATCAGCGTGCGTTCAACATCATTTATGCTTACGTGACATCATTTCCGCTGTTAGAGTACGCTCCGCATTTATATCTTGCTGCAACATCCTTATAGAGGAGAAACGGGCGAAGAATAAGTATTAAATCCTATCTTCAATGAGCCCAGTGGGATACGCCACGCTCTCTACTCGTACGCGGTCTTGGAAAGGTTGCCGCAGACAGTACTTGACATGTGGGCGAGAGTCAAAAATAGCCAGTCAACGTATTATTCTGACCTTCCCAGACAAATTCAATACGCCTACTGCAGTCAGCAGAGGGTCGTGTGCAATCTGTACGAAGTCCTAATGAGCTTAAAAATATTATAGCTCAACGAAAGAATTGCGAAGTTGATGCGAAACCGTCGCGCAGCATCACACACACACAGTTCGACGCGTCTTCTCATTGCTTCAAAAATAGTGTAGCTCGAACATCACAGAAGCCGTATTCGGTTTTGGCAGTAATAGTTGGTGGTTAGGTATCTGCATTGAAGCTACATCACTTTGAAAGACACAACATTCAAGATAAAGGATAGAGTCTGCAGTTAGTCAGTTTTAGAAAGCACCACGCCTCCTCCTCTACCTATTTCTACGGGTGTACTTGGTTTATACAGACACTCTTGAGTAAATTCAGGAACAGTTTGTCATTTTCGTATTTACGCACATGGGGTGCCATTTCGTGTCGCAGCTGAAAAAGGTGGAATGTTTGTTGGCGATGATACGGAACTGAACCCAAACCTGCTCAGAAGACGGCTGTTTTCTGCCGCAGCGCCACATGTTCGCCTTTAAGGAAATGAGTGTAAGAAAGAAAGAATTGTCAACTATAAAGAAAATGCCGGCTAGTCAAAAACACTGGAAAAACCAAAAACATGAAAATGAAAATGTCCAAAAAATGAAAGAATAGCCTTTCAGAGTTCTGAAGTCCAGCGGTAGCACTTCGTTTTAAACGCAGTCGTAGATGCAATATTGATTTTTTCGCTTACAACGTTTGCCTCACGTACAAATAAATAAACAAAAAAATAGTTAACAAAGCCGATATGAGATGGAAGTTCAATATTTCATATGGAAACTCAACAGCGAAAATCCCCGAAGGGCACAAAGGAGGTCAGGTGTTAGCAATGTCTAATAACGCCTTGGGATGAAAATCGAACAGACAAACAGTTCGAACAAACTACACAACGCGCGGAAAAAGAAAGAAGACAAAACTCTAGCTAACAGCACAGTTCTGGTGTGAGTTAAGATCAAAAATTTACAGTGTTTTCACTTACCTGATGATGCAAATTTTCACATCGTCTTCTCAGGAAGAGAGATCAGAGTTTTTTTAACAAAATGGGTGGAAAGGTAAAGGAGAAAAAGAAAAGAAAGGGAGAAAACTCGAGAAACGCATTTTCAAAGCAGAACTGCTAACGCCACCAATACACATACACATATACAGGGTGTGTCAAAAAATGTATACTCTGCTTGAAAGGTGATAACGTGTCTCACAGTTAAGATATTTAAAAACTTAATGTAAAAGCTTAAGAAAATAGAAATTTTCTGATATACATATAAGCGAGATGAAAAGCGCCATGTACTCATCGGAAATTTAGCATTTTACAGTCGATTGATTGTGTTTCGCTTGAATACTTGTTATAATGTCCTTACAAAAGGTCAGTTTCGTTTGATTTGCGCTTTTTTCATAGTTTAAAATTTAAAAACACATTACTTCTTGCGAAAAACGCAGGTATCCAAAAATAACGAGGAATTATTTGAAAGGCTCTAACATTTCTGATAGTGAAGCTTTTGAAGATGTTTGAGACTCACACGAAAGCACTGAATAGTGAGATTTCTGTGGCGTGTAACTAGCCAAATTGCGCCATGCACCCGCCTGAAGCCTTACATTTTAGACTCGATTGATTGTGCATTTTTTGAATGCTTGTTACAATTTTGTTACTGCTTAGCCAAATCAACCTGTGCTCTGCTTCTTTTAACTTGTTCCGTCGCTCAGCAGCTGCAGTTACGCCGATTCACCTCTCCATTCAGCTCGAATGTTGCTTCGTCAGTCCAAAGAATTCGTCTTGGAAAATCCTGCTCTCATTCAAATTGCGCAATCAATAAACTCGCATGTCACGTGTCTTTCGCGTGATTTTCGAGACATAAACGTTAAAACAGCATAGCACAGGTTAATTAAGCCAAGTATTAGGTTGTAACGAATTAAATGGCACTGGCTCGCGCCATTTTTTGGCGCGTCTTTACGCGCTTGATCAAGAACAAACCGTAACATGTGGCATATCATTTAGAAGCGCAGACTTTGCTCTACCGGAGAGTACCAAATTTTCTACGTAAAAGTGGGAAAACTTTAGAGTTTTATTGACTTTTTTGCAGATGGACAAAAGGGTAATCCGAGGCATTTACTTGTATGAATTCAAGCTGGGCACTACAGCTAAGGAGGCGGACGAGAAGATCAACGCCGCATTCGGTCAAGGATGTCCCACAATTCGGACGGCGTATCGTTGGTATCAGAAGTACCGGAATGGAGATGAGAGCTTGGAAGAACATGAAGGTCGTGGGAGGCATTGTGATGCTGATGAGGACGAGCTGAGAGATGTGGTAGAGGAGGATCCACACAAAGGTACCAGGGAGATAGCGAAGGTTCTTGGCGTCAGTCAGAACACAGCTGCCCGGCATCTGAAGGAAATTGGAAAGACCAAAAGCTGGAAAGGTGGGTGCCTCACGAGCTGTCTGAGGAGCAAAGAAACCGACGATATGAGATCTCGTCCGCACTGCTTCTACGGAACGAAACGGACCCATTCCTTGATCGCATCGTAACCTGTGACGAGAAATGGATAATGTACGATAACAGGCGGCGATCGGCACAGTGGGTGGACAGCGATGAGAGCCCCAAGGTTTTTGCGAAGCCGGAATTGCACCAAAAGAAAGTAATGGTGACAGTATGGTGGTGTTCGCTGGGAATTATTCACCACAGCTTCCACCCTCCCGGTGAATCCATCACGGCAGAGAAGTACTGCATTGAAATTGAAGAAATGATGAAAAAGTTGAAGGATATCCGGCCGGCCTTGGTAAACCGAAGGCGAGTTCTCCTTCTGCACGACAATGCTCGCCCCCATGTAGCACGAATGACGTTGCAGAAATTGAATGAGCTGAGCATTGAAACTCTACCACATCCTCCGTTTTCTCCCGACCTCTCCCCAACAGACTACCATTTCTTCAAGCATCTTGGCGACTTCTTGGTAGGGAAAATATTCAAATACCAACAGGATGCCGAAAGTGCCTTCGAAGATTTCGTCAATTCCAGAACTTCTGATTTTTATGCTACTGGGATAAAAAAGCTTGTGTCACGTTGGCAAAGATGTGTAGAATCAGAAGGTTTTTATTTCGATTAATAAACTTGCCTACAAGCGGAGATATTGACTGTTTAAATTTACAGTGGTCCAGTGCCATTTATTTCGTTACAACCTAATAGTAAGAAGACTAAAACAAGCATTCAGCCCATGCACAGTCAACCGAGTCTGAAATGCAAAGTTTCAGGCATGGGCATGGCGCAATCTTGTCTATTTGCAAACCGCAGAAACTTCGTTTACATGTGCTTTCGTATGAGTCTCAAACTTCTTCAAGAGCTTCATTAACAGCAATGTTAGAACCTTCCAAACAGTACCTGCATTTTTTAGAATACTTTAAAAATTTTGCAAGAAGTGGTGCGTTTTTGAGTTTCAAACCTTAAGAAAAGCGCAAATCGATCAAAACAGATGTTTCGCGAAGAAATTATAACAAGTAATTAAGCGAAATGCAATTAATCGATATTAAAACGCAACATTTCAGATGAGTGCATGCATGACGCATTCCATCCCGCTCATATGTCAAAAATTGCCATTTTCTTAAGCTTTCATACAAGTCCTTAACTTCTTTAGTACCTTCGCTGCCAGTAAAGTTATCACCTTTCAAACAGTGTATACATCTTTTTGAGACACCCTGTATAACACAGTAAATCGAAATCCAAAAAAAACTAAAGACTAAGGACACAAAAAAGGAGCTACCTTTGGGAAGTACAGGAGCGCACATCAGGACAGTACCAGGAGCGATTCGACCGCTTGACGTCGGTCCGTCTCCATCCCAAAGTGGTATGGCCACGGTTCGTCGGAACGATGACCTGGAAACGGAGATGTCTTAGGCAATTCGCTTAATCGGCTTAAGGCAGATGCAGTTTGTTTCGGGGAGCGGAAAACATATTGATCCCGTCGGGAAAAAGCAAAGGTCGTCTTGACTTCATGGTCGTGCTTTCCGTGCTGTAACGCGCCTTACTATGGATGCTTGAATTTTTACTAATCGATTTGTAATATATTATCGCCAATTGCCCAAAAATCATGCAGATTGTTTCGAAGAATAAACACTTTATTGAACGAAAAATAACGTAAAATCCAACTCTTAAGTCTACATAAAAACACTGGCCTCGCGTCAATGCTTTGAGCGAAACCTAAGGCAATCAAAATTCATGCTTTAAAAAGCTCAGCAAAGACGCTCGCAACATATCGAACATTTTCAATTGTCAGGCTTAAAACAAAATTGCATTCAAATGACACCCTCACAATCGACCGAGTGAACACATAGTGCAAGTTGGGTGAGCACACGGCGCGTTCTCGATACAACGTCGAGTGGGACTTCCAGAAACAATCGTTTGAGTTGGTCATCAAGCGAATATGTTGGGCGATATTCAGAGAAGCAAATGTTGCCGAATGCTAGCTGCACTAACCATTAGGTTGTACCGAAGGTTGGCCCCTTTTTCAGCCTCCACTATAATGTGGTCACAGTCAACTATTACAGAGATGGAATGCATTTTTAGCACCCTCTTGTGCAAGATGGGATCGCTCTTCTGGGAGCCTTCTCAGAAAACTGAAAAATAACGTTGTAAAAGCAATATGCCTGAGGATGATAAGAGATAGAAAGAGCAGCAAGCTCTTGCAAGTTTTTAGCCAGTAAACTTGCGTTTGGAGTTGAATGGATGGGAACACTTCATTCACCAAAGCAGAACAAGTGTTTTTCACATTTCGTTTTCAAAGTTTCATCCGTTAGTTGTAATAAATGGCTAGCTTCTTGTAACTTATGATCAATAATTCTTGCAGTAGAACGTCAAATATCAATAAGCACTATTAAAATTCCAAAAATGATCCCTCGGGAGCGACCTAGAGCCCTTCGATAATTCAACGAGGTCTGCACGATTCCTGCTCAAGTTGTTGAGCATCCACGCTTTAGTGCTTTAGAAAACCCCTTATTTTTCCATTGAATAAAGAAACACGAAGTTTCCTTTGCTACCCCATCTGCAAAGCGAGAATAAAGAATGTAGACTAAACAACATTTCTCCTTTTCTCCTTTTCCAAACGTATGAAGACAGCTTTCCAAGGTAATTTGAATACGCAAGGCCAGGTTTAAAAGAAGAAATAGGTTTGATTATACTTGTTCATACCAGCGATCATATATTTCTTTGCATATTTAGACGCGACAAACTCGAGCAAACAAAATAAGAATAATAAGATAAGAGAAGAAACACTAATGACCAAATCCAGACAACGCTAAGGAAATCACTCATGCAGAGCAAAAAAGAGGAAATCAAATGAAAATTATACCATGAACGGTTCCAAAAAGGGCAGCCAGCCATAAAAAATATTGAAAACACCTGACCAAATGGCCGTGGCACCCTCAGATCTGCAAGTATCATAGGACATTTCTGGAACTTCGGGACACGGTAATGTCAAATATAGTTGCACTCGAATAATCTCTTCGAATAAATACTCGAATGGTTTTCATTCGCATTTGAGTAGTCGAATGCGAATATTCAAAAAATCGCGTTTTTCGAATCTATTCGAAATCGAATATTCAAACAGTTGCGTTTTTCGAATGTATACGTATTCGAAATTTGTGAGCATAAACAGGATAACAGAGGAAACTGCATTAGACTAAGATAAGAATAAAAGACGGCGGTACTCAATGTTTTTGTGATGCACCACGCATTCTACATCTACGGGATACCGCGAAGGCGATTTGAATTGGCCATACATTGGCCATACAATGACTTGCGGTGGGCAGCCGATGAACAAGTCAGCGTGTTGTCTTCCCAGGCAACTCCAGAACCAATTCACCGACCCTGGAGAGATGGAAGGATTGGTTGGCCTGAGCGGGAAATCCGAGCCTAGAGCCTGACACTGAGTGTAGACGACAGTCGGACCCTCCGTCTACGCACCCGCTGTATTAGACTAGCCCAGACTCGGTTTAAAGTTTCGATCACATTTAAATCCCGTCGGAAAAAGTCTAAAAGGCATATCCAGTAAGGCTTTCAAGCTAACTAACTAAATAAAAACGACTAATTAACCATGAAATGAACTTCAAGTGTTACCTGGTCTTTGCCGTCAGCTCACCGAGCACTGAGTCGGCAAGGCTGGCCGAGCAGTCGGTGACTCGAAACGAAGGCAGTTTGATGACGGTGCTGGCGACACGATGTCCACCGACCGTGATTCTCTTCTTCACTGGGTATGGCTGGAATACGACAAAACTGAATGCGATGGCTATCAAAAGATCAAGCGTAGAAATTCACTACTTGCAACTCTATAGTGAAAAATCCACGTGAAAACCAGAAAATGTCAGTAGTCTTTGACGGTTCAGCTACCTTAAAGTAATTCTACCCATTTCAGCATTTACACGAGAAAAGCCACAAGGCATGATTTTCTTTCCAAACCTCTCGTTATTATTCTTGAGCGTGGGTGTGAATATACATGAAAACCCATCTTGGCCATTCGGCAGACGTAGGGGTCAAACGGTGTGCAGAGATCATTACACTCCAGATAGACTAGATAAAGCGCTGAAAGTGTTTCTAATTCCATTAATGATTCATCAAAATTTCAATCATAAGCAGGATAGTTCCATTGCGGTGAAGGCCTACTGGTCACTTCCCTATTATCGTTTGAATCGTAAGTCGAAGACGTCTCCCCCGCAACAGTAAAACGGACTGTATCCATATATGGATTGGCGGAATTGAAAGCGGAAGCACCTGGAGGTCCTCGGGCTTCGGCACATTGTAGCTGGTTGACGGTTCGTCGAGAACCACGACGTCGTAGTCGTGTGGTGTGAGAATGGACCGATCTGCTGTGGCGCTTCGCCTCGGTTGAATGATCGCTACAGAGACGTCCATTCAAGTACCACCTAAAGAGCGCTCAGGTTATTTTAGATCAATCTTTAAAAAAATGTTGCAAAAATTAGCCACGATCGCGGAATCACGACTGGAATTCTGTGCATACGGTAGCGCGAAGACGAGAAAATACGCCTAGGAATGTGATAATGCCCTTATCAAGCCGCTGTTGGGTATTGATCTTCGTCGTAGAGATGTATTTATCACACACGAAGAATAACTCGAACTACCCTGAGTGACGCCGTCATAGGACTCGGAGAATCGCCATAGCTATTTGCGGATATACAAGGTGTCTCAAAGAAATGTATGCACTGTTTGAATGGTGATAACTTTAGTCACAGTAAAGCTGCTAAAGGACTTGAAAGCACATATAAAAAAGCATGAGAAAATAGAAATTTTCTGACATAAGTGGTGTGGAATGCGCCACGCACTCGTCTGATATTCTACATTTTACACTCGACTGATTGTGTTTCGCTTGACTACTTGTTGTAATTTCTTTACAAAGTGGCCGTTTCGATTGATTTGTGCTTCTTTTGAGGTTCAAAACATAAAAACCCACACACTACGGCTTGCGAAAAATGCAGGGTGCCCTAAAAAGTGCAGGCAATGATTTCTAACATTGCTGCTACTGAGGTTTCTGAAGATGTTCGAGACTCATATGAAAGCAGAGGATAGCGAAAACTCTGAGACGCCTGAGCAGTCAAGATTGTGCTATGCCCCTCCCGAAAACTTGCATTTTCGACTCGATTGATGGAGCATGTGCTGAATGCTTGCTACAGTCTTGTTACTACTTGGTCACATTATCCTGTGCTGTGTTTCTTTTAACGTTTTTCGTCACCCTGTAGCTGTAATTAAGCCAATTAACCTCTCCATTCAGCCTGAATATTGTTTCATCACTCCGCAGAATACGCCTTGGAAAATGGGGCTCCTGCTCACATTTAAGTTGTGTAACCAAAAAACTCTATTGTCACGTTGTTTCGCGTGATTTTCAACTTCTAAACGTTGTGGAAGGTTAACCAGAGGTCAATCTGTTCGGGTACTAACAAGATTGTAACAAGCATTCAGCCCATGCACAATCAATCGGGTCTGAAATGCAAAGTTTCAGGCGGGTGCATAGCGCCATCTTGACTACCTACTTGTCTTATAGTTTTCGGTATTCTGTGCTTTCATCTGAGTCTTAAACGTCTTCAAAAGTTCACTAGCAGCAAAGTTAGAGCCTTCCAAACAGTACCTGCATTTTTTAGGACACCCTGCATTTTTCGCAAGCCGTAGTGTGTTTTTTAAGTTTTGAACCTTAAAAGAATCACAAATCAATCGAAATGGCCACTTTGTGAAGAAATTACAACAAGTAGTCAAGCGAAACACAATCAATCGAGTGTAAAACGCAAAAATTCACAGAAGTGCATGCCGCATTCCATACCATTCACATGTCAGAAAATTTCTATTTTCTTAAGCTTTCATGCTTGCTTTCAACATCCTCAGTAGCCCTACTGTGAACAAGGTTATCATCATTCAAACAGTGAATGCATTTCTTTGAGACACCTGTATTTATCACCTCATAATGGAGACTTGAAATAATGCAAAACCTCATCCAAATCAAGACGCGCGTCTTTCTATGAAAACTAGGTAGATTCTATTTTAAAAAATCTCTCTTGAAAAACGTTCTTTGGGATTCTTCGAAGTCTACAGTAAGTAGTAGTGTAGTAACTGCCTACACAGAGTGCTACAAGAAAATGAATAAATGCGTTGTAAATGTAAAGGATGAAGGATGGCGTTATTCTCTTTTGGAATGCGCTACGCATTCTACTTCCAATGGGGACAATTTGAATTCGTATTTGGCCTACTCCAGTCGCAGCCGCTGGACAATTCAGTTCTGTTTACTTCCCAGGCACGTTTGGTAGCAATTGACTGACCCCAGATGGATGCATGACGCTGCACTAAAGCTAAATCCTTAAAAACACTTTAACCAGACGATAATAAAACGCGCATTATTTATGTCAGTAGAATATTTTAAACTTATCATACAATTCAGAGGAGGACAATTTTATAACGACACAGGTGGCTGCGCCATGCTTATATCCTAAACGAATTCGATTGATAATGTAAGTACGTATACACAAAGCTGCTTTTCAGCCCCACAGTGAATCCTTAACAAGCTGAACGTGGCAAAATAAAGTTGTTTTTGCTATCAACCAAGCAAGAAGAGTGTTACGCAAGTTTAAGCCGCAATTTTTCGTATATCAGACCAAATTTTCTTCGCTTTTCTACATTTTTTATTATTCAGAATAATCTTAAAAATATCATTGTACGTAAACGAAAAAAAAACTATCAACACACAAAAGACGTATTCATTTTTAGGGCAACCTGCGCATGCAATTAATAGTTCTTCAGATAAGAAGGTCTAAATAATTTTCTTAAATCGAAAGTTTATTTAAACCTTGTTAATTGTGTTTCTTTTAGTTTGGAACGCTTTCACTCTGTTTTGAAAGATCATAACTATTGCTTGAAAAGGGACGAGTTTGTCTTCAAAACGGACTGCGTGGTCTTCATTCAGGAGTGAGTAATATGTAAGTATCACTGGCTACATTTCGTTAACGACTACATACTCTAACAGGAATTGCTCAGAAATCCGTTAAATAATAGTACCTCGGGCTCAGCCGCAGGCAAGCAGACAGAAAAGCAGCGTTATTTTAGAATATCCATATAACAAATAGCTTTTGCCACGTAGCGACAGTGCTACATACACGCACTACCTCCTGCGATGTTTTTCGTCTTTGCCGTATAGAAAGGGTTCACCAAGCTTGAGAAATTTTCTTTGTGGAGGATTTATAAGGGAGAATAAGGAGGGATAAGGAAGGTCTGTATTTTTTCAAATACCCAGACAAGACAAGACACGACTCACGCAAGTGAGACAAGGCCTCCGGAGTTCCGAGCTTCGCCGACGTTCGAAGATCAGAGACGCTGTCGCATGGGCCAAGTCATCGAAAATTAGGTGGGCCGGCCACGTAATGCGATTCGCAGACACCCGCTGGACGAGAGCCGTTACCGACCGGATTCCGCGTGATGTCAAGAGAGTACCAGGACGCCCACCAACGCGTTGATGAAAGCCCTGAACGACTGTGTGACGCTCTTCGTGTCCCTCGAGCGAGTAGCATCCAATGGACCACTATGGCACGCGAGAGGGACGAATGGAAACGCTGCTGGCGCCCGCTCGAGCAAGTCAATGATCAACGGGACGACAGGTGATACAGGTGATTTATGAAACGTCTGGGCGGGCGTTATCGTGCAAAAGAATCGCGCCTCTTCTGTTGACCAATGCTGACTGAAGTTGACGCAATTTTCTATGTATTTCGTCGATTTCCATACAACAAGACTCTGCTGTGATCGTTTCGTCTGGTGCCAAAAAAGTTGTAGTGGATCACCCTAGCCGTCGATCACCACAAGTGACAATTTCCTTTTTTTGGTGGAGCTTCGATTTTGGAAAATGTCTAGGGGGTTCGTCGGCGTACAATGACTGTCTGGAACGCTTCCTTTTATCACTTAGAATCCAATTTTTATCACAAGTGATGATTCGATCCAAAAACGGGTCAGCTTCGTTGCGTAAAAGTAGAGAAGAACAAATCTCGGAACGTGACATTTTGCCGCTCACTCAACCGTGGGGCATCCACGTCTCGAGCCTTTTCACCTTCACAAGGCGTTTCAAAGCATCCACAGCAGAAGTTTTACTGACGTCTAACTCTTCCGCGATCCCGCGATCTGTTTGGGATGGTTCAGCTTCCACCAATTCCTTCAACTCATCGTCTCTAGGTCGATCGCTACGGGGATAATCTTTGAGGCTGAAATCTCCGCTCCGAAATTTACTGAACCACTGGTGCACAGCGCTTCCTCCAACACTATTAAGCCCCACAAGCCCCCTCCCCCTGACTTTTCGAGCTGTCTCGGCTGCCAACTGTCCCGACTCGAACTTAAAAAATATCGCTCTGAATTGGCGCTTCGACGTACTTCAAAGAGCCCTTCAATAACAGAAATATAGAATAACGTTGAAACATAAATTACTTAGTCGGGTAGAGCGAAAAATTCTGCACTGAAAGTAGCATTAATGCGCAATGCAAGTGGAACTTTTACTTAATAATAGACGAATCAAAAATACTAACACAAAAAGCTGAGAAATTTCCGGACAACCTAATATCTCATCGAAAACTTGACCGACCGAATATTTTGCGTGTTTTGCTAGCTGTTAATTAGTATACGCCTTTATTTGAAAAAACTTTAGCTTTATAAAATATTCAGATAATTTTGGTGGCATACTCATTTCAGCTCTTTGCACACACATACATGCTAACGGTTTCATCACAGCCAATACGCATCTAAAAATGAAGAAAATGGGTCCAAAGTAGAGAATGCCTTTAACAAAGCTTTGTTAAATAACAATTTATGTAAAAAATTTAATAGACCAAATGGATCGAAATCTTTGTAGTCTTCACACATGAAAGTGGACAACTGCCGCTTCCAGTTGAACGGTAGTACGGAGTTGTTTCATTCATTTAGACAGAACTGTAAATTTAAAGTAAGTTCCAAAGAAGGGAAGATTGCAAAATTCCCTCTTTCCTTCGATACTCCAAGCTCGTCGAAACGACAAAATCTACTCTGAAATAGATTATTAACGTCAGATTATTACAAATTTTATTAATAATTAGAACTGGAGTCAGCATCCTCTAGAATTTTGATAGCTGATTAGATCTATTGCAAGAAATCTGTTGGGAATAGCTTTCCTGATACGCATCCATTCGGAAAGCGGTCCGGTTCAGTCAAATTTGCAATGAGAGGTATCGGAAACGAATGCATTCACAAACATGTGGGTGCAGCTTCAAAACACTTTTTGATCGTCACCACAACTACGAAGATGAAGAGTTACAAATGCCTGAATAATTAAGGTGGACTTCTGACTCGCACTCGACCCTCGCATTCCGAACTCGACGGTTTTGCAACCCTGATGGCCGCCTTCCGTACTACAGTGCCTCCCCCTTATAAATACTAAATGTAAAGGAATTTTAAGTTGGTCACGCGGTGCAGTTCAACAGGTAACCCGTGTTACCGCATCAGTCGCACAACAGCTGGGCTTTAAAATTTGGGTAATTAAGCCATCAGTAAAATTAGGTGGCGATGTTCGTTCCTCCACGTGGTGCCACTGGAAACTGTTCGCTATGCGAACTAAGCTAAGCACGGACACTCGATTGCAGGCGACAGGCCCTTGTGACAGGCCGGCCTATGGAGATCCCATGTCACATCACATGGTTGATGGCGTTAACTGTTTGTCGAGATAATGCTACGGCGTCCGCGGGAGCCGACGCGCACTCGCAAAGCCCGGCGAGTGTGAGAAGTATGCGAGGGTCCCTGATGCGAGGACGGCATCGGGGGGCAACTGAGCAAGTCCAAAAGTCCCGTAACGTAAGCAGGACCCGCGTTGCTACGCTGAATGTGGGTACGTTGACGGGCCGCTCGTGCGAGTTGGTAGAAGCACTGGAGCGAAGACGAATCGACTTATGTGCGGTACAGGAGACGAGGTGGTCCTGTTGCAAGTCGAGGGACATAGGCCGAGGCTTTAAGGCCATTCTGTGCGGCAGTCCCAGGACCACCAGCGGTGTTGGTGTGGTCGTCTCCGAACGTTTCCGAGATGCGATTGCAAGCGTGGAACGTTTCAGTGACCGCTTGATGAAGGTCGTTGTTGCTGCTGAACAGCGTATGTATCATTTCTTCTCTGCATACGCTCCGCAGACAGGCTGCTCCGAGCGAGCGAAGGACGAGTTTTGGACCCTGCTTGATGAGAAGACAGCAGAGGTGCCGCCAGAAGACGCTGTCGTTGTCGCAGGTGATCTCAACGGCCACGTTGGGACTGCGAAAGATGGTTACAGCTGTCATGGCGGTTTCGGTTATGGAGCATGTAACGCTGATGGTGAGCGAATTCTTGAGTATGCGGACTCGCATAATCTCACCATCGCGAACACAATGTTTCGAAAGCGTGACTCCCATCTCGTGTCTTTCTATAGCGGGAATACCAAGACACAGATTGACTTTATCCTTATCAAGCATCGCGATCGAAGGCTGGTCACAGATGCGAAGGTTGTGCCATACGAGACTGTCGCCACGCAGCACCGTCCGCTGATCTGCACACTCAAGATCGCCCCTCCGAGGCTGAGGCAGGTCGAGCGATGCGGACCATCAAAGATCAAGTGGTGGCGGATGAAAGAGAAGGACGCAGCTGTTGTTGCTCGTATTCGGTTGCCGACGGTTACCAATGTTGAGGAGACATGGAAACGTGCAACCGATTCGATACTACAAGCTGCACGTTCCGAACTGGGCATGACGAAGCCTGGACGGCGTAAGATTGAGAAGCAGACTTGGCTGTGGACTGACGACGTCAAGGAAAAAGTCAAAGAGAAGAAGAGACTATATCACGCTTTTCTCAGCGACAAGACAGCCGACAATTGGCGTATGTACCAAGAAGCGAAGAGGGCGGCTAAGAAGGCTGTTGCCGTTGCAAAAGCTTCTCATTATGAGTATGTCAAAGAGAAACTCGAGACGCGCGATGGTGAACGACAACTTTATCGGCTTGCCAAAGCACGCCATCGCCAGAGCGAGGACATCGAAAAGTTCTTTGGCATCAACGATGAGAATGGCCATCTGCTGATGAACCGCAAAAGGGCTATGGAACGATGGCATGACTACTTCGAGAGAATTTCAACAGTAGAGTTTGCCCATCCGTCTATCCCTTGCGTCCCTCCTACGCACGGTCCTGTGCAGAAAATCACTGTGGAGGAGACGGAAGCGGCTTTGAAGAAGATGAAGCCAGGCAAAGCAACGGGCCCTGACGACATAGCGGCCGAACTATGGAACTCGAGGTGCTGGAATCCTGCTGAATGGCTAACGAAGTTTTTCAACCAGGTTGTTGCGGAGAAGAAGGTTCCTGGTAGTTGGCAGCAAAGCACGACGATCCCGATCTGGAAGAAGAAGGGCAGTCCCGCGGACTGCACAAGTTACCGTCCAATCCGATTGCTCTCGCACAGTATGAAAATATTTGAGCGAATTGTGGATGGACGTATTCGCGAGATCGTCCGGCTTTCCACCAACCAGTGTGGCTTCGTAGCCGGCTGTGGCACCATCGACGCCATTCATGCTGTTCGTCTTCTTGTGGAAAGACATCGCGAGAAACAAAAACCGCTGCATCTTGCTTTCCTCGACCTGGAGAAAGCATTTGATCGTGTACCGCGTGAGGTCATATGGTATGCCTTACGACAGCACGGTGTCCCTGAAGAACTGATCGAGTGGGTGCGCATTCTTTACTCTTGTCCTAAGAGTCAAGTGCGAGCGCCGGCCGGCACATCCACGGAGTTTCCAATCTCCGTCGGTGTTCACCAAGGTTCCGCGCTTTCCCCACTTCTTTTCATTGTCGTAATGGATGCCATTTCGCGAGACCTTCAGAAGCCTGCTCCTTGGACGCTGCTCTATGCAGATGACGTAATGCTTGCGAGTGAAGACAAGGCCGAACTTGAGCGACAAGTGCAAGCTTGGTGTGACCGCTTGGCGGCGTTCGGGCTCAAGCTAAACGTCCAAAAATCTGAGTACTTGACGACAGACGTAAACGAGACTGGGTCCATTGAGATCAATGGCACCGCACTCGTACGAGCGACACATTTCAAGTACCTTGGATCTGCAATTGCGTCTGATGGTAGTCTGACGTGCGAGGTGAACTCACGCGTGAGCGCAGCGTGGTCCAAATGGCGCTCAATGACAGGCGTTCTGTGCGACAGAAAGATACCGGAGCGCTTAAAATCAAAGATCTACAGAACCGTCGTCCGACCAGTAGCGATGTACGGTGCTGAGTGCTGGCCTGCAACGAAGGAAGTTGAGAGCCGCCTCAGCGTGATGGAGACGAAAACGCTGCGCTGGACGGCTGGTGTCACGCGTTTGGATCATGTTCGCAATGTCTCCGTACGTCAAAGGTTTGGCGTCGCTCCAATTGCTGACAATCTACGTGAAGCTCGCCTACGGTGGTATGGCCATGTTCTTCGTGCGGACGGCGACACCGTTCGGAAGATTGGCCTCAACATAGATGTGCCCGGAAAACGGCCTAAAGGACGACCTAGGCAACGCTGGCTTGATACGTTGCACGTGGACTTAAAGGAAGCTGGTATCCACCCCGATCAAGCGTTTGATCGTGCGAAGTGGCGTCATCATACCAGAAGAGCGGACCCCGCTGCTAAGCGGGATAAACGCTGAAGAATAAGAAGCCATCAGTAAAATTACATCCAAAAAAGAACATGAATCAGTCACCAGCGGATTGAGATGTGACTTACAGCGATAAGAGATTAATTGAATGTGTCTTTTTCTCTCAGCATTGGTTCACTTCACTCTTTGTTTACTATTACTGTTATATAACTTCACTTTCAAAGAAAGCTCAAGTTTTCAAATGCTCCTACTCTCCCTTACGTGGAAAAAAGGCGAAATAAATAGATCAGGAAGGAGAACTCTAGGCAAAGTGATGAATAAAATGTCCTTAACCTTTTTTCCGAGCATTATTAACTTTTCTTAAATACTTCTCAAGATATCCTGGTAGGATGTGCGCGCTGGCTGAGCCGAGAAAGCCTATGCATTGGAAGCATAGCGCAAGCTCTACAGTTGTTCGACAACTAATGTCGTTTTTAACATATTTTCAAAGCGAATTTATTTATATTAACAACAAGCATTGATAATTTATATATTGACTAGTCTGTTGGATAATTGTTAGCCATGTTCCGGTTTGTTAGAAAACTCAACGTTCGGAGAAGCCTTGGTTTCTAAAAGCGAAGAATTGGTGTAACTCATTTTTAACAGTTTGATAGGGATCGCAGGATTCACCATCCAAGTCGTTTTGAAGGTAGGGAAACAGGTGTTAATTTGATGGTGCTAGGTGAGTGCTAAAGTGGATGTGTGGCATTAGTTACCGATTGAGCTCTTTTAATTTTTGACGGGTTGTCAAAGAGGTGTGTGGTCTGGCGTTGTCATGATGGAGTACGCCTTTGACCAGTTCAGGGGCATTTTTTACATCTTTGTTCGATTTCGGTTGTTGGCGGCAGTGGACATTGGAGTCAATGGTTTGGTCTCCTGGAAGCAGCTCCAAGCAGACGATACCTTCGTAATCCCACCACGCGAAAGCACAATTTTCTGTTGGTGAATGCTGGTTTTGGATGTCGAATGTGGGACGTATTTTGCTTGGTCCATGACCGTTTTCGGACTATGTTATCGTAATCCATCCATTTTTCATCACCAGTTCCGACTTGTTTTAGAAATGGGTCGTTCGGTTAGGAACCAGCAAAGAATCGCATGTGTTAATTGTTCAGGGCAGGCGGATTTCTTTTAATTCGAGAGAAACCCGAACATCCGGTTTGTCTACGTAACCAAGATGTGGTAAGTGCAAGTAAATAAAATATAGTGGAATTCGATAGGGAAGTCTCTCAGACATCTCTCGATTTGTCGTGTGCCGGTTAGTCTCAATCAACGCCTTTATTTTGACTTCATCAGTAGTAATTGATCAGTATGTGATGCAGTTCACACTCTAAAATTTCCAGAGGAAAAGCGAGCAAACCAGTGCTGACCATTGCGTACAGTAACGCCACAAACTGATGAATAAACGATTTCTCCCTTGCAGCGAATTTTTGCTTTATCGAAAGCAAAACAAGAAAATACGCCGGTAATGCTCCCTCTGACTGTCCATTTGCAACATAATTTTTTGCCAACTCCTTTTCACTTATGAGCGCAGTTTTTGAAAGAAGTTAGTCTAAAGTCTAACCCGCAAAATAGTATATAACAATAAGCCCAGCAAACACAAGTACACAAAAATAAACTGTTCTCGCCATTTATGAGAGAAACGACATTAATTATCGAATATCTCTATAACTTGCTGTTATTTTTCCCAGGATGCGTGACTATGCCAGCGCTTAAATCTTACGCTGCTTCACATCGAAGCCGAGAGCAGGCGGCTTCTAGACAAAGGATATGCAAGTCGGACCTGGTGAAGGAGCGGCTACAAAATCGCCCATTAGACAAGAAGGGTACATAGCGAAAATTCTACCTTGGCGAAGCATTCTTTATTGACGATCTTCAGAAGTGGGAAGAATTCACGCTGATCACGGCGTTAACTAAAATCCCGGATCGAAGATCACTTGAAACTAACGGTAAAAAACGGAAGAATTCACAGAATCCGCAAATGAGGGTCAGCTGAATTGCTCGAGAGGAAGTGCTGGCTTTGTACCTAGTACTAAGAAAATGAGCCAGTGAAGGCGTTGAGCAGAACGCTCTTCAGAATACGCCAGAAATCACAGGGCGTGGCAGCAGAAGCAGCACATGGAGCGTCGCCGTGTCGCCCCTTCTGTTCGCTGATCTCATGTCTATCGATCGACGAGATAAGAGCCGACTACCACGCCCTGAAGAGCAAACAGACCCCGGAAGAGTCGTCGACAGGCGACTTGTCGGGATTACGAACGGCCCGTGGGAGGTGTTGGATAGCGATGTAGCGGTCAGCGCTGGAGCGGTGGCTACCGGCGCCACCAACGTGGCACCGCATCGACCTGGATCCACTTCGCGCAAGGACCGAATAGTCGTTCATTATCCCTACAGAAGGGTAAACAAGGTCGTTCCGGGGTTTTCTCCATTCATTCGATATCTTCATTCTTTCCCTTCAATATCACCTGCCGATCTATGGATTTTCCCGTCAGCAGTGATCTTTCCGAAACCCGGCATGACATTCACATTGCAACTGAAAGAACCGGCGAAATTCGGTCCAGACGACATTGGCCGAAAACATGTGCAACCGTTTCCCCACATATTCTCTCGGATAAGGGAAGGAACAATAGATTGCCCTAATGTGTTCCTCCACGGGGTATTTCAGGTGCACGACGTCAGTGCAATTCACTGCATTGAGGTGATGTGGTTGTATGTAGTGGTATAAAACAACAGACTGCTGTATGCACCGGATGAACTCTGTTCTTAGACTAAGAGTTAGGCTACGCCTTCCCTTTTGGAGCTAGCTTCTTGTCCCTGAAAAAGCTTTTTTGCTTCGCTACTCTATGGTACCTTCATAACCTATTATATTAGGTAGGGAAACGATTTTGTTGTTATTCTTTTAATACTGAGTTCGTAATCATAATCGCTAGCAGTCAAAAATTCCTTTCTGTCACCATACCAATTTTGTAAGAAGAAACTCTCCTACAGGACATCTCAAGTAAGCAGTTTGTGTGGTTTCACGGTTTCACATAGAAGCGCTGCTCGTCCTAACGGTGTCCAATTTCCTGTGGATAATGCAATGAATAACGCTTAGAAAATGAAAAAAAACGGAAGAGGCAGATTCTTCTCGACCCACATAACAAAGCGTAGGACATGTGAGGCGTAGTCGGAGGAGGCGCTAGTTTTCGCGTGCACCCTGAATTGCTACAGAACTCGAACCTTCCACACGCGGATAAAGCTTGCCATTCCTTCAAGGACGGATTATTCGTATGGAAACAGTAAATCCTTCAAATTGTGAAAAATTCAAAAAATGCGACTCCATATTCCTGATCAGCACTTCTCAGTAAGCGAAGCTTGGACGAAATTTGTGATCGTGACCCCAGCCATCGAACACCGTAGGTAGATATGAATGAACGTGTGTTCCACATTCGTAACGGACACCGCTGATCGAAATTGTGTACTATTTTCGCTTGTCTTATCTGCACTCAGTGGTGGTCAAAGTCGATCGACCACATCTTAGGTAGGCTGGGTACACCGATGGAAGCCGAGTAGTAATTGCGCAGTGTATAGAGGAGCGACGCCGTTAGGAGTGTGAGTTTGCTGATCTACCTAAAGTTGTGCTCTCCCAAAAATTTCGACTGGCCGAATATATCCGAATGGCGACGATCCCCGAATATTCGAAAATGGAATACATTCGAAAATCGCGTTTTTTCGAGCGTTCGAATACGAATATGCGATTTCAAATAGAAGTATTCGAATTCAAATGTTCGAGTATACATTGGGGCACAACTGTAATCGACTCCCCTTTCAAAGCGTTCACACATGCAAAAGATCCGCCACGGT
The DNA here is from genome assembly GCA_947396885.1 of Heligmosomoides polygyrus polygyrus. Classification (NCBI taxonomy): domain Eukaryota; kingdom Metazoa; phylum Nematoda; class Chromadorea; order Rhabditida; family Heligmosomidae; genus Heligmosomoides; species Heligmosomoides polygyrus. Next base: position 72,191,269 of record OX377205.1, on the reverse strand, counting down.
CAATCGAAGCTCTACATATGGAAACGTCAGGAAGAGGCTGGATACGCCAGAGAAGAGGCCGGATTCATTGGAACTTTTGTGTCCCCACGCCAAGGCTAGGGAAAACCTTTCGCCCTAAACTTCGTCCAAGAGGGTTATTTGGAGTGCTGGTCACAAATGCATTCTTCATTTTCGAAATTTCGCCCGATTACTCTAGATTAGGCATGGGTGAGTGATGCCACCGCATGCTTCTGCAATAAGGCTGCAGCCATACCACCTAATGCAGCAGAGCTTGCCGCGCGGTGAAGTGCCGCGCCGCTCCATCAGCCTCAACTACGAATCGGCGGTAAAGCGGCAGCGGCTGTACTGTAAATGCTGCCGCTGCAATAGTGATTCAGATCATTATTGCCGCAGGCACTGGCGGAATTCTGACCTTACTCTAGCCGAGAATCGTAGAAATGTGGATTGAAGCGAATAGCGATAGCAGGTTCCGACTGCAAAGAGTGTACCGTAATCATTTAAAGGCTCTCTCGAGTTTTGCTGCCGTCGCTTGCCTCTTTGTCGAAAACGTGTGAGATCATGATCCGATGATCAACATGATCAACTATTGCGCCAAATCATTGCCTCAAGGAATTTTTTAAAGGTGCTGATTCGACTTCCGGCATCCTTTCCGACCATTGAAAGAGCAGACACAATACCATCATTGCATACAGGGTTGCTTACCTACTGTAGGCCATTGTTACACCAGGGTCATCAACGACTTACAGCAATTTAACTAACAAAAATACAGCCGAAATCCCTGATAGCGTGGCTTATCAAGCGATATGGTGAGCGATAAGCCGCGTTATCTGAGTTTTTCGCTGTGAAATCTCTGTTAAAGCTATGTAGGTTGTTCATGAATCTGACCCCAGAAAACGAGTCCATATTCATCAGTAACGAGCGGCCAGCACTCCTCTCTATGCGAAGTTTGGGCGAAATTGCTGGCTATGACCCAATCACTCGTAATCGATTTATACTTGAACGCATACATTCGAATAAGGGGTTATAGTATTATAGTTATTGTCGCAAGTCGATAGCCCCAGTGCAGCGCCTGTGTCGGATACCAACCTGCCCCATAGGGCATCCGAAGCTACCAAGGCCTAGTGCCCCGAGGAGGGGGTCGATCGGTCCCATGCTGTTAAGTGCCACTTCCGACGTGTGGATTCCCCGGGTCCGTCGCTTCACTCCCAACCGCATTGAGTCTTTCCAGCCCTGTTCTGCAGCCAGCAGATTGCCAAGAGAAGACATTACCCGGGTCATGTACTGATTGCATGGCACTCAACATCACTACCCACGCGATGTCCACGTGGAGGGCCACGCCAGGCTTCCGCTCTGAGCGCCCTGCTCCTCCGCGCGGACCACGCGTGGGACTTACACAGGCAGCCCAACAATCCCACAAACGCACACAACAATACCAACAATACCAGACAACTGTGATACGTGAACGGACTCACTACACCCCTTCGACTCGCACACCCGACACCCCTCTTGTGAAACAAATCTTCTTAGTGCGTTCAAGGAATCTTCAACAGCCATGGGCTTTACAAGCTCCAGATGAATTAAGCGCGTCAACGTGCATGTAAAAATAGCACCAGGAACGTGGACCCCATCATCAAGCAGGACAAACGCTGAAGAAGAAGAGGTAGAAGAAGACTGTGCATGTAAAAATGCACCATATGTCTTTACCATATATCTTTAAGTCTTTGTCGCCCTCTTTGATGAATGGTAGGTCGAAAAAGTCCAGACCGATGTGTTGAAATGTTTGCGTTTGCAAGATTGGCCAATGTGGTAGGTCCGTTGCTTCAGGATATTCGTAAGGTAGGCCATCGAATCGCAACATTTCACGCAGGTTTTTATCGTACTGTCGTACTTGCTGTTTCAGTCGGGGTATCCAGCAGTTTATGCGAATCGTCGACATGGTGTGTTCTATGCCCTGATAATATTCTCCCTGCGCCTCATTGATGATTAGTGTAGCTAAGGGTGCTTTAGTAAAGGTTAGTATAGCGCTTTTTGCGTCCGAGTTCAAGGAAGAGTTTTCAATTCTTCCTTTTGAGCGCCAAACGCCGTCACTATCTTTGAATAAACGGAGGGTGTTTTCCACGGATTTGCAGTAATGCGGAGTGATATGCGCGGCTTGATGTTTTCGGATAATTGCCGATCGCGACGCTATTATGGCTTTTCCTCCGATGCTGTTGTCTTTCTCCGGAAAGTACATACTTCAGTTCTAGAATGCGTTTCAACACTTAGTGTTGTCAGTTTCAGTAGTACGCGGAGTAGTTTCCTTAAGAAGAGCAGCACCAGTTCCGTTACCCTTTTGGCCTTTTTGAATATGCTGAAACTCTTCTAATCTAGAGATTGAACAGTAGGACTGGTTTCTGGGATTTGTTGCGTCGATCACATGAATCCAAAGCTCCATACTTTGTGTCTCTTCATGGCTGAGGTGATTAAAAGGAGTAGGCGATGTTTCAGTCGGTCTCCGTACAAATTCAGACTCGCTCCACCAGGCATGAGTGTTCAACTGAGCTTAGTCAGGCCTCTAGTTCCTGCGTCGGCTGGATTTTCGTCAGTTGGAACAAACATGAATTGAACTGATACACCATTTTCATCAAGCGTCTTGTCAATCGAATTTCTTTGGGCGGATTATTTAATAGTCCAGAACTAGTGTCGCGCACTGGAGTCCCCAACCAGGATAGAGCTATTTGGGAGTCAGAGAGGATGTATATGTCTTTGATGCCGTCTAGTATTCTTGCGTTCAATGCGTTAAATATAGACAATGCGAAAAGAAGTAATGTAATGGTTATAGCGTTCATTTCCATCTTTGGGATAGTTGGTGTTGCGTTTACTGATGGTAATTTGCACATTGCCATTACGAAGTAGATTCTTCGGCATCAAACAGGTTGGCACATACCGCCATGGCAATAGTGCTGACATCCGGGCTGCTGCTGCAAGACTGCTAGACCTTACCTGTGGTCAGTGTTACTAACGAATCTTCTTTGGAAGGATCTTTTGAATCCTTCTGCGGTAGTAAGGTTATTGCTCTTCTTGCACCTCTGGCGGAAGAGTGTCACCCCATGCAAATTTGAGCTTCCACAACTGTTGTTGGAATCGTTTCGTTCGAGTAAACAGTGGAACCATCCACCCGAAAGGGTCATAGATAGATGCTATTTGTCGAGCAATCGTCCGCTTTGTAAGATTCGCTATGCGTGGAAGATCACAGCGAACAGTAAGCGCGTATGATTCACTCTTCTATACAATCCCCAGAGTTCTTGAATTTGCGCGTACACATTCAGGCAATGATGAGGCTATGCGTGAATCACTGAACAAGAATTCGCGCAGGTTCATGCACATATCTGTCTTGATGCTGAGGAATTTCGCAACGCGTCCTCTGTTGTTTCAGCTGCGAGGAAGAGATTGTCTACATTGAGATTGTTGCGATTGTTGCATATATATAATATATCTGCTTTTGAGCAAGCTAACGTGATATTGGTTAGACAAGTGGCCAAATTCATCACGACTTACAGCAATTTAACAGGGAAAATGCAGCCGTAATCCTTGATAGCGCGGTTTCTAAAGCGATATGGTGAGCGATATAGCCGCGCTATCATGAATTTCGGCTATAATTTCTATGTTATATTGCTGTAAATCGTTGATGAAGACGGCCCCTGCTCTAGCTCGTGAATTCGACAGAGTAAATAGCTGTTTCATAGCAACTACTGCTAGTACACCTAAGATGTACCACCATATGAAGCATTCAAGCATCGACGACTTTACGTCGAGAAACAAGGAACGAAGTTCAAGACGCTGGTTTCTAACGACTATCACCGTCACCTGATTGAGAAACCTCGTCACAAAACCATGATCACAAGTCGCAATAGAATCAGTGTAAAGGCTAGGACGTCACACGGAAGTAAGTTCTGTAAGTTCGCCCGAGATCTGTGGTCAGTATGCGAGGGCTAGCGAGGGTAGAACGACCTCGGCCAAAGAAGCTAGTTCGAATGGGAGCTCTGAATGTGGGAACAATGATCGGGAGACCTAGGAAAGTGGCTGACCTGATGAGGCGCAGAAGGTTAGAAGTCCTGTGTCTGCAGGAAACGAGATGGAAAGGAGCGAAGGCCAAGGAGATCGGAGAAGGAGTCAAGCTGTTCTACAACGGAGAGGACACCAAGATGAACGAAGTCGGGATAGCTATTGCTGAGTCTCTCAAGGATTCGGTAGCTGCTGTCAAATGGATAAGCGACCGCATCATGTCACTGCGGGTGGATACGAAGGAAAACTAATGGACCTCATGTCCGTCTACACTCCGCTGACCGGATGCCCCGAGCACGGCAAGGATGAATTCTACCTCGCGCTCGAGGAGGCAATAAAGGCCGTACCAGAAGGCGACTATCTGTCCGTAGCAGGGGACATAAATAGACATGTGGGGGAGTAGCAGAAGAGGAGTGGAAAGGGTTCATGGAGGTGAATGGCATGATGAATCCAGATGGAGAAAGAATTCTCGATCTAGCCGACGCCCACGACCTGGTTATCTGTAGCACCTTCTTCGCAAGAGGGAGAGCCAGAAGGTGACCTATGCTAGCGGAGGAAAAAAGACGGAAGTCGACCACATCCTGGTGAGAGATGACCTGACCTGAAAACCGTCCGAGATGAAAAGGTCCTCCAGGGAGAAAAGGTCGCATCACAGCATAGGCCCCTGGTAGCGGATCTTTTTCGCCATTCTTCTATCCATCAAATCAAAAGTAAGAACAGAACCAAGAATCCGATGGCGAAGGTTGCGGGGCACAGAGCGCAACAAGCTAGGAAGGGCAGTGGTTCGAAGCACATTTTCCTGATCCAGCCGGCCCCGTAAACGAGATCTGAGGGGGATGACCCAAGCGATCCTACGATGTGCCAAGGAAACCTTCGGCAAAACAAAGGGAGGAACCAGAGAAAATAAGGCTGCATGGTTCTGGAATGAAGAGGTGCAGACTGTGGTGAGGAAAAAGAAGGAGGCCTATAAGCAGTGGCAGAAGGCAAAGGCACCCGAGCATCTTACAGTCTATTGTAAGCTAAAACGGCTGGCAAAAACAGCTGTAGCGAAGGCAATGAGCGTAGAATTGGATGCCTTATACGAAAAGCTGGACGAGCCACAGAGAGAGAAGTTTGCTATTCGGCTGGCCAAGGTGCGGCATAGAGCTTGCGTCGACATTCGAGTGGTCAAGACGGTAAATAGTGCTGATGGTAGTGTACTGCGGAAGCCAGTCGAGGTCAGAAAAAGATGGGAGGAGTACTTCAAGAAACTGCTGAATGAGGAATTCCCGCGTCGGAAAGTCCAAGAAAAACAGCCAACGGAAGCACCCATCCCGTCCTGGACAGGAGGAAGTTCGCAGCACTACAGGGAAGATGAAGCTCGAAAAGGCAGCTGGGCCTGATGGGGTGCCAGTAGAAGCTTGGAAGGTGTTTGGAAACCGTGGAGTGAATTGGCTGACACAGTTCTTCAACATAGTAACGATAGAGGGTATGATGCCGGAAACTGGAGGGACAGCATCATAGTCCCCATCTTCAAGCAGAAGGGCGACGCGTCCGAGTGCTCCAATTACCGCGGGATCAAACTAATCTCGCACACGATGAAAGTTTACGAACAGCTGGTCGACTCGAGACTGGGGGGATGGTCGCCATCTCCCAGGAGCAGTGGGACTTCGTGCCGGAGAGATCCACCACAGATGCGATCTTTGTCGCTCGCCAGGTGATGGAGAAGTATTGGGAGGAACGAAGGCCTTGCTACCTGGCATTCCTGGACTTGGAGAAAGCCTACGACAGGCTACTCCAAACCGTGCTCTGGAACTCCCTTCGAGGGAGGGGTGTCCCGGACCGTCTGATCTCAGTTATAAAGGACATGTACGAAGGCTCGAAAGCGGCGGTGCGAACTCCACACGGGATGACAAAGAAGATGGATATCACAGTGGGGCTGCATCAAATGTCCGCTCTGAGTCCGTTTCTCTTCGTGCTGACGCTTGATTGCACAGTGAATCACCTTGAGGAAGGCCCTCTCAGGACCATGCTCTACGCGGACGATATCGCCCTAGTAGCCGACAACCGAGCTGGAGAAGGTGTAGTTGTGGCAAGGAGTCCTCGCAGGCAACGGGCTGCGGCTGAACGTGAGGAAAACCAAGTTCCAGCTCTGAGCAGTGCACCGAACCGATTCTAGACTACCAAGGGAGGTGATCGAAAAGATGGAACAATTCACCTACCTCGGAAGCGATCTATCCGAGGAAGGAAGCGTGGACCAGGCGGTTAAGGAAAGAATAAGTGCAGCATGGCTCAAATGAGGGAGTGCACAGAAATCCTCTGCGCTCTTGTAGGCGCTCCAGGACACTCAAAGACAAGCTATATAAAACAGTAGTGAGGCCGGCCCTCCTCTATGGCTGTGAGTGCTGGGCCCTAGGTAGAGCGCAGGAGCGGCAACTGCACGCTGCGAAAATGAGGATGCTCAGATGGGTATGTGGATGGATCCGCCGGGACAGAGAGCGAAACGAGGATGTTAGAGCAGTGGTGAAGACAGCTCCGATTCAGCTGAAGATGAGGTAGCAGCGCCCAAAGTGGTACGGACACATCCTCAAAAGACCAGAGGATAATCCCTCGAAGATGGCCCTAAATTTTGAGGCACCAGGAATCTGTCCGGGAGGAGCCCCAAGGAAAAGGTGGAAGGACGTCATTAAGAAAGATCTCACCAAAATCGGCGCCGTGCCAGACGACGCCCTTGTTAGGGTGAGATGGCGACGGATCACAAGAACACGGACCCTGCGACTGCGGGGGACTAAACGCACAGGAAAAAAAGAATAAGAAGATTTCTACCCAGCCAAAAATTTGCTTCAGTACCAATTTCCGGCGCAATTTTTTCGACGCCTTGGTGCATGCGACAGCCTCTCCAATCATAGAATGTTGACGAAGCTCGAAGCTCCACAGACCTTCTCTCTCTTGTCTGAGACGTGTCCCTTCGATCGTCGTCCTCTCAACACCACGCTGCGCGACGCTGATCGAGTGTTCATCCTGCTTTCGTATATCCCAGGTCTCTGAGGCGTATGTTAGGAAAGGAAGTCAGAGTCTCATACAAGGAAAATAAAGGCATTACTCTGACTGTTTAGAAAGTAAACGAAATATGTCTGGAGAAGGCGTACAGACCGAAATCTCAGTCCGACAGTGTGCTCAGTGCTATTGGCTCCGCAGCTTGAAATCACCTGCTAGCACTGTTCAACGTCATGCGACCCCTACGACAATCCAACGCGAAGTATATTGCACCTACGAGTAGTTCCTGGTTGTATGCAGATATTGAATCACCAAACGTTCAACGGCCTGCCGGCCGCCAAACGTCTGGTTGGGGCTTCGCCCAAACCCGGAGAATAGAACACCCCGATCATTCATTTAAAAAAAAACTGGTCTTGCTATATAGAATGGTATAGCGGAATAGTGCAAAACAGGTCCATCACCTTCGTTGGACCCCCCTTAACTGGTCCCTTATCACTGGTTCCCCTTTATTGTCAGCCCTTTTCCGGTTCACCCTTCACTGGTCCCCCTCCCCCTTCGTCGGTCCCTACTACTGCTCCCACCTTCACTGGACCTCCCTTTACTGGTCCCTTCTTCGCTGGTCATCCTATCTTTCACCGATCCCCATTACTGGTCCCACCCTCACTGGTCCTCGTTTTATTCATCAACCCTTTTCCGGTCCTCCCCTCTTTCACTGGACTCCTTCCCCCCCCCACCTCACCGGTCCTCATTACTGGTACCTTCCTCACCGGTCCCCCTTCACCTGGTCCCCTCTTCACTGGTGTCAACATTCTTCTGGTCCCATCTTCACTGGACCCCTCCCCCTCCTTTACCGATCCCCTTCACTGGACCCCTCTCCCTCCTTCACCAGGCATCGGTGACACGCCTTATGAACCCAGTAGACATGGGATCCGAATCATGCATTTTCGGATATCCGGCCGGATTTATCCGGTTTCGGATTATCCGAAATCCGGCTCGGTCGGAAATTGCCCTTATCTGAATCATCCGAAGATCCGGGGTTTTCAAAATTGCCCTTATCTGAATATCTGAATCATCCGAAGATCCGGGGTTCTGAAAAACGCAATGATTCGGATAAAATCGGATAAAAATCGGATAACAGGAGGTTAGCGCGTCTTGCTGGCAAGCTCTGCGCCATTGATAACCTGACTTTTTCGGGCAAATTTGCAATCATTTGGTGGGAATTCTCTCATAAGGGGAGGGTCTGATAGCGTATATCTGAACGAGGAGAGGGAGTCATCCTATTAAATAGGAATAATCGCCACCCCTCAATTAGCATAAAATGTGCGTCATTTTTGCCAAGTCGTTAAACCCAAGGAGTGGGGGTTCTTGAAGTCACAATTGAACGGCGCATCACGAATTTGGGTACAATACCCACCATAAGGATTGGAAAAAGGGCGCGGTAGGCGCGTTTTCCGCGTTCTTTTTGTTCTTTTGCTGTAGCCGTCTTGATCTTGATCCTTTTTGAAAAACTGACATACCGTCGTAATCTCCTCGACGAGATCTACTCAATGACATAAAAACAATTTTCGTTACTCCGTTTTTGATAGCTATTTTTTCGAAAGTACCAGGAGATACTCATTAGCGAGCGACGTCTCCACTAACTGCGCCCAAAGGACATTTGAGAGCGCGGATTCAAAGCCAGCGCGGTGACAGTAGCTCCTCCTTAGGAAAAATTCTTTAGACCGAAAAGCTTACTAGACCATAGATATATTATTCTACTCTATATTATTTATTTATTTTGGGTTATTCAATAATTACTAGCACATTTTTCCTTTATCAAAAATAGCAAAAAATTGTGAATCTGGTCAAATTAAGGAGGAGCATTGAAAATAGATAGAAGATGATGCAGTTAGTTTCAATTCGGGACGCGCCATGCACTCTACTTCTGCGAGAAATTGTTGACATTAGAATCCATATTTCTACACAATGACTTACGGTGACGGCCGATGGACAAATCAATGCTTTGTCCTTGCTAAGCCAGTCTAGTACTGATTGGCCGACTTCGGAGGACTGAAGAGATTGGTTGGCCTGGGCGGCGTCCAAACATAAAATCTCGACTCTGCTGCATGCGACAGCCGGCGTCCCCGTTTGCGCTACCACTCGCACAGGGGATGGGCAATTACGTCTTATTGGAAGAAATTCCCTTGTAGAACTATTGATCTTCAAAGTATTAAATGGAAGAATTACAAGGTTTCATATCCCCAGTCCGGTCTTTCTTTCTCATCGGTGAATTTTTCCTGTATGCAATGTAACTTCTTTCAAAAGGAAGTCACAAGGTTAGGCCCTAACCTGAACTCTAAGACATTTCGATTAGGAGCAGGTGGAGCCATTTCAAGGCTGAAAAAAGAAAAAAATGCTTGTCATAAACCATATACGATCCACTCTCAGTAACGAATTTTCCCTGTTTCACAAGCAGTGCATCATCTGTGAAAAAGGAGCACAACCCTAAGGGTTTTCCTATGCTCGGTAGATAAATTCGTAAACAAAATACGGAAGGGGAGATGGTCTGGAGCACATTGAGGTGAGACAACGATATCATCTAGCGAACACAAGTCAGTTGCGTCCCTGCTTTCAGCAATGGATTTTTCCGAGGTTGCACGTACTGTAGCTCTTTAAAAAGAGAAGCTAGGATGCTGAGCTTCTTCCTGTGTAAAACAGGCTCGAGCGTCTCTGAAACAGGCAAAGTGTAGGAAACCAAGTCCAATGGAATAGTGTTTTATAGGCGTCGAAACCAGGAGAAAATCCACAGCGTCTTGATCCCACTTTGTTTTTGTCCCCAAGATCTCTGGTACTTCAGTCCCTAAAATACTTAGTGTAGCACATCTCATCATTGCAAGCGCTTTCTGACTATGTAGTTTTATAAAATTTCAAGAGAGTCGACATTTTGCGCCTTTTCCGCCGAGGCCGGCTTCTAGGCAGCGTTCGGCTCGACCTGGGCTCTGCGTTCATCGCCCGCGTCCACTGTAGGCCTTCCTCGCACCTAGGTGCGAGACCCAGCGGTACGGCGCCATTTCTAGGGAGCTCAGCACCGTTGGACCGACGGGACTATTGATTGTCCCTTTGTTTGTTTTGAAACACTTTTTGTACATAGCAATTAATAGAAATATTTTTTCAAATATACCATATTCAACTACCAATTCTTAGACCATCAACTTTGCATGTGTGGAAGAGCACCAACCAAAACTATTGCATTGCGCTGTGCATCTACGTTCTTTCTTTACCGAAGTTCGAAGCACTGCTCATTACGTTTGTCTAACTTCCCTCCGTATGCTTATCACATCACCTCAGGCCACGATACATTTTCTTCTGTTTTTGGTCGTTCATTAGCACATTTTGCGAATCACTAATGATTTTCTTTTTGAATCGTGACAGGTCATTGGGTTGCCGTTATTCCGAAACTCAATTCTTTCCTCCCTTATCTCATTAAGGTTGCGAGTAGCGGGGGTCGCAGAAGTCGCCGGCTCTCGCATGCCCTGAGTGGAAGTGAAGGCTCGGGTCTTATACGGAGCAACCACTTGTTCCATCTTCCGGGATAATTAATTTGGTATCAGAGACTTCTAGGATAAGACAGTAGTTCGTTCACCATTGGCCACTACAAGTCATTGTATGATCCATATAGTTTTTCAAATTGCCTCTCTGATATCTCGCAGAATTAGAACGCGTGGCGCATCCCAAACAGGAATTGAACGTGATATCAAGACTTTGTCCTAGCGCGTTAACGGTTAGTGTTGCTCGGTGTTTGAAGTTTCAGCCACAAGTTGTTCGAACGAGATTTAGTTGCTATCAAAGCTCTAGCGTCGGGCGAAACTTGAGCCAACACCTCCAGCTTGCCGGGTAAGATGTTACACCATTACACCAGCATCTACACTTACATGTCATGGTTTGGTGAACCCATCTGATTCAGACTATTGCGAAGCAATTTTGGTGATTTTTTTCTTCGCAATAAAATCATAAAAGCTGCAGAGTAAAGGTATACAAATTTCATAAGTTAATAACAAATTATTCTGGTTGAGTAAGCAAAATGTGCAGAAAGAAATTTAACAGTGAGTGTGTGCACTGAGCTGTAAGGGGCTCGTTTTCCTACAATCAGGTGAATAATCGTAACCATGAAGCCAAACTCGTGGCGCCTCTCAGAAGCGGGTCACGGTCAGCTTTTCTTTCAGGTTAAAGTATTGGAGTGATAATAGCTGCTAGCGGCATGCATTAGCTAAACCAATTAGATGGGAAAATGCTCAATGCTTAACTATAAACAATTGCACCATTTGTGAATCCGATTTATTCAGAAGCTTTAGTAGAGGGGCCCGTGTAACGCATTCGGAGAAGGGGCCGACTGTAACGTGTCCTGATGCTCCACCGCACGTTCAAAAATCGACTCTCGACAAGCAATACCTTAGGCGTGGAGACTTTCGTTTGCCTAGAAAACTCTGCGCACCCCTCGAGGGGCGCGTGTGGCACAGTCGGAGGAGGTGCCGGCTGTCGCGTCCCCTCGATACCGGATTTCTGCCTCGGATTTCGCCGCGCAAGCCATCCAAGTCTTCCATCCCTCCGGGGGAGGTGAGTTGGTAATAGATTTTATTTGGGAAGCATAAGGCGCTAATTTGTTCATCGGCTGGCCATCGCAGGTCATTTTTATTTTTATTTTTTCCGTTTCAGACCTTTTTGGGTCATTTTGCGCTTAGCCTGCAACCAAGCAAAAAAGAACAGTCGTTGCCCCATCAACCCATAATTCTTTGCTTTCCGGGTTCAGATATGATGCGTGGTAGCACAGTACCGTTTGCATCCTGAACCGTCTGAGCAAGCACTATGGTATGGGGAGGAAATTCTTTAGATCTGCCATTTTACATACACTTGGATGACGCCAAGTCCTCGCTCTCAAACTCATACTGATACTTGTCTGAGTTCCTCTTGATATACGAGTTTCTAAAGTACCTTTGGGAGCGGTGTGGAGCGCGGTCGGAAGAGGTGCCAGCTGTTGCGTCCATCCGTTCCAGGTTCTTGGTTCGGTTGTCCCGCCCTGGCCAACCAAGCCCTTCATCCTTTCCGAAGTCGATGAATTGGTACCAGACTTGTCTGGGAGTTGTCCATCGGCCGACCACCGCAAGTCATTGCGAAAGTCAAATACGCATTCAAATCGCCTCTACGACATCCCGTAGAAGTAGAATGCGTGGCGCATCTCAAAAGGGATTAAGCAGCGTCGTCCATTATACATTGTCCATTAGTCAAGGATAAGGGCCAGCAGAGGCAAGCATTTAGTACGTGCTTAGGATCTTTGAAGAACTCCCATCAGGTTTAAAAGCGTTCATGAAGTTCAGAAGGATAAGGGAAAGGGATGCGGAAAAACTTCTGAAGAGAGATGACGTCAACAAAAATTACGAGAAAAAATTGGTAAATAAAGGTCGAGTAGACCTCAACTCAGGATCTACCCTAATCGGAGGAAGCACGGATAGGAAGGAAGACTAAGCGTTCACCAACATGATTGTGTCTCTCGGCAAAAACTTGCATCGAGAGGTCCTCCCCTAGGTTAGTTCCCTGTTTTATCTTCGCCGAGTAGTTCACATTCTATTTTGAAGCCGTCGTCAAAAAGACGGGTTGTAGTGCCCTCTCCGACTAGGACATA